>JADLZK010007598.1:0-600000 GCA_015847255.1 Hyparrhenia diplandra | reverse complement strand
ATGTCGATCGGAGACCTTTAGGGATCAAGAACCCTAACTTTTCTTTTTAACTGTGGTCAAAACTTGTGACTAGCTAGTCTTTCTCTCCCTCATAGTAACTCCAAGTGTGATGGTTTTTCTTCTAAAATTTTGTAAAATCATGCTTATCAAGAGATTGTTTTCTTACTTCTATTACTCTTGTCATGTTTCATCGACAACATTTGAAGTTTGAATTTCAAAAATTACAACTTCAAACAACATTTTTCGAGCATCTAAAATGATTTCAGCAGAGAAGTCATGAACATAAAAGTTGTCATTTCTTCATATGATGATATCGCGGTAACACTATCCACAAGATTTACATTGTCATAGAGTTTATGAAAGTAGAAGAGAGATATCTAAGATTCGTGAACAATGTCACTAGCAAAGATGTCGGATGGGGAAACAAACTGTAATTGTAGATCTTGCTAAGTTATGAAACTCTTTTGTGTCTCGATCAATCTCAAGAAAAAAAATGGTTATAAAAATTCAAGAAAAATGTAAATTGAAATTTAAATGTTTTTAGTGACTTCGATAGACAAGCCCCCAACATAATAACGATTGTAGTTCTCAAATATCCATGAAACTTTGTAGTTTATAACATTTTAATTTGAGATCATCTTGTCATGGAAAATCAAACAGTTTTGAAAACATTTATCGTATAGACGCCGCATTGGGATAGTTCGTCGCCCATTTCCTTGAACCTCGCTCCGCGGTTCATGTCCGTGAGGCTCGACACCTCCGCCGACCGCCGGAGTGCACCCATGTCGCTGCACCGGGCTACGCAGATGCGCACCCGCATTTGCCGCCACCAACCGAAGCCCACCGCCGCTCACCTCCCCGCCGCGGTGAGATAGCGACCACTCTTCGCGGCGCCGAGCTTCCACCGTAAAAGCCCCCGCTAGCCGCCCGCCCTCGCGCCATGGAAAACCTTCCGCGTGACATGCTTGCGAGATTGCGATTCGTGTCGCTAAGGTCTCGGCCGGATCCCATGGAGGACCTCCACACCGCGGGCCACCGCTCAGATATGAAATGAAAGCGTGCGGCGGCCCCCTGGTGGGACGGAGCATCCCGCCGACCGGATGTTTCGAACCGCCGGCGCGGTTGGTATCGCCGAAAATCACAACAGTCTTGTCACCAAGCTCGCCGCCGTCGGCAACCCGAGGCGCATTTCAGGGCCGCATGTATGCCGCCTTCGTGGAAGGCCGCCGCACCATCACGCCGCGGCTCGAGATGCCGCAGCCAGCGCCGCCGCGGCATGAAAAACGCCAAGTATGCTCTTGCTCTTGTGCTCTACAGGCAAACACCGGTGCCGCGGGACGACGACTATGCCCGGCGGGTGTTGCGGAGATCGGCGGCGACCATCCGGCGACGGCCGGGACGGGAAGAACATCAATTGTACTCGGCCCCGCCGACAAGGCATGGGATTTTAGGCTGTTCTACTTGGCGGCACATTTGATACAAGAGTTGCCTACAACCCGCCTTATAGCCCAAATGGTGCCTCGCCATGATGGGCATCGCTGCGAGCCGTAATGGTGCGGGGCATGAAGCCGGATGCACGGAAATCGGAGTCGTGGAGCGTTTTTCGCAGCGAGGAGTGTAGGATCCGCAACGAGTGTCGAGTTCATCGGTCCTCTATTCGGGCATTTTGAGCGCGTGTTCAATCTCGATCCATCGAACAAACTTAGGGCCAAAGGAATTTTTTACAGAAAGGTTATTGCTCTTTGGTTTCGGGTGAAACAGAGGAAAAAAATCCATGAGATCATACCTCATGGAATTCAATTTTTCCTCGCGGGTAGAACAAAGAATCATGAACAGCACCTCATGCATTTTTCTAGAGGAATCTTTCCATGAGCGCACCTCATGAAACTTTCCGCCCAAGCAGAGAGAGAGAGCCCGCGACGGCGCCCGTCCCGGATGCGCGCCCGGGCCCGCCCCCTCTCCACCGTCCTCTGCCATCGACCAGCCGTGCTCGGCGGCACACCCCCGCCACCACGCTGCCACAAGAGCTGCTGCGCCGCCACCGTAGTAGCTTCAGCAAGCGCCTCCGTGCTAAATCGTCGCCAGAGCGCATTCGACGGCGGGTCAATCTACGGACCATCTGTACCGACACGAAAACGCGTGCAGCGGTGCCATCTTTGAACGGAGCATTCCACTCGACCGGTGCTGCACCGCGGGGGTCGACGCCGACGGCTATGGCTATGGTCAGGGGCCGCCGTACTACCCGCGGGAAGTCTCATCGCCAAGCTTCGCCGGTCGGGCAACCCGGAGGCGCTTCAGAGCAGGCATGTCAGCCGTGGTTCGTGGAAGGTCGCCAACCGACCGCCCGCCGCCGACGACTGCCGGAACTCTGATTTTTCTTTTTTTTAACTGTGGCGAAAACTTGTGACTAGTCTTTCTCCCACATAATAACTCCAAATGTGATGGTTTTTCTTTCTAAAATTTCGTAAAATAATGTTGTATAAACCTATTGTATTCTTATCGCTTATTACTTTTTTGTCATGTTTTATTGATAACATTTGAATTTTGAATTTCAAAAATTACAATTTCAAACAACATTTTTGGAGCATCTAATGATTTCAATAGAAGAATTCATGAACATAAAAATTGTATAACTTCTTAATATGTACATCTTTTATATTGGCCATTTCTTCATCCGACGGCATCGCAAAGAAACTTTGTTCATCACAAGATTTACACATGTCTCATAGAGTTGATGAAACAACGAGAGATTTCAAGATTTGTGAACAATGTCACTAGCACTATGTCGAATGGGAAAACAACCAAAATAAAGAATATACAAGTTTTTTAGTGCGGGCCGAAAAAACCCGGTTATTTTCGGACCAAAAAAATCCCGCCCATGACGCCCCACCGAGGAAGTCCAGGGCCTAGATTTTTCGAGCCGGGCTCGGGCCGCACGACGAAGCGGGCTACCGCCGCATTTTCCACTAAAAATAAAATAGCTAAAAAAGTAATATTTGGTACAGGTCGGGCCAAAGAAAATTTCTACCGGCTTCAAGAACTTTGTCCACTGTCCCAATAAGGTTCGTGGGCGGGCCAAAACACGCGGGCTCTAGCCGAGCCCGCGGGCCGAAGTTAGTTTTGCTCGGTATAAATAAGAATTGTCGATCTTGCTATAAGTTATGAAACTGTCTACTCCATCCCTCCGGTCCAACCGAGTTTGTCACGCCGATTCCGTGCCATCTTTTTCAATGCTCCGTCTTATTCAAATTTTTTGCATAAATATAATTTATTTTGTTACAACTTATTTTATCAATGAAGCTACTTGAATATAGATTAATTTATTTTATGATTTGCATAAATATTTTGAATAAGATGGATGGTCAAACATGAAGTTCAAAAGTCAAAACGACGAACTCCATGGGACAGAGGGAGTAGCTTAAAAGTTTTTTTTATTTGACATTATCTTGTAAAGGAAAATTACGTCTCAATTTCAAAAGATTGAAAATTGATATTTAAATGTTTTAAGTGACCTCGCTTAGACAAACCACCAATATAACGATTGTAGTTCTCGGATATCCATGAAACATTGTACAATTAACAACCTTTTGATTTGAGATGTACTCCCTCCAACCCTTAAAGCTTGTCGCCGTGGGATGCGTGCCACAAGTTTGACTCAAATTTTCGAAAAATACGTGCAACATTTAAATCTTAAAAATAAAATTGTTAAAAACTAGACTTAAAGATCTAAAAAATCACGGGCTATAAAATTTAGCGGAGGTTGGTCAAAACACAATAGCGGGCGCTATTAGAGCGCTATAGCGTGCAATAGAGCTCTATTTGGCATCGTGATGTGTTTTTGGCCGCTATTGACTATCCGCACTCCACGGTACTTTAACTTCATACTCTAAAAAGAATATTCTATCCTATTCATCAAGATTCTCTACTTTATTTACGCTTTTTCTTTTTTCGTTCATACTTTACAAAGATACTCTATCCCAACCATTATTAATGGGCCCCACTTATAATGTTATCTAAATATATCCATGTGAGATCTAGTTTTGAAGTATTTATCACTACGAATTCAATGGTGCAATCGAATTTAATTTTGTTTTTTTCGTTTTATAAGTTATAACATTTTTTTTTTGCTGTTTAAGTGGTGGGACCCGCTGGCGACACATGCCCTTTCTCTCACTCTTGCCTCCCGCGCACATGCACACATGCTGCCTCTCTCTCTCCGCTCCTCGACATGAACCGTTTAGGTGTCCGCACCGTGCGTTATTTGATCTAACGGCAGGCTGGTACTCTTCGATAACGATCGTGATAAAGTACCAGATTGCAGCCCCATTACTTGAGTACCGCATCTCCGATCTGTTGAAGGCGCATTCGTCTTGACAGCCTTAAGCGTGCTATTTCAGCTATAGCGCTATTTTTTCTCGATATCTTTCTGATAATGCTAATTACTTAGCATAAATATTTATATATTTTAATATATAATTGCCGGCATTTGTTTCTGGGAAACGCGTGACAAGCTTTTAGGAATAGAGGGAGTAAGTTTGAAAACATTTATTCCCTACGCACGCCAAGACCGATAGCGCGCACTACTATGGTTGATTGAAAGGGCGCCCCGCCCATTTCCCTTCGACGCCGCTTTCCGCCGGTGCCTCTATATATGTCCGCCGCCGACCTCGCCCGCCGGTAGTGTCATTGGGCTACGCACCGCATCATTGCTGCCGATGCTCACCTCTCTTCACGCCGCACAAAACGTCCGGAGAGCGCTCAGAGCTTCCGCCACGCCGGCGCCGCGTCTCGCGCCATGGAACCTCCCGGTGACATGCTTGCGAGATTGCGATCGCGTCACGCCGCTGTTTCAGCCCGGATCCCATAGAGGCCCTCCACATTCTCGCTGGAGCAGCTATTCACATATGAGAGCGGCGTGCGGCGACCCCCAGTGGGACGAAAGCATCGCGATTTGACAAGGTGTCTGTACCGGCAGGGCCCGGAGACCTTCCACTTACTCGCGCAGTATCGGAGAGTCTTATCGCCCGAGGCTCGCCGTCAAGCAACCCGAGGCGTGCTTCAAAGCCGGCTTGTATACCGTCTTCATCGCGACCGTTGCACCGTCGCCGCTCGCCGCCAAGATGCCGCAGCGCCGCCGCGAGCATAAGGCCGCCAAGTATGTACTTGCTCGTGTTTCAGTGGATAACACGCGCCGGCCGACGACCTAACCGTGCCGGCGACGTTTTGAGATCGGCTAGGCGACACGGCGCGACGATGGTCTGCACCGGCAGTACCGCGAACCGCAAAGCTCCGCGACGGGTAATGGAAGTGTTCGCTGGCGCTTGGTGATGCCCGTGCCGAGAGAGGAAACTTCTTCCCGCTCGGCCCAACCGCTGCCTCGCCAGATCGGGCATCGGTGCCGATGGTCGATAGGTGCGGCTTCATGCATGGTCGGGTGCCGGAGTATGGGAGTTGTACACTCCGTTCCGCAGCGGGGAGTGTAGGATCCGCGGCGAGTGCCATGAGCTCTTCCTTCGCGTGCAAAGTGTGGGTATGAGTAGGTAGTGGTCTTGCATGAATCAATACGTGTTATTGTGTAGTATATGTTTTTTTTTGTTGAAGAGATAACAGGAGGGGTTTCTCCCCTACTTTGACTTTATTGTGTATATGTTGCATATATGTGGTAATTCGCTCTTCGTGTTATATTCATGTCTGCGATTCCCCGCCGATGCGACCACGCAAAGAATGGCGCGCGTGAACTCTCTCCCTTGGCACCTTTTGTGTTTGAGGTGCTACTAGATTTAGGCCCCGTTTGGATCTGATTCTAGATTTTAAAAATCTGGATTCTAGTTGGTTTTTCAAAATCCAATTTGTTGTTTGGATCATGGGATTCTAGCATCCGATTTCACCTATTTTTTCCTGCACTCCATTATGCCCTTTGCACTTTATGATCCAAACGGGCGCTAAATTGTCACCCGTCTAAACGGACTTTAGAAGTCGCTCTTCTCTTGATTTTGGATTCTTGCAATCTTTACAGACGCTGCTACGATTTCCTTGGCCGCGTTCTCCACGGGGTTGTGTGTCCGTCGCTCGACCTCCCCGCCGCAGGTGCAATCGGGCCACGCCGCCCACATTATTACCGCTCACATCTCTTCGCCAACTGCATCGCTCGCCCCACTCATAAAATCCTACATCTCCCCGCGACCGGCATTTCTGTCGCCACCTCTTTCGCCAACTACACCCTCCTCTCTTCGCCAACTAGCTGTTCGGCCACCTCTCTTCGCGCACAAACCGCCTAGATCGCGCCGAGCTTCCAAGAAAACCCCCGCCACGCCGCATCTCGCGCCATGGCAAACCTTCCGCGTGACATGCTTGCACGGATCGCGATCGTGGTCGCCAAGGTTTCAAGCCGGATCCCATAGAGGCACTCCGCAATCGCGGGCGCCTTTTCGATGATAGAAAGCGGCGCGGCGGGCGATCCCCTCGGTGGGACGGAGCATCCCGCTGGGACCCACGTTTGCTATACCGGGCGGGGGCCCGGCGGAGCACTTTCCACTACCGAGAATCGCGTGGAGTCTCGATCAATAGGCTCGCGGCCGTCGGGCAACCCGAGGCGTGCTTCGAGCCCGCTTGTATGCCGTCTTCATCAAAGACCGTGGACACCGCTCCACGCCGCCTTATGATGTCGCGCGCAGTGCCCGGCTACGTCGAGCATAAGGCCGCCAAGTATGTCCTGCTCTTGTGCTCTACAGGGGTAACTAACGGGTCGCCGACGGCATCGTGCCCGGCGGTTGATGCGGGGAGATCGGACGGGGACCCTGAGACCCGCAGGGACGTCACGCCGACCGACAACTTCCATTCGTTGAAATCCGCCAAAATGTGTGGAGTTGCGTTGCGACTTGATTGTGTGGCATCCGTAATACCGTGATCCGCCCCACTGGAGCCTCGCCCGACGGGCATTGCCGCCAGAGGGCAAGACTGGTGCGGTAGCATTTGCATGGACGAATTCCAACCGTCGTACAAGTTCGGGCAGCGAGGAGTGTAGGATCCGCAGCGGTGTCGGAGGTTATTCGTCGTTAATAGTAAAGTGTGGTCTTTTTAAATTTGATCGATCATATGTATGGATGATGCCGAAAGATCCCGAAAGTATGCATTGTGTTATATTTTTTTTCCAAATTTGTGCCGTTTGGATTTTTGATTGCGCTTGAAATGATTAGTGAACAGAGCCCGGGAAAAAAAAGAGAGTAAAATACACCCCCGGATAGGTAACAAGGGTGCGCTGCGGCCCTCCCATGTACCACGGCCACGCTCGTTCCGGACGCCACCCCGCGCTCCGACGAGATGCGGGGTAGCCACGACGGATCCTCACCGGGCGGTGCTCATCGTGGCGGCACAAGGGCAACCGCCCCCCCGATAGACAGTGTTGCCCGCCCCCCTTTGTGCGGCGCTATGCGTGCTCTCGCCGAATGAAGGAGCAGAGGAAAGGGATGACAGTGGGCTCCACATGTCATGGACAAGGGGAATGAGTTTTTTTTTTTACGTAAGTAGGAATGAGTTTGGGTAGTCTAGTTTAGGTAGTACTTGCTGGAGTTGAAAGCAAAATTTAGGTAGAAAGAAGTTTGGTAGCTACCTAGATATACTCCCTCCGCTCCACAATACTTGTAATTCTTTTTTGACTTATATAAACCGTGTTTGATTTGCCGCCTTAATCAAATTTTTTTATGTAAATTATAAAACAAACAAAACGTCATTACAATATCTTTAGTGATGTAATAAGTCATAACAAAAGTGGTAATATTTATTAAAAAAAGCTGAATAGTTTAGGTACCCATGGTGCATTTTACTCAAAAAAAAAAGTACTTAACCCGTCTGGAAAAAAAAAAGCGCCGTCTTTCGTTCTCGTCTTCCCAATGAGTGCGGTGGTTGTCACAAAAAACGGTGCAGGTCCAATGAGCCGACACACACCTTCTTGGCCACGCGCCAAAGGATTGGACGAACGACGGTGGCGCACGGGCCCCTATTCTACGAGGTGTGTAGGATACGCAAAGGATTCGCATGCAAGGGTGTGGATATAATCGTGGGCGTGTCACGGGAATAGGAGGGCCTAAATTTTCGCCGCAACGTCATGTCGCCATCGCGCTACCGAAAGTGCACCGCCCGCCCGGGGTTTAACTCACCCGCATTATCGCTGCCCAACCGAAAGGGCGGATCGCTTGACCCGTGCCGTGGACAACCTTCCGCGAGACATGCTTGCAGAGGGCCTTCGGCAAGAACTCGATTTTTTTTTTTTTTTTTTACTCGTGGCCAAAACCTCGTGACTAGTCCTTCTCCCTCAAGTAACTCCAAATGTGATAGTTTTCTTTTCTTTTTTTTTTGAAATAATGCTGTATCAAGAAATTGTATTCTTCTTTGCTATTACTTTTGTCATGTTATTTTAAAACGTTTGAAATTTTAATTTCGAAAAATACAGCTTTCGACAAAATTTTTGGAGCATCTAATGATTTCAGCAGATGAAGTCATGCACATAAAAGTTGTATAACTTCTTAATGTCCGATTTGGGTACCTACCTAGGTGCATGATGATGAAAACTGAGATGTGTTATATAAATTGTGATATCTTCACTAGTGGAGAAATGACTTTCGATCCTGGAGCTTTAGTCCCGACCATTGTTGACCCCGAGACAAGAGGAGTTAGTCCCAATTGTAACATTATCCTATTTGGGACAAAATCTTTGTCCCCTCAGATATGTAATTTTTGGCAATCGCATTGTATGAAAACTATAGTGTCATTTGATCCTTCGTAAAAAGGTGCTTCTTTTTTTTTTTTTCTTAATGGCTTAGAGGAAGAAAAGAGAAGCGAGAGATTAATGAAAGGTACTCTACCACCATATGGCAAAAAGAAACTCGAGCTATGAAAGTTCTTTGAAAAAATAAATCTATATAAATTAAATTAAAAAAAAAAATTATGAAGGGGAGAGGAGGTCTCACATGACACTACTTTTTATGAAGAAGCACATAGTCATGTGGATCCTTCATCCTTCATAAAAAGGAATGCTATGTCAGACCTCCTCTCTCCTTCATAATTTATCTAACAAGAGATTTCACACTTCCATATTTAGGTGGGTTCACTCCACCTTCAACTAGCAATGTGGTACTAAAGGAATTGCACTCCCTCCTTTGCACTTTATGGACGGGCCTTTGAGATTTTCTTAACGGCTTCAAGGAGTGACTTAGTTTTTAGTAAGCTTGTGTGCGGCATGTATACAATTGTAAGAAAAAAAAAAGTTAGATTTTTTAAAGTGAATCTTAATGGGACATGAAAGTCGCCAAAAATTGAATCTCTATAAATTTTATTATTGGTCCAAGGTCAAATTCCATATTTTATAAAATTGATTTTTTTAATTATTGCTCTATCCGCCCTTCGTCCTCGACCGCCCGTCAATCGGTGCCTCGCCGATCGAGACCGGCATCGGTGTTGATGACACTTCGCGAACGATGGCGGGCGTCGCCCTCTTGGCGGCGAGGTGTGTAGGACACGCCCGCTTGGGGTGCGCATGCAAGGTGTGTGGATATGATCGGCCGTGTCATGGAAAAAAAATACTAGTACACCAAGTGGTAGTAGGAGTACCACTTGGAGCGGTCATGTCGGCACTCGACCTCTGCGCCCGGCAAAGACCTGAGCCCCACATGTAAGGTGGAGTACTCCGCACACCGGTGGGAGTACAACTACTACTCTGCACCGGATGGGCACCCACATTATTTCCCCGACCCACGGCGCGCGCTGAGAGCCTCGAGGAAAGCCGTGCCGCTGCGCCTCGAGCCACCCCATGGAGAACTTTTTCATGGCCGCAGAGGCGGGAGTTGCTTGAGACGACATTTGCGCTCCGCTTCGCCATGGCCGCAGAGGATCCTGTGGAGGGCCTCTCTTCAATCTAAAGACTCAAGAACCCTAGTAATTTTTATTTTAGACATGTGGTCAAAACTTGTGAATAGTCTTTCTCCCTCATCATACAGTAGTATAGTGATGGTTTTTTCTATTTTTTTTAAAAAATCGTTGATGCGGGGCGGTTGATGCCGGCGGTTGATGCGGAGATCGAAGGCGGGGACCCGGAGACGGCCGGGGCGTCGACCTTCCAGAACTTCCATTCTGTTGAAATTCACCGACATGTATGGGACTGCTTGCGTAGCCTTGGTGTGTGGTATCCACAATACCGTGATGCCGCCCCACCGGAGCCTCGCCATGACGGGCATCGCTGCAAGGAAAGATGGTGCGGTAAAGCTTTCAGATTGACGGGATCCCACCCGTCGCACATGTTACGCGGCGAGGGAGTAGGATCCGCAAACAGTGTGAGAGTTTATCCGTCGTTAGTAAAGTGCGGTATTTGATGGATCATATGCACGATGCTATGCTTGATGTATTTAGGATTTTTTTTGATGTATAGGACTGTTGATGATCTCGACCGAACAAGCTTATTAATTTGATGAGATCGATCATACTGTACAGTATACGCATGGTTGATGAGATTCGTGTTACACAGTGTTGTTCACTTTTTTCACTGTGTGCCAGCATCTCTCTGCTGGTGTGGTGCACACATCTCAATGCAAAATGGATGGTGCAGATAGTAGTAGTATGTGCTTTCGGCACATGGATGCTGATTTTTAGGTGTCACGCACAACGCATACAACTAGTACTACAACTTGTATTGAGCCATCACTTCCCTGCCTCCCTCGTCACGGTGTCACCCACTACCACCGCGAAGGTTGCGGGCGGCGGCATAAAAATTGAAATAATTAAAATTGGTGCCCCCGGGCCATATCTTGTGTCTGCGTGTCTAACCCCGTCCGCATGCCTAGCGCCGCAACTTCGCACTCCTTTCCCTCCGCTGCGGCTTTCCACTCCTCGCTTTCCCCCCACAACGCGCACCGCCGCCGCCACTCCTCGCCCTCTTCCCCACCCCCCGCCGCCGTTGAAGATGACGATGCCACGAGCGAGGGACCCAAACCCATTGTGGAGGGACACTAGCGAGAAAGAAACCCTAGCGGCGGTGAGGGCGGAGAAGAAGCGGCAGGGCGGCAAATACGGCGAGGAAGGAGAAGAAGCCGCCGGTGGGAGTGGAGGCGACGAAGGAGATCTTGGACAAAGCGTTGGGCCCCAGGCGTCATTGTCGGCCGGGCACGATGCTCATCTGGGAATCCGTGGCCATGGCCGGCGTCCGTGAAGGTCGCGGAAGTGAGGCCGAAGGAGAAGGAAGCAAGCTCGTCGTTTTCGGTCGTGTCTTCGGGCATGGGGTCTCAAAGATATGATCCGTCGGTGTCGACAAAGCATATTTTTCAACCGGTGTCATTAACCTTGTATACACGGTGATTGAATATCATTTTATACTTCAAGTGTAGGAATTCGTTGGGGTCCTTATAAGGATGATGGTGACGATGCGGTGGATAAGGATGATGGTGATGATGCTGAAGATGATGCTCTTCTTCGTAGGCTCTCGTTTTGATGCTTGGTGCCAAAGAGTTGGTGATATTTTGGTTCTCTTTATCTATCTTAATTAGTGGTCATATGTGTAATCTTTAATAATGTTAGCATCGTCTTTGGTTAGTGTACAATGGTGGCCATGTAATGCATTTGTATGATGGATGATTGTAGGAAATCTTTAGACCTTATTTAATCTCTAGAGTTAACTTGGTTGATTATTTGTAGGCAAGTTGTGGGCATGTGTTTGATTGTTGCTTTGAAATTTGACCAAAGTGGCATGCAATTGAAATCTGTCCAACTTGTGCACGCAAAACCCATTGTGAAATGGAAATTGACCCTAAATTGCCCCTACCAGGTTGCCACCGTAAAACCGCGAGAGGTTCCGAGACTTCATTATTTTTTTCTCTTGATGAAAATCATTTTTTTTATTTCTTTGGGTCCCAAGCACCGGCGAACTTTTCACTTGTTGGAATTTGTGGGACGGTTGGAGGGAGTAGTAGTAACGTCAATTTGAAACTTGAAAGCATAGCGCCGCGCCCCGCATTGCACCCATGGCAGGCGGAGGTGTACCCTATCTTCAGCGAGAGGTGGAGGGAGTGCGGCAATTAGCGCGGCCCGCACCCGGCGGTGGCGGATGTGTGCCCTATTCTACAGCCGAGGTGTGTAGGATACGCAAAAGGATTCGCATGCAAGGGGGTGCATATGGTCGGCACGTGTACATGGATTGTAGAATCTTGTAGAAAAAAATCCAAGTACAAGATGACACGTAGCTTCCAAACAGGCAGCTGATTCTAGAATTTTGGAGATTAGATTTCAAGAATCCAGGAAAACATGTACTACCACCAATTTCGGAGCACATGTTATAGACGCCCTTTGTGTAAAGCGGGCAAGGCCAACGGGGGCTACAAGTGATCCACATAGTAGATGAGGAAATATTGAGACTACTATTTACTACGTGCTCAGATTACACAATGCAAAAATTATTGCTTGTGGCTTGCACATAGTAACCTTTTTTGCTTTCATCATGTCACACCTTTATTTCCTCTCCCTCTACCTTTTCAAAGCATGGACCATATTCTCTCTCCTTAAGCACATGGGCCTGTTTGGTTCTTGCCCGCCGAGCAGCTCCATCGCCGGCAAAAATCCCTGGCGTTGGATTTCGATTAAGCCTGGGTCGTGATGATTACAGGCCGTAGCTTCGCGCAAGCCACTATGACAAGAATAGAGCACCTACTTTTTTATCCGATCCTATATGGCACTTGAGGTTGAGGCTATACAAGCAAAAAGCATGCATTGGGGAAGCCCTACAAGCAAAAAAAAAAAATGTCGAGAATCGTATGGACCACTAAATGTAGGTAAATAAAAAAACTAATTACATAGTTTTGATGTACACGACGAGACGATTCTTTTGAGCCTAGTTACGCCATGGTAGGATAATGTTTACCACAAACAAACGAAAACGTGCTACGCTTACTTTTGATTCGAACGCTGTTTTTTCCAACTTTTCCCACCAACTAAACACGCATTTTTTTTTTTTGTGAACAAAGTCCCCGGTAGAAAAGGTCTTTGGTCAAAAAGTGCACTTATTTTACGGCTACTCGTGCGTACCGGCCGCCAAAGCGGAAGTTAAACGCTTTTACGGTTCTGTGTCGAGAGACGAGTAAAAGATTAAATAAGCATGTTTTATACTAAATCCGTTCCAAATTGTAGTTCGTTTGACTTTTTCAACCCCAACTTTGACCGCTTCGTCTTATTCAAAATTTTGTGCAAAGTATCACTTCTTTTGTTATGGCTTTTTTATTAACAAATAGTATTTACGA
Organism: Hyparrhenia diplandra; assembly: GCA_015847255.1. Lineage (NCBI taxonomy): Eukaryota > Viridiplantae > Streptophyta > Magnoliopsida > Poales > Poaceae > Hyparrhenia > Hyparrhenia diplandra. The sequence goes on along the minus strand of JADLZK010007598.1, from coordinate 586,726 downwards.
ATGACTTAAATTTGACTGTTTTTGTGCAATTATTTTGAATAAGACGCAGTGGTCAAACTTGGGGTCAAAAAATCAAACGAACTATAATTTGAAACGGAGGGGGACTACATTTAAGTTGTTCATGATTTATTAAAACTCAATTTCTAACCCGCACAAAGTAATTGTCCTCAATAGCTACTAATTATGATCAGATTAAATCCTTTAACAATACCCCCTTCCTACCCGTGGCAACGCAACGCGGGGGAATCCCTTACTGCACGCCAAAAGGAGAAATCCGTGAGGCCGAGGAGCAAAGGAGAAATCCGCCCAAGGAGGCTCAAAACCCTTTCCAAGGTCCGCCTCACGGGTATCCAAGTTGAAGCCGTGCGGCGTGTCGCCGCCGTCCGTCGACCCCATTCAAATCCCGCTCACCGGCCCGTCCTTCCAAACTGAAACTGCAAAACCCTACTGATATCCCGGCGCGCGCGGCCTCGCGTGACGCGGCGCGCTCGGCTCATCCCTACTCGGCACACCAACCGCCTTGGTTGAGGCGGCGCGACTCCCGGCCAGCTTCGGTTTTGCTTCAGCGAGGCGGCAGCGTCGACTGCGAGGGCCACCAACTGGTGGCCAGCACTTTCAGCGGCGCGCGCAGCTCCAATCCTCCCACGCCAGGCGCGGCGAAGCCGCCAACCGGCCGGACGCGGTGCGCCTTCCCAACTCGTCCGATCTACCGGCCACGCCGCGGCGCAGCTCGAAGCCCTCCCCGCGGAGGCGCGGCAAGGCCACCAACCACCTCTACGATGCCATGATGACTCCCCTCTTGGTTCTTCAATGTAAACATTAGGGTGCGCTCATTCCGACCTGCACTTACATATATATATACTGCTAGCTATTTTTTCAATGACCACATATGATCGCTGACCTTTTTTTATATTGACTATATAAAATTTAATGCATGCATTCCTATTAATAAGTACCTAGATTATTCCTTCATTCGTCTAAAGAAAAGGTTTTGGTTGACCAAAAAGATTTTTAATTTCCCGTAAGTATGTTTGGATGTTTCGTACTAAACGGCATGCCAAGTTTGATCACTTAGTTTTCCATTTTACGCCATGTGATTTATTTTCTTTGAAAATGGATATACTTGATTCCTTTCCGATGTGAACATTACTTTTCAAGTGTTGTGTTTGTCATATGCTTATTATGCTAGCAAATGATATTTATTGATTTTCCATTTTTTGCCATGTGCTTTTGTTTGAAAATGGATATACTTGATTCCTTTTCGACGTGAACATTACTTTTCAAGTGTTGTGTGTTTGTTATCTGCTTATGCTTGCAACGTATATTTATTGATCAAGACCGTTTAGTTACTCAAACCAACGTGGTTCTTTTATTTGACTGAGCCAACAAATGGAGGCAATGTATGGCGGGTCCATACAACAACCAGCTCTTTCAGACTCATAATCGCATGTGCGTCCACCCCAAATTTCTCCACTCAAATGCAACTTCACACAAATGGCCGTTTGGAGGTATGATTTGTGTTGTTTTGACTACTGATCTAGTTTATTGTTGCATTGTGTCTTACTTTGTTGCCTTGTTACAAATGGGCGAGTTGTTGGACAATGCAAAGGATGCGGTAATTAAACGATTCATCATTGAGCCATACACTTTGATTATTTATAGTTAAAGGTCCGACCGAACGGTTTAGTTCAAATAGATAAAAACCGGTGGCGCTACAACAATATTGGTGGACAAAGTCATCGACAAAACGGAACGGATCACCAAAAATTACTAATTTAAGGTTCGGATATTAATGTGATAGTACTTTTACAAGTCATATTGGATTGGATATATAATAATAAACTAAAATACAAACTTCTAGACTTCACCGATTTTTTATGGTGTTTGTAGGAATTAGAGAGTTTGTTCATGCTTGCACCGTTTGAAGCTTCTTTTAATGAATTATAGGAAAATATGGATAGATGTATGAATACGAAGTGCATTATTTCCGGTTGACATACGGATGATGGTGGAGGCATGGATCCCGATTCTTTCAGGGCGGTGCATGTGCTTTGGATTTTTAGAGAAACAATCGGGATCTTTCATTGGAGAATGTATTGCCAACTTTTGTTTCATAATCACGCAAGTCATCTCCCGAAAACCCAATTGTCTAACATTTTGGCATTCATCACCTTAATTAGATGGAAATGGATTTAAGACTAGCACAATGCGGCTTGGGGCAGATGCTATTGTTTTCACTTTCGTTGCACTAAGAGCAGTCTTGCATGAACCTCACATAAATTTCTTTCCTTTTGTGAACCACTTTTTTTTTATCAATTGAAATAATGCCAAGTTATTACTTGTTTTCGGGTTGCTTACACAACAATCCATTGGTCTCCTCTCCTACACTTTCTTGGTGGAAACTGGACGCATTGACATGTTGTGATTCCTATGGTATCTTTGTGTGATTTTTTTTATTTGTTTGGCATAAGGCACTACATGCGCACCACTTGCCTTACATGTTCTCTTCTTATTAGGTGGATTATGAATGCAATCTAATAAAAGGAAAAAACTCAACGATTGGAGCCTCATGGTTCGAAAAAGTTCTCCTCAAATTTGACAACGCCGTTGAAATGGTCCCCTTTTGCAACAAAAGAAGAGGCGTCATGCGAATGTATCTTTGAACACGCCATCCATTTGAAGTCTACAGATACAATACTTTATTTACTCTAAAAAAATGTTATGTTGTTAAATTGACAAACTTAGAGTTAAGTTATAAACAGGATAAAAGTTCTTTTCTATATAAATACTTGACACCCATGTATATAAAAAAACATTTAAAATAGTTCAATTCAATAATTTGATGTAGCTACTACAACCTCGTTTAATATTTGTTAGTAATATATAGGTTAAATACTGATGGTTGTTCCAATCTGTGGTTGGTGAACAGTTCTTAAACATTGGTCCACATGGCACCAAGATTATAGTCTTCAATCTATGGTTCAACGGCGATGGTAATTTGGAGCTCGACTTTGACATGAATCCACATGTAACAATCAAATACACTCGACCGATTTAACATAAATGTTGGTTTTTATGTTGTATATCTTTGTCGAGTGCGTTCGGCAATTTTTGGTGTTCCCCGCTGGTTTGCTCATCAAATTTTCTTCTTGTTTGTTTGTATTTCAGGATATCATGATTAGTGGAGCGCCAAATCCAGAAGAAATTAGAAACCTTGAAAAAAAGGGCTAATGAGAACCATTTGGCAAATCGACTACGCTATTCTCTTAGGGTTAGTACCATATAGTTTAAGACTCCGCAACAATACCGTGAGTTTGTTGCTGATATAAAAGCATTCTACAGGTCTATATTTCTGTGTTGTATCTGCAGCTACCACACAACACTAGGATCATACTTCGAGGGCAAGAAGTTAAGCAACATCACATTGTCAATGAGCTAAAGTATATTGAATGCATCGTTTATAAATTCCAAAAACACGAAAAAGACGAGGTTGTTACAACTATTGGATTCTTAAAGGATGCCCCAACTATCAGGGTGCACGGATTTAATATTTATCATAAAAATCGCCTTATTTTGGTGAGCTTCCTGACCCCTTTCTTTTATATTGATTCACTTTGTTTAAGGATGCATACACATATAAGAATAAGATTTACATAATTACCATTGTCTAATATCTACTGCAGCCATTTCATAGCATTCTGAGTAGTGCGGCAAAGAAAGGCAAAAAGCGTCATTGGGGTATTGGAGGTAGACTTCCTTGAGCCCACTCATGACAAACGGGACTTCAAGAAGTCACGCGAAGTTTCAGAGACCGATGACCCTGAAGGACATGACTAACGAGTACTTGGTAAGTTCTAGGTTCTATATACGTGTTCCTCCCGATTTGAATCCCTAAATCTTTCTATTAGCAGTTTAGCACCGATTCTTATACTTGGCCTCAAATATCACCATTGTAAATGACTCGATTTATTCCCCAGGAATTTTTACAGTGAGAAGATTGGATTCGCGAAACGTGTGAGGACAACTCCCAGTCCTCTTTCTCCTCCAGTGATGCTGCCGATAGCGAATGGCCCGTGAACCATCGAGAGAGGATTGCACCTGCATTTGCTCATGCTATCATGATGCAACCCTCTAGATCGAACAAAGAACTACGTGAGTGCAGTTCGGTCGCCTTTGCCGCGCCCCCCGGTTTCCACTCGGCACCTTTCGAAAAAGAAGAGGCATTTGCACCGGTAGCTCCAATGGGCTACTCCTACTCGCGTCGTCCTCGACAAACATGATCTGGAGACCATCCAAGTCATCAACCCGGACAAAAAGCGCCTTCCATGGCGCTGGCACCGATTTGGTAGAGACAAGAAAAAGGAGGACCGGCGATGCTATCATGAAGGCGGTTGCATCTAAAAAGGGCGGCGGTGGAGTCTTTTTATCGGGCAGCTCATCATCTCTTGTCGAGGTTAGTATATAGTACAGCAACCTTGTTTGTTCGTCCATGTTTGTACCTTGTTGCTTATTTGGTGCACTTTGTCGTCTTGATTGTTGTGCAAGCCTTGTATTGATTGATTTCTCCGGACAAAACAAAATAGGTTTCCAAATCTATGGGAGAGGCCGAGCTCAAGGAATATTCCATCTTGATGGTAGAAAACAAGAATCTCCGCGAAGAGTGAGCCTAACAATCTTGCTTTTGGTGTCATTTTTCCTATACGGTTTTGGCAAAGCTTCAATACCAATGTTTTATTTTGTAATTTTTTTTTTCTGTATGTAGGTGCGCAGAATTTGAGGCGACGAGAAGCAACTACGACTCAAGGTAAATTCTCTGCCCCACCACGTGCGATCGTTATGATCATCGGAATTTACAATTAGGGCGCACATATATAACGATGAATCATGACTCGACTTTGAGTTTGATGAACCCTGACCTCTCTCCTTGTGCGGAACAGGGAACATAATCTACGGCTCGAGATTGAGGAGGCGCGAAGCTATACCAGAGTCTCTTGGCGAACACATGTCGAAATATATTCCCTTGCAACAAAGGTTACCAAGGATCGAGGAAGCGATGATGCTTTCGACGGACGGCCGGTGTAGGCATTAGCGTGAAAGGCGTGTGAGCTCTTTATATTTAATTTTTCATGCATGTGTCGATATGGTTCACGCCAGCAGCCAGGCGAAGTGTGCTACAGCCGGTGGTGGAAAAAGGCATGGTTCCGGTCAATGCTGGGGACTGCTCGTGCGAGCGTCTGCGTTTAGTTGGTGAAATATTTTGGGTTGGCTACTTGTAGCACTTTTCTTCTTTATTTAGTAATTATTGTCCAACCATGGACTAACTAGGCTTAAAAAGATTCATCTCGCACTTTTCAGCCAAAACTGCGTAAATCGGTTTGTTTTATTTACCTACATTTAATGCTCTAAAAATATGTTAAGAGATTCGATATGACGGGGAACTAGCGTAGTAGCAACTAAACATGGCCACGCCGCAAGGCCTTCCTTAACCTGCCAGATTGAACGGACTACACCGTATGAGCACCTTGGAGGCTACTTTGGGGAGTACGTGCCACTCAAGAGCAATATCCGGATGGAGAAGTTGATGCGGATGACAAACACTTTTACAAACCCGGAGGCTACATCTTGAATTTGCGGATGCTTGTAGATTGGATTACAATGAAGGGACGATCCTACAATGAAATGAAGCAAGGCAAGAGAGTCTCGCCTTTGTGAGTTTGTGGATGATGAACAGCATGGAGGATGAATTTGGAGCCAATCAAAGCAGCCCAAACCAGCCACAAGCCCGATTAGCTTGTGCACCGTTGATCTAGGTTGGAATCAGCGGTCGAGATTGCTTGTTGGGAAGCATATACGATAAGCAAAACCCTACTACTTTCCAAATGGGCCTTATTCTTTTGGGCCGTCTTGTACCTAGGAGCATATATACTTATGGCACGCCGCACGCCGCCTTTCCAGAGGCTTCCACCGCACGCTGCTAATGGACACTGGCTTTTGCTCACTGTTCGTCTTCGTTCGCTCTCGCTGGGTCGCCGCCGCCCGGGTTGCTGATGCCATCTTTCGGCGCCGCGGTGGGGCGCAAGGTTAGTACGTCGTTGGTCATTTGAAATTTGCCGTGTTCTAGTATTCCGAAGTCACATATCGCAGTAGCCGCTTTGTGTATGCGTCTTTGTGGAGGGTTTTTTTCGTTAGGGTTAGTTTGATTTGGTAGTTTTTACGTGGTACCGCGACTTGGTTGCTTCGATGGTGTGTGCTTCGATTGCATGACATTTATGTTTTGTAAAGGCAATAGCATTTATGTCTACCTAATCTCTTGTAGATTCCCCAACAAATCCATTCAAATTTAGCGAGGAACGAAGCAGATGAATACAGAGTGTAATTGCTAAATTTGTTTTGTTTTGTTTTTGCTTCTGTTGTCTTTGTTTGTTCCCCTGTTCCAACTTCATTGTACCGGTCAGGCATTCAAAATTTTCGAGTAGCTGTGCCATTCAATAGTGTTTGTTCATAATTTTTTGCGTAAATGTAAATCGGAGTGGATTCAACATTGTAAATTTAATGAAGTTTCATGTATTTTCCTCCCTATTGGACCAGATTGGCGCTTATATATGTTTCAATTTTTGTTTTGATGTTTGTTTTAGTTATCTAGTTTGTTGTTCTTATAAGTCTTGACATTTCCGATTATGCATATTTATGTCTCAAATATCTGGAGAATTGAAATGAATTGGGCTAATACGTATTGTGTCACTTTTTTTTCTATTTCTTTTAGTGATGATGAACCGTATGACGAGACACACTATGCTATGTTTCCTCATCTGATTCTTGGTGAAGGCCCTAAGGAATGGGACGAAAAGTTATGTGATGAGAGTCGATCGACAAGCCCAAAGATTCTCCTTCAGAGTATTTCCACACAATCAATCAGTTATGGATGTATCGAGGAGGTTTGGACAACAGAAAAATGTACAACAAGCATAGGTGGGTGTCTTGGTCTCACGTGAAGAACTGCCCCGAGACTGTTAGTGTTCTCAATGCCTTCCTCGTGTCTGGATTGATCTCTATGATGGGCATGAAGCAAGACTGGAATGAAAGGGTCATTCGACAATTCTATTCCACACTCGAGGTTCGACTGGAGGACGAGAAGTTGATCTGGATGACAAGTACAACAAAACCGGAGGCTACCTTTCTTTGAATTTGCGCAGAGGCTTGTCGATTGGATTACAATGCAATGAAGCAAGGCATGAGAGTCTGTCCCTCTAGTCTTGGTGTGCTTACAGATGATGAGGAACAGATTCTTCATTACCCCCCAGATGAGAATGGTGGCAAAGGGGGTTTGAGGAGGATACCTAAGTTTATCTGGAAGCTTCTTAAGCGCACAATTATGCCTGATGTGGACGGCGATGATACTGAACAAGCGTGGCTTGTCCTGAGTTGATTAATGCAATCATGACCGGTCGAAAAGTTAACTTTTAGACTGGATGATTGAAGAGATCATTTCCAGCAGGCGGCTTGAGGAGTGCGCTCTTGAATTCCAGCCCTACATAATGGCGTTGGTGCTGCTGAAGGTGCCTAAGTTCAAAAGTCCCCTTGAGACAATGCACCAGATGTATAGTCTATGCACCCGTGCGCCACTTTTGTTGGAGAGGGAGCCATCGCCTGATAATGATGCCTGATAATGACGTGGAGGAGCAAGGATTTCTTTTAGTTCTAACTTTTGCTAGCCCCAAAGTGGGCTTTGATGATGTAATATATATATGTAGGCATGCAAGAAACTTATGGCTGTGATGAGCTCACGTGGCAGGAACTCATGTGGTGGTGTATGGACAACTAATTATATTATTATTATTATTATTATAGAACAACACTAGCAGAGGAAGCATCTCGTATTTTTTTGTTACCTACAAACCCGTAATATCTAACCGACGTGTGTCAATCTTCTTAATCTTTTCTCGTTTTTGTTTGTTTTACTGTTCCTTCATTTACCTACTCATTTTAAACAATTCGACATGCGAGACACCTGTTAAAACAAATAACTACCGACTCATTTTAACATTTCTCACATTTACCACGCAAGATGACGGTTAAAGCCTACCAATTGAACACGGATAAAGTATGTTTACAACCCACATACATAAAGCGATACTATAGCCAAAGAAAGATTTACATGTTCAAGAATTGTTTCACGAGAGGCCGAGCTTTAATTTGGTCCCGATGGCATCATCAACCTCGCCTAAGTACTCCTTATCGTCTCAAGCCGAGTTTGAAACCTCTTTTAGCTCGGCCTTGATAGCATTACCACGAAGATATTTGGTCATCAAGGCAAGTTGCCTCTCTAGTTCGGCTTTCTTGGCTAGTTGCCTCTCCAGTTCTGCTTTCTTGGGTTCAAGATCTTCGGTCACCGCTCCAAGTTGCCTCTCCAGCTTGCTTTCTTGGGTTTAAGATCTTTGGTCACGCTCCAAGTTGCCTCTCCGGTTGAGCTTTCTTGGCTTTAAGATCTTTGGTCACTAATGCAAGTTGCCTTGGTAGCTTTTTTGGCCTCATTTGTAGTCTTCGAACAGATTCGTGGAGGAAGCATACACTATGTAAAAAAAGGCCTCTACAAATCGCGCGTTGAGGGCATCTATGATCATACGCAGACGCGACTTGTCATTAGGGTCTCTAAATGTCTGACTTTACAGACTGTCCGTAGCGAGCGTCGCAACAGGCTTTATCTGAGCACGGGATTCCGTCGGCCTCAAACTTCCCGCTCAGAAGCGAGCCCTTGTCACACACGCGCCGTGGAACGCCCGTGTCCCGGGGTTTTGCTCGACCGCGGTATCTACAGATTCACGCACATACCGCCTAAGATGCGACCGCACCTCGGAAAACCTCCACAGACCCGCGGCATCGCACTGACCGTACCGCATCCAAAAGTAGTGACGCCCGGTAGCATCATACGATCAGAAGCTCGACCGCACGCACCCATTTTACAAAACTGCGTTCCGTAACAATGACGCGCATGTCGACGCTGCGTCGCGCGTGCCGCCACCAGAATCGGTAAATCGGGCACGACGCCCGCCGGGTGAAATGTCTCAGAAGCATTAGTAACATACGCATTCGTGCGGGCGATAACCAATCAGTAATACGGGCGGTTACGACACACACACCCAAACCCGGGTCCGTGGTTTCGCTTCATGTACAGACGCTGCGTGTGTAGATAACATGTCCGTAGTTCATCAACCCTTTACGCACGCTCGTTTTGTCCGCCACGCCCAGAAGCTTTCGCTTAGCTTACGTGACGCCGTTTTCCCTTTTCGACCGTGAATCGCTCCGCATTTTTTCGGACGCTTGCGCCGAATGCTCGACCGTAGCTACCGGGAAATTACAGATGCGTGTCCCTTTCGGCGTGTTCGCGTCGAGGTTTCTATTTCGACGCGTTTATCTTGCTCGACGTAAACCGACGCCGAGACTACAGACGGTTATTCACGCACGCATCGAAACACCCGCCGTTAATTATTTAGATATTACGCACGGATTCACGCGTCAAAAACTATTCCGAAATCCACGTGGCGCTCGTTAGCCGCGGTGGTCTGTACTTATTTAGTTATTACAGACAGGTTAAGATGGGTCCAGATCTTTGTCGAGACTAGAGACGCCTAGAAAACGAGACGTCTGTATAATACATATACACAGTATTGGTACTATTAATAGTATATAATACATATCCACGTGTCCGATCACAAACAAATGGCGAGACGCAAAGATGGAAAATTCATGTGTATTTCTTAAAATTCATGTGTATCTCTGAAAATTCATGTGTATCTCGAATGTTCTTCACACGTACATACCCGGTTGTTCGGTACGCCACACGCATTGTTCACAACACAAATAACACAGTTCAAATCCATGTATCCACCTCATCGTCATGCGGCAAGGGAAATGAATGAACTCACGGTTCATGAAACGAATACTCGCCTTCTCAGTGATGATCTCTTCCATAACAAACTTGGCGATCTCCTCTCTAATATCCCCAAATTAATCGAATTTCGGACAAATCGAAATCCTAATACAAAGAAAGGTAGGCATAAGTGTTCGTTGTACACATGGTCTTTATTGGCAAACAAAGGTAGGCACATGATGGAGCTGCACTTCGAAGTTACCTCGTGACGGTCCAGATGAACTTGTTTCATCGCAGCCAGGAAGTGGTGGGCCGTGTAGAACGAGAACCCACATGTCTTTTCATCATCGTTCACGACTAGCACCGCAAACATATGAAACACAATGGTTATTCACATGAATGGAAACACGCACGAGTGCGTAACTCCAAGTGAAGCACTACTTACCGTACATTCTTGTTTGGACCTCCATGCTTCTTGCCCGAAACATGCTTGTTTGGACCTTGCCGTCCCCGGCTGTTGAGCCACGCTTGATTCTCAGCTTGCACTCGAGAGGCACTCGACATTCTTGTCATGCGAGCCACTTCCCGCATTCTCGGCCCACTGCGGCCTGCAAGGCACTCTGGTCATCCTTGCCTTGCGAGCTAGTTTCCACATCGTTATTGGCATGCGAGCGAGTCGCCGCATTCCCATCCATTGCAGCCCGAGAGGGACTCGATCATTCTTTGTCATTCCCATTTAAGGCTGCGTGTCATACAGTCCTTTAGATTGACTTTCATTGAGGCGCGTAGGCACGAGGAGGTTTTGGGGCGGTAAAAGAAGAGAGCTTTAGGAATGCTATAGTAAGACGTGCTCGCTCCACCCACTTGGATCCTCTTACACATAGCCTGTCCAAGAGCCTTAATCTACTTTGTCGGCGGATCCAATAGTGTAGCCTCAAAACCAAGAGTTACATGATCAATAAAAACAATAGAATGTCCTTCCAAGTATTGGTTGACCTTTAAGATGTAGTTGATTCGGGTATACCATTCCCCTTGCTACCTCAACCGGATAACCTCGAGTCTTCACCGCAAGGGGTACATGGTGCCGATGTGGAAAGTATCTCAACCGCAAAGATCCGCCGAATCGGCTTCTCACGCAAATGCTCTTCACACCACCTACACGGCTAGGGGTGTTGGCGTGCAAATGAACCATGTCCTTCGATTCCAACGCCGCCACCTTAGTTGTGAGCTCATCTAGTTGAGGTCCAAACTCTTCTCTATATGCTTCGACCAACGCACTGGGGACTTCCTCTTTCTCGTACATGTCGGGCGCAAGCCGGCCAAAACTTCCAACCAGCCATACTAGACATACCACGCACATGCCCGCATGCGCTGCCGGGTGCCCAGGACCTCTCTCGAGCATATCTCTTTCCCTTACACCAGTGCCCTCGGAAGAAGCACGGGGCGGTCTTCTCTAAAACCTTCTCGGATAAAGACCGAGACTCTTCACCGACCAAACAATTGCGCCTTATTACCGACACACCGGGATCGCACCGTGCACGCAAAAAATGACGAGCGCGGTTCACCGGAAATTCATGCCAAGGATTCTTGATGCTATTGTGGAGTAAGTAAGTGTCCTCCTCCTTCCACACTTCGAACTTTGCCTCGTAACCTCCCCTCGGCCCCCGGCCAAAGGTCATGCTTGTTCTTCTCCCTAAGTCGCTTGTATCTCTCACTTGTTGCCGTGCCTCTTTGTTGCTCTTCGCTTCAACAAAAGCTGCCCAATCGTCCTTGGTGATGTATGGGTGCTTCACTATGGCATCCAACCCCTTCATGATGTAATTCCGCACTAGATCGCTTTTGAAGGTCCTAAAACTTTTGCCTACTGACTGCCACAGCTTCATATATGCTATGCGCCTTAAGTTGCCTACAAACTCCAATGAATTCTAGACATAGTTCTCAAATAACAATTCCTTTGTTGCAAAGACTTAAGGAAGAGACTGAATATGTGAGCAAGGGGACCTTTTGTCTAGCAATCAGACCTGCAAGTCTCTTCATTCTTAGCATGGCCACCTTCTCAGTGGGAAACCCGTTCGGCTTGAGCGCCGTGACAACTATCTTGCCTTCTGGCCACCTTGTGTGTGTCCTGACCCTCCGCTTTCGCACCGGAAAGCCAGATGGGTGCCCCTCTCCAGTAAAAAATCCCGAACGCCCCCCTATGGTACCATCATCTCTCTCTTGCCCCTCTATGGTACCATCATCTATCTCTTGCTCTGTCTCTTCATATGTAGCTCTCCAGCCATCCTCTAGAGAATAAGTTGTTTCGTTGCCAGATGATGTTCTAAATGTGCCAACAGACACCTACATCGCACGCATTTAGGTTACACGAGAGAAGTCAACGGCTAGCACTAAGCAAAAAGCTAACAATAAGTAGGGTTTGTATATCACATAGCTGCAGCTTACCATTTTCGAGCGTCGTCAACAGCCAGCACACACGACAAAGCTTCACCGGCAGTTCTAGGGGCGAGGAAAAGGTGCAGTCATTGTTCTATCTTGAGCACGTATATTCATCTCTATAAATAAAATAAGCGGCCAGTGAGTTGCGCTTCCTATGACAAAACCACACGTATAACAACATTATAGTAGCACTCAGGTGTCAAGTTCAAGATCTACAACCCCGAAAATATCCATGTGAGGCAGAGAACAAATAAAATGTCGAAAAACTAGAAAGGAAGCCGAAATGTGTTGGTTGTAATATGAATGAGACCATCCAACACCTTTTCCTAGATTGTCCGTATTCGAAAACGGTATGGAGGATCATCTTTTCTACTACTGGCCTAAACCAGCCTAGATCTGCATAAGCCATATGTTTGGTACATGGCCTACTAATCGAAATAAAAGGATTAGAAACTTGATTTGGGTTGGCGTCACGGCTATATCTTTGGGCCACTTGGCGCCCTTAAACGATATTATCTTTAACAAAATGAAAGTTTTCGTTGTCGAAGGTAATTTTCGGATGAGCCTATTGGTGCGGCACCGAGCCCGCCTTTCGGCGTGATGAACAAGACAAGAACACACTCTCGCTAATTAGCGAGAAAACTAGAAGTGTTTACTTTGGAGTTTCCCTATAGAGGGTGGAAGCACATTTATCATTTGCTTTAGTTCTCTTTATCTATTTTAGAGACTTGTTTTGCTCTACCTTTTTATCCAAGACTTGTAATAATCGGGTCGTGGTACATCCTCGGATGTAGAGGCCGGATGTTTTTCTCATCCATTATCTAAAAAAAAAAAAAAATCAATGCATTTGAAAATTTCAGTCACACCGAAACTAGCAAGGCCCTAATATTATACTGATTCAATTCTGTAATAGGCGTCTGTGAGGACTACACAATCCACAGAGGCACGACTCACAAAAAAATTGCACTCCCTCCGTTCCAAATCAGAAATTAAGTCTTTTTGACTTTTTTGGCTCGTCCATTTTGCTATATATCCGGGCATATTATTGTATCTAGATACATAGCTAAATGGATGTACCAAAAAAGTCAAAGCGACTTACAAACTGAAACGGAAGAAGTAGTTCAGGAATAGAGGAATATAAACAAACTGTAGTTTAGGCGTTTAGCAACAGTTCGTTTAGTGGGAAAATTTTTGTAACACAAGATAGTAGTAGTACTTTCGACCACGGCCAGCGGTGTTCTCAAGCTTGTGTATTCATCTATGAAGAAAATAAGCAGCAGAATTATCACCTTTCCTCACTACCTGGCGAATGAAAAATTCAGGCGACACCGGATGACGCGTTGATGCCTGGAAATCACTGAAGTAGCTACGCCGCCTGGACAGATTTGAAAATTTCAGTCACCTGGAAATTAGCAAGGCCCTAATATTATACAGTTCAAATCTGTAATAGGCGGTCTCGAGGACTACACAATCCACGAGAGGCACGAGATCACAAAATTGCACTCCCTCTTTCCAAATTGTAAATAAGCTTTGACTTTTTGTTCGTCCATTTTGCTATGTATCCAGGGCATATTATTGTATCTAGATACAAAGCTAAATGGATGTACCAAAAAGTCAAAAGCTGACTTACAAACAAAGTTTTAGGAAGTAGTTCGAGAATAGAAGAATATAAACAAACCGTAATTAAGCAACAGTTCGTTTAGTAGGAAATTTTTGTAAGATAGTAGTAGTAGTGTAGTACTTTCGACAGAAGCGAATCGGTGTTCTTGAGCTTGTGTATTCATCTATGAAGAAAATAAGCAAAAGATTATCGCCTTTCCTCACTAGGAAAAACGGAAAGGAAGCCAGAAATGTGTTGGTTGTAATATGAATGAGACCATCCAACACCCTTTCCTAGATTGTCCGTATTCGAAAACGGTATGGAGGATCATCTTTTATGCTACTTGGCCTAAACCAGACCTAGATCTACATAAGCCATATGTTTGGTACATGGCTTACTAATCGTAATAAAAGGATTAGAAACTTGATTTGGGTTGGCGTCATAGCTATATCTTTGGGCCATTTGGCGTTGTCGAAACGATATTATCTTTAACAAAATGAAAGTTTTCTCGTTGTCGAAGGTAATTTTTTTGGATGAGCTGCGCGTGATGCGAGCCCGATTCGCGTGATGAACAAGACAAGAACACACTCTCTAATTAGCGTAAAAACTAGAAGTGTTTACTTTGGAGTTTCCTATAGAGGGTGGAAGCACATTTATCATTTGCTTTAGTTCTCTTTATCCTGCTTTAGATACTTGTTTTGCTCTACCTTTTTATCCAAAGACTTGTAATAACCGGGCGTGTACATGCTCGGATGTAGAGGCCGGATGTTTTTCTCATCCATTATCTAAAAAAAAAGGCTTCATCGCTGAAAACAGATTTGAAAATTTCAGTCACTGAAATTAGCAAGGCCCTAATATTATACTGATTCAATTACGTAATAGGCGACTGTGAGGACTACACAATCCACATAGGCACATCACAAAAAATAGACTCCCTCCGTTTCCAAAGCGTAAAGTCGCTTTGACTTTTTGGTTCGGCCCATTTTGATATGTATCCGGGCATATTATTGTATCTAGATATATAGCTAAATGGATGTACCAAAAAAAGTCAAAGCGACTTACAAACCTAAACGAAGAAGTAGTTCAGGGAATAGAGGAATATAAACAACCTGTAGTTTAGCAACAGTTCGTTTAGTGGGAAAATTTTTGTAAGACAAGATAGTAGTAGTACTTGACAGAGCGTTAGTGTTCTCAAGCTTTCGATTCATCTATGAAGAAAATAAGCGGCCAGAATTATCACCTTTCCTCACTTCCCGGGCGATCGAAAAATTCAGCGACACCGGATGATGCGTTGATGCCCGCCGTTGGATGGAAATCACCAAGTAGCTTCACACCGAACAGAGGTCCCAAACCCGGGTAAAGGGAGGAGGGTTGCGTTAAGTTTGGCGAACCAACAGTAAAAAATAGCCACTCTAATGGACAGAGCCACGGATCACAAAAAATGCACTCCCTCCGTTCCAAATTATAGTCGCATTGACTTTTTGGTTCGTCCATTTTGCTATGTATCCGGGCATATTATTGTATCTAGATACATAGCTAAACTAATGTACCAAAAAAAGTCAAAGCGACTTACAAACGGAAGCGAGGGAAGTAGTTCGGGAATAGAAGAATATAAACAAACCAGTAGTTTAGCAAATGTTTCGTTTAGCGAGAAAAATTTTGTAAGACAAGATAGTAG
This sequence comes from Hyparrhenia diplandra, assembly GCA_015847255.1. Classification (NCBI taxonomy): domain Eukaryota; kingdom Viridiplantae; phylum Streptophyta; class Magnoliopsida; order Poales; family Poaceae; genus Hyparrhenia; species Hyparrhenia diplandra. The sequence continues at coordinate 571,144 of JADLZK010007598.1, read as the reverse complement.
TAGTAGTCGACAAAGCGGTTAGTGTTCTCGATCTTGTGTATTCATCTATGAAGAAAATAAGCAGCGGAATTATCACCTTTCCTCACTTACGTGGCGATCGAAAAATTCGAGGGCGACACCGGATGGCGTTGATGCCCGTTTGTTGGATGGAAATCACCAAGTATCCATGTGAGGCTAATATTATACGGTTCAATTCGCAATAGGCGGTCTATTAGGACTACAAGAACCCGCGAGTCACAGAACATACAATAAATTAAATGTAGTTCGGGAATAGAATAGTATAGACAAATCTGCGCTTTAGTAACATTTCATTTAATAGGAGCAATCATTGTTCTTGAGCATGTATATTTATCTTTAAAGAAAATAGCCGTAGTAGTTGCGGTCTCCTAAAACAAAAACACAAAGGTGACAACATTAATGTAGTAGGCGGTGTCAAGTTCGGTATGTACAACTCAATACATCCATCCGAGGATACGATTATACAGTTCAATTACAGAATAGGCGTGTATGAGGAGTAGACGAGCCTGTTCGCTTGTTCTTGCAATCTTGCTTCATCTTGTTTTAGCTTATTCTCTCACGGGATACTATTAAACAAGCGAACAGGTCTCAAAGGGGCACGATCACCAAAAAAAAAGGTAGTTGAGGAATAGTGGAGTATAAAGAAAAGAAACTATAGTTTCGTGGGCGGTTCATTTAATATGCACATTTTTGTATGACAAGATACATGTAGTACTCTACAGGCGTCGTGTTTACTTGAGCACGCATATTCATCTATAAAGAAAATAAGCGTGATGGATAACAACAACATTGTAGTTATATATAGTAGCAAAATGATCGGGCACGGTAGCGTGAGGTGTCAAGTTCAAGATGTACAACTCAATTATATCCATATTATGAGAATAAAATTATAGTTCAATTACGTGCGTAATAGACAAAGATGTGAGGACTAGTCGACACTGCTCGCTTGTGCTTGCTTCATCTTGTTTCAGCTTATTCTCTCTCACGTCATGTAATACTATATATTAAACACAAGCGAACAAAGCCGAGAGGCACGGATCACGGAAAAACAAAAAAAGGTAGTTCAGGGAATAGTGGAATCTAACAAAATCGTAGTTCAAGAATGGAGGGGTACGCACAAGATTGATGGGCTAGATATCAAACCCTAGAATGGCCGGCCGGCTGGTGGAGGAAGAAGCCGCCGAGAAGGAGGTCGTTTGGCGGAAGCGGCGTCGGCTTGAATGGCGCGGATGCGTCGGCGTGTGACGGGCGATGAGGCGGCCGGAAACCCTAGAGTCGCCTGTGAGGAGGAGTGTGGCTAGGAACCAAACACCCCGATCGAAATGAATCGCACCGCTGTGGACGAGGCGGGTAAAATTTTTTGAGTTTTGTAAAGGCTCGGCGCGTAAAAAATCGTAGCGAAAAATTGGGCGGGCACAAGTAAAACGTAGTACTCCCTCCTGATGGTTAGAAGTCGTTTAGGACAGCGACACGGTCTCCAAAACATAACTTTGACCGCTTATTATTATAAAAATATTTATGGAGATGTGATATATGTATACTTTTATCAAAGTATTTTTAAGACAAATCTACTCATATAATTTTTACATTTACAAACTCAACAACTTAAAAGTTATTGATGATTTATATTTCCGATGTTTGACCCAAACCTTGTCCAAAACGACTTCTAATACCATCCCGGAGGGAGTATAATAAGCCGTTCGGCTGATTTTGGCTGAATGAATAGTATTATTTCTGTGAAAGAGAAGCCACTTCAGCTGCAACTCGCGCGTGGTGGGGCCGCCTGTCGGGTTCATAGTGCACACCCGTGGAGGGGCCGTCCCTATCACGATCTACTACATGCGTTTGCTCTCCCTCTATATCCGCTTTTGCCTCTCACGATTCATTCCATCTCTCTCTCTTCCATCCGTTCTCCCACCGAGCTCCGGCCCGATGTCTCGGTCTCCTTTGGCGGAGTCGCCCGGAGGTGGACGGGCGAGGAATAGGCTTCAATGGGATCTAGTCGGTGAGCTTAGCGGGTTCCGCCGGTCATCAGTTGTTCGGACTGCGGTCTTGCTCGGTGGTGGAGGCGCGGACCAAGAAGGATGGTGATAACCGCGGCCGACTCTACTTCAAGTGTGCTAGGAAATGGGGTGAGTATTTCGTTTTGTAGTGTTGACGTGTTGTCCCGGGCCTCCCTGCCCCTAGTTTTGCACTAATTTGTGTGCCTGTTTTTCAGTTCCCTAATAAGCAGCAGTATCATTACTACCCATTTGAAAAGGAATAACTTCGAGGTCTTGAAGGATCTTAGCATCATAGCTGTTCGCCCTTCGAATTGGAAAGAGGAGCTGGTGCTAGATGAAGAAGAAGCTTCGATGGGCGGTCCAAGTGGTGACACCAAGAAGAAAAACTTGGAGCGAATCTTTGGAGGACTTGATGTGGAAGACGAACGTGTTTATTATTCCGTGCATTTGTCTCGTGTTATCATTGGTTGTGTTCGATGTATGCTACATGTAATAATGCCCGATGCAATGTTATTATTGTGGTATTTTATAATATCACAACGCGTCGGTGCAATGCTTGGTGTCAAGATTTTGCACATGTGAAAAGTCAATTGAGTGGAGTGGATCCACCATGATATATGCCATCCATTACGCACCCATGTTGTGTAAAGGTGTGAGTGATACTCCCTCCGGCCCAACCAAAAAAAAAGTAATTTTTGACCTTTTCAAAATCTAATTTGACTATTCGTCTTGCTCAGCATATTTGTGTAAATTCCAAAATAAATTAGCTATTGTTATAATATCTTTAATGATCTAATAAGTCATAACAAAATTGATAATATTTATATACATTATTCAAATAAAACGAATGGTCAAATTAGATTTTGAAAAGTCAAAGAATTGCGTTTTTTTGGTTGGACGGACGACAACTACTCCACGTTTGCCGACTGCGTGGGTTCGCAACTACGACATTACGCGACACTAAAAGCGTGAGTAATAAAGCGGCGCACATCTTTGAGCCTACTCTACGACGTCGTCCGCCACCTCTACGCACTTGCGCCATTGGAGCGCCAACTCACTTCCGCGCCCGGCTACATCTATCTCGTCGTCGCCGTCGCCGTCGCCGCTATAAGCTTAGTTTCACGTGTCGCCTTCCATGTACCACCACCGCCGGCCGCCGCGCCGCCCTCGCCGGCGCACCATGCAGCGGCTTCCGTCGGAGATGCTTGCATTGGTTGCCATCCGCGACGCCAAGGAGGCAGAGGATCCCATGGACGACCTCACCATTCGCGCCGCACACGTAGCGGATGGCGAGGTGTCTTGGCGACGCCATGGTGGGACGGAGCATCCCACTGGGCTGGTTTTCCAACGAACGAGGAATGGCGTACCCTCGTCGCAATCTCGCCATCGTCCGGCAACCCGAGGCGTGCTTCGAGCAGGCCTGTATCGCCTGTTCGCCGATGGCCGCGGCACCGTCGCGCCCCGCTCGACATGCTGGCGCTGCCGCCGATGCGGGGCATGAACTCGCTTCGTGCGTACACGCCCTTGCTCTCTACAGATGAACACCGCGCCCGATGACGGCGATGACACCGCACGAAAGGTGTTGCGGGGGATCGAAGGCGGCAACGCGGTGGACGGCAGCGACGCGGGGCACCAATAGCGCCGCACGCCTCACGCCTGCGAGCAATAGCGGTGTTGAGCGACGAGCCGATGGTGGCGCCCGTATCCAGCCGGTTTTCGGTTTCTCCGTCGCCTCCCGCTTTCGCCCAACCGCCGGTGCCTCGCCAACACGGGCATCTTCGATCAGGCGTCCGGGCCGCGGGCGACATTGCGGATGGTCGGAGTCGGAGCGTGGAAGTCGACCGTGGGGAGTGTACTGCAGCGGCGGTCGCAGATCAGCGGCGAGTCTACTTTGTTCTTCGTTGATGGCTTGTGGGCATGAGTGTACGTACTTCGTTCCTTCCAATGCGGGGGAGTTGCTCACGATTCGCGTGACGCCTTGCTAGATATAACAACTTTTGGTAGCTTTTGGAAGTGTGCACGCGTCGTAGGTGATGCATATATGGTGTGCATATGTTCGATCCTTACCTAGCGATGTTCAAGAAACGTAGATCCGATGGAACGAAGACCGAGATGTTTTAATTAGTTGTAATATAATCCGTGTGTTATAATGCTCACTTCTCGTTTCGGTGTCTACCATTATTAATTCTCGCCGCCACGCAGCCCATGGCGCGCCCGAGCACCCTGGGCGGCATGGCTATAGTTAGCCGGGCTGAACTCTCCCCTTCTTTCTTATCTTGGCACCTCGAGGCTCGTCGCCTTGAAGGCGAGCTATTCTGTGCCGTTGAGGTCACCTTTGAACGCTGCCATGTCCGCCGGGTTCACACGCCCGGCCGGCCGCGCGTTCACCACGACGGCAACAACCCCTCTGCGCCCGTCCCGCCTCGGCCGAGTTTTGAAAACCGTTTACGCCGCATTCCCGATGCCTCCATCCCGTCCATGTAACCTCGGCCTGTCCTCGATCCGCGGTGTGGCTCACACCCACCCCGCCAACGTCGGCGTCGAAGCTCGCGGTAGGCGGAGGGAACCCATTCAAACCCGCTCATCCGATGGCATAGATAGGAACACTAGGTTCTAGGGATCACGGTGTTCGGCCTCCCGTCGCTAGCGGTTGGCGCGGTTTCTAAGACGTCTGAGGGAACAAATCGAACGCAAATGATAGAAAATTAAGATTGACACGCATCATATTAAAATTAAACCGATACAAGGAAACAAGATAACCCAAATTAACGAACGATAAAGAGATTGCCATGCAAAAGATTAACCAACAACTGATTCCTTAGCAAATTAACCACACAGATCATTATATCTTACACATCCACACAAATCGGACAACGAGATAAATTAACATAATAAAAAATAAAAGAAGAGAACCTAGGCCGCCTTCTTGGCCTTCTTGGCCGGGCAGCGCTTGGTCAGCCTTCCGGCCGCCTCCTCCGGTTTGGCGGTATCCCCTCGGCGGGGTATCGGCCCGAGAGTCGATCCGAGGGCGTAGAAGTTGACCCTCTCCTCGAGGGGTCGATTCACCCCTAGGCAGGCCAACATCGTCGGCCGGGCCGTTCGGCTTGGTGAGGGCGGCGCGGGGCGCCCACAAATAACTTCATCTCCTCTCGGGTGGCGGCCATGTCGACGATCGTGGGCGGCGAGTCCGCTTTCCCGTGAGAGGGGCACGAAGAGAAGTTAGTGTTGGATAACGGGAGAGGGGGGGGGGGGCGGGGTATAAAATATAAATGTGGCGTTTCCAAAACACGGTTGCTCGAAAAACGTAACCGGACGACCGCGCGCCCCAATGGTCGTCTCCTCGGCACTCAACGGCGGCTCGTATTTTCCAAAAGCACAACCGACCCGAGTTAATTGTTTGTTTTTGACAAATTTTACATTGAACAAGTTAAGATTCAAATCAAATTTAAGCGCTATTTAATTTTAATCGCTCTTTGAACTGAAACGAAAACAGTTCGAGGGGACGAGGGAGCTTTAAAAAAAGCGGTAGTTTTAAATAGCGGGCTAAGTTCACCCGACGACGTCCACGGTAACATTGTTCACAAGATTTACACATCCACATATAGTTTATATGAAACTACGAGACATCTCTAAGATTTGTGAACAATGTCTAACACTATGTCGGATGGGGAAACAACCAAATTAAAATAAGAATTAGTGAACGCAGTGATGGAAAAACAAGTTCTGCACTCGTCTTTGGGAACAAGGAGTCTCGTAGTAGTGGGCGTCGATCCTTCGTTCTCGTCGGCCCGGTCGGTGCCTCCCTACTGGGCGGGTGCGATTTGTTGTGTGAGAAAATTACTGGCCGGCCGGGCTTTTTGTGAGGGGGTCATCGCAGATCACACCGCACGGCCTGCGGAAAGATGGACGGAACGACGGTGGCGGACGTGGGCCCCATTCTACAGCCGAGTGTGTAGGATACGCAAAGGATTCATTCACATGCAAGGGTGTGTATAGACGCCGCTTTGTGTAAGTATAGATGAGTCTCAGTAGGAAAGGCGCCGCCCCAATTTTTCGGCCGCAACGCGTCATGTCGCCATTGCGCCGGAGTGCACCGGCCGGCCCGATCATTAAGGGCGTGTTTGGTTGCGTGTGGCATCCCGTGATCGCTCGCACCTCGCATGGCTCAGCCGGCCAGTTATAATTTGGCCATGCCAAATGCATGCAACAGGCCCCTCTGTTTGGTTGCCTGCATGAACCCAACCAGGCTAGCTAGAGCTGTTGTTTGGTACCATGCATTTGCGTGCATGCATGGTTCTTGTTTGGTTGCCTACCTACTACATGCTAGTTGCATCACATTCAAATTGTCACAAGCTACAAGCCGATCACAATAAAAGTAACTAGTCTTTTACCATAGCTTCCAAACTAAAAACCCTATGACTACAACAATAATTAGGACTACTACGAGCACTAGTAAACAGTGCCACTGATCTCCAACAGGTTGGTTTACAGGTGGATTAACAAGTGGTAGTAGAAGGGGTGGATCCACCTGCTGTCCTCGACCAGCTGCAAAAGCTTGCTCGGCCTCCACTTTTGTGTTATATTTCCTGTAGCAATTTCCCTGGAACTTATATACTTGCTCGTGTGCTTCTTTCCAGGTTGAGTACACCCCAGGTTCCCTGCCATGATGAACCACATACCATGCCATTGCTGCAAAAGAAACAAATTGTAGGAAACATAACACAGCATGGCTTATGTGTGCTCAGAGTTCATGTAGAAACATCATTGGCTAGGTCATGTGCTCAGATTATAAGGCATGTGCTTAAAGTATAGGAAAAACACCACAGGCATATAGGGCATGTGCTCAGATTTTATGGAAAAAAACATCACAGGCAATAAGGCATATGTAATCCCGGGCTAGGGTTTCAAGAACAAGGAGAGAGGAAAAAATCACCCGAGAGAGGAGAGGGCTCGAGATCCACCGATGCTACAACACAAGAGAGAGAGAGAGAGAGGCCTCGGATCCACGATTCACAAAGCAAAAACAAATCGAGAGGGGAGAGAAAAACCGACCGGTGGCGAAGAACTTCGAGCGGCGGGAAAGAGCAGGAGGAGGGAGCGAGGAGGATATATATAGGCAAGATTGGCGCGAAGGGAGGAGGAAACCCTAGAGAGTTGTCATCTCCAGGCGGCCGAATCGCCGGCCCGCTGCGCACGAGGGAGCACGGAGCGAGCCCGGCGGGGAGAAACGCCGATTCGGCCGTTCCTCTCGAGCCCGGCCGTGGAGCACTTTTTGCACGAAAGGGGAGCCCGGCTCGAGGATGAGAGCAGTAACCAAACACCGGGGACACTACACGACGGGGGGCCCGGGCGGCACCAAACACGCCAAAATCCCACGTCTCGCACTTCGTAGTCTCGCGATCCGCACCGGTTTTACTCACCCGCATAGCGCCGGCTCGCCCAACCGAGCGCCGGATCGTGAGCGCCGGACCGCATATGGAGACATGCTTGCGAGGCCTTCGGACTCAAAAACTCGATTTTTCTTTTTAATCTGTGGCCAAAACTTGCAACTAGTCTTTCTCCCCCTCATAGTAACTCCAAATGTGAGAGTTTTTCTTTCTATTTTTCTAAAGAATAATGCGTATATATCAAGATATTGTATTCTTCTTTGCTATTACTTTTGTCATGTTTTATTGAGAACATTTAAAATTTGAATTTCAAAATTACAACTTCGATACAACTTTTTTGGTTCATCCAATGATTTTAGCGAGAAGAAGTCAAGCACGTAAAAGATGTATAACTTCTAAAGATGTACTACACCTTTTATATTGGCCATTTCTTCATCCGACGATAAAGTCGCGGTAACATTGTTCACAAGATTTACACATATCTCATATATAGTTGATGAAACTATGAGAGAGATTTCTAAGATTTGTGAACAATGTCACTAGCACTACTATGTCGGATGGGGAAAACAACCAAAAAAAATGTAGATCTTGCTAAGTTACAAACTCTCTAGTTGAAAACTTTTTGGTTTGACATTACCTCGTAAAAGGAAATCTAGGTCTCAATTTCAAAAAAAAATGGAAATTGAAATTTAAATGTTTTAAGTGACCTCGGATAGACAAACCACCAACATGACGATTTTAACTCTCAATTATCCATGAAACTTTGTAGTTTACAACGTTTTGATTTGGCATCATCTTGTCATGGAAAAACATGTAAAGATTGAAAACATTTAGCTTAGAGACGCCGCATTGGGATATATAGTTTCGATGCGAAGAAAAGGCGTCTCTGCCCATTTCCCTTGGGCGTGTTCCGCTCCGCGGTCATGTCCATCACTCGACCGCTACGCCCGAAGCGCCAACTTTTGTTCACCTCCACGAGCTTCCAACAAGAACCCTAATTTTTCTTTTTAATCTATGGTCAAAACTTGTATAACTTCTTAAGATGTACATCTTTTATGTAGGTCATTTATTCATATGATGATGTCGCGGTAACACTATCCACGAGATTTACACATGTGTCATAGAGTTTATGAAAGTAGAAGACAAATTTCTAAGATTAAGTGAACAATGTCACTAGCACTATGTCGGATGGGGAAAGAACCAAAATAAGAATTTAAGGTCTTGCTAAGTTGTGAAACTCTCTAGTTGAAAACTTTTGGTTTCACATTATCTTGTAAAGATAAACTATATATATATAGGTCTCAATTTCAAAAAATTGGAAATTGAAATTTAAATTTTTCAAAAAATCGGATAGACAAACCACCAACATAATGATTGTAGTTCTCAAATATCCATGAAACTTTATAGCTTACAACATTTTGATTTGAGATCATCTTGTCATGGGAAAACATGTAACAGTTTGAAAACATTTATCTTACTGAGGCGCCGACCGGGATAGTTCGAATGCCCATTTGGCTCGACACCTCCGCCGGAGTGCACCGGCCGCGCGACCCGCCGATTACCCACGCCCCCCGCACCGATCTTAGCACCCGCATTATTGCTTTTTTGACCAACTCTTCGCCGCACAAAAACGTAGCTAGAGCGCCGCGCGCCCACCAAAAAGCTCCAGCCGCGCCCGCCGCCATGGAAAACCTTCCGCGTGACATGCATGTAGAGATTGTGATTGGTGTCGCCAAGGACCTCCACAATCTGCGGGCCACTGCTCACGATGAAAGCGGCGTCGCGGTGACCCCCTGGTGGGGGCCAGCATCCCTGGACCGGGTGCTGTATCGGCAGGTGGGGGGCTGGTGGCCGTACTACTCGCTCAAGTGATAGGGCTTTGAGCTAACCATTTCCACAAGTTTTGGTACTTCACTTGTTTTGCGGGAGACAATGTTGGAAACATACACATTTCGGGCCAAAAGTAAAGGAAAACGTATAAAGAATAACATGGCCCTAAATGGACATGAGCAAAGCAAGGAGAAGAGAGGAGAAATGCCCATAAATATGAATATCAACATCTATACATAAGCTCAAGAAGTCGAGGCCCAAATCCAACATAAAATCATACCGGGCCGCATGACATGGGTTTAGTATTTTGGGCATAACTTTCTCATACGAAAATCGGATTTCAGTGATCCAACAAATCAAAACGAAGCTTACTCCGAGGCCCACGCACTCCTGCAAAGTTTCAGCCAAAATGGGCTTTACCTTGGTGCGGCCGCACCTTTGGGTGCCGCACCCGTATGGAGGCGGTTCGGGCCCATCCTTCTCGGCGGTTCATCACTTTCCAAAAAGTGTGTTGCCGACGTTGGTTGGTCGGTTTGGGCTGATTAGGAAGGTGTTCCAAGGTCGGTTTGGTTCCTTCCATGTGGGGATGGCCATTTTCCAAAGAGCCCCTCTCCTCTACCTATAAAAGGAGGCTCTCTCCCCCTCATTCAACACACACCAATTCATATACAACACAAGGAGGAGCCACAATATAATAGAGAGGAGAGAGTTCCATTCTTCTTCCCCCTCTTAGTTCTAATGGAGAGTGAGAGAGGAAAGGCTAGAAGGAAGTTTGGTTCCTTCTACCTGGTTGTCGGTCCGCCCCTCGGTGTGCCGCGGCTCCTAGGAAGTCGGAGTGTTGGGAGTTGTCGGTACCGCTTAAACTTGTACCTCTACAAGCTACATACACTTTGGTGAGAAAGCTTGTGATTATCTTTTCGGCTTATTGTTCTTCAAGCATATTATCTAGTCAAGTAAAGAATTACGGGATTGATAGTCGTTCCTTGGGCGGTGCTGCGGTAGAAGGACCCGGGGGACGGGTAAGCCTTGTCGACACGCCCGGAGTAATAATCACTAGTGTAGACGTGTCTGTCTAGACTAAGGGTTTTCTATCTTTTGTGGCGCATCCCACGGTTGAGGGGGTAGGCGGCTGGGTTGTGACAGACCTTGTCCGTCCCTTGTAATCCCCCACGTTCGGGTGTGGCGCGATTGCTAAATGCCGATCTCCATCCCGGTTTGGGCGATTCTTGGTGCCCGGTGAGGACATAACAGCCAAGAAATCCCCGCACAAAACCTAAGCCCATAAAGATACCTCGCTATCCATAGTTATCCTAGGGTGACCCTACTCAAAGATTAGAGCGCAAACCGTTCCTGTGGAAAATACAATACCACTGAATATTTCCGGTGAAAGCTACAACGACAATTACGTAAACTTGCGGATTTATCTATGTGCGTTAAGAAATGTCAACAAGCTTTCTGGCGCCGTTGCCGGGGAATGGTTGTCGTAATTCTCTCTGAGCCTAGAGCACCCGTGTGTTGTATCAAAAAAAATACAAAAATAATTATTTCTTTTTTTTTTTTTCAAAATGAAGCCATCTCCAATTTTAAAATCATACGCTTCAATGGGGAGTTCGTAAGAGCCACAATCTTTTTTCAAAACCAAAATTTTTATCGGCTATGAACTCACCCTAATTTAAAAAAAAAGACTTTGGTTCGGGCATACTCCATCTCTGGTGACTATTTTGAAAACCTTTGTTACCACCTACGAGATTTTGAGGAATTATGTGCATGCCTAAGCATTACGGGTATGACACAAGAAATTCACGTGTGGAATTTGTTTCTGCTCTCCCTCTTCGGGAAAGCAAAACAATAGTACACTATTGTCGTAGGAAGTTTGAATGGGGACTAAGAAGAACTCAAAGACAATTTTTGTCTAGCATTCTTCCCCATCAATGCCTACCAAGGACAATCTTCGATCTCAAGTAGGATGAGAAGGAGTCCATAGGTGCAGCCTAGGCGGATTTATAATGTTTATACATGTTGGCCTAGACTTGTCACTACCCGATAGTGTGCTTTTGCATATCTTTTGTTCGGTCTTGACATAGATGTTTGCCATATGCCTTGACATGACCGTTGGAGGGTCGTTTGCACATAAACTTGCAACGGAACATAGGAAAACCCTTGAACACATCCTAGAGAAGCTTAATTCTCCCGTTGTAGAACATTTTCCCCTCCACATTAATGGCATGTCAAGTATTGAGGAGCCCTCATCGGTCGAGCCATTCCCGTGCCGCCATTGGAACCGACTGTTGAGCCCTCTCCCGAACCACGAACACCAAAGGAAGGAATGCTTCGTCCTTCGGAGTTCGCGATTGAATTCAAGGATGTTGATGGAACCTCGTAAACCGAGGTGTGCTTAGACTTCCATATCTATCCCATCCTTGGTGTCGATCTTCTCATAGGCTACCCTCTCGGAAAAAGCTTTTTCACGAAAAGACCTATAGGGGAGCCATGATGAGAAGTTGGGAAAAGAGTGTTTCCGCCTCTTACACCTGGATATATATCCTAAAAAAGCGAAGCATCTTCCCACCCAAAACCCGTTCGAGGAGGCGAAGTTCATAACTCTATTCGCTTCACCCAAGTTGCTTCGCATCTTAGTGAAACGAAACACCTATCGCCCTCACACGAACACAAGTCATGTCCCTCCGGCGATTGAGGAGAAAACCTCATGTGCCATGGACATGCACGAAGCAACAACTCTTGAGACCAAGCGGAAATCTATTTTTGAGCATAACAAGTTGTCAATTGAGACTTCCTACATGCTAACCTTTGGGTCTTCTTCGTTTGTCTTGCTTCTAGCCGAGTGCTTCAATGAAGATCACACAACCATCTCTTGGTTCTCATTGTAAACCTTTTTAAGAGAATGGTTGCAAGTCTCGTAGTAGCATGATGACGCTAACCTTGCGGCTTGAGCATAATGCTAAATTCTTAGTGGTGGCGGGAACTTCACCATCATCAATTGCGGGATGTTTTCCCACGGTCAAGCTTACCACCATAAAAAAAGCACCCGGGAGATACCCCTGGACTATCTTAAAAAAAGCACAAAAAGTCTTTCTCTCTTCTTATTAATAAAAGCAAGAACATGTTATCAAGTTAGTATGCACCTTCGGGTATTCTTGTCGCTAACCATTCCGGTGGAGATCGATTGAGAAGAACAAAGGGGCATGCGACGCTCGAGAACACGAGGGCTACATCACAAAAAAAAGAGCTATGATGTCCATGGGTGATGGAACATGCTCAAGAGGAGACCCGGACCTTGCACACTTGACTTTTTTCACAAAAGTCTAAGTGTGGGGAAGATGGTGACAATCCCAAGTTCCATCCACCGGGGGATCATAAAAAAAAAAAAAAAGGATGAGTGAATAAAAGATGATGTCAGCCCTGCCTTGTTAAAAAAAAAAAAAAAGAAAGAAAAAAAAAAATAGAGATGGAGAGAAAAAAGTTAAAAAAAAAAGAAGAGATAAAAAAAGTAGAAGAGAGAAAGTGAAAAAAAAAGAAAAGAAAAAGAAGTGAGAAAGAAAAAGAAAAAAAAAATGATGTTGAAAAAAAAAAAAAGAATAATAAGAGAGAGAGGAGAAGGTTGGCCCCACATGGCACGATACATACCAAAGTCTTTGCTGACTCCACCCATCATTGCTTCAACAAGCAAGAAGGGTTTGTCTCTCATCCTTGCTTTGCTACCATCAAGACCCATGGCCCATGCACACGTGTGTGTGTGTGGCCTAGCCTTGAGGTGCACTTGCGAGGGCCATCACGCAAACCGCAAAGAAGAACTCGATGCTTTAGATCTTTGTCGGTAAGTATATCCGGTATGCAAGGGAAATAAATGTTCACCAACACTCTTCACTCATTTCTTGTCTCCATGAAAATAAAACTTTATGCTTTCCATGCCATGGCATATGCTTGAGTTTGGGTGCACCTACATGTGTACACGTGTAATGCATCCATAGGTCTTTTAAATTGAGTGTGGTGCTTAGGTTGAAATGATCTTCTTTAATCAAAACTTTGACATGGTGTCAAAGCTAGGTTAATGAACTTAGAGCTTTGTTATGATCTTTGGAAGCATCTTATGTTGGAGATGATCAAGGCTATGTTTTTCAATGCTTCTTTATCTTAGCCTTGCTTGAGTGATGTTATGGTGAACAAATAAAATAAAAATTAAATAAAATAAAATAAGGTTCTCATAATAAAGGCTCCACGGTATTCTTGCCGATAGAGCCATGTTGTTGTTTTTTTGTTTTGTTTTCTTTGTTTAAAATAAAACAGTACAAGAATAAGTGTGGGGGAGATCTCTCAATCGAGACAATCATGCCCATCCGAGATCTCCCCAACACAAAGGCACAAACCCCGAGCAATTCACGATGGAGAAGGACAAGACGAACAACTATCATTAACTCCTTCCTCTTTAAACGGTGGTTTGTGCTACTCCCTCTCTCACATCCTCTATATGGTCTGAAATTGAACAAATCAAAAAAGACAAAACTTCTTAAAAAAAAAAATCTCTCTACGGTCTACCAATTGATTCATGGCATGCATACACTTTATTCCTCGCCAAAAACCATACTTTGATGAGCAACTACCTTTAGGGACCCCATGTTCATCTAAACAATTGAGCTTTGAGATATGGTTGAATGACTTGGCACTTGCTCTCTTATGCAATGAGACTTGGTTTTATCTTCGAAAATTTAAAATAAAGCATGCTCATGGTTTGACTTAGCCAAATCCTACCAAAGCCCTTGAAAGTTATGACAAGAATATCCACTATAGCTACTTCCCTCTTGTATTGAGTTTTGTCGGGCTCCGTTGATCCGCGTTGAGAGAGGCTCATACTCCCAAGATCGAAAAACACGTACACCCACATATACACGCCGGTTCTCACAATGAGAATTGCACACAACATGCATCTTTACCATCCACAAAATAAGTACTCCATTCATTATACCATGATCATCTCCCATTTATCAAGTAAAATGCGAGAGAAAGGTACAGGGCTGCGAAAAAAAGAGAAAAGAATAAGAGATGAAAAATGGACACGTGTCCGAGGGCGAGTAGAGCCCACATCTCCAAAAAAAACAAAAAAGAAAGAAAAAAAATAAGAAATGCGAGAAAGAAAAATAGCCTGTATCTCTCTAGAAGCATACAAAAAGAAGGGAAAGAGGATCATGAGTCAAGGAGTAACCACAAATATATATATATATATATATATATATATATATATATATATATATATATATATATATATATATATATAATATACCACAAATACTCTCCACACACTTTTGCACATTTCGATCTAAGGGTATGGCACTCCTTTCCAACGATCCGAGCTTGACCCGACAAAACATACAGAGGTACGTATGCAACACTCCACTCCAAAGATCCACAAAACCCTACAAAAAAAAATAGGATGAGTGAGAGCGAAGAGTGCTTTGGCAAGGAAACACAAATGAGTGACTATGTGAGAATCAACCATGGAGCATGCTATTTTATCTTCAAAAAAAAACCAACCAAGTCTTTACACATGAGTAGTAGCAAGGAGATACGATTTCATGACCGTTCCATTGCTCAATCGTCCAAGAAAACATGGTAGCCACTCTTGAATGCTCACAAAGCGGTGAGGCCTGGAATAACTTGTATGCGAGGTCTACATCTTGGAGATTGAACCACTTTAGTCCCTATGCCTTCACTCGAGGACGAGCAAAGGACTAAGTGTGGGGGAGTTTGTTGATGGTCATTAACTACATATTTTCTACCGTCAACATTAGTATGAAACTACCAAAACACAATAGTGATAGGGCTTTGAGCTAACCATTTCCACAAGTTTTGGTACTTCACTTGTTTTGCAGGACAATGTTGGAAACATACACATTTCGGGCCAAAAGTAAAGGAAAACGTATAAAGAATAACATGGCCCTAAATGGACATGAGCAAAGCAAGGAGAAGAGAGGAGAAATGCCCATAAATATGAATATCAACATCTATACATAAGCTCAAAAAGTCGAGGCCCAAATCCAACATGAAATCATACCGGGCGTGGACATGGGTTTAGTATTTTGGGCATAACTTTCTCATACGAAATCGGATTTCAGTGATCCAACAGTCAAAACGAAAGCTTACTCCGAGGCCCACGCACTCCTGCAAAGTTTCAGCCAAAATGGGCTTTACCTTGGTGCGGGCGGCACCTTTGGGTGCGCGCGCACCCGTATGGAGGCGGTTCGGGCCCATCCTTCTCGAGGGCGGTTCATCACTTTCCAAAAAGTGTGTCGGCCGATGTTGGTTGGTCGGTTTGGGCTGATTAGGAAGGTGTTCCAAGGTCGGTTTGGTTCCTTCCATGTGGGGATGGCCATTTTCCAAAGAGCCCCTCTCCTCTACCTATAAAAGGAGGCTCTCTCCCCCTCATTCAACACACACCAATTCATATACAACACAAGGAGGAGCCACAATGTAATAGAGAGAGGAGAGAGTTCCATTCTTCTTCCCCCTCTTAGTTCTAATGGAGAGTGAGAGAGGAAAGGCTAGAAGGAAGTTTGGTTCCTTCTTCACGGAGTTGTCGGTCCGCCCGGTGTGCCGCGGCTCCTAGGAAGTCGGAGTCTTGGGAGTTGTCGATACCGCTTAGCTTGTACCTCTACAAGCTACTTACACTTTGGTGAGAAAGCTTGTGATTATCTTTTAAACTATTGTTCTTCAAGCATATTATCTAGTCAAGTAAAGAATTACGGGATTGATAGTCGTTCCTTCGGGCGGTACTGCGGTAGAAGGACCCCGGGGACGGGTAAACCTTGTCGACACGCCCGGAGTAATAATCACTAGTGTGTAGCGTGGTGTGTCTAGACTAAGGGTTTTCTATCTTTTGTGGCGCATCCCACGGTTGAGGGGGGTAGGCGGCCAAGTTGTGACCTTGTCCGTCCCTTTGTAATCCCCCCACGTTCGGGTGTGGCGCAGTGCTAAGTGCCGATCTCCATCCCGGTTGAGGCGATTGCCGGTGCCCGAAGTGAGGACATAACGACCAAGAAATCCCCGCACGAAACCTAAGCCCATAAAGATACCTCGCTATCCATAGTTATCCTAGGGTGACCCTACTCAAAGATTAGAGCGCAACCGTTCCTCGTGGAAAATACGATACCACGAATATTTCCAGGTGAAAGCTACAACGACAATTCCGTGCGCTTGCGGATTTATCTATGTGCGTTAAGAAACGTCAACAACCATGCATATTTTCCAAAAGTGACGAAAGGCGGGCCTAACAAATTTTTGTTTTGGGGCCGATTCCCAAATTCAAAAAAATGGTTCCGATTCCTAAGACAAACTTATTTCGGGGGCCAAATTCCTAATTCTCCCATAGTCCTTCCTATTACTCCAAACAATGTTTGAAATTTCGAAATAGCACACAAGTTCTGGTCGCCCTTTTACATTAACCGTGGGACCATGGTGTATGCGCATCGAACACTCTAGACTCTACTGGTTGCCACCTCGGATTCCTTATAGTGCTATGGGCGGTTTTCCTCTCAGCCTCTCGTCTCTTCCGTCTCCGTCTTCCTTCTCCCATACTACACCTAAGCGTACTAGTAGTAGTAGTTAGTACTCCTACTACTCTTCTCACCTCTTCTCCCTCCGTCCCGACTTTCCAAACTCATCTCAACCAAACCTTGAGTACGCGGCGGTCCGACCACGACCCGCACGGGGTGCCTCGCCTTCGCCTTCGTCTCTTTTTGAAGTTTTTTTAGTGGCTCTAAAAAGGTTTTGTTTTGTCTTGTATATTTGTGTGATTCATGCTATAGCTTGTACAACCACAAAGACCTACGCGAGGAGATTATAAAAAGTATGGGTCTTTGGAGGTCGTTTGGCGGGGCCACTCCCTCTCCTCGCCCGAAGTCGAGCATTTTTCCGTCGCGCGACTCGGTGAACAAGTTTGGCAAAAGAAGCTTTGGCTCCGGCTCCTCCTGCACCCCACCGTAGCTAGGAGCCACTTTTCTCTCTCCCCCCCCTCTCCCTCTCACCGACATTGGGCCATGTCGCTAGGGAGCCGGAGTTTTGGGGCTCCCAGGCTCGCTCTCTTTTCGCTCTGATGCCTTCGTAGCTTAGGTTTGCTTCCTCTTTTTGACAATGTTAAGCATGCTCTTGCTTCATCTTGTTTTGACTTGTTGTGTCTCACGGAATACTATTAAATCAGCCAAAATCAGGCGTTAGCAAAATAACCTGTTCTCTGTAATGTTGTTATATTATCAAAAAAATTGTTAAAATTTGGAATGCTCGGCTCTCCAAGAATCGCATCGAACCCGTATTGCTAGTTTGTGCATTGTGGCTCAACAAACCAATTCAAATTGATTTGTTCCGTAAAGAGGCAAATTTTGGCCTTGTGTTGAAACAAATTTGGCATCGAACACTCACCTCATTCTCTCTCTATCTCTCTCGTCGAGCGGGGCATGTGAAATGACTCCATCGTGACCCACGATGTACGGTACACCTACTGTACCGCGGTGTTCGTGCATGTCTGAGACCGTCTTTGGTGCGGATGACACCTGCGAGGGATGGATGGAACGACGAGTTTTTATATTCCCAAAAAGTTTTGACCAAAACCTTTTCCAACAACCTGCGACGGGGACTCGCGCGCCCGGGAGAGGCGGGGCCGCCGAGGCCGGCCGGCCGTGCCCGGCCAGCGTGAACGCTTCGGTTCCCTCGCGAAGCGTCGGATTAATGGCCACCGGCGGGCCGACAATTTAAACAACAACAACGGTCGTGGTTCGTGCACGTTGAGGGCCCCACAATTTAAAAATACCTAAAAATGTTTTAATCGACAAACCAAAAATCTAAATTAAATTCCAATTACAATCAGTAAATTTGTTTCAATTAATTCTTCAAAACAAGACATCACACATGGATATAGTATTTAGATAAAATTAACAAAGGGCCCACACGATGGTAGTTGGGATAGAGTAGGATAAACTTTTTTCGGGGCCAATTCCTAATTCTCCCTAGTCCTATTACTCCAAATAATGTTTGAAATTTCAAAATAGCACACAAGTTACGATCGCCCGATTTACATTAACCGTGGGACCATGGTGTATGCATCAAACACTCTACGATTGCCACCTCGGATTCCTTTATAGTGCTACTATGGGCGTTTTTCTCTCATGATCTCTCGTCTCTTCCTTCTCCCATACTACACCTACTAGTACTCTTACTTATCACCTCTTCTCCGTCCCCGACTTTCCAAATTCATCTCAACCAAACCCCGAGTAGTGTAGTACAAAAGTTGTCCGACACGGGGGTGCCTCGCCTTCGCCGTGGCTTCGTCTCCATCCCGGGCGGGTGGTGCTCTTTATCACATCCATGCAGCTAGATGTAGTTTTTCATGTGGTTTTTGAAGCAGCTAATACAAAAGTTTTTCCTTTTTTTTGGTTGCAGATCCGGGGTCCGTCGCGGAAGCACATCTTCTTTTTTTTTTTTGGTGGTTGCGGATCTAGGGTCCGTCGCGGAAGCACATCTTCTTGGGTAAGCACCGAAATCTAGTAGAGTGCATTATCCTTCCTTTTTTTTTGAAGGGTTTTTTGAATGGCTATAAAAAACGTTTTGTTTTGTCTTGCATATCTGTGTGACTCATGCTATCTACTAGCTTGTACAACATTGCCCAATTATTTTGCTGTCTTATACCTTTTCCCGATTCTTCCTAGGCACAAACACAAAGACCTACGCAGGAGATTATAAAAGGATGGGGAGGAGGCGAAGAAAATGTCGCAAGAAAAGTGCCTCTTCTTCACTTGCTTCACGTGGCGTCGCCTTCTTCTCACAACCTTCTTCTCGCAACCTTCTTCTTCGCATGCTATCGGGCTGGCCTCGCCTTGCTTCACGTGGATTCCACTTCATGTATCATGCGCATGGCTAGAGCTTAATGGGGTGTCAGGATCACGCCCCAACTCGCCTTCGTAAGATTAGGCATGCCACAGACCCAAGGCGAGTGTTTGGTTCAGCTTTCATGCTTCTGTCGTTTTTCTATTTTTGCTCGTCGTTTAGTGTGTGGCGAGTGTGGCAAGTGTGGCGGCCGTTTTGCCCGCCACCGGATGTGTGGCCGCCACACCGCGCGTGGGCGTGGGCGCATGTGGCGGGGCGCAAGTGTCTCGATGGCGCCGTTGTCTCTCGCACGAGTGCGGACAGGGAGGAGGCCGCCTTCTAAATACTGAATCAGTATCGAACCTGTATTGCTAGTTTGTGCATTGTGGCTCTAAACAATTCAGCTTGATTTGTTCCGTAAAGAGACAAATTTTGGCCTTGTGTTGAAACAAATTTGGCATCGAACACTCACCTCCTTCTCTCGATCGATCGATCGATCGAACAACAGCATGTGAAATGACTAATGTCATCATCATCATGATTACGATTCTACGAGACCCGTCTTTGGTGCGGATGACACCTGCGAGGATGGACCGGAACAACGCGCGTTTTATATTCCCAAAAACGTTTTGACCCAAACCCTTTTCCAACAATACTACACCACGGGGGACTCGCACTGCCGCGAGGCGAGCCGGCCGGCGTGCCAACGTGAACGCTTTCGGTTCCTTGTCGCGAGAGCGTCCGGATTAATTTTAGATGAGAGAGAGCATGGCCACCGGCAGTTCCCACAATATAAAATACCTAAAAATGTTTTAACCGACAAACCAAAAATCTAAATTAAATTCGATTACACCATTAAATTTGTTTTAATTAATTCTTCAAAACAAGATGTCACATGGATACACGTATTTAGAAAATTACAAGTGGGCCCACACGATGAATGCAGAGAAACCGAATCTTGATGACTAGGATGAGAATATTCCTTCTAAAGGAAGCAAATACTAGAGGAACGTGAGTCAATTTTTTTTTTGTTTTTGCAAAAATCCAAGGATGGTACTGTAGACTAGTTTAGCAAACTCTTGGAGACGCCTTGTCATTTTACTTTTAATTGTTAGAAAATTGTGAAATTTAATCCCGCTAGAAATATGACATAGAATTACCGCTTGCTTTTACGAAATATGACCCATGTTGTGCGATTTTTGCTATGAAATCTAGGCTGCTTCGAATTTTCGGAGGGGCCATTTTTTCACCGTTTAGGACATCGGGGCCGCCTACCAACGCCCGCCCGACCGTCGCGGCTTGCCACGCGCGGCCACCCTATGGATGTGGGCTGGGCAAATGAGGCGCCGAGGAGCGATGGGAGCGCGTGGCGTGTAGACTTGGGGGGCAGCGGACGGCGGTTCGGCGGCGGCGGCGCTTATCGCTGCCCTGCACCAGCGGACTCAAGGCGAAGGTCGTGCTCGGTCGACTCTCCGTGAGCCGGCCGACGGGCTCAAGAGGAATTGAGGAAAGGGTAATGATGTCCTTTCCCATTCTCAAACAGATTAAAAGAAATTTTCTAAATTTATAGAAAATACAAAAATCCCAAAAAAATCCGTATTTCATAAGAACTCGCTTTCGACATGGGTCATATTTCATAAGGCATGCGAATTCGGGTCATATTTCTAGCGGCACACGATAATGGGTTAAATTTCATAATTTCTCGTTAATTGTATAAATGAAGCTGCTAGGAAGCAATGGTTTAGCGACTCCCCATGTCGTAGTCATATCTTGTTGGCTACTCCGTAGTCCGTACTCTACAAGCGGCTCCCTAGTAGGAGTAGTATATCAAATGGAGATGCGGGGAGCTTGGCCAAACTCTCTCTCTCTCTCTCTCTCTCCTTCTCCCAATCTGCAATCCAACGGGCTGTCAAATGACTTCATATGTGACCCTACAGGCCGGTCATGGAAAAAAAAAGGAGTGCAGTGCGGATGACACCGAAGCGGACGGCGGGTGCGGATGACACCGGCGACTGCACCAGGATGGGCCGAACGGCGATAGGCAACGTGGGCCCTATTGTACTCGGGAGGATTCGCATGCACGGTATCTGAGTAGTAGTACTCCCGGGGCCCCGGGCCCCTGTCCCCGGCTCCTCGCTCCTCGCTCGACTCTTCACAAAAAAGAAAAAAAAAAAAAAAATGATTTCTATTTTTAATGCGGGAGTGCCGCCAAAAGCCTAACGCCGAGGACCGAAGCGTAGCTTGGTTGGTTAGCTTCGCCCGGTGAGCGAGCAACCTGGACGCTAGTTCGATTCCCAAGATAGTGTGTGTACTAGTTGTAGTTAGGTCTGGTTGTACACGGGTCGTGTGTGTCCTAGGGTGTGTGTCGGTAATGCGTGTAGTGTGTGTGTGTGTGTGTGTATGAACAGATACTACAACGTACCCAGTAAGAGGCAACTCAAAAAAGCCTAAAAACAGTCTTTCTCCCTCCTATTAATCCAAACTCTTTCAAATTCGAAATACGAGTAGTACACAAGTTACTGATCGCCCTTAGCAAGATTTAAAAAGCAAAAAATGTGTCGCCCTACATTAACCTGGTGCCCGTGGGGCCATAGTGTCGACATCAAACACTCTACAATACTACTACTACATATTGAATATGTTCGGCTGATTTTGGCTGATTGAATAGTATTATAAGCTGAAATAAGATAAGCTAGTTTTTTTTTTTTGCATAAAATCCAAGGATGGCAAACTAGTTTATTAGCAAACTCTTGTAGATGCTATGTCATTTTACGATTAAATATATACATGAAGCCGCTAGGAAGCAATAGTTTAGCTCCCCTGTAGTACTCATATATCTTGTTGGCTATTCTATTCTTTAGGGTGAAAAAACTCAATGAAAGTGAAGAAAAAGATTTTAAAAGGATCAAAGAGAAGATCATATACACATCTATCTATCCTCCCGGAGCAATTTGAAGATAATAGATCTTGTGTTGTGGGCACAAGTTGTGGTGCGGTCCAAGTGAATATAATCGTCCCTTTAGGAAAAGTCTAAATCACACCCCCACCTATGGGAGGTGGTCTAAATCACCCCACGACCTATGAAATGGTCTAAATCACCCCCATAACTTTTCAAAACCGGTCGAGATTACCCCTAAAACAGTTTTGAAAAATCATATAAAATCATAGAAAAATCATAAAATAGAAAATAAAATTGTGTTAGACTCCAAATGAGTAGATCTACACAATGAACATATAATATAGTATGCTTTAGTACAATTTTTTTGTTGTAGCTTTAGATTTATGCTTTTTCTCATAGTTGTAAAAAAATGTACTAAAGTATACCATATTATATGTTCATTGCGTAGATCTACTCATTTGGAGTCTAACACAGTTTTATTTTCTATTTTATGATTTTTCTATGATTTTCTATGATTTTTCAAAACTGCTTTAGGGGGTAATTTGACCGGTTTTGAAAAGTTCAGGGGGTGATTTAGACCATTTCATAGGTCAGGGGGTGATTTAGACCACCTCCCATAGTTGGGGGTGTGATTTAGACTTTTTCCTCCCTTTTAACATCTAAGAGAGGGGCACATGGCCGTAGGACTATAATCTCCCGTGTAGGTCTCGAGCCACGGTCATGGCCATGGCTAGCGCTTAAGACCTACGGAGATTATAATCTGTTGAGGGTCACAAAGCGTCTCGATGGTGTTCAAGTCGGACCCGAGGGATGTCCATATTTGTCTTCATAGCTTAGGTCTTTTGGCAAAATATGTAGCGCAAACCACCATCTTCGTGTAAACCTGTGTAAATCACGGCAAAAAAATTATGTAAATTCATCAAAAAAAATCACACATGTTGAGGGTCACAAGCGTCTTGACAATGTTCTTGCTTCATCTTGTTTCATCTTATATTGTCTCACGGGGGGTACTATTAAATCAAATAGAAATCGGCCTTTAGTAGAACAACCCGTTTCTCTCAGTAATGTTATTATTATCAAAGTTTTGTTCAAATTTGGAATGCTCTAGCTCTCCAAGAATCTTGAAATAAATAACTTAAGATCGAGAGAGTATTTATCTATACAAAGTTTGGCAAATTTCCTAATTTGAATATATTTTGAAGTCCAACCCACGCTCACTACAAAAACTCATTCGGTGCAGTGTCCCCTGCTGGAAGTGAAATGAAACAAAACAACTCTCGCTTTCTCCAACTCTCCTCCCGCCCTCCGCTCAAAATTGAAATTCAGGCGAGCACGGCGCCAATGTCCCCGGCTCCTCATTTGGACCCGTCACAAAAAAAAAAAAAACCCCCGATTTACGTTTTTAATGCGGGAGTGCCGTAGTGCCGCCAAAAGCCTAGTCTTTCTCCCTCCTAACTCCAAACTCTGTTTCAAATTCCAAATACTAGTAGTACACAAGTTACAGTCGCCCCTACTAGCAAACTTGCGTCTGAAACGGGTGCCGGTGGGGCCATGGTGTTCCACACCGAACAATCTGATACTAGTAGTATTGTCGTCTCTCGCAGATCTCTCTTCCTTCTCCCGTCTTGTACTTAGTAGTGCCCCTCTTCTCGCCACTTCGCTGACTTCCAAACTCTTCTCACCAAACAAAGAGAGTAGAGAGCGGTCCGACACAGAACCACGAGTGGGTCAACTTCGCCCTCGGCGCCTCGCTTCTACATCCTTGGCGGGTGCACCTCTTTATCACACCCATGGATCTAGATATGATTTTTGATGTCGTTTTGAAGCGGCAAATACTGAGACTTCTTGGGTGGTTGCGCATCTGGGGTCCGTCGTGGGGCCTCCATGGCGGATCTGGCGAGATCGCGCCATCGTCTTGACTTCCTCACCCGGTGATCCCGGCGGCGGGGGGCGCGGCGAAACGAGAACGGGCGTTTATCGCGGCGTTCGGACCGGATTGCCGTCGACGCCGTCATGTTCAAGTCCCGCCCGCTCGGATCTACGGTGTTTTACTAGTGGGTTGGGGCGGGGATCAAGAAAATGTCGCAAGAGAAGCACGTCTTGTTGGGTAAACACCTAAATCTAAATTGTAAAGTGCATTACCCTTGCTTTTTTGAAGGGCTTTTTTTTGAATGGCTCTAAAAAGGTTTTGTTTTGTCTTGCATATCTGTGTGAGTCATGCTATCTGTCTTAATAACTTTTCCAATTGATCTAGGTACTAACGCAAAGACCTATTAGCTAGGAGATCAACCTTATGGAGATAGAGCGCAGAAATCTCGTCGCCGAAAACGCCGAATCTAATCCTAAGTGCATTTCATTTTCCACTAACTAACCAATCTCGGATCTATAAACTTCCCACTCTAGCAACCTTGCATCGGGAACCCTATTATAAACTTCCCACTCTAGCAACCTTGAATCTAACCCTATTTAGGATAAACACCTATATCTAAATTGTAAAGTGCATTACCCTTTTGAAGTTTTTTTTTTTGAATGGCTCTAAAAAATGTTTTGTTTTATCTGTCTTAAATACCTTTTTCCGATTGATTCAGGTATAAACACAAAGATCTATGCGGGAGATTATAAAAGTGTGGGAGGAGGCCTAAGAAAACGGGGAAAAAACACATTTCTTCCTAGGTAAACCCCGAATCTAATCCCAAAGTGCATTTCATTTTTCACTAACCAACCAATCCCCTGATCTATAAACTTCCCACTTTAGCAAACTTAAGCGTCGGGAACCCCGAGAGTGAAACTAAATTATATTTCCACCCTTCGTTTACCTCTTCTCAAATTTTCTTTTTTTTTTTTTTTTTGATTGAGGTGTTCCCATGTACGATAGATGGGCCGTCCAAGTAGGCTATAACTTTGCTAAGAGCGATCAGAACTTGTGTAGTACAAGTACATGTGTTACTAGTATTTCCACCCTTCGTTTACCTCTTCTCGTGCATTGTTCCCATGTACGATAGATGGGCCGTCCACTAGGCACTAACTACCTCTTCCGGTTGGAGCCAAGTTTTTTTTTTTTTTTTTTTTTACAAAATCCAAGTATGGCAAACTAGTTTAGCAAACTCTAGGAGATGACTCCCGCCCTTAAAATTAGAGGCGCAACCAAACACACGGTAGGAGATCTTTGTCATTTTATTGTTAATTGTATTACATGAAGCCACTACTGAAGCAATGGTTTAGCAGACTCTCTATCATACTCATATCTTGTTGACTATATTTTTTTCGGGGCGAAAAACCGATGAAAAGTCGGAGGAAGGTGAAGAAAATAATTCCTCCATGTTGCTTGTGATAATATTAACACTCTCTGCTCACGCCTAAGTACCACTTTGCCCATAATGGGGAGGGAGGCCTCTGTCGAGGAGATGTCTCCCTCATCATCTTTGTTGATGCGGACCATGAGGACGACCTTGGAGGCACTATCTAGCATCGGATCCTGCGCGAACGCCAGGAAAGGTATCTTCTTGTGTTACAAATTTATGTGACTCCGCCATCTAACTTGTATAAAATTTGTGTTGTCTTAAATACCTTTTTTTCGGGTTGATCCCGGTACAACCACAAAAAGAAGATTTTAAAAGGATCAAAGAGAAGATCATATACACATCTATCTATCCTCTTGGAGCAATTTGAAGATAATAGATCTGTGTTGTGGGCACAAGTTGTGGTGCGGTCCAAGTGAATATACAGCAGTAGTAGCTCTCTATCCTCCCTTTTAACATCTAAGAGAGGGGCTCGTGGCCATAGGACTATAATCTCCCGTGTAGGTCTCGAGCCCTAGTCATGGCCATGGCTAGCGCTTAAGACCTACGCTGGAGATTATAATCCTGTTGAGGGCCACAAGCGTCTCGATGGTGTTGTCGCGAGGGATGTCCATATTTGTCTTCTTAGCTTAGGTCTTTCGGCAAAATATGTAGTGCAAACCACCATCTTCGTGTAAACTTGTGTAAACCACGGCAAAAAAATTATGTAAATTCATCAAAAAAATCACACATGTAGATGATATGATGGTACACAGCCTTGTAAAATATCATGTCCAAACTCCACTCCGTTTGTGACTGAGAGTTATAAAAATAACAAATTTCTAACAAATTGACTGGACAACTTTCTGGCTTGAAATTTGTTATTTTTATATCTCACAAATGAAGTCGAGTTTGGACAAGATATTTTACAAGGTTGTGTATCATCATATCATCTATATGTGTGAATTTTTTGGTGAATTTAGATGACTTTTTTTTGCCATGGTTTACATGGGTTTACACGAAGACGGTGGTTTGCACTACATATTTTCCCTAGGTCTTTCTTCGACAATGTTCTTGCTTCATCTTGTTTCATCTTATATTGTCTCACGGGTACTATTAAATCAGCCGAAAATCAGCCTTTAGCGTAACAACCCGTTTCTCAGTAATGTTATTATTATCAAAATTTTGTTCAAATTTGGAATTCTCTAGCTCTCCAAGAATCTTGAAATAAATAACTTAAGATCGAGAGAGTATTTATCTATACAAAGTTTGGCAAATTTCCTAATTTGAATACATTTTGAAGTCCAACCCACGCTCACTATAAAAACTCATTCTCGGTGCAGTGTCCCCTGCTACCGAGGATCTCAGCTGTGCATTTCAGCTACCGAGGATGACCCCATTACTAAGAATGTTTACAACTCGATTCACCCGTACCGTGCATAGCAACCAAAAAGAATAGCCATCACGGGGCACTTTCTAACGACCTACAGTTCACCAAACTTTGAACCATACAAAAACATCCATTTTGATCTCCCAACTCTCCCAATTTTTCTTTCTCACCTCGGTGTGCACGGGTACTACAAACTAAGCATCTCCCTCGTTGATAAGGGCGTCGATGTCGACCTCGCGGACCACCGCGTCCGCCGTAGGCGCGTCGTCGAGGCGATCTGCGTGGTCGCCCGAGTGCTGCCCATCGGGAACCCCTCCACCCCGCCGAGGTCCGCTGCACCATCGACTCCGCCATCGCCCGGTGCCATCACGGCGCCACGACAAAGTGCGCGGCGTACCACCGCGCACGCTGCAGCGTCGGTTCCCTCCGCCTCCAACTCCCCGGCTGCGGCTGGCGTGCAAGCAAACAACGGGGATTAGGAAAACCGGCGTAAGCACAAGGGCAATCAAGCGACTCACCGGGCGAGTTGGAAGTCGGCGTTCTCCCGCCGGATGCGAAGGAGCGCCATCTCCTGCTCCGTCTTGGCAGCCAGGTCATACATGGAATCCAGGTTCTGGCGAGCGGCGCCCCGGGGAGTGGGAGGAGGAGGAGACGGGCCGGATCGGGGGGAGCACGTGGAGGCGGGGGAGCCACAACCCGGGGTGGGTCCCGCGGTGGCGGCGGCGGGGGGGCCGGGAGGTGCGTGTGACGGACGCGGGACCCCCGCCTTGGCTCCGGCCAGAACCACCCTCCATCGTGCTCACAAGTAGGAGTGGTACAAGATGAGGGGTGCGGAAGAGGAAGAGACTACGTAAGAGTGGAGTGAACCCGTGCGCGGGGAGGGGGGCAAAGCCTGAACTCTTCCCCTCCCTTTTCGAAAAAAAAACCCAAAAGGTGTGGGCGGACGCCGTCGGAAAAACCCTTCCCCTCCTCCCTTAAAGCGGTTGGCGGTCGATTTTGCCGCCGCACCCCATCCGTGGCGCCTCCTAGAATATGTATTTATTTCTTCTAAAAAAAAGAATATATATATATTTTATTGGTTCTAAGAAAAAGAATATATATTTATTCATGCTTGTAATTTTGTTCAAACATGTCGGGTTGTCACGATTTGTTCATGTAAAATATTGTTCCATAGGAAATGGGGACTCGAATCTAACCGGACGACGGGGTTGAGATTTAGGCCCGTTTGGTTTAGATTCTAGATTTTGAAAATCTAGATTTGTTTCTAAAATCTAGATTCTAAATAAAATCTAATTTTCATGTTTGAGGATACATTTTTTTTCTCTAAAATTTAGAATCTAAGGTGATCCAAACGGGGCCTTATTTGAGGTGTCCAACAAAAAACGCAATTATTTGACTTTTTAAAATCTAATTTGACCAAATTGCGTGCCGCCAATTTTTTTTACCTATCTATCCCAATTTTTTGGACCGAGAGGGATCGGGGTTCAATAACTCTTGACATACTTCAGACCCGTGTTGGATACATGCGGCCGTAAAATGCCAGCGTCGTAGCCTATACGTCTTGCTTCAACTCCTTCCCTCCATGCTGCTTCAACTCCTTCACTTCCCGCCCACCGCGCCGCGCCTGCGCTCCTAGCCTCTTCCCCCCACCACGCGCGCCGCCGCCTCCATTCCTCCTCGCCCTCTCCCCTCCCCAGCTGCCGTCGAAGATGAAGTGGCACGGGGAGAGGGACCCAAACGGGGAGGTTCGGTCCCCCGGTTCCTCGTCCACTGGCGATGTCGGCGGAGGTGAAGACGGAGGTGGCGACACCGCCAAGGTTCAACAAGGGCATCTCGGCCGCCTCCACGGGGTACAACAAGGCTGGGCATCTGTGCCGCTTCGTCCTTGTCTTACGTGGAAGACTAGAAGCTCCGTGGCCACTCACGGGCATCAAACCCTAGCGGCCGATGATGGAGAGGCGGAAGCGGCATGCGGCGATGGCATTGGAGGAGTTGCGTCGGCAACACCGGGAGTTGGAGGCGCCACCCCGCCGAGGCACGACATGTGGGCGATCTGGCCGCGGCGCGCCGCCGCTACCGTGCCGGTGCCTTGTACCCGCCTCCGGCGTCGGCGTCGTTGAGGCGGCTAGCGGCCACGGCCCGGGGGGCGAGGGCGAAGGAGAAGTCCTCGGCAGCGGCGTCGAGGCGATGAGGAAGTCCTCGGCGGGCGGCGCCAAGGAGAGAAAGCTCGTCGTTGGCGCGGGGTAATAATGCCTCGTTTAAAACTTTTTTTTTTTTTCCACTCGGGATGAGGATGACCCCATTTCCATTACTTTTGATTACGAAACACAAGCATTCATTAGAAGCGAGAAGCTACAAAAACGCAGACATGCCTAAGAGACTCGCGAGTAAAAATGAACACAACGTAACCTTAAAACCCATTTTTCCTCTCGCAATCGGACAACGGGATGAAACGGATGAAACACCAAAAGTTCCATTACACCGAAACTTAGATAACAACAACTCCCGGCTTCTAATCAAGCCTATTAACATGGCCTCACGTCATATATATAGATTATAGACCTTTTCGATTCTTGCGAAACATGTTACTTGCGGTATCCTCATGATTTCCGGATCTCCTTTTCACGAGCACTTCTCGGTCTTCCATCCCGCCATCTTCCCGGTATATATATATATATATCCTCCTCGTCTCAAAATAGATGTCATTCTCGCTTCTCGAGAAATCAACATTTTCAAAATGCCGGCAATTATATATTAAAATATATAAATAATAAAATATAATAAAATATTTATGCTAAGTAATAAATATCATTGGAAAGATCTTTAAGTCTAGTTTTTAACAAATTTATTTGTAGATTTAAATATTGCATGTATTTTCTACAAACCTAGCTAGTCAAAGTTGAGAAAGTTTGACCTGGTGCGCATCCCATAGTGACATCTATTTTGAGATGGAGGGAGTACTTGTTTAAAACTCAAAATTGTGGAAACCAATAGCTGTTTTGGCATATATATAGGAGGCTCTGTTAAATGATTTGAGTCGATGGTTGATTTTGGTGATTAAACCAATACCGGTTACGGCATAGTTCACTTTTCGTCATCACATTGCGGTTTTTGAGCGTGATTTGAGGATTGTGATTTGTTTTTTTTGTTGACACGATCTTATCCGGACCCCTCATATAATTGTTTCTTGCATATATATGTAGTGCACGGAGGTGGTGGTTGTGAAACCCATCATGCGGAAGCTCAGGGAAGTTTACGGGGCTATTGAGGATCTCAACAAAGGGAAGGGCGAGAAGGAGAGGCTCTGATGCAAAGGCTCGACCAAGTCTTCCGGGCCGTTGAGTCTCTGGCTGTTGAGTACGTGAAGAATTAAAAGGCTGAGAAGGTGCGATTGCTTTCGGGGACGGGGTGTAGGGTGCCATTAGCTCGATGCCGACACCACACTAATTAATGTGATCGATCTTATCTTTGTCTTGACTTACTTTTGTTGATGATGTACTATCTAGCTAAGTTATTAAAACTATGTGTGATGATCGATGCAAACTTCGATGACCGCTTGCTCAATTTGATAAAATATATGATGCTACTAGTAGCTTGTTTGTACAAATTGTTGACCACACATACATATGCCTGCATATATAGCTAGCTATTTAATTTTACAAAGATAGACCATGTTCGGTTTTGCAAGACTGAGACCATGTTCAGTTTTACAAAGCATTGAGAGATGGTATGCCATCTCAAATCAACCTAGCTCCAAGGCCAATATGTCACCACATAAAGCCGAGAAAATAAAAAGCTAGAGGTACTTTTATAACAAAAGAACAACAACCACTTCAAACACTCAAACCACACCATAAAAAACTGCACATGTCACATGAGCTTTAACAACACAATAGCTATGCATACTCATTTGCGCATTGGCTTTTTTTAGGCGCCTTTTTGCCACGGGCCCCTCCTTCTCTTTATGTCCATCTCGAGGTATGGAGTCGGCTCGCTCGCGTAATCCTAGGGATGATTTTTGCATCAAAAGAAGGGATTTCAGCGAACTCATAGATACCTTCCTCTTCCACTTTGGATTTTCAAGTCCGATAACCCGCTTTTTCCGGGGAGAGCCACTTGTAGGTTCTTGCTTCTAGTGTTTACATAGAAGACTTGGCTAACCTTGATTTGCAAGTACAAATGGCTCTTGGCGTGCGCATGGCCTATCAAAGGTCAACACAAGTGTAGCCGTATTTGTCTTTCTTGAGACACCTTTGATTATCGGGAACCCATCTACACCAAAAAAGGGCGTACTTCATGTCTCACGGATCACGAGAGTTCCCATATCTCTTCAATCACACCATAGTATGGTTTCCGCACCTCATGAGAATCGGTTGCAACAATACGAACACCGAGTTACGGTACACACTTTTCTTGTCTTGATCGGGTGTAAAGGTGTAGCCATTTATGTCATAGCCCCGATAAGTTGTGATTGTGAAGAAAGGCCCCTTTGCCGGTATCGAGCTTTTTCGTTGTCACAAGAGTCGTCTCGAATCGGCAAGTCGGTCTCGATCCGGATGTTGAACCGTCTAATATGCGCCCTCGTTAAGCGAGACAAGGTCAATCCGGATTTTCTTCCCCGCAACAACGATAATGCTCTGCGGCGTAAGGATCTATCTGCTGTTTCGTGTAGCATCACAAGAGAGTGGGCTTTGTCAAAGTCGTCTTTCTTCGGAGTAATTTGCTTCTCCCAAGAAACCACTGTCCCCGCTAGCCTTCCGTCATGGCGAGACTTGGAGATGCCGATTGGATTACTTGGGGTCGGTATAACGGAGACACCAATCGACCACCTCCTCGGTAGAATAGCACCGTGCCATGCTTCCCTCGGGGTGAACCCGACTCTTTGAAAACCTGTTCGAGTACTCATAAATCTCTCATACGGATACATGTGGTGGAGGTACATCGGTCCAAGATACCTGATCTCCTTAACGGATGGATCATGAGATGGACGGATATGTCGAAGAAAGTCGGCGGGAAGTAAGCCTCAAGGAGACACATCGTGTCACACATGTTCTTTTCAAGATCGTTCGGTTTTTTCGTTCGATCACCTTACGAGAGATTGCATTAAAGAAGGCGCGCGAGAGGTTGATGATAGCCTTTCGCACCTTTTTCGGCAATATGTTTCGGATCCCGATAAGCAAAGCATCGTCGTGAGCATGACATCGCAATCGTCGTGAGCCTTCATCGGAAGCATTTTGTTCTCTTTAGCGAGTACACAAGTTTCCGGACTGGGCTGCGTATCCGGAGGAAGTTTGACACTACGAAAAGAAGTCGCACAACTCACGCTTCTCTTGGCGGTCGGGTTTACGGCGGAACAAAGGTGGACGGGCCTCGGTTTCGTCGTTAGGAAGGAGCTCGGGCCTTATGTCCATCTCCTCTAGGTCAGCTCTTGCTTTATCATGGTCCTTCGATTTCCATTTGTCATTCATGAGTGTCCCAAGCAAACTTCCAAAGACGTTCTTTTTCACGTGCATGATATCTATCTTTGTGGCGAACCGATATGTCTTTCCAGTAAGGTAGCTCCCATAGGATTGACATTTTCTTCCACCTCTTCTTATCGGCGAGCTTTTTGCGGTTTACGGCTCTTGAGCTGCTTTCTCTTTCTCTTTCTCTTTCTCTTTGTTTCCTTTTGGTTCGTCGGGCGGGCGGTCGTATCCTTTACCACCGCCGTGGACTGTTCCCCATTGAAATGCCTTTGGTGCGGTACTTTCTCCTTCGTCCCATCAAACGGCGTTTCATCTCACGGTATGGATGCTTTGTAGGAAGGAAACGTTGGTGCCTTACATAAACCCTCTTCTTTGAGTCATTCACCCAAAGCAGTCTCGGTGTCGTCTAAGCAATGAAAGCGCCTTTTCTCCCCTTTGCTCTGCCCGGACACGCTACGGTGTCTGGAATATCGGTGATTGTGGTGAAGAGCAGGGGCACGAAATTGAAGCGCTCTTTCTTGTAAGCATCGTACACACGACACCACCCTCTTTCGGAGCTCCTTGAGATCGTCAACAAGCGACCTCGGTACACATCGATGTCAATACCGGGCCGATGAGGACCGAGAGATCAAGGCCGACATCATCATGTACCTCCTCGTGTTACACGACCCGCGGTGGAAGATTGTAGATAGTTAATAGCACCGGCCGGACACTATGTGTGCTACTCATGTTACCAAAGGGGTTCATGCCATCTGTGCTCGATGCAAACCCGAATATTCCTTGGGTCATCGAGAAAAGTTCTATGTTTGTGATCAATGTCCCACCACCAATACCATCTGGCTTTGGGTGCCTTATATAATCATCACGCTTCCGGCCATCCGAGTGCCATGTCATCGATCGTGCGTCCTCGGAGGTTGCAAAAACATTTTAGGCGAGGAACTATTGGAAAGTACCATGCAACCTTCCGAGGAACTTTACGGCGCACCTCCCCACCTTCTTCACCATCATCGGTTGTTCGTTTGTAACGAGAGGTTTTACACTTGGGGCATGCGGCAAGATCTACATAGTCACCCCGGAACAGGATGCGGTCATACATGCAAGCATGAATTTTCTCGAACTTCAATCGGTGGACAAACGATCTTTTGGCCTCATATGTCGTCTTTGGCAACACATTCTGTGGGGAAAGCATATCCCCAATCACCCGTAGCAATTGTCTAAAGCTCTTGTCGGTCAATGGTTCTACGCCTTGAGTTGGAGAAGCTTTAGTGTACCGTGATATAGCTTGGAAAAACTCTTTTACGCTAGGCGAAGAGAGTGGTGTCCTCATATCTTTCAAGAGCTGTTCCGGCTTCTTCAACTCTTCAGCGGTGTATTCATCGTAGCCCATGCCATCACGCGACAACTTGTCCTTATCTTCAACGGTAGGGACGGGGGCTCGCGACAAGCTACGCTACTTAATCATCGATAATTATTTCCTCATCCTCAAATGGCGCTTCTTCCTCGCCGCGGCACCACTTTCGGGAACCTCGCGCTTGTTCTCCGTCGTTGACACCTTCTCCATGCTTGTTCCAACTTGTGTACCCAGCCATGAAACCTCGAAGGATTAGGTGGGCATGGACTGTAAACGCACTTCGAGTATTGCATCCGGTTCCTGCAAATCCAAACATGGGCACCACAAACCCGGCATCCGGGTCTCGCGCATATCGGCCTCCGTGCGCGCTAGGAAAGATTGCAACCCATCTATGTACTCCACGACCGTCACGTCTCACCCGGTACATCCGGTGGGTTCGATCCCCCATCATCTACAAAATTAAGCATGGTGGAAATGGAAGAAATCCTCGACCAATTTAAGTCAAGATATTGTTGCCAACAACTAGATGCTTTAATTCTATCTCGACCATTATGCATTAATCGATGCGAAGCACTATTGTATTTTAATTAGAAGCGTCCTCGTAGCTAGGTTTGCTCACCTACGATTCAAAGATCGGCGACCACCACCGTCTGGGCGACCCCCTGCGAGGCGGGCGGAGCACGGCTTTGCCACCGGGAAATCCCACAGCGGGGGCTGGCGAACACGCCTCGACACGAAAGATGGCGGCGACAGCGCGTACGCCCTTCTTGCGTCGCTCGCCTGAAACGCACGAGCACCAATATAATGCCGGAGGAACGCGGTGACAAAGGAGGAGAGCTCTAAGCACGCCGCGAGTACTTACGGCTCGATGTGGGCGGAGCACACACCAACGCAGCCGCCCCGCGTGCGTCGCGCTCCTCCACCCCCCATGGTGTGCCGCCACCGCCCGAGAGAGAGACGGTGCTCAAGTGTGTGGCGGCAACACCTTATATATTTTGGAAGAAGTAACCCGAAAGGCTAACCCGACGCATGCGTACAAGGTACGGGCGCACATACTAAGAATCGTCGCTAACAGATAACCCCTAACCGGTGCGCTTACAAACGCATATCTCGCTTTACTAGGTAGGAGTACTATAGTTCTGAACACATGGTACCACATACGCACTTGTAACCGGTAACGTGGCGCGCTTTGTGACGAGCCGATCACTTACACGCATCTCTTTGACATCCATCGTCGGCGAAGCGGCCCGGCTTCGTTGTTACCACAAGAGAACGGGCTAACATGCGTCAAATCGGGGCCCAAAGGAAGGCGGGCCTGGCGGGGCGAAGCGGAGGCCCGTTCAAACGGATGCGAGGCCCGGCGAGGAAATACCAAGCCATCGCTACGGGACGGGCGATAAGACGTGAGTAAATGACCCGTAGCGTCGGTGGCGGTTGCGAAACATGTCTGTTTCGACACACAGCTAGCACATCTCGGTTGCGAAAACTATCGTCGAAAACTATACGGGCGTCGGTAGTGGGCGAGACATGTCTGAGACACGATAACACAACTCGTCACGAAACTATAAAGGCGTCGGTAGGGGCTGCGACATGTCTGAACACCTCTAACACAACTCGTGCGAGAAAACTAAGCGGCGTCGGTAGTGGTTCTGGCCATGTCTGGGACACCTCCTAACACAACTCGTCACGAAAATAAACGCGTCGTCGGTAGTGGTTTGCGACATGTACGGACACACGACGATAACACAACTTCGTGCCGAAAATAAGCGCGACTTTAATTTGCGTGGCGTTACGGACCCTTATCTTGTTCAAAGCGTCGGTATCTGCGGCACGCATGCATGCCGGTGTCAAACACCACGGACGGTATCGACCCGCTGCGGTCACGTGAATCCGCAGCGTCTGTAGGACTCGTAGCGATACAGGCGGGGCGGCGCCGGGGTGTCTGTAAGCAAAAAACGTCGAATTAGGGGTTGCATCCACGGTCGGTCGGTCTCGAAAAATCGCGCTGTGATGAAACGCGTGTGTCGAGATCGTTGAATCTGCGAACACTCGGTTTCAAAAAGCGTCTGCCGTGGCCGCGGCGTGCGTGCCCGCCAAAGGAAAACGCGTCTCGATTAAGAAAACAGACGCCCGTCGTCTGTCTGGCGTCTGAATGACCTCCTATTGCGACGCGTATTGGTCCTGTGGGACCATCGGCGTCTATTATCGGCGGTCGCCCGGCCAGCGGCGTCGATAATGTCTGACGCTGACGCTCGTTATTAGTGACGTCTCCGGGCTCGCCGGGTGGTTATTAGCCTTTTTACATAGTGTATGGAGATCCTTCACGAAAACACCAAGAGGGTCAAACTCGACAGAATACGAGATGCTCGGAGGTAAACTTGCGAGCGAAGGAGATTTTTATAATATTAGGTGCAAGGAGGACATTGTTGAGGCGGAACGGGCGGGAAGCGTGGAGTAACCGTGCCAACAACCGGTAGAGTGGCACCGTTGCCCACAACGATGGAGGAAGGGTGGGAGGAGGAGGATGACAAAGTGACCATACCGGGGTTGGAGGCAATGTGAGAGGAGGCACCGAATCGATCACCCAATCGGGAAGGACGACGGCGGAGTGAGCGAGACGGTCTTTGGCGTCGGCCGGGGGACGAGTGCTCCATGGGGCAGGTGCTGTGGAGCCACCGGGTAGGCGCTGAGCCGCCGCCGATAGAAGGCCCCGGGGGCTGGCGTGCGGGGGTAGAGGCCGGGGGAGAAGCCGCCATCGGTGCTCTTTGGGGCGGCGACGAGCAGCAAGGACGGGGGGGCGGCCGCGAGGTCACCGGGGGGTGGGCCGGCCACATGTGAATGGACCCGGTCCACGGGTTGAGGATGGAAGGCCAGGGGCCACCACGGCCGCCGCCCGGAGGAACCACCCCGCCGCATCCCCACGGCGGCGCCCGGTGGCGGCCATTGCGGAGGAAGACCCCCCCGGGGGGCTGTGAAGGGCGTGGGGAGGCAGCTCCGGGGACGGAGTGGGAGCGGGCGGCTTCTTTGGGCGACGGCGATGAGGGCCGAGGGCCGCGGGGTGTCTTGAAGGAAGGAGTCATGTTGAGTTCGCGCGGCGGAGATCGGCGCGAACGTCGGCGAGGATGGGAACGGCGGCGCGTGATGAGCTGCGCCATGAACTGGAAGCGCTCGTTGAGGCCGCGGAGGACGTTCAGCACCAGGGTGCGGTCCTGGATA
Organism: Hyparrhenia diplandra; assembly: GCA_015847255.1. Taxonomy (NCBI): domain Eukaryota; kingdom Viridiplantae; phylum Streptophyta; class Magnoliopsida; order Poales; family Poaceae; genus Hyparrhenia; species Hyparrhenia diplandra. The sequence continues at coordinate 534,440 of JADLZK010007598.1, read as the reverse complement.
GGCTCGCCAAGATCAGCGAGAGCGTCGGCCATGCCCTTCATCTTGCGGCGATGTCAGTCATCAATGGAGAGGGCACCCGGAAAGGGCGCGAAACTTCGGTGTCGGGGAGCATGGCACGAGACTCACGGTTGTTGAGGAACTGCTGCTCAAGGCCGGCCCGAGCAAGGGGGCGCGCCGTGATGCCATCGTGCTCATGGATGACGTCGAGGAGGTAGGGGAGATGGTGTTGAAGATCCGAGGAAACGACCACGCGATCCATACGTGACCATGCTGGGTCGGTGAGGAGAGAGGCGGCACCGAGAACATGGTCTGGAGGGCGGCGGCCAAGGATGAGGAGGACGAGCCACGCCACTTGGTAGTTGGAAGGCGAAGGTCCGAAACGATCGAAATCAGGTTCCCGATGTTGGGGCGGCGGCAGCCTGGGCGTGCGGCGGGTGACGGCTGCATCGGAGGAGGAGAAGGAGTGGTCGTCGTCGTCTTGAGAGGCGTCATCGCGAGGTCGCCCGTCGGAAGGCCGTCACGAAGGGCTGCAGCTTGCTGTTCCGGCGTCGCCTCCCGGCGCTCTTTGTCAAGGGCAGCAGCAGCGGCGCGGGCCGCTCCCGGGCAGCAGCAGCGGGCGTGAGGCGGCCTCCTCACGGAGTTGGGTGCTGCGCTCGGCGTTGGTGGAGCGCAGGCGAGTCAGCCTCGGCCTCCAGCTTCTTGGCAGCGCGAGGGCCTCATCCGCGAACTTGGTGGCGTGGCCACGGTGGCGGCGCGGAGCTGGAGGAGTCGGAGGAGGGAGCCGGCCATGGCGCAGCAGCAGCAGCGGGCGCGCGCAGCCGTGGCGGTGGAAGCGGAAGCGGTGGAAGAGGAGAAGGTCGGGACCTGATTGGTCGGCGATACCATGATAGAATGCCAATAGGCATGAGATTAGGTGATTCTGAGTTTACATGAGGGTTACATATAAATAGAGGGAACTAGGAGCCCAAAGGGCAGGCCGAAAGGGGCCAGTCTAGGGAGCCCAAAGGGCAGGCCGAAAGGGCCAGTACAGCCCAGGGAACAGGCGGCAGTCATAACAAGTAATAAAGGCTAATCTTGGGATAAGAGGAGGAGTTAATATTCTAACAGGCTCTTCCACGATTAACCAAGGTACCTGAGAAGTGGCATGCCTCGGTTAATAGGGGTATTTGTTGAGGCAGGCTATTTACATGGACAACCTCCCTTAATGGATTTGTGTAGAGGTTTCATGGAATGAGCTCGATTAATGAAAAATTGACCGCTGATACATTTTTTTAGACTAGTATAGTGCCCGTGCGTTGCTACGGTTTTATTTAAGACATGCACTTAACAAGTAAAGGAATTTATTTGAAGGTGGATGGAGATGTCAACAAGTGGGGCCACCCTAAACCCTAAATACAAAGTGTTTGTTATTGAACATCAGCTCAAAATACAAAGTGTTTTGTCACACCGGGTATTTCGCCACTTAGCATCCCAACAAGCTCAACAACTTGTTTCAGAATATGTCCTCCTGCGACTCATCAGCATTTGCAGTCAGCAAAGCACTCCACATCCATCAGTTCAGCTTGTAAGCCCAACTGTGCTCCTTCAAGTAGGTCTGCCATGCTTCCTTGATGGCTAGATTCAGAATCAGCTGATGCTCTTTCAAGGGCTCTCGCGTCATCGGGTCGAAATTGCAAACCTGAAACCAGGCAATGGTTAGGTTACGAAACCGGTATTCTCATAGCCTTAGCATGTTACCAGTTAGTAGTATATAATTTGTCAAAGGCTTACAGCTCCAGACTCGGTGGCAATTCATAGTTTGCAGGGGGCGGCACTCAGGACTATACTACACTTATTACATGACAGTGTTTCTACTTCTCAAAGGCACAATGTATCCACCATAACCGAGTACTATATATTGACCATTGCTATTTACTACTGGAAGTTTGAGTAAATGGAAATAGGTATAGCTATAACGAAATTGCATTATAAGGGGAAGAAACAACTTAGGATTAAAAAGGTAAGTACACCTTAGATGAAGAGAGCTCACAGCTGCTGCTTGCTTGCTTTTGGTGATGAAAAGTATTGAGCAAAACTGTAGAGCTATTGTTCAGATAACTAACAGAGAGAAGGAACTACGGCACCTCCTTATGTACACCAGCTTGCAAAACAATGAGTTGCTCTAGGTAAGTGTCGAACCTGATCAGATCTATCTGAACACAAATAATACAGAAATTAGATTTACTCTTCAATGTCGAACCTTGTTGCTCACAACAAAATCAACAATTGCTTTCAACACATTTGTTTCATGCAGGACAATTTCCTGCATTGCAACTGTAGGTATTAAAGTAAGTCAGAAAAGGTTATATATTGTGTTACCAAATTGTTACATATTTATATAGAAGAAATCAAAGAAAGGGCTACTTATAATGCCATATATAAAGCAATGATCTTGTGACTATCATTTAAACAAGTGCTTATTAATCAACATATGTGCATTGCCTTTTTTTTTTTTTCCCTAAAAAATGAATCACATGTAGAAAAAATCTGAGCATTGTGTTCCATTAGAAGGAAAGGAAAGGTGGTAACGATGCATACCCCTCCTGCTGCAGAAACACTGGAAGGTGATCATCAGATCTTTAGCCTGAAGATCCATCTGAGCATGAAAATCAACCAGAATGCCATCCTGTATGTGAGATATGGCAAACTGCTTACCACCTGCACACATGGCAATGAGAAATTAATACATTCAGCAACAGTCTGACTGCTGCTCATGAATCGAATCAAGAATAAGCTATGCTTCTTGCAATTGCACACAGTAGCAGGTAAGTTTGGTTGCTTTCAGATATTAGCCTGAAAAACAAAAATAATTTTTTAGCATTTCTTAGTCCTGTAGTACTTGACTCTATTCCAGCCTTCCTACACTCCTTCAAACAATAGTCATTGATTTATTATAGTGTCTATGAAAGCATAAATTGCAGGCTATAAAGTTCAAAAAAATTAATTATGTAATAAATTATAGAACAGTGGCATACCAACCAAGAGTCCATCTTCACCAACAGATCTCATAGTAGAAGTTCAGTGCCACCCTAAGCCTGATCGGTTGGGTTAGAGGCTTAGAGCCACATCAGCAAGACTAATATCCTACAAACCCTAAACCTACGACGCAGATTCATGGGTGGCTCCTCACCTCTGCGAGAGCTCCGTGGCTCGGTCCTCATTGGCTGAAAGGCAGTGTCCGACTGAAATCCGCGATAGAGGATCGAGGAACTGCAGGCGGCAGCGCCCCCTCCTTGGCCATTACCACCATATCCTTGAGAACAATCTAATTTAAAAAATGATTGTATCTCTGAAACAAACCTAATAGGCCATCCCTACATATACCAACAACTGTAAGTTAGATACCTTTACCCTGATTCTTGCTGCAAAAGAAAAAAAAAAGCAGAACAAAGATAGTTCTCATCGTTGTATACATATTCAAAAAACATTACTTACCACAGAAAAATCCCTTAACATGTCAGACAAGTTGATGCGCAAATCCATACCGACAGGAGAAACTCTCGAGAGCCTTGGGTTCTTTGAATGTGACGTAGGCCATCTTCCCCAACGCCACTGTATATCACTACAACCACCAGCCAGAGGCAAAAATCACAATGCAGTTAAAAAAAATATAAGCTGAAGACAACCGCAGAAGGAAATCAGAAGAATGATCCACACAATGTTTGTAGAGGAAAACTAAAATATAGACACCAAACAAAGTGATCTGCAGTTGAAAAAAAAAAAACGTGAAAAACGTAGCTACTAATAATAGCAATCTACATCAAGTTCTTATATAGAGAAGAAAAATGTCGCAGAAATTCAACTCCCTGTTTGGACAATTTTTAAAGCAAAAATTGAGATCCTAAGCTCATCGGAAAGGGATTGCAAGTTTGCAACCAGAGGCATCATACTCAGATGGATTTGTCACCTTCAAGGAGGCGATCCAAATCGTCCGCCTGCCCTACCTACAGCCGGGTGTCGCTGCCGCTGCAAGTTGACGGAGGGAAGTTTAGGGGGCCCTAGCGGTGGCGGCGTGGGATCGGAGAGGGAGGGAGGGGACGAGAAATAGAGAGCGGAAGGGGTCGGGGAGACGACGCCGGAGAACTTACCCGGCGCCGAGGGAGAGGCGTTTTTGGAATGCGAAAGGGCGGGATCGAGCGGGCGCGGGCGGTGAGGGGATTGGGGACGGGGAGACCTCCGCCGGCGGGCGGAGGACCTCCGTGCACGGTGGTGGTGGACCTCCGCGGGCGCGGCGGCGGGCGGCGCGGCGGGTGGACCTCGATTGTACCTTCAGGCGGACCTCCGGTGGACGGGCGGCGGCATAGCGGGTGGACCAGGCGGCGGCACTCTCCTGGACGCGTCGCCCTCGTGGCAGCCGGGTGTAGGAGCGGCGATGGAGCGAGGAGGGTCGCGCGTCGGGGAAGTGTGCATGACGGGGAGAGGGAGGGTCGCGGCGTGCGGGATGGGAGTAGCCCGCGCCTGAGCCGGATGGTGGTAGATGGCGTTGATCCCAGCAATTTTGACCCTTGGATGTGGGTGAGTGAGAGAAAGAAGGGATTAGAATAGATCTAGACCATTCATTTGAAAAGTTGATAAGCTTTGTGGTACATTTTGTTGGGTACACTTAGAGAAGATTAGGAGAGATAATGACTATAGGGGACACTTTGTTGTGTGGCTTTAGAAAAGTTTTTTTGGTGCATTATATGTAGTAGAGATAAAGGATATGAATCTGTCTTCATCTACTCATGAAAACATGGTTGGGATGACATGGCTGATGCACTACAAGAGCAGGGCGAAGCAGAATGCTAGACTGTTTGGAATGGATATTTACCAAGAGAAGTTGCAGACTCTTTATTATCATCTTGAAAAGAATAGAGACACTGCTGAGTCTTTATTATCATCAAGGAAAGAATAAAGATATTGCGGACTCTAGATTTTTGTATAATAGTGAGTTTTATGATCTATATACAAACTTCTAAGAGAACACACAATTTGACATGTTTCGAGAACAAGGTTCCTGTGACCTTAGATGCTTTAGAGTTTCATGAAACTGCTTCTTCGCAAAACAGCACACCTTATATGCTGAGATGACTAATGCACTGCAAAAGCAGGAGATGGTGGCATGCTCGTCTCAGCTGACTGTTTATTGATTCATAAGATACACTGCAGGCTCTCTATTAGAGGCCAGCAAAAAATAACTGGGAGGAAATGTAGAGTAAGGTGTTATTCCTATCAGCTGACTGTTGTTATTACATGTCAGAGATCACTCCAATAAAAGGCTGACTGTTGTTATTACTTGTCAGAGACCACTCCAATAAAAGGCGTCTATAGCCTTGCCGCTTGATGTATCTATTGTCATCCACATGCTTCGAGTGTTGAGCTACCTCCGTTCCTTCTACCTTACTTAGGGGCACACGAATGAAGCCTGGAGATTGTGGTCAAAAGATGCAATTGTATACTAGCAAATATATGTACAACATGGAAATAGAAGGCGCCAGGAACTGGATCTCCATGGATGAAAAGCATGGAGCTGAACTAGTGGATCTCCGTCACTTCAATTTGATCTAGCTTCGCTGACTGGTGACGTGGTACGACTTACACTGCTGGTGGTGAGCATTTCTCTGATGCTGAACCCAAACCATTTGAACAGACAGGGCTGAAGACTGTAGGCGGTCTGGCATGCGGAGATACAGACGCACCAGAGCCAAAACATACAGTGGCTGCACCTGCAGACGTCTGAGTACTATGATAGTCTGATGGGTGGGCTCGAGTGGTTGTGATTCATAGGCGGTAGATGGAGCTGTGTAGTGGGAATCGCATTCTGCCATAAGCTAAATATAATAAAACAGGAAGGGAAGACAGACGTGGGAATCACATTTTGGCATAAGCCGAACAAATCTGTCCTTCTACTTCCCCTGTTATGTGTATGTGCTTCCTTCTACCGATCTTCCCCCGATCTCTATAACTAGCTGTTTAGTGTGGACATTTATCAAGAGATGGTGCAGTCCTTGTTACCATCTAAAAAGTAATAGAGACATTTCATATTTCTTATTACCATCAGTTGTCTTGGAAGCTACTCTTGAAGACCATAAATCAGAAAAAAATGGCCTAGTAAAAAATATGTCTAGAGCGTGGGCAGATACAAAGTAAAAACATCTTAAACCGGGACAAAGTACAGTAGCACCCTCTGTCTCAAATGCACGTGGGCAGTAGTCATGTGGTGTCCATGCCCCTCCAGGTTGCTTTCTTTTTTAATAAATTAGTGTAGGGGCCACGGCCCCTCTAGATTTCTCAAAAAAAATTTGATGTCTCCATGCCTATCAGTAATAGGCATAAACCCATTTATTTAGAGACAGCTCCTATTATATAAAAGAAACATATAGCCTTCCCACTTGATGTATCTGTTGTTATCCACATGGTTCAAGTATTGAGCCAGCTCCGTTTCCTCTGATTTATGTAGACACACGCTAATGAATTGGGTGACTGAGGGTGAGAGTTGCAACTGGATACTAGCAAATAAAGCATATGGAAATAGAAGGTGTCAGGAAATGTATTTCCAAATGTATAAATTATAGAGAAAAAATAGTGGGGATGTACCTTTCGGGCCTATCATATCCATGCAAGTGGCTCTACCATGCACTGACTTGTTGATGTTGGTGTCTTGGCGGTTAATGGTAGGTGTGTGTGCTGTTGAGAGATGCAATACAACAGTTCTGCTCCTGTTCCTCCTCTCCCACATGTGCAGTGGAAGTGTACAGTTGTTCCGTAGTTGAGCTAACCCGTGATCACAATATAGGTTTCCTCAACTCCGATGCAATTTATAAATATCGTGTCAATTGTCGTGCGCACCAAGAGCATGCATATCTATGCTATTGTAATTATGTTTAAGCACAGCCTACGTGGTCTAATCACATCTCTTGTTATGCTGCATTGGAAATAAGGTTATAAAATCTCCAACATTTATATCTCTTTTTAGTGGAAAGTCACCAACTATTTCTTCTACATGGGGAGACGTGTTTCCAGGAAGACTGCACCCACACAAACCCTGGAAGCGGCGCCCCCTATCGGTGAGGCAACGAGTTTTTCTGGGGGCTGATATCTGGGGGGATGAGTTAAAAGAGCTGCCTATTTTGATAAATTACAGGTTATTCGTTGCAACAATAGCACCAGGCACTCTGCCTGTTCTTCTGTTAGTTCATCAGATTTTAGTTTGTGCTATAGCGCTTTTCTTGTATAGAAGTACACTATAGTAGTGGCAGCTGTATGGGCTTTAGATAAAACTGGTAAATCCAGCAAACTTCCAATTATTATTTTTACTAATCTTCTGTCTCTTAAAATTGCTCGTGTTTGGATTATACTGGATTCTATTACGTATAAAATGCAACTATAAACTGGTACGGTTCAAACTTTAGACTAAAATTGTGCTCATATCGGTTTTCCCCATAAAATGCTGCTCTTAATCTTCAATATCAGAGTGCCAGTGTGTTTGTTGGTGTCCGTCCGCTTTCCCACATAAAAGTAGCTGCATCTTGTTGGAGTCATCATTTTTCTTAGAAGACCAGCTCCCAACAAGCTATAATCAACATGCAATTGAAAGTTGCAACCAGTCAGTGTAGACGTCCTTTGAGAATCTGTTTGCATCTAGCTAAACATCCGTGCACGTTTACCTAAACATCTAGCCCAACAACATGTGGGATAGAAAAAAGTGAGTTGCAATTGCAACCGATTGAAGTCATCAATTTTCTTGTAGAAATCAGTTCTAATTATTCATAATTGATGTACAATAAGAAAACGTTAGATGCAATCAGTGTTGACATGGTTCTTCAATACCTCTCGGTTCGGATAATATGCAAGCTAAACATTGCTTAGAAAAAAGTCAGTTGCTACAAATGGGAGTCCATATCATTAAATAAAAACTTGGTTCACATATGCTTAGAACAAATTCAAATGCAACTAGACATCAATGCATTTGGCACCAGAAAAGCTTAGCTACCAACTGTGTGTAAACATGCGTGAGTGATGGGGTGTTGACTGTCTAGGCTGGGGCAAAGTTTGTCAGGCAGTGGGCACCTTTGACATATATAATGTTGTTGGGCACATTTTGGCCTAAGCTTATAAATATATGTGCCTTTGTTCCTCGTTTGAACAATCTCTACTAATGTCATAGCTAATGTTGGAACGAAACCATCCACACATGATGCGGCTTGTTGGGAATTGAAGGCATCTGGAAGTATATCCATTATTACTCCTCTGGTGGCATACAACCAACACTCATTGTGTTCTGATCACTTGTTATTAGAACTGTTTTTCGTATGTGGGGTTTCAGTGACGGAGCAGCAACCAGGCTGTGTGGAGTGGAGCATGGAGATATCGGTTTTGGTGGTCGAATAGGCGCTTAGATGTTGGCAGCCTTGTTTCAGCTTTCCAGCAGTGGGGAGCAGTGGTGCAACACTGCTAGGAGTGGAAGGTCCTCTTAGCAACGGATATGCCGATGTGGTTCATTTTCGTATTCAACTGAGGTTTGGGCTTCGACAGACTAAAGAGAAGATCATTCTAGCCTATGTAACCATAACAAATGTTTATATGATTTTTGAATGCAAGAAGGTGTCCGCTGAGAAAAAAAGAAAACTCCTCTTAATGAAATACCGGTGAAAACCCCTCTCGAGAAAAAAAAAAAAACAGAAAATTCCATTTGTTGGTTTGTTGTAGAAGATGAAATGATCTGTGGGATTAATGCACAAAAAGCATAGTAGATTCCTCCGCATTCTGCATCTCATTTCACCACCATGTCACTCTAATGTTTGACACATAATCTACGTAGTTTCCCCATGGCCGCAGACTCCTAGCACAAAAGACAGACGGAAGAGATCGTCCAGAGCGGCTAGGCCACGGCATGGTTGATGGCTGCATCAGATCATCTACGTGGAGGCCATTTCCGGTGTGTCAGGTCACCTACTTGTGAGTAGTGGCAGAGCACAGATGGAGAAAAGAGAGAGATGGTTGAAGCCGCTCAGTTTAATGGACAGAGTACAGCCCAAAGATGGTTGAGGCCTCCAGCTTCTGCTTGAGCTCAGCAAGCAAGCAGCTGTCTTCCCACGAACACGAACATGCCATTTAATTTGACCTACAGGTGTGTATGGAGGGATAGCTACATTGTTTTGACTGAACTGGCCATGTTCATCAGCCTCTAATTCACGATTTCTCTTAAAAACTTTAGGATTCAAGGTAAAATAAGCTATTCACTGATCTGAGACCCATAACATTGCTTTAAGATTCATGTTTTAAAACTCAACATTGCCTTTAGGGAACCAAATATTGGAAAAACAAACTAAAACAAAGATTCAGTTTCAGAGTTTTATGACAGCACACTGGTTAACAACTTTGATTAAGTAATTAAGGGTTAATTGCTGCTCTTTTTGAGGGGTTTAATTTATTTTTAACACATCAAACAAAGGTGCAATTTCATAAATCAAGCATTGTGCTCTTGAGATGAGAACATGACACCTTCGGATAATTGTTTTCGTACATGGGACTTTCAGTGCCATATCAGCAACCAGGCTGTGTGGAGTGCAGCATGGAGATATTGGTTTTGGTGGTCGAATAGAGTGTTTAGAAGTTGGCAGCTTTGATTCGGGACAGCTTTCCAGCAGTTGGAAGCAGTGGTGCAACACTGGTAGGAGTAGAAGGCCCTCTTATCAACGGATATGCCGATGTGGTTGACTTAAGTTTTCAACTGTACTTTGGGCATCGACTGACTAAAGAGAAGATCATTCTAGCCTATGTAACGATAACAGATGTGTATATGATTTTTTAACGCGAGAATGTGTCCACTGAGAAACAGAAAATTCCGTTTCTTGGTTTGTAGTACAAGATACAATGATCTGTGGGAATAATGCTCAAAAAGCATAGTAGACCCGTCAGCATTCTGCATGTCATTTCACCACCATGTTACTCAAATGTTTGACACATAATCTACGTAGTTCCCCATGGCCGCAGCCTCCTAGCACAAAAAGAGAGAGAGAAGAGATAATCCAGAGTGCCTAGGCCACGGCGAGGTGGATGGGTGACGTGGAGGTTATTTCCGGTGTGTCAGGTCACCTACGTGGAGGTCATTTCCGGTGCGTCGGGTCACCTACACGTTGTGACTTGTGAGTAGTGGCGAGATGGTTGAAGCTGCTCAGTTGAATGGACGAGTACAGCGCAGAGATGGTTGAGGCCTCCAGCATATAAGTTTTTTTTCTCGAATATGGAGCATTATATTAAGAGAAGGAGAGTTAGGCCAAAATAGCCATACACAGTGTACATCATGCATGCTAGCATATATATGTGGCACCGTGAGCTCCGCGAAATACCACTACACGAGCGTGTCCCCCGCCGGCGTTGCAGCGCCGCCCGGCTTGCCGCTACCTACCGCCGCCACCACCTAGTGATGGGGATGGCGCCAGTCGCATTAGCTCCTTCCCCGAAACTTCGCCTTTAAATTGGGATCCGCGGCGAAGGAGCCCGCTGCGGGGAACCTCCGATCCCCCCCGCGCCGGCTCGATCTTTAGCGTGATCCAAGGCAAGTTCTGGGATGAAGTAGACTCCAACACGGAGTGTGATGTCCTTGGCGACGCCGAGGCCTTGCCTCGGTTCAATTCAAGACCGACTTCGCCGTCGCCGGCGGCGGTACGAGGCAGCGACCTCGAAACTTTTCGGCTCCTGCGGCTGCATCTCCGCTGGCTGCACCAGCGCCCCCAGCACCTCGGCGGATCAAACTACGGCCCGAGGCCTTGGAAAAGGGCCACTCCCGCGCCCTTGGTCGCCCGGCGATCTTCTTGGGGATTTCCTCGGGCGGCGATGGAAAAGCCAGCGGCGGCCTGGTTTTCCGATCCGCAATCTCCGAGGATTCAATTTTGAAACCCAGCTCGGGCCAACCACACCCGGCTCGGTGGGTTCGACCAGGTCGAAGGCAAATGGAGCTGGACCGTGCATGCCCAAGCCAAATGAAGCCGGACCGTGCATGCCCAAGCCAAATGAAGCGGACCGTCCATGCCCAAGCCAAATGAAGCCGGACCGTGCATGCGCGATCGACCGTGCATGCGCGATTGGGACTCCGACTCCTCCGGGCAATCAACTCTCAAGCCGGTCTTTGGCCCATCCAACCCCAACCGAACCGGTCGAACAGATCAGGCACACCAAGGGGAAGCCGCGTCCGTGGGCTAAACCACGTCTCGCCATCACCGCCGCCGCCCGAGATCGTATCGTGAAGCTCTCATGGCTGGAGGAGAGGTGGGAAGAGGAGGAGGCCGGGCGCCCATGGCGGGCGCGCCCGATCGTCGCCGTGGTCACGGTCGCGGCGCCGGGACAGCGGACCGCGGTGAGCCCACTCGTGGTCATGGCCAGCCTCGTGGTTGCGCGGGTTTTCGTGGGCGCCGGCGGCGTGTACAGCATGGACGAGGGCGGGAGACCCACCGCCGGCCGGAGATCCCGAACCGGGCGGAGGATGGGCCATCGACCTGCCGGCCACGGTCATCCTAAACCGGGCGCACATGACGTCGGCGGGGACCTCGACGGAGGCGGCGGGACACGTCGACCCTCATGAAGGAGGACAGCGTCTGACAGAGGGCCAGGTCGAAGCTTGGCAAGGCGGGCGACCGCTGATCAAGAAGAAGAGGAAGCGGTCCGTCAAGATGGAGTGCTCTATTTGCATGGGCGAACACTACACCAACCCGGTGTCCTCCAGCTGCGGGGCCCCAAACCATCGATCGCTTTATGCGGCGCCGCTGAGATGGGATGGGGTTCTTCCACATTCAGGGCCGCAAGGAACGATCCACGTGGTGGATATCTTTTCGATCTTCACCGCAGCTCTAATAACCGTTGATGCGGTGAAGTTTACGCCGGTTGCTTCTGGTTTGGAAATGGCAAGGATCATCCCCGTTCGTTGGGGCCGGGAAGTGCAGCAACCGGAGGCGAAGAAATTTGTTGTCCCCTTTCCTAGCAAGGAAGAATTGGATCGCATGCTAGCAATTGTCACCATCATCACAAAGAACAAGGAAGGTACTCTCACATTTACTAAATATGTGGATGATGTCCAACCCATAAGGCTCTTGGAGCAAACATGGGTGATCCGCGAGTGTACCTAGGACAATTAAAACTCTTTTCTTCCATTGTGGGCGTGGGGACCATCATCGGGGCTACTCGGAAGGTGGACATGATACACCCGAGGGCGAGGGCGACAGTCGTACGGATTCTAGTGGGAGTGTATGATATTAAAAAAATCCGGAGTATGCTGATGTGCGTGTCGGCACCTTTATTTACCGCCTATATTTTAAGCTTTGATGAAGCTATTACGGTTGATCTGTTGGCCCGGAGGATGAAGATCTGTTGGATGATGATCCAGCAGGAAGTGACCATGAGATGGAAGAGGCGGAAGATCGGGATCCGCCAAACACTTTCGTGAGTGATAATACCACTTCTCGGGAGAATACAAATCCTTCTCAGAATCTTCCCCCTCAGAAGCAAGCAAATCTGGTGAATGAGATTATTGATGTGGCTGTTGATCAACTTCTCAATGAGATGAGTCTTAAAGTCATGCTTGAGTCAGACATGTCTCCAAGGATAACTCCCTCCCCACCGACAGAAGAAGAATTGGCAGCTTATAATATTACAGTGGATTCCACTAACAAATTACACTCTTCTTCTTTTGTTGTGACACAAATGGCGGAGCAACTGACAGGGGCTACTATTGATGTGGACACTTTGGGGGAGAGTCTAGGGGGCTCTACACCACCTTTGCCCCCCCTCTCTCTCCCTCACATGCGGGGGAGGGTGGTGCTTTCCCCTGCGGGGGGGGATGGCGGCACTACTTTGGCTACCCCCACGGTGGTAGAGGTCGGCAACCCCTCGCCGATGCTTGCTCTTGCGAGAGGGGGTCTCCACCACCGTCTTATCTGCCAAGGCGGGGGGTGAAGCCTTGGAGGTTGGAGCCGAGCAGCCCTCACCGCTGGCGGCATCGTCCCTAGAGGGGGCCACACTGCTTGCTACCTCTCCTTCGGTGGTGTCTGAGAAGGGGGGTGCGCCCGCTGCCCCCTCGCCCCCTGCTTCACCCATGATGGATGGAGCCGAGGAGGGTGGGGCGGTGCCCCCGCTCGCTGCGTCGCCCCTGGAGGGGGGCACGCCACTCACTCCCCCTCCTACTGCCGGCGGGGGCGGGGTGATGCGGGCTTCCTTCCTCACTACCGACCTTGGGGGAGGATGGACCGCCGAGGACCCCCGTCAAAGTGGGCGGACCGGGGCTTATCGAGAAAACCTTGGCGGCAAGTGGCTCTTCTCCGACATCACCACCTGCCGCTGTCACTCCCACGCCAACTGCGACTCCCCTGGGTGTGGGGAGATGGCACCTGCACCTACAGCTGCGCCCATCAAGGTGCCGCGTCGCAGCTCCAGGAATGCGGCAACGGCTGATATCCACACCCTCCTCAAGGGTGACCGACTGGCAGCAAAGAAGAACCTTGAATTCCCAGGTAACTCTTTCAACACCTTTCCAGATTCCAAAGTGTTATCAAACCTTGGTAGGGTAGGCATCAACCTAGATACCTCAGCTGTAGTTAAAATTAAAAACTTAGAGGTTGACAGGTTAGCTGTTTGTGCTATTAAAAAGAAAGGTTCTGCTTTATCTAATCTAGTTGAGAGTGAGGATGAGCAGGATAAACAACTGGATGCAATTCTTAGCCACGCCTGTGGTAATCTAAATGAGAACTTGCAGGAGGAGGAGAATGATCAAATCATAGATCTTTCTCCACTCCGTCGGAGGAAGAAATATAATAATGCCAAGAATACTAAAAATGGCAAACTTCCCAAGAAGCCAAAGACCCCTTCCAAAATTATTATAAAATGAAAGGAGTCTTTTGGAATAGCAGAGGTCTGGGAGACTTGGCTAAACATAGGTTTTTGGCTGAATTAGTTAAGGAAGAGCAAATTAATTTTATTGCTCTGTCCAAACAAAGCAGTTTGGGATTCCTTTCGGATCATGTCCTTAAAAATCTTTGTGCAGGACATGATTTTTTTTGGCACACCATGGCACCCCACGGAAGGTCCTGGGGGTATCTTGCTAGGTGTGGATTTGAATTTTTTGACATTGGAGCCATTGATGAGGGAGATTTTTACGTAAAATTCACCTTAAGAGTCAAATCAAATGACTTCAAGTTTGTGCTATATACGATTTATGGGCCAGCACAAATTCAAAATAAGAGTGCTTTCTTGATAGAACTCGCCAACACATGCTCCAAAGAAACTCTTCCATATATGATAGGAGGAGATTTCAATATTATGAGAAGGCGAGAAGATAAGAGTTAGGGAACTTTGACTTTAAATGGCCAAATCTTTTTTAATGCCATCATTGAATCTCTGAATCTTAAGGAGATTACAATGGCTGGCCGACAATACACATGGGCGGGGCCGAGGGGACAATCCAACCTATGAAAAGTTGGATAGAGTCCTTGTCGGCCTGAAATGGAAATAATGTTCCCATTGACAACCGCTGTTGAACCTAGGGACGAGAATATCTCGGACCATACCCCCTCTTAACTTAACACAGCGCTTCGACCCATCTAACCAACAACCGTCCTTTCAAATTTGAAAGGGGATGGTTAATACGAGATGGATTCTATGACATGGTTGCAAATATCGGCAATCTCCATGCTCGGGGGTCACCCCTCTTGAGCGGTGGCAATTCAAGATTAGCGACTCTTCGACAATATCTAAAGGGGCTGGGCGAGAAACATACCGCTAGGTCATATCGAAAAAGAAAAAAAGACTATGTTGGCTCTTTTAGATAATATTGATAAAAAGCTGAAATCTCTTCCCTATCGATCAAGAGATTAATATGAAACACTATCTAAAAGAACGTTTAGTTAATCTTTTGAGGGAGGAGGAACTAAAATGGTATGAGAGAGCCAAAGTTAAAGCCACATTGGAAGGGGATGCTAACACACGGTTCTTCCATCTAGTGGCCAATGGGAAACATCGAAAGCAACATATATATAAACTTGAAAATGATCAAGGTGTTGTCATCGGTGATGATCACCTCAAAAAGTCATATTACGTCTTATTATAAAGACCTTTTTGGGCAGCCGAAAAATTCAAATATCTCCCGATGGAAGACCAAAACACGGACATCCCGCAGTGTCACGGGGAGGAAAATGATATCCTCATTAGCCCGTTCACTGAATCTGAAGTGAGGGAGGCAGTCTTCCAAATGGAGCATAATAAAGCTCCGGGACCGGATGGTTTCCCTGCGGAATTCTATCAAGTGTTTTGGGGAGTCATTAAGGAAGATCACATATCCTTATTTGCTTGAGTTGCATAGGGAGGCTCTTGATCTATACAGCCTCAATTTTGGTATTATTACTCTAATTCCAAAAAGTGAATAATGCAATAAAAATTCAGCAATATAGGCCTATTTGTGTGCTTAATGTGAGTTTTAAGATATTCACTAAAGTAGGCACAAATAGGCTTAATTTGGTAGCAAAAAACGTGGTGAGCCCAACACAGACCCTTTATGCCCGGTAGGAATATAATGGAAGGGGTCGTAATCTTACATGAAACCATCCATGAACTTCACACCAAAAAGAGAGACGGTGTCATTTTCAAAATTGATTTTGAAAAGGCATACGACAAAGTGAAGTGGTCTTTCCTCCAACAAACACTACGAATGAAAGGTTTCTCCCTAAATGGTGTCGGTGGGTTCAAAATATGGTCACTTTGGAGGAAGTGTGGGGATAAAAGTCAATGACGACGTAGGACCCTATTTCCAAACCAAACGCGGTCTCAGGCAGGGAGACCCTATGTCACCAATCTTATTCAACATCGTTGCTGATATGCTAGCTCTTCTTATTAATAGAGCAAAAGCCGATGGTCAGATAAGAGGTGTCATCCCCCACCTTATTGATGATGGGTTATCTATACTACAATATGCGGATGACACTGTCCTATTTATTGATCATGACCCAGAACAAGCACAAAATCTGAAATTGTTGCTTTGCGCATTTAAGCAATTATCTGGGCTCAAGATCAACTTTCACAAGAGCGAAATCTTCTGCTATGGTGCAGCTAAAGAGATGGAATCCTATTATACCAATCTCTTCGGATGCAATATTGGCGAGTATCCATTTAGATATCTAGGAATCCCAATGCACCATAGACAACTCCCCGAACTCCGAATGGAGAAAGGTGGAAGATCGTTTCAAAATGAAACTTTCTTGTTGGAAAGCAAAATACACGTCATACGGGGGAAACTAGTTACGCTTAATTCTATCTTAAGCAGCCTACCTATGTTTATGATGTCCTTCTTTGAGATACCTAAAGGGGTGATTAAGAAACTTGATTATTATAGATCAAGGTTCTTACGGCAAGGCTCTTCGAGATAAACATAAATATAGACTTGCCGGATGGGACATCCCGTGTCGTCCTAAAGACCAAGGGGGACTAGGTATCCTAAATCTAGAATTGCAAAATAAGTGCCCTGCTATCCAAATGGTTGGTTAACTTGATCAACACGTAAGGCATGTGGCAATCTCTTATAAGGAATAAATACCTAAAATCTAAATCCCTAACTCAAGTGACCGCCAAGCCCCATGACTCTCATTTTTGGAGAGGCCTCATGCATATTAAAGAGGAAGTGTTGGCTAAAGGTTCTTTCGTTATCAAAGATGGAACCACCACTAGATTTTTGGGGCCGATACATGGGTAGGAGATAAGCCTCTCGAAAGATAAATATCCATCCTTATATAATATTGTGCGAGATCAGCACACAACAAAGAGCAAAGGTGATGGCTACTAGCCCACTAAATATCTCTTTTAGAAGGGCTCGGTGGATAATAAACTTCTGAGAATGGCTAAGTCTAGTAGCGCGGATCTCAAATGTCGAATTGGTGGATGGGTCGGACTACTTTAGATGGAGCCTAACCAAATCAGGTTATTCTCTGTTCACTCAATGTATACCGACCTTTTGGATACCACGACACCTTTTAGTCATAAGCGGATCCGGAAGATAAAAATTCCTCTAAAAATTAAGATCTTCCTTTGGTTTTTGCGGAGGGGGGGGTAGTCTTAACTAAAGACAACCTCGCCAAGAAAAATTGGAAAGGGAGTCGAAGTGTATATGCTGTAATAGGAATGAAAATATCCAACATTTATTCCTAGATTGTCCCCTCACCAAAATGATCTGGAGGATTATCTTCTATGCCGCTAGTCTAACTCAACCTCGATCAATCAGCCATATGTTCGGGAATTGGCTAGCTAATCAAAATAAAAAGATTAGAAATTTGATTTGGGTGGGTGTGGCTGCAATGTGCTGGGCTATCCGGAGATGCCGTAGAACGATGTTATTTTTAATAAAATGAAATCTAATTCCATTTTACAGATAATTTTCAGAGGAGCATTTTGGTTACGCTCTTGGGCCCTGCTGCAGCGTGATGAGACAGCCAAGGAAGCACTCTCAACGACGAGCAAGAAATTAGAAATTATTGCTTTAGAGATTTCCAATAAAGGATGGAATCAATTATATTGTCTAAACTAGCTTCGTGGTCGATCTATAAGACCATGGCTCTCTCTATTTATTTCATTGAAAGTTTGTGTAATAATTGGCTGCGTACATCCTTGGATGTAGAGGCCGGATATTCTTATTCATTATCTAAAAAATATATGTGCCTATATAATGAGAGCTGATGGTTGTGTTTGTCAGAGGGGAGAGGCGGAGAGGGAACAGAGCATTGCAGAATTATATATAGTAATACACTGCAGAGGCTCAATCGATGTTCCTCAAAGCCTGTATATTTATGTGCGAGCAGATCAGTAGATTTAGAAGTGAATATGTTCGTGTGATGCATGGGGTCTGAATGTGTAGGATTGAGATACATCAGGATGTTTATCATGCTGATGAATGTAGCTGCTAGAGACTTTTGTGTGGAGGACACCACACGGCCAACGGGTGTTGCTCCCATAGTCGTAGCACGTCCTGCTTGTTGTATTTCATAGACAAAGCTGAAGCTGGGAATTCGTTTGCAGCACATTGTCCCATTAATGAATTACTTTAAATGTTCATGTGATGCATTGGGTCCGAATGTGTAGAATTGAGTTACGTCAAGTCGTTTATCTTGCTGATGAAAGTTTATTCTAGAGAGTTTTGTGTGGAGGACAAGGTGCTCTTGCTCGTAGTCGTGCTGTCGTAGCACGTCCTGCTCATTATCTTTCGTAGACACATTTGTTTGCAGTACATTGTCCCATTAAAGAATTACTTTCTGGTCTTCCATAGGAGTGAACATAGTAAAGGGACTAAGATGTCATTGCTACAGGTCCCACACATCACCCGTCATCTGGCTCTACTCTCCTATGCTCTGTCAGTGCCAACAGCTATCATGCGTCGTTGCAGTTCATCTTCATGGCTGCTGTAAGAGCAACGGATCACAATCATGAACTTGATCAGTGGCTATCATAAGAACACACGTGAAAGAACTCAGAAAATGCAAGAACGCAATCAATGGCGATGAACTTGGCAATTGCCGACAGGGAGACAGTGCCCCTTCTCACTATTGATAGACAAGAGTTCACAACAAGATTACAATGTAATTAGCAACTGTTGGCTACCTTGACACTCAGGCTTTTATATCCCAGCCATTACATCTCACAGTCACATATATGAAAACTACTAAACACATGGATACAAGTTGGGCTCAGTGCAACTGCACCTAACTGCGACGTCGTGGGCTCGCTCACCATGGCGCCAGTTGCTCCCTTGGGTTTAAACCTGCTTGTTCCGGCCTTCATTCAACTCAGTTGCACCACCTGAACCTCCTGACACGTCACAAGCTAGATTAACCCAATATACCCCCCTTAATCTTATTGTGCACTGACATCTCGAACACCAATCAAGTGGATCTACACAATTTCTTCATCTAAAAATGTAAAATATAAGTTGATCTACCTGCCCCGTCTGGCGATGTGGTATGTCTTACACTCGCTGCTGTGCGAACACATGGTTGATTTAGGTCGCATGTGTTTAGTTTTGTGATGTAGTGATTGTCAACAAATCAACATTCTCCTTCTATTTTCTTTTATCTTTTTATGCTTCAGCTATGTTTCACCGCACACGTGGAGTGTGTCAAGACGTATCTCTTGGTTCGTGTTGTGCAGGTGTGGAGCTCGGAGATGGTAGCCGACGGTGAGGTGAAGGGGCCAAGGAGGACGTGCCGGGCCGACGGACCGTGGAGGTGAAGGACGGACGTGAGGCTTGGACCGAGGGACCGGATCGCCGGGTGGCTAGCCATGGTGGCTGACATCTAGGACATCGACGGATGCAAGAGGACGTGGCGGGACCGTGTCGATCGGGTCAAGACGGCGAGTGTGTGCGGCGGGCGGGGAGCTCGGATGACTTGGCGACTTCGGGCGGTCAAGACGGCGATGACACGCGTGTCGAGGAGGTTTGGTGGTTTGCCCTCAAAACCATCGGCGCTGGTTTGGTGGTTTGGGCCTCAAAACCATAGGCGCGGTTTCGCGGGGTTTGGGCCTCAAAACCCGAAGTGTTCCGCGACGGAAGGACGGCACGTGGCGGCATCGGGAGGTTGCGTGGAGGCAAGGCTACCGATGAGGAGGCGCGGTGGCCATCGGATCAAAGGTTACCCGAGTCAACCGAAATAGCCTTAGGGTTACAAAATCGACTCATGTATCTTAGGGGTAGTTTAGGCGGAGGGAATTGGGGCTATTTAGCGAGGCATACCCCTTCATCCTCCCTTGCCTCTCATTTTCACATTTTCTAGTTAGGGTTCCGGACTGCGTGTGAGAGGTCCACCGATCTTGTATCGAATTCGTTGAGCAAGGGCTAGCTCGAGTAGCCCGTCACATGGTGGCATTTGGGATGATTGGATCGGTGTTCTTTGTTGATCTTGTCTTTGTGATTTTTGTTCATCACTTGTTCTTCCCGAGTTCATCCTCTCCCCCTCTTTTCTCTTCGCGATTTCTTCGATTTGGCACCGTTTGATCTCGTTTTTCTTGCCTTGATTTGTGCTAGGACGTGAGAGGATCATTTCCACCCAAGGGTTTGAGCTAATTCCTCACGAGCACGTAGATCGGGCGAAGTTTTGGATCAAGGTGACTTTTTGGTGTGTTCTTGGTATGATTCGCGATTTCTCTTGATTCACTCCGTCAAACTCGAAATTTCCAAGGGGGAAATGGTCACCCACATGCCTAGATGCTATGGCTTGATTTTTGTGACCGAGGTTTCGATTTGATTGAGTTCGAATCGATTTGGAGAGAGTCGCCGCCGGCGGCGCCGCAGCTAAATCTTTGTTTTCTGCAGCGCGACGACAACCGCCCCGAGCGCGGACAGTCCGCCATCGAGTTCTTCCCCGGCAGTTTTCCTCCGTCTGAGGCTGGTAGCGCGGACAGTCCGACCCCAATAGGCGGACAGTCCGAGCCTGCTTCGGCGTGTCCGAATCTGCCTGCGGAAGTTTGGTTTTCGGTTTTTGTACACCGAGTCCCGGCTCGAGCGGGACGATCCATGATACATTTTTTGGCCCTGTCTAGTTTCTGTCCAGATCAGTTGGTTTTTCGGGATTTCGCTGCCGGACAGTCCGACTTTGAAACCCGGACAGTCCGATGTTCAAGTCCCAGCCACGGTCCGAATCATTGTTTCTTTGGCTCTTTGCTTTCGGGACAGTCCGCCGAGCTTCAAGGACAGTCCGCACTGATCTGGCCGGACAGTCCGGACTCTCAGTCCGAGCATCCGAGCTCCCAGGTTTTGGTGTCTTTGTTTTCATCTCTCGCTTGTGTGGACGATTTGAGTTGGTTCGGTTGATCCGCTTTGTGACTCTAGAGCAATCTCTAGGTCATCCACCTTGCATCCAAGGTCGTGATCATACCGGTGTGGTGTTCGATTTGCTCCGAGGGGTTGTGAGAGCTACACGTTTACTAATTCGAAAGAATTTAGTTGAGGCTCCCATTCACCCCCCTCCGTCGCCTATTCGGTCCTTCAATTGGTATCGAGCCGGTTAAGGATCATATCCACCTTAATCGGTCCGTGATCCGCGAAGGCGACATGGAGAGGTTTGGTCACTTTGGTGGCAAGCCTCCTGAGTTCGATGGCACCAACTATCCCTATTGGAAGATTAAGATGCAAGCACATCTTATGGGGATAGATTGGAGAGTGTGGGAGATTGTCGAGGATGAGAACTACCAAGTGCTAGCCGCTCAAGTGGGTGAGGATCAAATAGCCCAACACAATGCCAACAACCGAGCGAGGAGCGTTTTGTTCTCTAGCCTCAAAGACACCGAAGTTTGAGAGAGTTGCCACTTGTGAGACCGCCGTGAGGTGTGGAAGACACTAGAGAGCTACCGCGAGGAACCCCACAAGTCAAGGCCCGCCTTTATGAGACCTACAAGAGAGAGTACAACAACCTCATCCAGCTTGATGGCAAGTCCATCGATTCTCTCTTTGCTAGGTTTCGGGACGATCTGCAACAAGCTTCGGGCGAACAAGCCGTTTGAGAGGTTGGACGAGCACGAGAAGGCGTCGCGGCTCTTGTATGCTCGGATCGGATGGTGTGGGATGTGAAGGTGTCCGCGATCATGGAGTCCGCCAACTACGACACCCTCACACCCGACGAGCTCTACAAAGAAGCTCAAATCTTCCGAGATCGAGGCTCGAGATCCAGGGGCGAAGAAGAACCCTTCTGCGCCGAACGTTGCACTCATCTCTAGTAAGGGCGGTTCCAGCTTACGCTAACCCATCACATATTTCTTTCGCCTTTGTCTTCCTTGGTGTCCGCGGGATGAGGAGCAGATGGAGAGCCTTGGGGATGATTAACTTGTGCTAGTCATCACCCCGATTCTCGCGGTTCCACAACAACCGCTTGAACCATCGGCGTGGCGGTCCATCCAAGGGCGGATGCTTCGAAAAGCGAGATCCGGACCACTTCGCCACCGCATGCCCCAAGAAGAACAAGGACAAGTACTCGGCGAGAAGTACTACTCCAAATGCGACTCCGACAAGCGCAAGGACAAGCGCCGAGTACACCTCCGGCAAGCACAAGTCCAAGAAGGGCTTCGACAAGGAGGCGATCAAGAAGAAGTACCTCAAGCGTGCCAAGGAGCACAAGCATGCCTTCCTTGCCTCCCTCGGCGACCTCGACAACGACTCTTCGGACGGGCAATCTTCCTCAAGCGATGAGGAGTCCCAGCGTAAGGTCGAGGACAAGCCAAATGGACTTTGCTTCTTCACCGACTCCAAGCCCGGGGATTCTGCACCATGGCTCTCGATGGAGCGGTGACCGACACGCCAAGCAACACGGCAACGACTCTTCTCCTTCCGAGGTACCTCCTACAATCGAATCTCTCTCGATGAGGTTGAATCCTTGGGCGATGCGCTTGTGTGTCAAGAGAAGTTGCTTAAGCGTGCCGCTAGGGAGAGAAAGGAGTACAAGGAGAAGTGGGAGATGGTCGCGGACGGAGATAGAGTTGCTTAGGAAGCCTGTCGATGTCTCTGATGAGACGGAGTGTGATGCTTGTGCTGTGCATATGTCTAGCATCATGTCTTTGCAGTCCAAGTATTCGGCCTTGCTAGATGAGCACGTTGATTTGAAATCTAGGCCGACGCTGTTGAGTGCGTGCAAGTCTTGTCCTGACTTGCGATCTGAGTTGGCAGAGAAGGCTGCCAAGCTTGCTGTGCTTGAGAAGGCCAACTCAGATAGCACCGTGCTGGGATGTGCTAAGTGTGAAGCTTTGGAGTTGGAGCTCATGTCTTGTAGGCATGAAAAGGGGAGAGTCGAAGAGGAGATCAAGTATCTTCGCCTGCCTTGAGTTGGGTGTCTTGTGGAGAGCCACGGCTTGGCATGATGATGAGTCGGCCTCAAGAGGGGACCGACACATCGGGTTTAGGCTTTGCTATAGGTGGGAAGGGAGAAGTCATTTATGGCAAGGTTGGTCAAGGTAGTGGTTTGAGCTCAAGTGAGAAACCAACCAACACTCCCAAACTGACCAAGATCACTCCACCTGAGCCTACCAAGCCCATTGTGCAAGATGGCATCCTCCAAGAGCCCACAAAGACTCCACCTCCCAAACAAGTGTGGCTTCCCAAACCGAACCACCTCAAGAACCCACTTGACACTTTACCCAGGATCCCTGAGGAAACCCTTCCTAAGGCCAAGACCACAACAAGAGTGAACCATCCACCCAAGAGAGTGAACCAACCACCACCCAAGAGAGAGGTGAGGTATCACCGTGAGTATTGCCGAGAGATGGTCACTTGGTTGAGTTTTTGTTTTAGGAGGAAGAGGGATGCTAGGCGCCGAGTGGAGTTTGAGAACCGTGACATGTATCACCCACCACTTGGCATATATGAGAGGGGTGTGCGGTCGCTTTAGAGGCGCTTTTGCTAGGCCTGAAGGTAGGAGGCCTCGAGAGGTTTGGGCCACGGTTTGTGAGACCGTTTGGTGGTCGTGCTCCGCGAGTGGACATAGATCCTCGCTTTGAGAGTTTTGAGGTTGACAAGAGGAGTGCACCATGCTTTGTTGTGCGTGGTAAGCGCTTTTGGTAAGATGGGGCGTGGGATGTTTGCTTTGCCTAATGCTTATTTGGGGCAAGATGGTCAACACCGGTACTCTTCCAAGTTTACTAACCCCAATGTTGTGCCATATGCTCATCCCATGTTCTCGACACATGACCGGTAACTCCAAGTGGTTCTCCAGCCTCACCCCCCATGAAGACGAAAAGAGTACATCACTTTCGGGGGCAAAGAATGAGGGGAAGATTCTATCTCGAGGGTCAATCGTAATTAATGACCACTTTGTGCTCAAGGATGTGGCGCCGTCTCCAACCTTCACTTCAATCTCCCAATGCGTCTCTCGGCTCATGGCGGCACGGGTATGAGGTACGCTTCAAGGTTGGGTGTTCTCGACTTTTGACTCTCGCGATGATCTCATTTGCCGGATTGTGCCATTTGGGCAAGTCTTTCGTCGGGCTGACTTTTCTCGAGGCTTTGGCACATCTTGTTGCTTGTTGGCCGGGTCCTCCTCTGATTTGTGGAAGTGGCATAGGAGACTAGGTCACTTGAGCTTCGATCTCCTCGCGAGGTTGAGTTCAATGGATCTGATCCGAGGATTGCCTAAACTCAAATGTGAGAAGGATTTGGTTTGCCACCCCGCTCGTCACGGGAAGATGGTATCCGCTTCTCACCACCCAATTACTTTCAGATTATGACCTCGAGACCCGAGAGATCCTTCACATGGACACAGCTTGGTCCATCTCGGGTGAGGTCACGGCGTGGGAAGTGGTATTGTCTAGTGATCGTTGACGATTTTTCGAGATACTCTTGGGTGTTTTTCATGGAGGGCAAGGATGAGGCTTTCGGTTTTGCTCGTGATTTGATTTTGAGATCGAGAACTGAGTTGCCGAGAGACAGCCATTCGAGCGATTCGCAGTGACAATGGCACGTAATTCAAGAACTCTCGCCCGAGTCTCTTTGTGCTAACTTGGGTGTCGAGCACCGGTTTTCTAGCCCTTATGTCCCACAAAGAACGGGATTGTTGAGCGGAAGAACCGGGACGCTTGTGGAGATGGCAAGGACCATGCTCGATGAACACAAGACTCAGGAAGTATTGGGCTGAGGCAATCAACACGGGCGTGCCATGTCTCCAATCGCATTTTTTTCGCTCGTGCTTTCACCAAGAAGACATCATATGAGTTGCGGTTTGGGAGATTGCCCAAGGTAAGCCACTTCCGTGTGTTTGGATGCAGGTGCTTCATTCTCAAGCAAGGTAATCTTGACAAGTTTGAGTCTCGATCAGTGATGGCATTTTCCTTGGATATGCTTTGCACTCACATGCCTACTGGGGTTCTTAATCTTGAGACTAACCGTTGTAGAGACATGTGAGGTTACTTTTCGATGAGATCTAGCGCCTTGTTCCTCTTATGTGTTTGAATGTGCGTGAAAGGAGGAGATGGAGCAGAGCATCTTTGTGGAGGAGGAGCAGAAGACGTTGGTTGGGGTGATCCCGGCGACTCCACCGCTTGCCCCAAATGGGACCACTGCGGATCGGCGACGACCGCTCCACGGACTGCACCCTACTACCACTACTTCCCCCCGGTCCCGTGGAGCAGCTCCTCAGACGGGACGACAGCGTACTGAGGAAGTTCCAAATCGAGGGGAGGCGACATCTTCGCGCCAACGGCGCCTCGGCTCATTCAGCGTCACCATCCCCCTGAGACCATGATTGGAGGACTTGATCGGAGGGTAACTTCGTTCCAAATCTTATGCCATGTGTCATTTCGCTCATTCTCGCATTTGTTTCCACTCTTGAGCCCAAAGATGTTAACACCGCATTATTCGATTCGGATTGGGTCAATGCCATGCATGAGGAGTTCACCTCCAGTGAGTGTCATCCCATAGGTACTAAGTGGGTGTTCAAAAACAAACAGTGAGGATGGTGTGGTGGTGAGAAACAAAGCCGATTAGTTGCCCAGGGGTTTTGTCGAAAAGAGGGAATAGACTATGAGGAAACCTTCGCCTCCGTAGCCCGCATAGAAGCTATTAGGATTTTGCTTGCCTTTTGCGGCCTCGAAGGGCTTTAAGCTCTTCCGGATGGATGTCAAGAGTGCCTTCCTAAATGGGTTCATAGAGGAGGAAGTGTATGTGAGGCAACCCCCGGGGTTTGGGCATCCTAAACACCCGCACTATGTGTACAAGTTGTACAAGGCTTTGTACGGCCCGAAACAAGCCCCCCTGCGCGTGGTACGAGAGGTTGAAAGCCTTCCTTTTAGCTAAGGGTTTTGTGATGGGGGCCGTAGACAAGACCTTGTTCCTGCTTAGGAAGGGCAATGACTTACTCCTAGTCCGGATATATGTGGATGATATCATCTTTGGTGGCTCTTCACATGCTATGGTATCGAAGTTTTGCGTGAGCTTATGAGCGGGGAGTTTGAGATGAGCATGATGGGCGAGTTGACCTACTTCCTTGGACTACAAATCAAGCAAACCAAGGGCGGGATCTTCGTACACCAGGGGCAAGTACACGAAGGACATCATCCGCAAGTTTCGCATGGGTGAGGCCAAGCCTCTTTTCGGCAGCCCATGTCGACGGCGGCAGCCCTAGACGAGGACAAGGATGGAGAAGCTGTGGACCAAAGGGAGTACAGAAGCATGATCGGTTCGCCGGCTGTACCGGCGGCGGCGCGCCCGACATCCGGTTTTTGGTGTGCCTCTGCACACGCTTTTCGATCTTCGCCCGCGTACCTCTCACTTTCAAGCCGTGAAGAGGATCTTCGTGTACTTGCGGTTTACCCCCGACTTTGGCCTATGGTACTCGGCCTCTTCCACCCTCTCCCCGACTGGTTATTCAGGACTCACGATTATCTTTGGTGATCGTATGCATAGAAAGTCCACTTAAATACCGTCGGTTTCTTGGTACTTCTCTTTGTGTCTTGGTCGCCTCGCAAGCGGTGCCGTGTCGCCGGTCACCGTTGAGGCAGTATGTATGTTGCCGCTGGCGCTTGTTGTTCCCAAATCTTTGTGGATGGTTGCCACCTTGAGAGACTTTGGCTTGAGCTTTTCTCGTGTACCTTTGTTGTGTGATAGCATGGGAGCTGTGAGTGTAGCCAAAAACCCCCGTCCCTACACTCCCGGACCAAACACATAGAAGTGAGGTACCACTTCCTAAGAGATCACCAGGGAGAAAGGGGACATAGATGTACAAAGCATGTGTACACGGAGCAACAGATTGCGGACATTTTCACGAAACCATTAGACCAAGTCCGCTTTGCCCAGCTTCTTCATGGTGAGTTGGGCGTGTGCTATCCCTTTTGAGGGGTAGCTTTGTAGTTGATGTACGAGATGTAGTTTTAGATTTGCTTTTTGCCTTTTGTATCATACTTGCATATCATGAGCTTCACTTTTATATTGATTTGAATGTGGTTGTGCTCTTAGTAGTATGAACATGATAGTGATTCTAGCTTGAGCTCTTTTTAATCATGTGATGTATGTTATGAGCTGAGCAACATTTTCCACATGTGAACTTGATTAATGAATGATGAAACTTAATCTTGGTTCACCTTTGAGCTAGCGTCTATCATGAGTAGGATGTTGAGATCCTTTGAGCTTTTATGCGTATGCTTGGTAGCTATGTCTCATGCTTTGATTCATTCACTTGCTTAGACTTTCATGATAATACCATGCTAAAACATGAAGTCTAAAGCTAAAGTGATGAAAAGATCGAAAGTGGGTCCATTCTGCCACACTTTGAAGTTCGAGACTGCTTTCACTTGCACTCTTGAATGAACTTGGACTTCATTGTGTTTGACCCGGACCATTGTCTTAAGCTAATCATTGCTCACGCATAGGCTTGACATGGTTGATTAGTAAGGCAAGGCAAATGTGGATAACCACTGCATGCTCTCTTGTAACTTGTGAACCGCTGCAACTCTGAACTAAAATGAACACAAGTCTGTGCAACAATGTCTAGCATGATGTTTGAACGCTTTGCTTGGGGTAGTTCACCTAGTTTACATGTTTTAGCACTTAGTTGATCTCCTATCTACTTGTGCTAGGTGCTATGTTTGATGGTGAACCTCCTTTTGCAAGTTACTAAAATTTGCTCAAAATGCTTTGTGCCATATTTCATATCATCTGATTAATTTGAGCTCTGGCTAGCACTTGTAGTTTGTTGCTTTTGTACCACTTTGAGCACTCTCTCATTCGGTTGAATATAATCTTGAAGCTTTGCGTTGTGACATATTGCATTTCATAGCTTGATTAGTGCATATGCCAACAAGGGGGAGAAAGATACAAAGACAGTGACTGCATTTGTCTAGGGGGAGTAGCACTTTGAGCTAGATGTGTAGAGCCTTTGCCTCTGTCTTGAGGGTCTAGCCGCTTGTGTGTGAAAGTTATTGGTTTGGAGTTTTGCTAGTGGTGTTGAGCCTATTCAACCTCTTCTTGAGGACTAGTGCCTGCATTTTTAGCTTGGTTGTGTCGAGCCTTTTGCCCATGTCTTTGGGAACCAAGTCTTTTGCTCCATGTTTGCTATCCAAAGTGAGTTTGTCTTAGCTTCTGCATAGATTTTGTTCACCTGGATGTGCTATCTTCTATCTTCTTTTCGTCTTTGTGTTGAATGTTGACAATGCACTCATCAAGGGGAGATTGCGAACACATGGTTGATTTAGGTCGCATGTGTTTAGTTTTGTGATGTAGTGATTGTCAACAAATCAACATTCTCCTTCTATTTTCTTTTATCTTTTATGCTTCGGCTATGTTTCACCTTTTTGCGTGGAGTGTGTCAAGACGATCTTTGGTTCGTGTTGTACGGGTGTGGAGCTCGGAGATGGTAGCCGACGGTGAGGTGAAGGGGCCAAGGAGGACGCGTGCGGGGCCGACGGACCGTGGAGGTGAAGGACGGACGTGAGGCTTGGACCGAGGGACCGATCGCCGGGTGGCTAGCCATGGTGGGCGACATCCGGGACATCGACGGATGCAAGAGGACGTGGCGGGACCGTGTCGATCGGGTCAAGACGGGCGAAGCGCGCAGGCAGAGCGGGAGCTCGGATGACTTGGCGACTCGGGCGTCAAGACGGCGATGACACGTGTCGAGGAGGTTTGGTGGTTTGCCCTCAAAACCATCGGGCGCAGGTTTGGTGGTTTGGGCCTCAAAACCACAGCGCGGGTTTGCGGGTTTGGGCCTCAAAACCCGGTGTTCCGGGGACGGAAGGGCGGCACGTGGCGGCATCGGGAGGTTGCGTGGAGGCAAGGCTACCGATGAGGAGGCGCGGTGGCCGTCCGGATCAAAAAAAAAGTTACCTGTGAGTCGACCCGAAATAGCCTTAGGGTTACAAAATCGACTCATGTATCTTAGGGGTAGTTTAGGCGAGGAGGGAATTGGGGCTATTTAGCGCAGGCATACCCCTTCATCCTCCCTTGCCTCTCATTTTCACATTTTCTAGTTAGGGTTCCAGACTCTGGTGTGAGAGGTCCACCGATCTTGTATCGAATTCGTTGAGCAAGGGCTAGCTCTGAGTAGCCTGTCACATGGTGGCGTTTGGGATGATTGGATCGGTGTTCTTTGTTGATCTTGTCTTTGTGATTTTTGTTCATCACTTGTTCTTCCCGAGTTCATCCTCTCCCCCTCTTTTCTCTTCGCGATTTCTTCGATTTGGCACCGTTTGATCTCGTTTTTTCTTGCCTTGATTTGTGCTAGGACGTGAGAGGATCATTTCCACCCAAGGGTTTGAGCTAATTCCTCACGAGCACGTAGATCGGGCGAGTTTTGGATCAAGGTGACTTTTGGTGTGTTCTTGGTATGATTCGCGATTTCTCTTGATTCACTCCGTCAAACTCAAAATTTCCAAGGGGAAATGGTCACCCACATGCCTAGATGCTATGGCTTGATTTTTGTGACCTGAGGTTTCGATTTGATTGAGTTTGAATCGGATTTGGAGAGAGTCGCCGCCGGCGGCACTGCAGCTCGTGCTGTTTTCTGCAGGCGCGGACAGTCCGGCCCCAGCCGCGGACAGTCGGCCATCGAGTTCTTCCCGAGCAGTTTTCCCTCTGTGCTGAGCTGGCAAGTGCGGACAGTCCGACCCCAATAGGCGGACAGTCCGAGCCTGCTCGGCAAATGCGTGTCGAACTGCTGCAGGAAGTTTGGTTTTCGGTTTTGTACACCGGACAGTCCGTCTGAGCGCGGACGGTCCGGCAGCATACATTTGGCCCTTCCCTCGGTTTTACGTCCCGGTCAGTTGGTTTTTCGGGTTTTATTGCGGACAGTCCGACTTTGAAACCGGACAGTCCGGCGTTCAAGTCCCGACCCACGGTCGAGATACATTGTTTCTCCGGCTCTTTGCTTTCGGACAGTCCGGCCAAAGCTCGCGGGACAGTCCGCACTGTATCTTGGCGGACAGTCCGGACTCGGCGCCGACAGTCCGAGCTCCCGTGTTTTGGTGTTGTTTTCATCTCGCTTGTGTGGACGATTTGGGTTGGTTCCGGTTGATCCGCTTGTGACTCTAGAGCAATCTCTAGGTCATCTACCTTGCATCCAAGGTCGTGATCATACCGTGTGGTGTTCGATTTGCTCCGAGGGGTTGTGAGAGCTACACGTTTACTAATTCGAAAGAATTTAGTTGAGGCTCCCATTCACCCCCCCTCTGGTCGCCTATTCGGTCCTTCATGCTGTTCACCATTTCTAGATCCAAAGTGCAGTGACCGCGCCCGGCGTCTGAGTACTGTCATAGTCTGATCAGTGGACCCAATTGGTCGTGATTGATAGGCCGTAGCTGAAGCTGTTCTGTGGGAATCGCATTTTGGCATAAGCCAAATATAATAATAAAGGAAGAGAGACGTGGGAATCATGTCTTGGCATAAGCCCAACAAATCTGTACATGGACAAGAGATGTTGCATTCCTTATTATTATAGAAAAAACAATAAAAACATTGCATAATTTTTATTATCATGAGTGGATTTGAAAGCTACTCTTGAACATCTTAACCTAGAAAAATTGTCCTAGTAAGAAAAAAATATCTAGCACGTGGACAGACACATCAAGTAAAAAACATTTAAACCGGGACAATCCATAGTAGCACCCATGTGGTTCGGGCCCTCTGTCTCAAAGGGCAGTGGTCATGCGGTGTCCGTTGCCTATCAGTAATGCCTAGCAGTGTAGTCTGGATTGTTCTTTTTAGAGACGGCTCCTATAAAAGAAACATATAGCCTTCCCACTTGATGTATCCATTGTTATCCAGTTGGTTCAAGTATTGAGCCACCTCTGTTTCCTCTAATGAATCGGGAGACTGAGGGTGAGATTTGCAACTGCAACTGGATACTAGCAAATAAAGCATGTCGAAATAGAAGGTGTCAGGAACTGTATTTCCTAATGTGCAAATTATAGAGAAAAACTAGTGGGGATGTATCTTTCAAGCCTATCATATCCATACAACTGGCTCTACCATGCACTGACTTGTTTACGTTGGCATGTTGGCGGTCCAGGAGTGATGGTGGGTGTGTGCACTGTTGAGAGATGCAATACAACAGTTCTGCTCCTGCTCCTCCTCTCCACAGGTGCACTGGATGTGTACAGTTGTTCCATCGTCCCGCTCAGTTGTGATCGCAAAATGGGTTTCCACAACTCCAATGCAATATATAAAGATCATGTCAATTGTCTTACGCATGGAGAGCAAGCATATCTATGCTATTGTAATTATGTTTAAGAACAGCCCACGTGGTTTACTAACGTCTCTTGTTATGGTTCATTGGAAATAAGGTTATTAATCTCCAACTATTTATATCGCTTTAATGGAATATAGCAGGTCAGCAACTATTTCTTGTACATGGACACAGTCATTTTCTGGTGGTTATTTGAACTGGAAATTCTGTGAACAGAAGTATGTAATTCATCCCCATGCTTGTCAAATTATTATTCCAACACTACTGGAAACTCAAATTGCCTTCTCGGAGCAAAACCAACAGGGAAATAGAAAAAACCAAGAAAAATAAATAAAAATAAGTTTCTCTGTCATTCCACCGCCAAAAATAAAGTGGCCGGAAAATACATCTAGTTGTACCTTTATTAAAAGTCACTAGAATGAGTTTAATTTTCACCTGTTTGCATGATGAAGCTAGCATGATGCTTGTGAATTGTATTACCCACGGAGAGCATGCATATCTAAGCTAGTGAAATTAAGTTTAATCACAGCGCACTGGTCATCTCTTGTTATGCTGCATTGAAAATATGGTTATAAATCTTCAACTATTAATTTATATCGCTTTAGGGGAATATAGTAGGCCAGCAACTATTTGTAGTACATGGACAGAGTCATTTTTGGTGGTTTGATCTGGAAATATACTGAGAAGTGAGAACAGATGTATGTAATTCATCCCCTTGCTTCTCCACTTGTGATTACAACACTAATGGAAACTCAAAACGACAGAGAAACAGAAAAACGACAACAAATGAAAAAATATATATTTTCTACATCATTCCAGCACCAAACATAAAGTGACAGGAAAATGCAACTAGTTGTAGCTTCTTAAAACTCATTAGAATGAGTTTAATTTTGACGGGTTTGCATCATGGTTGTCTTTCAGAATAAAAACCAATTGTGACTTTTGTTTTTGGTTAAGCAATGCCAACTAAACACAAAACGATAAAATTTGTGATACTGTGATACACAAGCTTGTTTGAAGGAAACTGCGCTCAAGCAACCAAACACTATCAATATGAGCTCCTGTTCCAAGAGACCAAGATGTACTGTGCGCACTCAAACCACATAAAACAGCAGAAGGCACGACTTGCTACTACTGAAGAATGATTCCATCTTAAATTCCACTCCCATGCTTTATGCGGATGCAAGGCTCTAGTTAAAAATGCATATATAGGTACATGGATACAGCTGTTATGCTCATGTGTTTCGTTTCTGACGCAGTGTGAGATCCAGCTGTCAGTAGTTAATAGAAGGCCTTCCACTTCACGCTAGTCATCAACCTCTTCTTGTTAAAGAACTTATAATTGACATTATTCTGGCAGTGAATGAAAACTTCTTCAAATTGTCCGGAGCTAACCTGACAGCACACGCCATCACCGCAACGGTGACCATGAGGGCCGACAACACACAGTGGCAGATCACCGTGGTCTATGGGCCGCAAGGGGACGATGAAAAGATCGCCTTTCTCCAGGAGTTAAAGAGTATCAACGCACCAGCCCATAAGCGATGGCTTATCTTGGGCGATTTCAACCTTATATATCAAGCGGAAGATAAGAACAATGCAAATCTCAACCGTCGCCTCATGGGCTCCTTCAAGGCAACGATTGATGAGCTGGGACTTAAGGAGATCAAACTCAACGGTCGTCGCTTCACCTGGACAAACGACCAAGAGAACCCTACAATGACTAGGATCGATAGGCTGCTATGCACACCAGAATGGGAACTTCTCTTCCCTGCATGTTTCCTTCACTCCCTACCATCCCTCATGTCAAACCACACACCGCTGCTGTTGCATGGCACACTGGACCACTTCAACAACAAATCCTTCCGTTTCAAAATTTTTGGCTCAAGATGGACGGCTTCCCGGAAGTGGTGCGGGGCCGAATGGGGCAAGCCGGTCGATGCAATGCCGCCGATCAAAAGGCTCCACATCAAAATGGCCAGACTGGCCAAGAGGCTCAAGAAATGGCGAAGGGAAAAAATAGGCAACACTAGGCTGCAGTTAGCCATCACGAAGGAGATCCTCCTGCAACTTGAAATGGCACAAGAAGCGAGACCTCTCTCCCCCCGGGAATTGGAACTAAAAAAGCGACTCAAAGCACGCAGCACAGGCCTGGCAGTCATAGAAAAATCTCGGATGAGGCAAAGATCAAGGCTCATCTACATTCGTAGTGGTGATGCCAACACAAAACTTTTTCACATGAAGGCAAATGCTCGCCGGAGAAAAAATTACATCCACTGTCTACAGAAAGATGGAGGTATAGTCTTCTCCCAGGAAGAGAAGGAAAAGGTGGTGGAAGAGTACTTCACGGAACACTTGAGCACGGCTACAGCAAGGACCTCATCCTTCAATTGGCAAGCTCTAGGATATACACCTACATATCTTCAGCTTCTGGAAGTGCCGTTCACACAAGATGAAATCCGGCGCACTGTGTTTGGGATGGCTTTAGAGAAAGCCCCGGGCCCGGATGGTTTCACGGGGGCTTTCTTTAAAGCGTGTTGGGACACAAACAAGGAAGACCTATCAGCAGCAGTCAACAGCCTTTTCCAACTGAACTCACAAGGTCTGGAACTCATGAATTCAGCAAATATTGTGCTTCTGCCAAAGAAAAGCGACGCTCAAAAATCACGCACTACTGAACCGATCAGCCTCATCCATAGCTACGCTAAAATCATTGCAAAGCTCATGGCTAACAGACTAGCTCCCCACCTAAACACCTTGGTCTCCAGCTGCCAAAGCGCTTTCGTAAAGAAGAGAAGCATACACGACAATTTCCTATGTGTACAGGCCACGGTGAGAAAGATGCGGAAGGTCAAGACACCGATGCTATTCATGAAGCTTGACATTCACAAGGCTTTTCGACACGTTAACCTGGAGCTATCTCGCTTGAGGTGTGCTGCGCCCCTAGGCTTCGGTGCACGATGGCGTGAATGGATCTCCATCCTATTTCGCATACCCACCTCGAGGGTACTACTTAATGGCAAGCCAACCCGGAGTTTCCGCCACGCCAGAGGGGTCCGCCATGGTGACCCCCTTTCGCCCATGCTCTTCATCCTCGCCATGGATCCACTACAACGAATGCTAGAGTTGGCAACCCAAAATGGTGCGCTCTCCCCGCTCCCCCCAAATGCACCTAGATGGAGGACCTCCCTATATGCGAGATGACGCGGCCATCTTCATAAATCCAGTCAAGGATGACATTGATGCGGCCAAAGTAATTCTGCAGGAGTTTGGGAACATCTCCGCCTTCACATTAATTTCTAGAAGAGCTCCGTCCACCCGATCAGATCGCGATGGCATTGACTGATCAGGTCCTCACATCCTTTGCTGGGATTAGAGGAAATTTCCCATGCCGCTACCTAGGCCTACAACTTCACACACGCGCCCTACGCAAAGTGCACATACAACCCCTCATTGAACGCATCGGCCAACGTTTACCAGCATGGAAAGGAAAGTGGCTAAACAGGGCGGGTCGCCTCACCTTGGTCTCGTCCGTCCTATCAGCGATGCCCACATACCACCTGACGGTATTCCCTCTATCGGTCTGGGCCCAAAAATGCATTGACAAGTTCAGAAGATCCTTCCTGTGGAAAGGGGAGGAGAACGCAAATGGGGGCCATTGTCTTGTCAACTGGCCTACTGTGGCCCGGCCGAAGGACCTTGGGGGCCTTGGTGTACCAGACCTGGATAAATTTAAGCGAGCTCTGGCGTGAGATGGCTTTGGCGGGAGTGGGTGGACACCTCCAAACCTTGGGTTGGAATGGACCTTCCCCGCAATGATTTAGACCGAGCACTCTTCAACTTTGCATCCACCAAGGTCATCATTGGGGGGGCCACAAGGCACGCTTAATTTGGGCCGGTGGCTTGCGGTGAGGCTCCAAAATTCCTAGCACCCAGTTTGTTTGAGCTAGTTAGATTCAAGAAAAGGACAGTTCAATATGAGCTTCACAACAACGCTTGGGTGGCTGCCCTAACTGGGAAGGTCACCACGTCGGTGCAAATCGAGGAGTTCGTCTCACTGTGGCTTAGGATACAACAGGTCCAATTAACTCCAGGCACTCCGGATAGCATAGTCTGGAGATGGACAGCTAGTGGAGTCTACACCACCCGGTTGGCATATAGAGCCCAATTTTATGGCTCACACAGACCTTTCAAAGGGGACCTCATTTGGAAGGCACACGCGGAAAACAAATGCAAGGTATTTGCTTGGATCTTGGCAAGAGAGAAAATTCTCACAGCAGATAACCTACAAAAGAGAGGCTGGCCACATCAAGATCACTATGCAACATGCAATGGGCCCATCGAAACATCCCTACATTTGGTCCTCCTATGCCCGTTCGCCAAAGCGGTTTGGAGCCACATCCTACAATGGGAGCATTTCGACGCATCCCAACTCTTGCCCGACCACCGACCCGCCACTTTTCATTTCCGGTGGGAGGAGGCTCATTCAAGGATTGCAAAAGATGAAAGGAAGCGTTTCAACGGGATGGTACTCTACACCGCGGAATATATGGAAAGATAGAAATAGAAGGATATTTTCAAACCAGTTCCAGACGCCGCTACAAGTCGCCCAAAGAATAAAAAAGAGGACATAGAGCAAAGAAAAAGGCTCATGTTTGGGGCATGTAATTTCCATTTGGTGCTTTCGCTTTTGGCTCATGGGCTTCCTTTTCTTGCCCCTTTGTTAGGCTGCCAGATCTCTAATTAAAACCTGTACATATAAACTTCTTCCCTATCTTAATGGAAAGGCAGAGCTCCTGCCATTTACTTTCAAAAAGAAATTAGGACACTTGGGAGATTGCAACATGAAGCTAGTGACATGCCACTATAGTCTTAGTGGAAACATGGATATAGAAGGCAGCAGGAATGGCATCTCCTCATTTATTAGTGTACATGGAAGACAGCCAATGGGAAAATAATGTTCCCCTCTCGTGAATACCCCAGTCCACTCAATCTGGAGCGCACACGAGAAGATGTGGCAACTGTCGGTGTTTTGGTGTGCTGGCTACGAACTGCCTCCTAACATCTTCACTGCATGTCCTTCATCTCCAACTATTTATATTTCATCAGAGGAATATAGCAGGTCAGCAATTATTTCTTGTACATGGCCATCAGTTGTTTTTGGTGGTTTGAACTGGAAATACTGTCGAATTATTATTCCAAACCGACAGTGAAATAGAAAAACCAGACAACAAAAATTCGCTGTTGGCCCACCACCAAAAATGAAGTGACAGGAAATTACAACTAGTTGTAGCTTGTTACATGTCATTAGAATTTCTTTAATTTTCACCTGTTTACATGATGAAGCTAGCACGATGCTTATATTTCAAAAAGAACAATTGTTACTTCTGTTTTTGATTAAGCATACCAGCTAAATCAAAATGGATAAAAAATTTATACTGTGATACACAAACTTGTTTGAAGGAAACTAGGCTCAAAAGCAACCAAACACGATGAGTATGAGCTACCATTCAAGAAATGAAGACTGTGCACACTTAAACCACACGTATCTGCAGAAGTCATGACTTGGTACTACTGAAGAATGATTCCACCGGCTCAGATTTAAATTCAGCTCCCATGTTTTATGCTCACATTTTTCGTTTACGGCACAGTATATATGAGCTATAACTGTCAGTAGTAAACATAAACCCATCTACACTGCACGGTAGTCACCAACCACTTCTTGTTAAAGAATTACTCTCCTATAAAAGGCACATATTACATCTGGTTGTGTTTCATGTATTCCACCTGATCCTTTTCCTTTCTATCACACTAGCTTAGATATGCGTATGAATAAACTAATGGCGATTCTTTAGTCTCTGTGAAAACATAGAAATAGAAGGCAGCAGGAATTTCATCTCCTCATACCGTCATGGTGTAGGAAGAGTAGAACCAGATCAAATCTGTGGTGCAGCAAGGCAGCAGCAATTGCATCTCCATCTATTCACACCCCTGTTCCTTGGCACAGTTACAATACGTGTGCAGTGGATCTCATATACTAGATATACTTGGTGAAGGGCTAATATACTAGAGATACTTGGTAAAGCATCAATACAAGTGGAGCCATTTCAAAAGTTATTTAATTTTTAGTAGCTCACTTTCTTTGGTTTGTTCTGTCTCCTCATCTACGGTCGTAAATTGAGTGCTGCTATGGATCTTCTACATTGTACTTAGAAAGCCTGGTCATTTCACACCCTGTTTCTATGGTTAATTTCTTCGTTTTATTAGCCTAGGGTCGCTGCATGTGATTAAAACTTAAATGAAATTCAGCTGCATGTATGGATAGGAAGAATGTTATCCTTTGTAACTACTGTTGCATGATTCAACATTCAGAAATCCGAATACATACGTAGCATCTATTGGATGGCAGGTGCGGCCATTTTAGGAATGACTGCTTCTTTTGGAATATAATAATACTGTGAGTGTTTTTCATTTTATTATTATATATGCCATGCAAATATGAGACGTGAAAGATAAATAGCCCTATTCAAGTATCCCAAGTACATTATTGTTTTTATAAGTATTCATTTTTTTTTCTTGTTGGTTTTATCATCTATGACAAACATCTGATAGCTAAATAGGCATAATTCTTTATTTTATGGAAATAAAAAGGCAGAATTGTTAAATGGGATTTTTGCAGTCAAGCAGCAAGATATTCCTTGGTATTTTCACTTCACTTTTTTTCTGCAATCCTTTCTCCTGGATCGCGTGAAAGACACAAACATTTCGTGAAGCTGAAATGGGACTTTGACTCACTAGCTCAGTCCATGACTTTGGAAAAGGTCTAATCTCCATTCACTTCATTCCTCTCAGGCGTCGTTTCGTCGTTTCTTTCTTGTCAAGCAGGTATTGGTCTATATCTGAAACTTTGGAAAAGGTGTTTTGATCTTTTTAATTGTTAGATAAAGGGATTTTATTTTTATTACGCAAATGAATGGAACATGCCAAATTAATAACTACCTTTGAGAAGAAGAAAAACAATGAGGTGCATTGCTTCACTTGTGAACAGCTTAGTCACTTTTCCAATGGGAATAATAAGAATATCAACCTCGTGACTATTAGCAATGCTGATGAGGAGTACAGTAATGTTCCTACTGTACTATCGGTATTTCAATCACCAAGTTGGTGGGTTGATACAGGTGCTAATATTCATGTGTGTGCTGACATCTCTTTGTTTTCTTCTTATAAAGAGCTACAAGGTTCTTCTGTCCTAATGGGGAATGGGTCACATGCTTCTGTTCGTGGCGTTGGCACGGTAGATCTGAAGTTTACTTCAGGGAAAAATTGTGCAGCTGAAGAACGTGCAGCATGTCCCTACTATTCACAAGAACCTTGTTAGTGTTTCCCTTCTTTTAAGAGATGGGTTTAAGGTAGTGATGGAGTCCAATAAAGTAGTTATGTCTAAGCATGGACAGTTTATTGGTAAAGGTTATGACTATGGTGGCTTGTTCCGCCTAAGTTTGGCAGATTTTTGTAATAAGTCAGTGAATCATATTTGTGGCACAATTGATGATAATTCAAGTGTTTGGCATTCTCGTTTATGTCATGTGAATTTTGGTTTGATGTCACATTTATCTAGCTTGCGGTTAATTCCAGATTTCACCATTGCCAAAGGTTCTAAGTGCCATAGTTGTGTGCAATCTAAGCAACCTCGAAAGCCTCACAAGGCAGCGGAGGAGAGACACTTGGCACCTCTAGAGCTCATACATTCTGATCTATGCGAGATGAATGGTGTGTTGACTAAAGGTGGAAAGAGATATTTCATGACGTTAATTGATGATGCTTCTAGATATTGCTATATTTACTTGCTGAAAACTAAAGATGAGGCATTAGACTACTTTAAAATCTTTAAGGCTGAAGTTGAAAATCAACTAGAAAGAAAGATTAAACGTCTAAGGTCAGATCGTGGTGGTGAATATTTTCCTATAACATTTGATGAGTTTTGTGCGGAACATGGTATTATTCATGAGAGGACACCTCCCTATTCGCCCGAATCCAATGGGGTTGCCGAGAGGAAAAATCGCACGCTGACTGGCTTGGTTAACGCCATGTTAGACACTGCTGGTTTTATCTAAGGCATGGTGGGGGAAGCTATATTGATTTGCGAGTCATGTCCTGAATAAATTCCAAACAAAATAAAGAGACAACACCATACGAGGTATGGGTTGGAAGGAAACCATCACTTTCATACTTGCGCACGTGGGGATGTTTGGCAAAAGTCAATGTTCCAATTAATAAGAAGCGTAAGCTTGGACCAAAAGACGGTAGATTGTATCTTTCTTGGATATGCTCACAACAAAGCATTGCCTATCGATTTTTAGTAGTAAGATCTGAAGTTTCTATATGCTTGTTGATATTATCTTTGAATCTCGTGATGCTACATTTTTTTGAAAATATATTTCCTTTAAAAGATATGCGTAGCAATGTTAGATTTTCTACTAAATTAGCTCCGGATGATACTATACCTATACCTATCGAATATCCTGTTGAGTCATTTGAGCAACCACTTGAGAAGGATGACAATGAAGTTCCCGTGAGGAACAAGAGACAAAAGGATTGCAAAATCTTTTGGTGATGATTTCATTGTGTACCTTGTGGATGATACTCCCACCTCTATCTCGGAGGCCTATGCATCTCTAGATGTAGATGATTGGAAAGAAGTCGTTCGTAGTGAGATGGACTCGATTCTTTCTAATGGAACTTGGGAGCTATCGATCTACCATTCGGTACAGTAAAACCGGTTGGATGTAAGTGGGTGTTCAAGAAGAAGCTTAGACCTAATGGTACTATTGACAAGTACAAGGCTCGGCTTGTGGCTAAAGGCTACACTTTCGAAAAGGAGAAGATTTCTTTGATACTTACTCACCCTGCTAGAATGACCACTATTCGAACACTACTATCTTTGGCTGCCTCATATGGTCTACGATCATTCATCAAATGGATGTAAAGACAGTTTTTCTTAATGAAGAGTTGGATGAGGAGATTTACATGGATTAGCCCGATGGATTTGTAGTAAAAGGTGAAGAGCAAAAGGTGTGCAAGTTATTAAAATCTTTGTATGGCTTGAAACAAGCACCTAAACAATGGCATGAGAAGTTTGACACTACGTTAACTAGTGTCGGTTATGTTGTCAATGAAGCTGATAGGTGTGTGTATTATCGACATGGTGGGGCGAATCTGTTATATTATGCTTATATGTTGATGATATTCTAATCTTTGGAACAAACACATGAATATCATAAATGAGGTCAAGTCTTTCTTGTCAAAGAATTTTGATATGAAAGATCTAGGAGAGGCTGATGTAATTCTAAACATTAAGCTTATTAAGGAAGAGAGTGGGATTATTTTATCACAATCACACTATGTTGAGAAGGTCCTGAGCCGTTTTGGCTTTATGGATAGAAAGCCTTCTCCAACACCGTATGATCCTAGTGTGACATTACGAAAGAATAAGAAGCGTACTAGAGATCAACTCAAGTACTCTCAGATTGTTGGTTCACTCATGTATCTAGCGAATGCAACCAGACCAGATATCTCTTTTGCTGTGAGCAAGTTGAGTAGGTATATGTCCAACCCGGGTGATGATCATTGGCATGTACTAGAAAGGGTCTTGTGCTATCTTAAAGGTACAATGAGCTATGGAATTCACTATTCTGGGCACCCAGCTGTGCTAGAGGGATATAGTGATGCGAACTGGATTTCTGATATTGCTCAAATCTACGCCACAAGTGGGTATGTATTTACTCTTGGAGGTGGCGCAGTGTCATGGAGGTCTTGTAAACAGACTATTTTGACTAAGTCAACCATGGAAGCAGAACTTACTGCTTTAGAAACAAAGATCTGCGGGAGGCGAGTGGCTGCGTGAGCTCTTGTCTGACTTGCCGGTGGTTGAAAAACCAGTACCGGCTATCCTTATGAACTGTGATAATCAAACAGTGATCACTAAAGTGAATAGTGCAAAGGATAATTCAAAGTCAACAAGACACGTTAAAAAGACGTTTGAAGACCTGTCGGAAATTGAGAAACTCCGGAGTAATAACTGTATCCTATATACAGACAGATAAAAACCTGGCAGATCCCTTTACTAAAGGGCTATCACATAATGTGATAGAAATTGCATCTAGGGAGATGGGTATGAGACCCATATGAGTTTTCAATAGTAGTAACCCAACCTTTTTGATCGGAGATCTCGTGACTAAGGACACGGGAAGAACAAGCTATTGGTAAACTGAGA
This sequence comes from Hyparrhenia diplandra, assembly GCA_015847255.1. NCBI lineage: Eukaryota > Viridiplantae > Streptophyta > Magnoliopsida > Poales > Poaceae > Hyparrhenia > Hyparrhenia diplandra. The sequence goes on along the minus strand of JADLZK010007598.1, from coordinate 492,974 downwards.
AGAGTAAACTAATAAACCCTCTCTATGTGAAGATGCAATACTCTCGAGAGCAAAGAGGCTCTGTATGGTAGGTTGGCGAGAATGCCTTAATATGTCCTATTGACTTTATAAGTAAAGATGCTGTCCTACAGAGCAATTTTGAAAGGGCATACCTATATGAGTTCGACTGTTAAACGTCGCAGTCTATGAGATTTGGGTGATCTCTAGTAAGCTCATGAAGAGACTAAGGAGTATGACGTATATGCTCCACCCACGGAGAAAGGCTACTGGCAGCCAAGTACTAGTTTGACTTTGAGCAAAACTTATTCACACAAAACTTGCAATTCAAGGCGTAGTCCATTGTTCAAGTTGTGAATGAGTAGAACTTGAAGCTCTAGGCGGATGTTCAACTTAACAGATCTCTCGCTGAAACACTAGTATATAAAACAGTAGTGAGATAAGGAAAATATCTATATTGGGCAGTTGAGATCTGGTGGGGGATTGTTAGAATTTATATATGAATAAGTTCCCCTAAAATTCATATGAAGAAATTCTGATAAATCTCAAAGGCCCAATATTTGTGTTCCCTAATGGGCTTTATTATTTCAGCCCATGAGTAAAGGTGGGAGGTGCAAATTAATTAGTACCATACTGCTAGTTGATGTGGAGGTAGGGAGTTTTCCTCCCTATATATTTGTGCCAAATCTCCTGGGAATAGACACAATATAAACAACTACAATTGGGAGTTTCAATTAGAAAATCCTAAAGTAGTAAAATAGTATTTTCCTCTTCTCACTTTGCTGCGCCGCCGTCGCCAATCTCCAGCCCGATCGTTCGCGTGCACCGAAATGATCGGGCGAGCAGGTCTCGAACCGCTCGTCTTTGCGATCCTGCACCGGAGAAGGCGAATAAGGTTTTTGGGAAGCGCTCTTGGCGATTTGCTCCCAAATCTTTCACGGGATGCGTCAGCAAGGACAGCTCATCGACTAAGCTCGTGCGATCGTCGTCTGCTTCTTCACCACCAAGTACTTCTACATCGGCAGGTATTACATCCGTGATCTAATCCTATTGTTTTAATCATGTACAATTTGTTCAATCTATCTGGTGTATGGGTTGTGCTAGTTGTGCTTACACCAGTCGCTATGATCATGCTATGTTATTTATCCAATATATCGTGCTTACACCTGTTGCTATGATCATGCTATGTTATCTATCCAATCTATCTGGTGTGCTAGTTGTGCTTACACCTGTTGCTATGATCATGCTATGCTATTTGTTGTTAAATCATGTTATGATCTATGATATGCGTTTATGCTATGCTATGATCAGTGTTATGCGTTTATGCTATGCTAGTATGCTTGACATGCTTTATCTAGTACATCTATTTATTATGATTTATTTTATGGAATTAATCTGGAAATTGCCTAATATTCCAACAAGCATTTCATAGGATCATAGCTGCTGGGAAATATCATGGCTTCACAAATGACGTCCTCCAATCTCACAAGCGGGTGGTTGTCCAGGAGATCATCCCCATGCGTGGCAGCCGCTGGGCGAAGACAATCGAGCGCCAGTAAGCATGCTCCTGTTGGGCTTCTAGATTTTGAAGTGTAAGTCATCCACATGCTTGAAGTGTTCAGCCACCTCTGTTCCTTGTGGCTTATATAAATGGACGCAAAATTAAGTCAGCAGAGACAGAGAGCGAGAGATGGAACTGCACAAACAAAAAATATATGGGAATAGAAGGTGTCGGGAACTGTATCTCGTCAGTTGAAATCATGGAGCAGAACTACGGGGATGTAATCTTCCCATGGGTTCAAGTGGCTTTACCTACATCTACTGGCGAGTTTGGTGTTTTGCCCACCCAGTGCTCAGTCTCTGCCTAAAGACATTCCATGGTTGCACTCATCTGTGATTTGTGAGTGTTGTGGAATGGTCTACGAGTCCACCGGCGAGTCCACCAGTTGGCCTATACGATGTGGTCGGGGTACTTGGGGTATTGGTGTGTTCTGCTCCAAAGTAATGAACGTCTTCTGCTCTGGAGCGCTAAAGTTATAGAACAAGATAGTGGGTTGATCAGCGCTTAAACTAGAACAAGATATACTATTCATTTGGAAAGCATACAGATGAGTGGGTATATGCACGTGGTAAACTTCTGCCTTATTTAGATGCACACAAAACAAGTTTGTAGGTGAGATAAATGCTACTGAATACTACTAACAAACAAAGCATATGGAAATAGAAGGAATCAGGATCCGAATATCCTCAGCTGATAAGTGTGTAGATCTATGTGCAATGGACCAAAACGTGCAAGGCATTGGTGTTCTGGGCTCCTCAATATTCATTGTCACTGGCGTGTGGCTACTCTGCGTGTATTACTGTTCCGTAGCCACGCACACGCAGGTGCACGATTTCCTTGATGATTAGCTCTTCAAGGTGTAGGAAAACCACCTGTCCATGTTCCTGCTATTGAATTTTTTTCGATATTACAAGCAGTGGAGGACCAGTGTTTCCAAACTGCACAGGTGTATTTTTTTGTGAATAACACAAAACAAGACACAGACGATGCAAAGATGACATGCTGTTCATGGACTAAGCAAGGGACCAAGAAAATTTTGCCGTACTTTAATATTATAGAGATAGATTATACAGTGAGGTGCTAAGCAATGTGTACTTAAGAGATTTACGCGACACCACCTCAGATGCTTCAGAGCTTCAGAGATTTACATTCATTGAAAGCTGGGCTAAGAAATAAAATACAAGAACAAGAAATAGAGGCCAGCTAAAACATAATTGGGAGTAAATGCAGAGGAGGGTTCTTCTTCGTGAGAGATGACTCCTATAAAAAGACACATGTATCCTTCCCACTTTATGTATATGTCCATTGCCATCCACTTGCTTAGAGTGCTGAGCCAGCTTCAATCCTTCCAGCCATATGGAAATAGAAGACGTCAGGAAATGTGTCTCCCAAGGTGAAAAGCTTGGAGCAGAACAAGTGTTGATGTAATATTTCCATTAGCTCAAGTTGCCCCGACTGGTGATGTGTTCTGGCCCGTGCTGGTCACCATGTCTCTGACTCTTTGGACCAGCGGATCCTGATTGGATGACTGTAGCAGCACACGGAGATACTGGCGCATCAGAGCCAAACGTACCTGTAATATGCTGTAGCTGCAGCTGTGTTGTGGGAATCACGTTTTGGCATAACCAAATGGATTAAAGGAAGAGACACATGAAAGAAGGTAACAACAAACATGATAACAAAATCCTGAAGTAATCTAGCATCCTACTTGCTTCTCCCGATCGCTTCCACAATCATGGGCATTTGCGCAGTGTGCGTCTATGCCTTTTGGGTGGTTGCACTGACTTTCGATTTCATAGGATCAATGTGCCGTGCTCCTAACATACCGGTTCCAGTTCTTCAATGTAGTAATCTAAGTATGGCCTGTGATGTTGCGCATGTGACTTGTGAGGTGTGAGTGGCCCACAAATATCCTAGGACAATGACACTATGTTGATCAATGGATAGTTGGTACCTTGCCAATGTCCAATGCAGTTCGCCCTTCGTTCTGCGCTGTCGTCTCATGCTCCAGGAAGACAGAAGGCCAAAGCCGAGACAGTCGATCACCAGGTGGATGCCTAGCCAAATTACTACAATGAGTGCGGGAGGCGAAGCAAGAAGGCCACCCAATTTATTCCCTTGACCTTAGGCTACGATCGTGGTGTCTGCGACAAGAAATGATGAACCACGTGCCTTTGTCGACCTTGACATTCAGGTGTGTGTCTCAGCCACACAGGCCAAGCTGCAAGGGGCATCCGCTCCTCCGAGTTCAGTGGATTGGCATCCACTTGACTGTCATGAGAGTGCTATGGACGGATAAAATCATAGCTTACCACCAGCTACTGTGTTGCATATTCTCTTCTCTTCAGATCTTGCTCCATGGGTAGATTCATTGGAATGTATGCAAGATTATTTATTTTTGACCTATTTGCTTCGTGATGCCATCATGATGCTTTTGTCTTCTCAAAAAAGTTGTGGTTTTTGTCTCTTGTTAAGCATACAAGCCACTTTAAAATGCAGAAAAGAACAGTAATACCATGATACATAAGCTTGTTTGATGGAGATTGAGGTCAAGCAACCAATCACTAAACATTTCGCCGAGTGCATGGAGAAAACACTTCGGCAAAGGTTGTCATTTGCCGAAGTGCGACGTTTGGCACTCGGCAAAGACTGACGGCGGCTGCTTTGCCGAGTCTTTGTGCTGATTTTCTGGTTCTTGGCAAAGAATGCCTTTGCTGAGTCCACGTGAAAAAGAACTCGACAAAGCATCCGGCACTCGGCAAAGCACATGATGCCGATAGTGGTAGGTGTGCGTGTGCACCGTGTGCCATTAGTCATCAATAACACATTTATTTACTACATTGTAGCCGCCAACCTCTTGTTAAATAATTACTCTTGCTTATTAAAGATGCATCTTCCATCTGTGTGCATTCTTGTATCCCCACCTTAGCCTTTTTGTTTCTCTTAGTTACACTTAGATGCATAGTCATGAAATCGGGGCACTCGGGAGATTGTAACATGAAGCTAGTGACATGATTCTATATTCTTAGCAGACACATGCATGGATATAGAATGCAACAGGAACCGCATATCATCATTTCGTCTACGTGGAAGACGCCAATGGGAACATAATGTTCCCCCTCTATTCATACTCCAGACCACTCATCTTCTTGGCATGGGCATCATCTCCAACCATGTCTCCATCTGCTGTGATGAATAGGTTAGCATCATTGCAGTCATCACAAGGTCTGCACAGTAGCCCAGAAGGGCAGCTCCGCTGTTATTCTTGCCAGTCCGATTAGTCAAGCATGGAGTAGCTGAAAAAGATGGCATTGCTGAGATAGAGCAGTGTAGACTGTAGAGTACATCAAAACTTAAATACATAAATTGCTTGTTTCCAAAAAACTTGCCATTGCTTAGTTAGTCTAATTAAAATACATGAGTCTGATTGTGATTCCAACAGCATTAGGAATCATGCATGGGCTTAGGAGTCAATCCCTATGCTGCTATGGGTGAAGTTTCCACAACCATGGTCCTGTAACCTCAGACTCTTCGGAGCTTGTTGAAGCTTTGCGGGAAAACAGCCATGCCTTTCAAATGTTTTGGTACATACATGTTACATGTTTTTCTCACCATGACAAATTGATTGGCTTAAACCACTGATGCACCGCCAAAGCACGAGGAGGTTTTACTCAATTGACTGTTTGGCTCAACATTATTTTTTTTTTTTTGAACGAACCGCAGAAGAGCTGCCCGCTATATTAAAAAGAAGGAGAACGCCAAGAAGGCGAAGTACAAAACGGCGAATCATAACAAAAACACAAGAGAAAAGGAAAAGAAAAAACTCGCCCGGTTGGATTGGGACGTCAACGCGGGTTACCACTCGAACTGTACCGCGCAGGCGGTTGGATTGGGACATCAACACGGCCAATACACAACACATGACAACGAGAGAGGAGAGGAAGACAATCACAGACTCCACCCACCAACCGCACTCTTTGCGAAAACATCGAAAACCTCGGAGTGAAGCCCGGTGCTGATAGGGGAACAAAAGGGGCAGACACCACCACACCGAGAAGGCCACCGCCCTGCAGGACCCTTCGCCGCAATGTTGTTGCACCAGATCAAAACCACCCGACTGAGTTAAATCACCGAGCCCGAACAACGGCTCAACATTATGAAGTCACCTTGCTGCCTCTTTACCATCATCTAGAAAATAAGAAAAATTTAGTTGTGCTATCTCTGCATTACACCCCAAGAGCACACATACATACTCAATTGACTGTTTCGCTCAACATTACGACGTGCCTTGTCAATAAATGGCCCTCGGGCGCATCATAAGCATGTAGAGGCCGATTCCATAATAGAATATAGCATACCACCGTTGTGGGCCCGTCTGTCCCTTTTATATAGCCTTCCCACTTGATGTAGTGTTGTCCACATGCTTCAAGTGTTGAGGCTAGTTGTCCACATACCGTTTTTGCGGCCTATTTGGATAAACATATCTAGTTATTACTAGTTGAGGCTAAAAAGTTTGCGCACGAATCAGCTCTCCTGTTTGTAGCTGGCTAAAAAGTGTAGAGCTAATTTTAGATAATTTGTAGCTGGCTACCAGTAAAATTTATATCTTCTTGCGCCACTCTTCTTGCTTTACTCTGTTGTTTTATACAACATATGAAGACTGTATACATCTGTTAGCTGGAATTTGTTTTTAGGCCATCATCATATATAGGATATATGAAGAATGATGAATCTTGAGGTTTCCTGAGTTTGTGATGTTTATGTGCATATTTCACTTTATTCTGCCGTTTTAACCGCAGCTATTACCTGCTATAGCATTTCATAGGATCATAGCTGCTGGGAAACATGACGCGAAGTAGCTTAGACTGCCATTGTAAAGTAAAAAAACCATGCATGGAAAAGTACGTTCGATGGCCTTCCATGCAAGGATTAATTAGATGAAATGGTGAATTAGACACATCTCTACTTGTACACGACCAAAGTCATCATTTTTTAGTTGTTTCAACCAGAGCTTGGTGCTTGAGTGTACAGAATACCATTCATCCCCATGCATGGTCAGCCTTTTATTCAAATTGCATGGTTAGCTTGTGATAGTGGAAAAATATATGTGACTTTTTTTTCTGATTAAGCACACCAGCCAAACGCACGAAAATAAACAAAATCTTGTTTGATTCATCTTTTTCCTCACGTCACCCATATATAATCATCTATATATGAGATCCCGTTTTAAGAGATGACTGTTGGTCCTTGAACACATAAATGTGACTAACTTTTAATACTGCACATGTATCCTAGAAGGCGCCAGTTGGTGCTATTGATGAGGAAAGCTTACATGTGTTCTGGTACATGTGCACGTTAAAGAATGACACTTACAAATGACATATATAATCTCCCCGAATGATGTATTCTCATCCCCACATGTTTGCTTTGTGGAGCCACCTACATTTCTTATGCCCTATTTAGATGCACATGAAATAGAAGGCATCAGTACCTGATTCTCCTCATCTGATAAGGGTATATCTACACGCGCAATGGACCAAAACGTGCAAGCCATTGGTGTTCTGGATGCCTAAATGTTGATCACATGTGTGCCTACTCTGCATGTACTGCTGTTCTGTAGTCGCGATCATGCAGATGCACGATTTCCCTGATGATTAGCTTCTCAAGGTTCGAAAAGTACCTGTCCATGATCCTGCAGTTGAAAATTTTCCCGATATTTCAAGCGGTGGAGGGAGAGGAAGCATCGTCTAGCACGGACCAGAACCATGATCAGGATGCCCAAATGAGATTGGCATGTGGGCATGAGACAAGAAGGCAAGCCATACAACGCTTCTCTATGTGGTGCATCGGGCTCGGGAGCCTCGCGACCTTCCTGTTGCCTTGTGACGCGACAGGGGCCAACGTCTCCATACTGAATTGGGGTGTATTTTTTTCGCAAATAATACAGATAAAGACACAGATGATGCGAGATAACATGCTGTACAAGCCCTAAGCATCGAACCAAGAAAATTTTGCCATACTTCAATAATGTAGAGATTCATTATATGTTGTTGCAGATCTAGGTCAGGCTTCTGCTAACACAATTTGCATGTCGACTTTTAACTTTTTTCACATATAGTGAGTAGCCCATTTCATGATGACTTAGCGGATCGATCAGAATGTATGCCAGATCTTGCTAGTCCTTCGAGAGAGAGAACTTCGATAGGTTAACATTAAAGCATCGTGTTGGAGGTGCTAAGCAATCCGTGGTTATAAAACGTATGGAAACACGGCATAAAAAAATTACTAGGACCTTAATGACTTTTGGATTTTCTCAATACTTTGTGACTTCGCCAAGCTTTCAGCTGAGAAGTGAAAGCCATCAAAACCTCAGTACTAGAAGTTTTGTCAAGCTCTCAAGGCATCTGGAAGCCGTGCAAGGTACATCACTTTCCAAAAAACTCCAAATCCCAAGAAGCTTTTGCTAGTTTGGAATGCTCATGAAGTTTCAGCTTTCCGATCTAGGCAAGTGCCAAAGATTCCCCGTTACATCAAATCCTTTGTGCTATGCTTGGAGCTTCAAATGTAGGTGAGCAAAATAACTAATTGCACAGTTTCGATTTACTTTGTGAGGCGAAACGTTTAAGCCTAGTTAACCCATGATAGTGCTACAATGCACCTTTCAGGCACTTGCCAAAGTTTGGCAGAAACTAAACACAGCCCTAGAAATAAACTTCAAATAGAGCACGTAGTTCGAGATGTTTGGTTCCTGGGACCTCATAACAGTGGCTTGCCAAAGTTTTCATAGCTTCTTGAAGCTTCTTCGAATAACAGTGGCTAGTAAGTGTGACAGGAAATCATTACTGTTCGCTATGCTGATATGACTAAGGCACAGCAAAAGCCAGAGGCGTTGTCCTGGACATTCATTACAATTTATTTTTTACAACCAATGAAAGCTGAGACAAAAAAAAATACAAGAACAAGAAATAGAGCCAGCTAACAATTAATCGCGACCAAATGCAGAGGGTTGTCCCAACTGTTCTTTGTCAGAGAGACTCCTATAAAAGACACATATATGTAGCCTTCACACTTTATGTATATAATATCCATTGCCATCCACAGGCTTCAAGTGTTGAGCCGCATCCATTCCTTGTACGCATATGGAAATAGAAGGCACCAGGAAATGTATCTCCTCGGGTGTTAGTGTGGAGCAGAACAAGTGGGGATGTAATATTCCCATCATCAGCTCAAGCGGCACCGAGTGGTGGCGTGCTACGACTGCTGCTAGGCTCACCAGAGTTGAAAGTTCCAGTACTCTGATTAGTGGGCCTGAGTGGGCGTCAATCATAGGCTGTAGCTGCAGCTGTGCTGTGGGAATCAGGTTCCAGCATATACCAAATGTATTAAAAAGGATTCCTGCTGGACTTGCTAAGCATTCTGTACTTAATTTATGGAACACCACATCAGATGCTTCAGAGCTTCTTGATGCTTCTTTGCATAATAGCACTCCTTTCAGATGTTTTGGCTTGTAAGTATGACCAAATTTCTCATCTATGTTGAGTGAGTAATGTGCACTGCCGACCAAATTTCAGAGCTTCTTGATGCTTCTTTTGCATAATAGCAGGAGGTGCAGGTGTCCTTGACATTTATCAGGAGTTGCCAACCTGGAAATTCATTACACTTTTATTTTTACATTCATTGAAAGCTAGGCTAAGAAATAAAATACAAGAACAAGAAGTAGAGGCCTGCTAAAAATTTATCGGGAGCAAATGCCGATGAGGGTGTCAGTTCCTTGTGAGAGATGACTCCTATAAAAGACACATATGGCCATCCACTTTATGTATATATCCATTGTCATCCACAAGCTTTGAGTGCTGAGCCAGCTACATTCCTTCTAACCATATGGAAATAGAAGGCGTTAGGAAATGTATCTCCTCGGTGAAAAGCTTGAAGCAGAACTAATGGGGATGAAATCTTTCCATCAGCTCAAGTTGCCCTGACTGGCGACGCGTTACAGCCGCTGCTGGTCACCGTGTCTCTGATGCTTAATCTGGACCAGCTGATTCTCATTGGATGGTCGTAGGCTGGAGCTGCAGCTGTGTTGCAGGAATCACGTTCTGGCATAAACCAAATGCATTAAAGGAAGAGACACATGGGCCGGGGAAGAGTGTAACAACAAACAAGATAATAGAATCCTGAAGTAATCTGGCGTCTACTTCCCAGTTGGGTATTTATTCTTCCTTCTCCCAATCTTCCACGATCTCTATCCCTAACATGAGGTTAATACTTCGGTGTTTTGCCCCCCCCAGTAGAGAGCATGGGCTTGTGCGCAGTCTATGTCTATGCCTTTTGGGTGGTTCCACTGACTTTCGATTTCATAGAATCAACGTGTGGTGCTCCTACGATGGGGTAATTGCACAAGGCGTTCGGGTGTGTGCGACAACAAAGCATGGAGGGTCTTCTGGTGAGGGCGAGGATACTGGTTATAGTTCTTCAGTGGAGCAAGCTAAGTATCACCTCTAATGTTGGACATGTGACTGGTGAGGTGTGAGTGGCCCACAAATATCCTGGGGCAATGGCGCTACGTTGATCAATAGATATAGTTGGTTCCATGTCAATGTCCAATCCAGTTTGTGCTTTGTTCTCTAGTGTCGGCTCATGCTCCAGGAGGCCAAAAGGCCATGGCCAAGGCTGAGCCAGCCGATCACCAGGCAGATGCCCAGCCAAATTACCTCAACAAGTGCGGGAGACCGAGCCTGAAAGCTACCCATGTGCCTTCTTGTCGACCTTGACTCTCTTAGCCTCTTAGGTATGGGTCTCAGCCACGCAGGACACGCTTCGAGGGGCATCTGTTCCGCCGAGGTCAGTGGATTGGCATCCACTTGACTCTCATGAGAGTGTTATGGACGGATACAAGCATGTCCCACCAGCTACTGTGGTGCATATTTTATTCACTTCAGATCTGGCTCCATGGGTAGCAGATTCATGACAATGTATGCAAGATTTTTTAATTTTCTGCTCTTTGGTTTGTGATGCCATTTTGTCTTCTCAGAAAAAAGTTGGTTTTTGTCTCTTGTTAAGCATACGAAACTGAGGTCAAGCAAGCAAACACTAAATGGTCCATGTATTCTATTCACCCATATATCAATATGAGGTACCATCTTAAGAGATGATGAGTCTGTGCACACTTAATTAAACCATGTGTCTCTGCTGATAGCACCTCTTGTCAATATTCTTAGTGAATGACTTCGCCTGCTCAAATTCAAATTCCAGTCTCATGTTCTGTAGGGGAGTGAAGATTTTACTTGCAAATTCTTATAGATTTGTAGATACATCTAGCTCTTACGCTCATGTATTTAGTTATGGTAGGAATGTGCACTGTGTGGTAGTAGTCAGCACAAACACATTTAATTCAGGGTAGCTGCAACCTCTTTTTAAATAGTTACTCTCTTATTAAAAATGCACCTTCCATCTGTGTTCGTTCTTGTATCCTATATATGTTAGCCTTTTCGATCCTCTTAGTTACACTTAGATGCATAGTCCTGAAATTAGGACTCTCGGGAGACTGCAACGTGAAGCTAGTGACATGACTCTATAGTCTTTGTGGAAACATGGGAAATAGAAGGCTGCAGGAACCGCAACTCCTCATTTAGTCTACGCGGAAGACAGCCAATTGGAAAATAATGTTCCCCTCTGTTAAGACTCCATACAACTCATTCCGAGCAGACTCAAAACATGTGGCTATGGTCGGTGTTTTGGTGTGCTTGCGAAGTGCCTCCTAACATCTTCCTGGCCTGGACAACATCTCCATCTGCGGTGATGAATAGGTTAGCATCATAGCAGCAAGACACTGTGATAGTATGGAATGTTCATGAAGCTTCAGTTTTGGATCAATAGTAGTAAACTTTAAACAGACCACATAAATCTCATAACAATATTCTTGTGGCCTGAGATGTTTCAGAGCTTCTTGCAGCTTTCTTTGCATATTTTTTTCTCACCAAGATAATTTTGGGTATACTTTTTTTGTAGATAAAGGATAAGAATCCGGCTTCATGTACCCGTGACACATCGTTTGGATCACATGGCTGATGTGCTGCAAAAGCAGGGCGAAGCAGAATGCCAGACTGTTTGCCATGGACATTTACCAAGAGACATTGCAGACTCTTTATTATCATCAAGAAAGGAAAAAGGGATATTGGGACTCTACATTATCATCATTTGATTTGAAAGCTCCTCCTGAGCACCGTAAACAAGAAAAATAGCCCAAGTAAAAAAAAATGATCGTATCACTCCTGTGGTCCAGTCTCATTGTCTCGGATTTGTACATGCAGTGGTTTTGTGGTGTTTATGTCTATTAGTAACATTCATAAATCCATTTATTTATGAAGTTAATGAGGAGGAGATGAAGAGCAGTGTAGTTTGGACTGTTCCTGTTGGAGATGATTGCTACAAAGACACATAAGCCTTCCCACTTGTTGTATCTATTGCCAGTTACAACCTTCATGTGTTGAGTCACCTCTTATCCATTCCTTCTGCCTTCTTTAGACCCACACAAATGAAGACGAGAATCTATTTGCAGCTGTACAATCTATCATACTAAGGCACCAACATTTTCTTTCCTACAGGCATACCAAAAATCAACCCCATTGAAGGGGCCCTCATCCACCCACTCGGACAAATGCACCCAGAAAAACAACATGTTTAAAATGCACCCGGAGGGTACTTTTAAAAAGATCGTGGTAAACATTTTTGTGTAATACTGAGTTTTCTGATCTAAATAAAAACTTCTAAGAGGTCTAATTTGACGTGTTTCGTGATCAAGGTTCATTTGACCTTTGATGCTTTAGAGCTTCATGCTGCTGCTTCACAAAACTACACTCCTTTCAGATGTTCTAGTGTTGTACGCATTTCAGGTTTTTCACACATCGATAATTTTGGGAATGCATTACACTTTGCTATGATGAGATGACTAATGCTCTGCAAAAGCAAGAGGTGGTAGTATACTCAGCCTCTCTATTAGAGGCCATCTAATAGAGAGGCTGAACGTAGCATGGACTGTTCTTATTACTTGTTAGAGATCACTCCAATAAAAGACATGTACAGCTTTCGCACTTGATGTATCTATTTTTATCCATGTGTTTCAAGTGTTGAGCCACCTCCCGTCTTTCCTTCTACCTTATTTAGTGGCACACGAATGAAGCACGGGGACTAAGGGCAACTGATGCAATTGTATACTACGAAATTTGTGAACAATATGGAAATAGAAGAGACTCCAGGAACTGGGGATCTCCTGGGGTGACCAATCCCATCAGTTCAAGTATGGTGGTGAACCTCCGATCAGTTCATGTAGATCTACCTGCATCGACGCCAACGTCCTACGACTTACACCGCTCCTGGTGACCATTTCTCTGGCCCTGAACCCAAACCATCTGAACCAAAAAGGTCACAAGAGTGTAACCGGTCTGGCCAGCGAAGATACAGATGCACCGAGCTAAAACGCAGAGAGGCACCCAGGTTGTATGATACCAGTTCTTGAACACATGTTTGATACGTACCAATGTTGTTTAGGTTTGATGATGAGCGATTGTCAACATTCCAACATTCTCATTGTATTTTTTGTTTTCTCTTTTATCTTCATTAACCTAATGGGCACACAAGGTGTGTTGTGCGGCGTGTTTCTTAGCTTGTGTTGTGCAAGTGCCAAGCTCGGAGATGGTGGTCGACGGTGACGTGAAGGCCAAGGAGGACGTGCCGTGCTGATGGACCTGGAGCTGTGAAGGGCGGACGTGAGGCTTGGACCGACCGGCCGAACACCGAAAGTGCCGGCCCGTGGTGGCTGACACTTGGGACATCGACAAGTGCAAGGACACATGGATTGACCATGTCGATCGAGTCAATACAGCGGACATGCAAGTCAAGCGGGCGGCTCAGAAGACTTGGCGGCCGGGCTGTCGAGGACAGCGGTGGCATGTGTCGAAGAGCAGGGGATATGTACGGTATACGCACTACAACACAAACCCCCTGTATTGCAACATATTTCTTCCAACGGTGGCAAGATGCGTTGCAAATTTTCCCACCTCCTCCACTTCGCGCGCTGCCCCGAGAGCAAGTTATATATTATCTCTTCCTTAATCCTCGGCTCCTCACCGTGGCAGTTCGTATTCCTATTAAGTAACCTTCAGGTCTCAGCTTTGTTCGCCAGTATCCTTGCCAGCGCCGCCGTTCGAGTCGTGCGGAGCAGCGGCAGCCGCCTCGGCACACAGCCATCGGCCAGGCGTGGCACCAATCCCGACCACCATCACGGTGATATGCGCATAGTAGCGGACCGATCTGCCCGCAAATGGCTGGCCGTGATTGGGAGATATGGCCACAACAATTTGGCCGGGCCCACGGCTAGCAGCGGGCTGATCCACTCCGCCTCCAACATATCTGCAAAATACACTTTGCTCCCCCATTAATGTTTTCTTCTGCATAGGTACCGATCTGATCCCCTCATAGCTTTTGCGGTATCGCGATTACTCTGCTGGATTCATCATGTCGCACCCATCTGGTTGGATCGGAAGGATCTGGTTAATGATGGTGCGCTCTGCGCGATGATCATCGAATCACAGAGTAATCCCTTAAATCACTAACTACTTGTGAGCGGTTTGGTGGTTTGGGCATCAAAACCATCGGTGCCGTGTTTCACGGGTTTGGGCCACTAAACCAGGGCGAAAGTTCCAAGGCGAAGGACGGGCGCGTGGCAACATCGGGGAGTTCGCGTCGAAGAGAAGCTACCAGTGGGGAAGGCGCGGTGGTCGTCGGATCAAGATTACCTCGAGTCGGACCATATCGCCCATGGCTAGTTTGGTTTGGCTCTAATTAGGCCTAGGGGTAAAATAGGGAGTGTGCAATAAACTTTGTTAAATAGGCAGAGGGAGTCCCCAACCTCCGTCACCTCTTCTATTTGTGTTTTTATTTTTGCTGTAGGTTTCTCCCCTTGCGTAGTGTTCTTGAGAGAGAGAGAGATCCACAACTGAAATTCAGGACTGTGTAATTCTGAGATGTTTTGTATGGGAAGAGGTGGCCCTAGTCCGTCTTATGCCCTCTGGGATTTTTTCAATCGGAGCTGTGATTTTGTTTCCCATGATCTGAAATGCATGGATTTTAGTTGGGATCGAGTCATGAACTTTTGGATATGTCATCAACATTATGGAGATCATTTATGCGTAATTTGGAGTCTAGTTTTTTGAATTGAGTCGGATCTCGTTGATTGTGCCTGGCGGTCTTTTTTGTTCTTCAGCATCGTTTCTCCGTCGATCTGCTTAATCGGACTAACTGAGGGTCGTCACCGCCCTATTTCCCAGATCACGGCGGGTGTGGTGAACACCGCCTGTCGCCCAGCGATTGCACTGCAGGATGTCCTGTGCCCTTTTTCTCTGATCTGATTTGCAGTCGCCCTGTTCGTGGATTTTCAAGTGTAGCGGCAGAGGCTGTCCGATGCAGTGCCGCTTTTTCTCCTTGATCTTGTCTGTAGTTGGTTGAACACGATGGACACCTATGTGTTTCTTGATTGTAGCGACATGTGGATGTCTGTCTCTCTCCCTCTCTGATCTCTCACTTTGCAGCTGAATTTTTTTGTGCAGCCCATTGATCAGGTCATCAGTGCTGAGCAGTTCAAGGCACCACCAGTGCTAATGGGTGCAGCTTGTTTTGATTTTTGCCACACGTGCAGTCCAGCTGCTCTGCATTCATGCCTTGTTCTGATTTTTTTTTTGGGCATTCTTCTTCTTGTTCTGATTTTTTATTGGTCAGAAAGCTTATCCTTTGCATTCGTCAATGACCAAAGCAAACTTTGGCACTAAATGGACTATTAAATCTTTTTCTTGAGATGACACTAACGGTTGTGAGAGTATTTTCCTTTCTCATGTCCATTGCTTGAGCACATAGCACAGTCCATCTGTCTTCATTGTTGATATCCTGTTCCTGTTTGATGCGTGCGGTGGTGTGCAATTCCATTACCAGCTAGTGTTCATCATCACAGCCAAGCAACAGCACCGTGTGCTATTTCCAGTTGATGCCCTCGGTCGCTTTGAATTTTCAGTCGTGCTGTTTCGCCCACCTAATTGTGTGTTTGAGCTCCGATTTGATTTCTGTTTGTTTCGTTGGATTCGGTGTGACCATCATTTCACACGTGACATCTTGCTACCAATTAGTATGTGTGTTACTTATATCTCGTGTGAGTTTGGTTCGGGGTTGGGTGTTGAGCCAAGGACCATAATTTTGAAAGAAATTTTGAGGCTCCCATTCAAACCCCCCCTCTGGTCGTCGTTTAGGTCCTTCAGAACAGTCAAGGATTTGCCATTTGCGTGGGAATTGCATAGGCCATAGCTTCAGCTGTGCCGTGGGAATTCCATTCTGGCAAAAGCCAAATATAATAAAACAGGATGAGAAACGTGGGAATCACGTTTTGGCATAAGCCGAACAAATCTGTCCTATTTTCCTAGTTATGTGTATGTGCTCCTTCTCCCGGCCTTCCCCAATCTCTATACCTAACATGGTTTGGCTGACATGGTGCGATGCAAAAGCACGACAAAGCAGAATGCTACACCCAACTAACTGTTTGGTGTGAACATTTATCAAGAGATGTTGCAGTCCTTATTATCATCTAAAAAAGAATAGAGATGTTGCATAATTTTTACTACCATCAGATGTTTTGAAAGCTACTCTTGAAGATCTTAAACCAAAAAATTGGCCTAGTAAAAAAATATCTAGCACGAGGGCAGATACATTAAGTAAAAAACATCTTAAACACGGACAAAGCACATTTTTTTTTGAATATAACAGGAGGGGGGGTCCCCTACTGTGCCTTTATTACAACAAAAAAAGGTTTGGACAAACCACAGTAGCACCCCTGTGGTTCGGACCCTCTGTCTCAAATGCATAAACCCATTGATTTATGAAGTTAACCAGGGAGAAAAGGCAGAGCAGTTTAGTTTGGACTGTTCTTTTTAGAGATGGCTCCTATAAAAGAAACATATAGCCTTCCCACTTGATGTATCTGTTGTTATCCACTTGGTTCAAGTATTGAGCCACCTCATTTCCTCTAATGAATCAGGAGACTGAGGGTGAGAGTTGCAACAGGATACTGACAAATAAAGCATATGGAAATAGAAGGTCTGTATTTCCTAATGTGTAAATTATACAGAAAAACTAGTGGGGATTCCGGCCTTTCAGATCCATGCAAGTGGCTCTACCATACATTGACTTGGTGACGTTGGCATCTTGGCGGTCCAAGAGAGATGGTGGGCGCGTGCGCTGTTGAGACATGCAATACAACAGTTCTGCTCCTATTCCTCCTCTCCTCATGTCGAGTGGATGTCTACAGTTGTTCCATCGCCCCCTCACTTGTGACTGCAATATGTCTTACGCATGGAGAGCATGCATATCTATGCTAGTGTAATTATGTTTAAGAAAAGCCCACGCGGTTTACTCACGTCTCTTGTTAAGGTTCATTGGAAATAAGGTTATTAATGTCCAACTATTTACATTGCTTTAGCAGAATCTAACAGGTCAGCCACTATTTCTTGGACATGGACACAGTCATTTTCTGGTGGTTATTTGAACAGGAAATTCTGAGAACAGAAGTATGTAATTCATCGCCATGCTTGTCAACTTATTATTCGAACACTACTGGAAACTCAAATTGCCTTCTCGAAGAAAAACCGACAGGGAAATAGAAAAACCGACAGAAATAAAAAAAAATCAGTTTAAGCTGTCGTTCCACCGCCAAAAATAAAGACGACCGAAAATACATCTAGTTGTAGCTTGTTAAAAGTCACTAGAATATGAGTTTAATTTTCACATGTTTGCATGATGAAGCTAGCATGAAGCTTGTCAATTGTATTACCCACAGACAGCATGCATATCTAAGCTAGTGAAATTAATTTTAACCACAGCGCAGTGGTCATCTCTTGTTATGCTGCATTGGAAATATGGTTATAAATCTTCAACTATTTATATCGCTTTAGGGGAATATAACAGGTCAGCAACTATTTGTAGTACATGGCTAGAGTCATTTTTGGTGGCTTGAACTGGAAATATATTGAGAAGTGAGAACAGATGTATGCAATTCATCCCCACGCTTGTCCACTTGTGATTACAACACTAATGGAAACTCAAAACGACAGGGAAACAAAAAAACCCAACAAAAAAAAAAAAAAAAAGATTTTTACGGGTTGCAGCTTCTTATAACTCATTAGAATGCAACCAACTAGTTGTAGCTTCTTATAACTCATTAGAATGAGTTTAATTTTCACGGGTTTGCATGATGAAGCTCGCATCAGGGTTGCCTTTCAGAATAAAAAAACAAGTGTTACTTTTTGTTTCTGGTTAAGCATACCTGCTAAACACAAAAGGATAAAATCTGTGATACTACTACACAAGCTTGTTTGAAGGAAACTACGCTCAAGTAACCAAACACTATCAATATGAACTACCGTTCCAAGAGACGACGATGTACTGTGTGCACTCAAAACCACATAAAAACAGCAGAATGATTCCACCGGCTCAGATTTAAATTTCACTCCCATTCTTTATACGGATGCAAGGTTCTAGTTAAAAATCCATATATATATAGGTGTGTGGATACAGCTGTTATGCTCATGTGTTTTGTTTCTGACCCAGTGTGAGATCCAGCTGTCAGTAGTTAATAGAAGGCCTTCCACTGCATGGTAGTCATCAACCTCTTCTTGTTAAAGAACATATAAAAGACACATCGTACATCTCGCTGTGTTTCACGTATTCCAGCTGATCCTTTTCCTTTCTCAAAGTTATACTTTGGTGCATACGATGAAACATATGTTGATTCTTTGTCTCAGTGAAAACATGGAAATAGAAGGCAGCAGGAATTGCATCTCCTCATGCTGTTGGTGAAATAGAACCAGTGGGAATCTGTGGTGCTAATGTTCCCACCTATTCAGACCCTTCTTCCTAGGCTGACTCACAAGACGTGTCCACTGGTCTGTTATGCCACCTGTGAAGTACCACCAAATAATAGGGTTGCTCTGGTGCATCAAGCACTCTAGCCAGTACCGGGAGGGGCAAGCTCAGCTATTTTGCGCATCTGCTGACGAGAAGTTTGTGGGCGATGGACTAGCCTATTGGTGGCCTCATATCCTATAGATACCAGCTGAACCATCAATGCACCAGTGGAGATATTTCAAAAGCCAACGGTAATTGTTGAGGTTTTCCTATTAGTTTTTTTGTACCCGACTGGATAGGACTATAGAGTCTTGTTGGTTCGAACAATACCAGCAGGAAAACAGGAAACCTGTCATACCCGGTTTTAAGAACAAAACCAGATACACACCATATGTGAGCCCAGGAAGTCAAATCTCACATATAGTCACAATTAAAGGAAATATCAAAACATAATGCTTAATATATAACAAACTTAATACAAAAAGATAACCTCAAAGCGCGAACAACGGAAAGACACTCCGATCTTGGAATGAAGCCTCCACACCACAGGGACAAACTGACTGGTTGATCACAAGCCTGACTCCTTTAAAACTCTAGTAATCTTGCAACATCTTGGTTTGAGTGGGAAATTGCAAGAGTGAGTCCATGTCAAACTCAGCAAATATAACATGGAGTTATGAGGCTCAAAAGGATAGACACTGGTTTAACTGCGGTATGCATTTTAGTAGGTCAAATTTTTATCATTAATTAAGCAAGAAGTTGTGCTTAAGCCCCGATTAACCCACATCATAATTAAGAACAACATCTGTCATCAAGTCTCCGTCATCATCATCATAGCCACCATCAACTTAAATCCATGTGTCAACATCATCCAGTGAACCACTATTCCTTGAGTTTTCCGGGCCGCTCGTGACCGTGAGCACGGCTGATATATCAGTTTGATCAAACTCTGCGCAGAGGTGTACACTTTCACTGTGAGTCATGATTCTCAAATGCATGGGTTAGCAAGGCCCAATACACCAAGAATCATATAAAAAGCCTTTCAATGGTTCTTCTAAAATGTCAAAGCCGCTAGGATTCAATGGTTATCCTGTAGGATCATACCCGCAGCCGCGAGGTTCCCCCCGATCGACCTTCCCCATTTGCGCCACAAAGAGGGTAACCCCGACAAGATAGGAAAGGTCCATTGACCGACTAAAGTCGAGCCATATAACCCCCACAAATTGCATCAGAAGTCCCAGCTTTTTGCCAAAGGATAAGTCCTTATGGAGGGCCAAGAGTACCATGAAGAAGCATGAACTCTCACCCTATGGTCCAGGTTGGTAAACACCATCTCATATAACTCATTGTGTATATATATCATAGTCATCTTGAGATCATGCTTATTACAAGTTGAGCACTAGCAAAAATACTACCCATATGCAAGCATCCCCCCGTAGGCTACAAGGTACAAGATAACAATAACTATGGTATAATCTCTAAGTTTGTCATGGTGGACACATGCACATGAATCATGATTATAAAGTGTATAGGTAACATGGATAGTCCCATGCTATACTTGCCTTAAACTCAGATTCCTTCTTATTTAATTCCTCAAAGAACTCCTGAGGATCCTGATCTTCAAATAATTCTTGATCTTCCATGAACTGCTCACTGTCTACTAGATCACCAACTTCTCTTCTTCTAGGCCACCAACGTAAAACTCACCGACTGGACATCGTCACAAAGCACCATACAAGCATCCGAGAATTCATACACGAAGCAAACAATAGAACTATATTAGAACATTACACCAACAGTATGAAAACAAGATAAAAAGGGTTAGAAAACAAATCTACGTCTCACTACGATCACACGACGCCAAGATCATGAAAATCGGAGCGAACGTGAAAGATACGAATTAAACAAGATTAGCATTAATAAAATAATAAAATAAATTCAAACTCGAAATTTAAAAGTTTGAAAAGTGGATTAACAGTTACATAAGCATGTAGATGACGAGATTACGAACCCAACGCAAGTTGAACGGGGCTAAACGGATTTAAAACGACAAAGTTATAAGCATTTGAAATCAGTGGCAAACATGTAAATAGACTGAACTGATTCTCGGGATTTAAAACAAATAAAATTCTTTATAAAACGAATCCAGGGACCTATGCGTAATTAACCATAGACCTGGGGATTCTTTAACAAAATCGCCACCCGAAGGGATATCAGCGATTCAGGGCCGTTCCATTGGGATCTGATGGTCAGGATCAGATCGAGGAAGGGAGGGCGGCGCTCCTGCCGGAGAAGAGGCCGACCGCGGCGGCGGCCATTGCCGGCGGCGAGGGAGCTCGCCGGCGTATCCGTAGCCGGTGATTCCGGCCACCAAATCGAGTGCGGCCGGTACCAAATGAAAGCGCAGCTCAAGGGCATCTCACCAAGGACGAAATCCAGGGCGAGGACGGCTTGTCGACGGCGTGCGGCACGGATTGGCGGACGGCCGGGACCTGTACAAGGCGACGAGCCGATATGAGTGACATCAGGAGAAATTACGAATACCAACGCGCTCAGGAAATCAAGGAGGAGTCGTTGCAACATCTTACAGCGAGGAAGCGGGGACGGCTACGACGAATTTGACGACGAGCTCCGACGGCGGCGGAATTAGGGTTTCGCGGCGCTGCTGCTGTTCGGTTTGACGACGGGGCGAGCGCGAGGGATGGAAAAGGGCGACGCGGTGCTCACGACTCGGCTTATGAAGGGGCTCGGTGCCGGCACAAGGAAGGAAGGAGGCGCGGCATAAGGAAGGGACGCGGCATCAGCGCGTTCGATGAACGAGGACGACGGCTGCGCTGACGAGCGGGTCACGTGCAGCGCTCGTGCTGAGCTTGCTGCGGCAGAATTGCTAGCCAGGCCGGCCCAAGAGCATAAGAAAGGAGGGCGAGTGGCCACTGGGCTTGGCAGGCCGGGAAGGGAGCAGGGCCATTCGATCCAAGGCAAAGAAACAAAGGCCGCGCGGGCCAGAAGAAAAGAATGGGGAGGAAAAGAAATACTTTTTCTTTTATTTGAACCCATTTCAAAGAGCTTTTGCAAATGGCTTTGAAATTCTTTTCAAACTTTGGTCAAAACCACTCACTCAATAAATTAAATGCATCAGCATGAATGCACCACAAACTTTCTAAGCCTTATGATAAATTTTAATTAAATAAAAATTATTTATTTCCCTTTGTTTCATGAGCACAAAATACATAAATAAATCATTTTAGCTCTATTTCCAAAGAAGCAAAATTTGGGGTGTCACAAAACCTTCGTGAATAACTTTGTCTATGGTAGCGACAATTGATAAATGGGACATGACACAAGTGTTGTATATCCATCACATATATCTAAGTGTACTTAACAAATATTGAGTCATATAAGTTTATAAGTGAGCCTAAGAGGAAGAGATAAAACATAACTAACTAGAAATTAAACAATAGAGAAAGGATTTTACTGCTTAGCAAGGTTGTCATATATACTTAATTTAAGTAAACGTAACAAGCCTTTTCTTGGAAACCAACCCTAGAAAAGCATGTAATTTGATGGCGTTTCAGGGAAACTGCAATACTGCAAGATGACACTACTAGGCAAACAATAGATTCATTTTTCTCTGAACTGTCTTTTTATCGCTCAAGGAAATGCTAGGAAGCGGACAGACTTCACTTTTAAGGTAGTTATATATATGTCACATCATCAACGCAATATGGATGTTCACCCCTTATATCTAGATGTTCATGAACATGGATGATATATGCATATTTTCACTAACTCCAGTGACAAACACATCTCGTCTAGGACAAAAATGTGGCCGGCTATAGAAATGGATTCCTAGAGGTGGTAAGTTGGCCCATTATAGAAATCATTTTATGGATGAACACAGAAACATTTTAATCTAGGGGAAGTCATTAAAGTCACATGATTTTGGTGCAAAATAACACAAACGCATACGGTTCAGTATATTTAATGAAACTCATTACCTTAATGCTCAAGCAACCATTTCTACCTATGCTCCAAAGGATTTCTCATGAATAAATGTAGGAAGCTATCCTGTTGTTTTAACTTGTGAATCTTATATCAAATATTTTGGCCACTAACAATTTCAAATAAAAATTTAAAGCTACAAAATTTTCAATTAAAACTTTGGTTCAGCGTGTCGTTTCATATGAGGTCATTTATTTTTTTACAAAAATGAATTTCAAAATTCAAAATAATGTTGGGATCCTACATCATTTTAAATAATATCGTCATCGACTACAGAGTTCTAAATCTATTCGAGCTGATAAATTTGATATGAAGTTTTTTCTTCATCTGAACTCATTGGAAAAACAACGAATTTTTGAGTTGCACCCTTTTTTGTAGGCATGCCACGTTAACAACCCTCTATAAATCAATTTCAAGAGGTGGGTGGTGTTTTCTTCAGCTGTAAAAGATCTCTATTTCTAATGGTAGTTGGTAAAAAATCGCCGCCTCCTCATGAAATGGGATTTTTGAAGTCCAAAGAAAGAGCAATTTTAGAGGTGTTTCCACTAGAGATCTTTTTTTTGATATGTGTGCCATTTCTTGAACCATTTTTGGAGACGATTTTCCATATAGCTGCTTGTGCCCAAAAAGATGGCGCGTCAGAAAATCATATCTAGTGTTGTGATATTTAGTCCAAGAAAGCTTACATATGGAGAACTTAAAAACAGCAAAACGTCTCGCCTAGTCAACATATCACAACAAGAGGCAAACCATTTATATATCGAAACAAATCCGGATGCAAATTATATAAGCTGTTTTCAGAGCCACCTCTACCTAAGCATCTATAGAAGTGAAACATTACTATGTGGTAATAGAAACACCACTGCCCTTTATTTGTAGATGTGGAGGGCCCGTGTCCGTAACCATTACAGTGGTAGTTAGAATTAATACGTTGTCTGGCTAAACCAAGCTCTTCTCAAAAGCAGTACATTGAGCTGTCCAGCATGTGGTGCAACATATACCCCACTAGCCTAATTCTCTAGCACAAATCAGTACATGGTGCAAGTAGGTGCTAGAGAACTAGTTTAAAAGTCTTCCTCTACGCAAATCAGTACATTGTGTAGAGGAAGACTTTTTAGTTTGTAGCACGTGTTTATTTATGACCAAAATGATAGCAGAGAGCCATTTATTGTTAAAGAATGACATATAAATAGAAGTAGGGAGACCTATAGAGAGAGGTTTGCAGTAGGATGCTAGCCATTCCAATCGATGGCCCAAGTGAGCATATGGAAATAGAAGGCCTCAGAACCACATGCACACATCTCTCGAGGAAAACTCTACTCACACCAACCAGCGACCAAAATAGGCGCCACCGCACACACTTCGTGCCTCCCGCAGGCAACGCGCTATCAATTAGCAGCCGCCGGCGACAAGCCTCTGCGGAAGGTGGACAACCATGAGGCGTGTTGACCTTTTCTGGGAGACTGGTGTCAGTGGGGATGAGTTAAAAAAGTTAATTAGATAAGCTACAGGCTATTGTTAGGTCATCTGATATTGGCTTGAGCTCTAGCGCTTTCCATGTACAGCAGTACACTATAGTTTAGTTGCAGCTGTATGGGCTTTAGATCAAACTGGTGAATCCAGCAAACTTCCCATTATAATTTTTACTAATCTTTTGTTTCTGGAAATTGCTTGTGTTTGGATTATACTGGATTCTGTTACCTATAAAATGCAACTATAAACTGGTGCAGTTCAAACTCTAGATTAAATTGTGCCCATATCTGTTCCCATGCAATGCTGCTCTTAATCTGCAATGTCATCAGAATGCCGGTATGTGGATTGGTGTCCGATTGTCCCACATAAAAGTTAGCTGCACCTAGTTGGAGTCATAATTTTTCTCAAAAGACTGGCTCCCAACACAAGCTATAATTGACACGCAATTGAAAATGGTCAGTTGCAACCAGTCAGAGTAAACGCCCTTGCGTTTATTTCCGAACTCGGCGCCGCCACCTCCACCGTCGGAGACCCAAACCCCCGGCCGCTCATCTCACACTCCTATGCCTCTCCGAAACATAGTAAGCCAGAACACTGGTATTTACAATATTTATTTTTTATTCTCTAAGATAATTATCTAAAGAATTTAGATAATCCTTTGTTTCTTGTACAGCTGAGGCTCATGTTTATCTAAGATATTACAGGATGAAACTAAAGACAATAAAAAAAAAAAGAAGACAAGTCAGGCTTGACAAGTCAAGAAATTTGCAAATACTAATGTAGACTCAACATGACGGGCATGGCTGGTGCAGTGGTGAGAGTTGTCTCACTGAGTCAGCAGGTAGTGGGTTCGAAGCAGCCTCTCAATAGACCCTCTCCAGCACTGGGTCTGCCCATTTTGTCAGTGTACACTTAGTGTATATGACTATTAGTGAGAATATGATTCCATCGGTATTAGAGACCATGCACAGACTCAGATGTTAATCATATTGGTAGAGGGCTATTTTGGCCTCTTTATATAAAGCGAGGAGCCAAGAAATATCTTCTGTACTTCAATATTAGATATAGAGGAGAGAGATAGAAATTGTGGATCTAGATTAGGCTTCTCTAACTCAACTGAGTATGCCATTTCCTAATTTTGATGCAGATCCATTGAGGGCAGTCGAGGGGCTAAAAGCAAAGGATTCATCTTGGATATGCCAAACAATTGATGCTTTAGAAGCTTATAGAAATACCCGGAACTTAATGATTTTGCAAACTTGTCAAAACTGTGCAATCCACATGCTTTCAGATCTCCATAGAAACAAACTTTAAACAGAGATAAATTGTCAAGTTTAATCCCATATCAATGTTCCGGTGACCACAAATGCTTTGGAGCTTCTTGAAGCATTTTCACATTGCAGCATGCCTTGCAGATACTTTGGCTTGTATTTGTTATCTCACCAAGCTAATTTTGGTCATCCATTACACTTGGGCACATGACTGATGCGCTGCAACAGCTGGAGGTGGAATGCTAGACTCAACTGACTGTTTGGCCTGAACATTTATGAAGTGATGTTGGAGCCGCTTTATTATCGTGAAGAAAAGAATACATGCCTCGTCAATGAATTTCAAAGCTATTGCTGAGCATGCAAAAATATAAAAATGGAGGCCAACTAAAAACTAGTACATATGTAGTCTAGCTTACAGCCCATGTGGTCGATTCTAACGTCCCTGTGAAATTATTACATGTGTAGGCTGATGGAAAACTATGTGAGCCTATCCGTAAATAAGCTCACATAGTACATTTTTTATGTTAATGGGGAGGAAATGCAGAGCGGAGTACACACGTTAGAGATGACTTCTATAAAAGATAGATATAACCTTTGGGTTTGGTGTATAGTCATACCAATGCTTGAAGTATTCAGCCACCTCGATTCCTTCTGCCTTATATAAATGGACACAAATTGACTCGGGAGACAGAGAGCGAGAGATGGAATCGCACGCTAACAAATAAAGCATATGGAAATAGAAGGCGCAAG
This sequence comes from Hyparrhenia diplandra, assembly GCA_015847255.1. NCBI lineage: Eukaryota > Viridiplantae > Streptophyta > Magnoliopsida > Poales > Poaceae > Hyparrhenia > Hyparrhenia diplandra. Next base: position 466,979 of record JADLZK010007598.1, on the reverse strand, counting down.
GAATTGTATCTCGTCATTTTTTTTTTTTTTGACAAGAAGTATCTCGTCATTTGAAATCTGGGAGCAGAACTAGGGGATGTAATCTTTTCATGAGTTGAAGTCGCTTTAGCTGCACCTGACTGGAAAGTTTGGTGGTTTTAGCCATCTGACTTGATATATTTATTGCGGTACACTTGCTCTCCTTCTATCTTGTATAGATGCCCACAAATAAAATCGAAGACAGAGTGTGGATGATAAACTGCATACCGACAAATTAAGCATATAGAAATGGAAGGTGTCGTGAATCAGGATCTGTATCTCATCAGCTGAAAATCATGAAGCAGAACTAGGGGGATGTAATCTTCCAATGAGTTCAAGTGGCTTTACCTGCACCTACTGGTGAGTTTGGTGTTTTGCCGGCACAGTGCTCAGTCTTTGCCTAAAACTGTTCCATGGTTGCACTGACCCATGATTTCTTAGGGACTAGAACTTAATGGCTTTGCACTCTAACCATCCAAAACCTACCCAGAACTTAATGATCAGAAAGCTTATAGTGAAACAAACTTCAAACATAGCAGATGAATTATCAGATTTAAATTTAAATGTTCCAAAGGACCACAGTGAGCAAGGGTCGGTCGTCGCAACCTTAGTGGCGCGCCACATCCGCGCCCCCGGTGTAGTGAAAATGAGCAAGGGTCTTTGCACTTTCCTCGACGGGTGCGAAGGGGTAAGGAAGCTAGCCGAGCCAACTAGGATTCGCCTAGGTAGCTGGAACGTAGGGTCCCTAACACCGTAAGTTAAGAGAGCTAGTCGATGCGGCAACTAGAAGGCGTGTAAATATTCTATGCGCTCAGAGACCAAATGGAAGGGCCAGAAGGCGAAAGAGGTGGAGGGCACTGGCTTCAAGCTTTGGTACACGGGGACAACATCGGGTAGGAATGGTGTAGGTATCTTGATAGATATGAGCCTTAAGGATGGAGTAGTGGACGTTAGGAGGCAAGGTGATCGGATTATCCTAGTCCGATTGGTCGTTGGAGACTCGGTCTTGAATGTGATCAGTGCCTATGCCCCTCAGGTAGGTCTTAGTGAGAGCGCCAAGAGTCAGTTTTGGGAGGACCTAGATAGCATGGTTAGTACTGTGCCTATCAATGAGAAACTCTTCATAGGAGGAGACCTCAATGGCCATGTGGGTGCAACAAATGTAGGGTTTGAGCGAGTACACGGGGGTTTCGGGTACGGTAGTAGGAACGAAGAGGGGGAGGATGTTTTGAATTTTGCTTTGGCCTATGACTTGTTGTTAGCGAATACCCTCTTTAGAAAGAGGGAATCCCATTTAGTGACCTTCCATAGTGGACAACACTCGAGCCAGATCGACTTTATCCTTGCAAGAAGGGAGGATAGGACTGCTTGCCTAGATTGTAAGGTGATACCTGGGGAGTGTGCGGTCCCTCAACACAAGCTTGTAGTGGCGGACTTTCGTTTCAAAAGCGTGCCCACCGACAAACGTGTCAAGATTACGAGGACGAAGTGGTGGAAGCTTAGAGGGGAAGCGGCACAATCGTTTAAGGAGAGGATGCTAGGCGAGGGGCCTTGGGAAGAAGGAGAAGATGCAGACGACATGTGGCTGAAGATGGCAACATGTGTACGGAAGGTGGCCTCGAGGGGTTGGGTGTGAGTAGGGGAGGCAAGAAGGAAGCGAAGGACACCGGGTGGTGGAAACGACGAGGTACAAAGGGCTATTAAGGAGAAGAAGGAGTGCTTCAAGCGCCTCCATTCGACAAGAGTGCAGCCAACATCGAGGGCTATAGGATAGCGAAGAGGGCTGCAAAGCGAGCTGTGAGTGTAGCAAAGGGTCAGGCTTTTGATGACCTTTACCAACGGCTAGGCACGAAGGAAGGAGAAGGACATTTATAGGATCGCTAGGATACGTGAGAGGAAGACAAGGGACATAAACCAAATCAAATGCATCAAGGATGGGACAGATCGATTGCTGCTGAAGGACGAGGAGATCAAGGACAGATGGCGAGAGTACTTCGATAAGCTGTTCAATGGGGAGAATGATAGTCCTACCTTTGAGTTGGACGACTCATTTGACGATACTTGTAGACGCTTTGTGAGGAGGATTCAGGAGGCGAGATCAGGGAGGGCTTTGAAGAGGATGAAGGGAGGTAAAGCGATGGGCCCTGATGGCATCCCCATTGAGGTGTGGAGATGTCTGGGAGCGAGAGCGGTAGTATGGTCGACTAAGCTTTTTAACCTCATTTTTCGGTCGAACAAGATGCCCGAAGAATGAAGACGGCATATTAGTACCAATCTTCAAGAATAAGGGAGATGTTCAAAGTTGTACTAACTACCGGGGATTAAGCCGATGAGTCATACGATGAAGTCCTGGGGGAGGGTTATCGAGCATCGCCTACGAAGGCCGACAAGTGTGATCCAAAACCAATTTGGGTTCATGCCCGGAGGTCGACCATGGAGGCGATTTTCTTAGTACGACAGCTTGATGGAGAGATTTAGGGAGCGTAAGAAGGACTTGCACATGGTCTTTATTGACCTCGAGAAGGCGTATGACAAAGTACCGAGAAACGTCATGTGGTGGGCCTTAGAAAAACACAAAGTCCCAACTAAGTACATTACCCTCATCAAGGATATGTACAAAGATGCGACGACATGTGTTCGAACATGTGATGGCGATACCAGTGACTTTCCAATTAACATAGGACTACATCAAGGGTCAGCACTGAGCCCTTATTTATTTACTCTGGTGATGGATGAGGTCACAAGGGATATACAGGGTGATATCCCTTGGTGTATGCTCTTTGCTGATGATGTGGTGTTAGTGGATGAGAGTAGAGCAGGGGTAAATAGGAAGTTGGAGCTGTGGAGGCACACGCTAGAGTCGAAAGGGTTCAGATTGAGTAGGACCAAGACCGAGTATATGATGTGCGACTTTAGCCCGACTAGGCACGAGGATGAGGATGTCACCCTGGATGGACAAGTGGTGGCCAAGAAGGATACTTTTCGGTATTTAGGATCTATGCTACAGAAGGATGGCGACATTGATGAAGATGTTAGACATAGAATCGCAGCAGGTTGGCTAAAGTGGCGTCAAGCTTCTGGCATCCTATGTGACAAGAGGGTACCACAGAAGCTAAAAGGGAAGTTCTATAGGACAGCGATTCGCCCGGCGATGCTGTATGGTGCTGAATGTTGGCCTACAAAAAGGCGACATGTCCAACAGCTAAGTGTGACTGAGATGCGTATGTTGGGCGTTGGTTTTGGCGGGCATACTAGAAGGGATAGAGTTCGAATGAAGATATTCGGATACGGTCGGGTGGCTCCTATCGAGGAGAAATTGATTCAACATCGGTTGAGATGGTTTGGACATGTTCAACGGAGGCCTCCCGAGGCGCCGGTGCGTAGTGGAGTTCTAGAGCGGGTAGATAATGTAAAGAGAGGTAGAGGTCGACCTAGACCGACTTGGGGACGAGGCGGGTTAAGCGAGACCTTAAGGAGTGGAATATCTCCAAGGATTTAGCTTTGGACAGGAGCGCTTGGAGGCTAGCTATTAACGTGCCTGAACCATGACTTTGTTTTCTTTTCTATCTACCCTATCTTTATCCTTCTGTCTTGTGCCTTTCTACGTTCTTTTGTACTGTTTCATATGGGTTTCATCTCTAGCCTACCCCAACTAGCTTGGGACTAAAGGCTATGTTGTTGTTGTTGTTGTTGTTGTTGTTGTTGTAGTGACCACAGATGCTCCAGAGCATCTTGAAGCTTTTTTACATTGCAGTATACCTTTCAGATACTTTGGCTTGTATGTGTACTGTTTTTTCTCACGAGGATAATTTGGTCATCCATTACACTTTGTTTGGTCAACATGACTGATGCTCTGCAAAAGCAGGAGGCGGAATGCGACTCGACTGACTGTTTGGCCTGGACATTTATGAAGAAAAGTAGGAGCCTCTATATTACCATCAAGAAAAAGAAAAAAAATATGTACCTCATCAATGATTTTGAATGCTACTGTGGAGCATGTGCAAAACGAAAAAAATGGAGGCCAACTAAAAAGTACTCCCTCCATCCCAAATTATAAGTCACTTTGGAATGCTTGCATTCCAAAGTGACTTATAATTTGAATGGAGGGAGTAGTACGTATCCAGTCTTGTGTGATCTGGTCCCTCCTTGTCAAATTAGGACGTGTGTAGTTATGGTGTTGTCTGTGAACCTATGAGTAAATACGCATAGACCCATTTATGATGTTAATGGGGAGGAAATGCAGAGCCGAGTACTCTGGTTACAGATGACTCCTATAAAAAGATAGGAATAGCCTTCGAGCTTGGTGTATAGCCACATGCTTGAAGTATTCAGCCACCTCCGTTCCTTTTGCCTTATATAAATGTACAACAAAGTTATGTCAGCAGACTGAGAGCGAGAGATGGAACTGCACTAAAAAAATGGGAATAGAAGGCGTCAAGAACTGTATCTGGAAGGTTGAAAGCATGGAGCAAAACTAGAGGTTGAAAGCATGGATGGTTGAAAGCATAGAGCAAAACTGTGGCAAGTTTAGTTTTTTTAGCCTTCCGACTTGATGTATGTGTTGTCATCCACTTGCTTCAGGTGTTGAGCCACCTCTTCTCCTTTTGCCTTATATACATGCACACAAATCAAGTGTCCGTAGACAGAGTGGAGATGGGGAACTGTATACTGACAAATGAAGCAGATAGAAATGGAAGGTGTCGGGAACAGCATCTTGTCACATGAAAATCATGTAGCAGTACTAGGGGATGTAATCTTCACATGAATTCAAGTGGCTCGACCAGTGCTCAGTCTTTTCCTAGATCGAATTGTTCCATAGTTGCACTGACTTGTGATTTCTCAGGGTGGTGAGATGGAACATTACAGACTAGAACAAGTTATACAGTGTGGGTTCAGTAGTATTATTAATTGTGTACATTAGATAGTTGGTACCACGTCAATGTCCAACCCTGGTCGTCCATGTTCTGCAGAGTTGGCATGTGTCGTTACAATATGGGTTTCAAACACTAACGAAGTTTGTAATGGTATTATAAATTGTATTAGGCACGGAAACCATCTATATCCTTAGATAATCATGTATAAGCACAACATAACTTGTTGGAATTAATGTTTTAAATCTCCAGCTATTTGCTGTCGCTGTAATGGAAGATAGCATGTCACCAACAAGGACACTAGAGGAGATGAATTCACAAGTTTAGTGCCTTAACGATTGCTGTGATCTCAGATGCTGAGCTTCTTAAAGCTTCCATTACATAACAACTTTTTTTCACTTGATAATTTTGGGCGCCCATTGGACTTTGTTTGACAGTAATGATTAATTGGTGTGCTGCGACTGATGTTGCATCTTTTTATTATTATCAAGAAAAAGAAGAATAAGAGTTTATTTGTCATGAGACGTTGCACCCTCTTTATTATTGTCAAGAAAAGAAGGAAAAGAGTTCATGTCCAAAAAAAATGAAAAAAAGGATGTGTCCCTCATCAATCAATCTAAAACCATCTCCTCAACATATAGGGGCCACCTTGTAACACCCCAAATTTTGCACTTTTGAAATTAGAGAAGAAACTGATTTCTTTTGAATTTTTTGTGCTCATGAAATTTAGGTAATAAATAATTTTATGAAAATAAAAGTAACTATAGGGCTAGATACATGCTTTTGCATTCATGCCGCTGCATATTTTATCTTGTGATGACTGGTTTTGTATGAAGTTGAAAAGGATTTCGAAACCCTTTTGAAAAGCATTTGAAACTAAGTTTGAATAAAAGAAAAGACATTTTATTTATCTTATTTCTCTCTTCCTGGCATTTTGGCGTGCAGGCCTTTTCTTCTTTCTTCCTTTGCTATGGCCCGTGTGGCATTTTGTTTCCTTTTGGGCCGCACCCAGCAAACCATCGTGAGGGCAGCAAAGCGCAGCAACGCTGCCTTATTCTCCTGTCTCTCTGACGCTGGAACCCTGCTGACCAGCGTCGACTGCCTTCCAACCCTGCTGGACGAGTTCGACTCGAACAGGACTTGAGTCCGCTGGTTCGCTGCCGCACGTACGTAATCCCGCGAGTTGGAGATTTTTCCCTGTCTCCGGTCGATTCTGCCCTATAAAGAGGCAGCTGCCCTCGCGTCGCCTTTATTTTCCAATCTTATCGCGTCCTCTGCTCACAAAAACGGCGGCCGAGAACCCTAGTTTCCAGCCGCCATTGAAGCTGCCGCTCGAGCTCGATTTCGTCGCGGCCGTTGTCCTAAGCTTCCTCATCCGGAATTCGTGACCGCACTGGTGAGCTCTTTGCATGTGTACTATCTCTCACGTGTACGCAACAGCCCTGCATGCCTTGCTGCAGGCCGTGCATGCATGTCTATGGCCATTATCTTTGTTTCACCGCAATATCTTGTCGCATTAGATCACCAATCCTCGCCGATGTGTGCAGGAATTCTCTTGCCGCCGTGCGCTGAACCGAGCCGACCGCCGTCATCAAGGTCGCGCTCTCCATTTCACTGCAAAACCATCGTCCGCTGTCGACGTCCGTTTCTTCGAGCTGTGTTTCGCCCACAGTCCGAATCGCCTTCATCTCCCGGCTTGGTGAGTTGGCATTGCCCCCAAGTTTTCTTTTGATCACCATGATGGTTCATGTTAACCAGCTTCCAATCATGCTCTTGACGTAGTCTCGCTGTATTCCGGCGCACGGTTCCTCGCTAGCTGTTCCAAGTTCCATAGTTGTTACTACGATTCATCCTTTTGCTAGCTACCTTCATGATATCACTCTTAGCTGTGATGACATCATCTGGTGTTTTCTGGCCGTTTTTCCTTCGGAAGAATAATTCTGAAAATACATGAGAATTTGTTTATACGTACATCATCACCATCAAGCACACAGCAGCTGTCACGTTTGCTCTTGTTAGCTTCGTCATCACGTGATAAGCAACTTGTGTTCGTTTTCCTTTGGGAAAATAAATCCTGAGTACACTTCTTATACACCTTATCGATGGACATGCTACACGTTATTTTACTTTGTATAGCTAAGGTTTAGCTTGCTTAATTCTTTAGCGGCAACATTAATAAATTAAAGTATAATTAGTTTATCTTGGTTTTCTAATTCAAAAATACAAATTGACTTATACGATATTTCTCTAGGGTATTCTATTCATACTTTTATATTATTAAAATGAACCAAGCTTGTAGTTTCTTTTTGTCCTTAAAGAACAATCTTTTGGTAGACGATTTTTCCGCATCATAGCTCCGATTAGAGTGCTTTTCGCGTCTGTGTGATCGTCGTGACGTATATATTAGTTTTATAAGTTTTTGAAATTGATTTTTCATGGTTGGTGTAATGTTCTAATTGTAGTCTTGTTTGTCATGCATGATTGGATCCATTTGGTTGTGTGTTGCTGATTGGAATCGAGTAGATCGGTGAGTTTTATGTTGTTGATCTCGAAGAAGATTGTGATCAAGAATGAGTTGACATTCAAGAAGGATTTCTTTTGGAGCTTTGGACTTGAAGAAAAGATCTCAATTTAAGGCAAGTATAGCATGGGACTATCCTTGTTACCTATTCATTGTTAATCTCTTAATCATATGCATGTGTCTAATTTGTCAACCTTAAGGACATCCTAGCCAGTTATTATCTTGTTCATTGAATCCTATGGGTTTTTGCATATGGGTAGTTTTTGCTAGTGCTCTACATAAATAATTATGCTATGAATGAATACATGAAGTGATGTTGGAAGACTTGAATGTTGGTAACATGGACTTTAGAGTCGGGCTCATGCTTTTTCATGATGCTCTGGACTCTCCGTAAGGACTTATCTGTTGTGATCATCCGGGATATACAGTACAGCTATGGGGGCTACATGGCTCTAGCTCTAGTCGTTCAGGGGATAGTGTTTACTTGTGTCGGTGGTTACCGAAACGGAAGAGAATGGGTTGTAGCCCTATCGCTTTCCGGCATATTTAGATAACCCCTTTGAAAGGCTTTATATGATTTTTGGATGTTTTGGGCCTTGCTAACCCATGCATTTGAGGATCATGACCCGTAGTGAAAGTGTACACCTCTGCGCAGAGTATAAACTGTTATAACAGCCGTGTTCGCGGTCATGAACGGCCTTGGAGACATCACAGAATAGAGATGATACTGAGACATGGTTATGAGATGATGATGAGATATGGATATGAGATGATGTTGGAACTGGACAATGACGATGGACTGTCATGAGAACGATACCTACGATGATAATGTGGGCTAATGGGTTAAGCATAACTTATTGCTAATTAAATGCTAAAACTTGACTTACTAAAATGCTTACCGCAGTTAAACCAGTGTCAAGCTTTTTGAGCCTCATAACCCCATGTTATGCTTGCGGAGTTCGACATGGACTCACCCTTGCTATTTCCCCCATACCTCAGGAAGATGTTAGGCTTGTGATCAACCAGTCAGCTGGTCCCTGTGGAGTCTACACTAGAAGATTGAAGAGTCTTTCCGTTGTCTGCTAGCTGAGGTTAATTGCTTTTATATTACGTTCGTTATATTTTAAGCATTGTGAATTGATTACCATTCATTTGTAAAACTATATGTGAGATTTGACTTCTAGGGCTCACATATGGCTTCATCTGGTTTTGTTCTTAAAACCGGTGTTACACACCTTAAAAGATCCATGTGGTCTGGTGCCTCCCAGTAGTGGTGCATGTATCAGTAGTACGCACAAATCCATTTATAAAGTTGATAGGGATGAAATGCACAGCAGTGTAGTCTGGACTGTCCTTGTTATAGATGACCCCTATAAAATACACATATAGCCTTCCTTTTTTTTTTTTGCGAACCTGACACATAGCAATCCCAGTTGATATATATCAATTGTTATCCAATTTTTGAGCCACCTCGGATCCTTGTGCTTCTTATTTGGGCGCACACTACTGAAAACGAAGAGATCTACCAAATAATAAACCACATGGAAATAGAAGGCATCAGTGAACTGTATCTTCCCATCAGTTCAAGTCGATCTAGCTGCCCTGACTGGCGACTATGCTAGTTTAATGGAAACTCAAGGCCTCAGGAATGGCATTGCGACATCATGTTGTCCTGCTTGAATAGAACCAGTGAAGATGTAATGTTCCCCCATTCAGAACGCTCATCCTCCTGGGCTGACACATCACATCATTTGTAGTGGTCGGTGTTTTGCTGTGCTAGCTGGCGATCTTGCATCATAACATTGTCACGGATTGATCATACAAAGATGAGACTAAGAGGCTTCACAATGGTGTGACTATGATTTGAATGATGAGATATAGCAGTGAATGTGAACCGAAGTCCTAGTTAGATTGCTCGTGTCCACACAATTTTCTATTGCTTATGCAGAGAGTGGAGAAGCATGACTATAGTGTGACTATGATTCTAACAATAATAATGGAAATCATACAAAGATGCAGGTGGGAATCGTTGTGTTATTATGCAAAAAGTTTCCACAGCAATGGTCCGGTGACCTGCTTCAGAGCTTGATGGAGTTTCGTGGCTTAACAGCACCTATTTTCAGATGGTTTTGGTCGTACATGTTACCATTTTTCTCACTGGATTAACTCTAGGCGTTTATCACACTTTACTTGGCTGACATGACTGATGGCACAACAGCATTTTATAAATACGCATATATATCCTTCCCACTTGATGTAGTGTTGTCCACATGCTTCAAGTGTTGAGCAACCTCCATTCCTACCATATTTGCGGCCTATATGGATAAACATAGCTCTTGTTGAGGATAAAAAGTTTGCCCACCAATTAGCTCTTGTAGCTGGCTAAAAAGTGTAGAGCTAATTTTAGATTATTTGTAGCTGGCTACCAGTTAAATTTCATATCTTCTTGTGCCATTCTTCTTGCTTTACTCGGTGTTTTATACAACGTATTAAAGACTGTACACATCTGTTAGCTGGAATTTGTTTTCAGGCCTTCATCATATATAGGATATATGAAGAATGATGAATCTTGAGGTTTCCTGAGTTTGTGATGTTTATGTGCATATTTCACTTTATTCTGTTGTCTAAGCCGCAGCTATAACCGGCTATAGCATTTCATAGAATCATAGTTGCGGGAAATATCATGGCTTCACAAATGACGTCCCTCCAATCTCACAAGCGGTGGTTGCCCAGGAGATCATCCCCATGCGCGGCAGCTGCTGGGCGAAGACAATCGAGCGCCAGTAAGCGTGCTCCTGTCGGGCTTCTAGATTTTCATAGCAAATTTGTTTCTTCTTAGTTTACATCTTTTTCTGCACCACCGCTTTCAGCCGGTGCCCTGTGTTAGTGTTTTTACTTGCGTCATCTCCCCGGCAGCTCGCTATGGGAATTGACGCAAGTCGTGTTTGAACTATCACACTTCTCTTAATGAAGCACAAGCTAAGCTTGCTTTGAAAAAAAAAAGAAACATGACACGAAGTAGCTTAAACTGCCATTGTAAAGTAAAAACCATTGTTGGAAAAGTGGATGCGATGGCCTTCCATGCAAGGATTAATTTGATGAAATGGTGAATTACACGCATGTCAACTTGTACACGACCAAAGCCATCATTTTTTAGTTGTTTCAACCAGACCTCGGTGCTTGTGTGTACAGAAAATACCATTCATCCCCATCCATGGTCAGCCTTTTATTCAAATTGAGTCACGTCCAGCATGCGAATAGTAATTGGAGTAAGTCTAATTTTAACATCTTTCGCGAACAAGCCATGCTAACGATGCTTGTGATTGTGGAAAAATATATGTGACTTTTATTTCTGATTAAGAACACCAGCCAAAGACATAAAAATAAACAAAATCCTGTTCGATTCATCTTTTTTTCCTCACGCCATCCATATATAGTCATTTATATTTGAGATCCCGTTTTAAGAGATGATTGTTGGTGCTTGAACACACAAATGTGATAAACTTTTAATACTACACATGTATCTTAGAAGGCACCCGTTGGTACTATTGATGAGGAAAGCTTACACATGTGTTCTCGTACATGTGCACGTTAAAGAATGACACTTACAAATGACATATATAATCTTCCCGAATGATGTATTCTCATCCCCACATGTTTTCTTTGTGGAGCCACCTACATTTCTTATGCTTATTTAGATGCACAAGAAATAGAAGGCATCAGGACCTGATTCTCCTCATGTGATAAGGGTATATCTACACGTGCAATGGACCAAAATGTGCAAGCCATTGGTGTTCTGGAGCCTAAATGTTGATGACTGCTGTTCTGTAGTCACGCTCATGCAGATGCACGGTTTCCCTGATGATTAGCTTCTCAAGGTTGGAGAACTACTTGTCCATGTTCCTGCAGTTGAAAATTTTCCCGATATTCCAAGCGGTGGAGGGAGGGGAAGCATCATCTAGCGCGGACCAGAACCAGGGTCAGGATCAGCATGTGGGGATGCGACAAGAAGGCAAGCCATACAACGCTTCCCTATGTGGTACATGGGCATTGGAGCCTGCGAGCTTCCTGTCGCCTTGTGACGTGACAGGGCCAGCGTCTCCAAACTGAAATGGTTTTTTTTTGCAAATTATACAGATAAAGACACAGATGATTGGAGATAACATGCTGTACAAGCCCTAGGCAAGAAACCAAGAAAATTTTGCCATACTTCAATAATGTAGAGATTGATTATACGTTGTTGCAGATCTAGGTCAGCCTTCTGCTAACACAATTTGCATGTCGATATTTAATTTCACATAGAGTGAGTAGACAATTTCACGAGGACTTGGTGGATCCATCAAAAACTATGCCAGATGTTGCAAGTCCTTCGAGAGAGCACTCGACAGGTTAAAATTAAAGTTTCATGTTGGAGGTGCTAAGCAATCCGTGGTTATAAAACGTATGGAAACACTGCATAAAAATTACTAGGACCTTAATGAATTTTGGATTTTCTCAATACTTTGTGACTTCGCCAAGCTTTGAGCTGAGAAGTGAATGCCATCCAAACCCTCAGTACCAGAAGCCTTGTGAAGCTCTCAAGGCATTTGTAAGCCGTGCAAGGTACATCACTTTCAGAAAACTCCGAATCCCAAGAAGCTTTGCTAGCTTGGAATGCTCAAGAAGTTTCAGCTTTTTCATGTAGGCAAGTGCCAAAGATTCCCATCACATCAAATCCTTTCTCCTATGCTTGGAGCTTCGAATATAGGTGAACAAAATAACTAATTGCACAGTTTGGATGTACATTGCGAGACAAACGTTTGAGCCTAGTTAGCCCATGGTAGAATAACAATTACCACAAACAAACAAATAGTGCTACAGTCCACTTTTCAAGAACTTGCCAAAGTTTGGCAGAAACTAAACACAACCCTAGAAATAAACTTCAAATAGAGCACGTAGTTTGAGATGTTTGTTTCCTGGGACATCATAACAGTGTCTTTCCAAAGTTTTCATAGCTTCTTGAAGCTTCTTCGCATAACCGTGGCTTGTAAGTGTGACAAGAATTCATTACATTTCGCTATGCTGAGATGACTAGGGCACTACAAAAGCCAGAGGCGTTGTCCTGGACATTCATTACAATTTATTTCTTACAATCAATGAAATCTGGAACAAAAAATAAAATACAAGAACAAGAAATACAGGCCAGCTAACAATTAATCGTGAGCAAATGCAGAGGGTTGTCCCGACTGTTCTTTGTCAGAGAGCCTCCTATAAAAGATATATGTAGCCTTCACACTTTATGTATATATCCATTGCCATCCACATGCTTCAAGTGTTGAGCCGCATCCTTGGGTTTACCCATATGGAAATAGAAGGCGCCAGGAAATGTATCTCCTCGGGTGTAAGGGTGGAGCAGAACAAGTGGGGATTTAATATTCCCATCATCAGCTCAAGTGGCACCGAGTGGTGGCATGCTATGACTGCTCTAGTCACCATGTCTCTGACGCTGAATCTGGACCAGTTGATCCTCATTGGATGACTGTAGCAGCACATTGAGATACTGGATCACCAGAGCTCAACGTTCTAGTACTCTGATTAGTGGGCCTGATTGGGCGTCATTCATAGGCTGTAGCTGCAGCTGTGCTATGGGAATCAGGTTCCATCATAAAGTAAATGCATTAAAAGAAGATGCACATGAGAAGGATAGTAACAACAAGCATGAGATGTTATCCCTAACTAATCTTGCCTCATAATTGGGTATCTTTTCTTTCTTCTACGGATATTCGCCCAATCTCTATCTCTAACATGAGGTTCAGACTATGGAGCTATGCCGCCCCCCCCCCCCCCCCCGGGCGGTAGGGATCATGGGCATGTGTGCAGTCTGAGTCTACAGCTTTTTGGTGGTTGCACTGACTTGTGATTTTATAGGATTGTGGAACCTGTCTGAGGTGCTCCTATGACGTGGTAGTTGCACAAGGGGTTACAGCCGCCGTCTTCCGTGCCAAAAAAAAATCATCGAGATGATGCGGATTGTGTTGCTAGTTGCCACTTTTCTCATTTCTTTAATTATTTTCTTTGCTCACGCTATGTGATTTCCTATCTACGATCAAAGCTGCGAAGTGACGTGAATTACCGAGCCATGGGCCGACAGTATGAGCAATTCCTGTTAAACGTTGAACCAAGGCCTCCTGTGGCTTCTTTCGTGTGGAGCCATAGCCGAAGCCGAGCCAGCTGATTACCATGCGGGTGCCCAGCCAAATTACCGCAACAAATGCAGGAGGCTGAGCCAGAAGGCTGCAACAAGAAACTATGAACTACGTGCCTTGTTGACCTTGACAATGGATTCATGTTGGCACTCCTTTGCAAAGGATTCATGCTGGAGGTGCTAAGCATTCTGTACCTAAGAAATTTACGGAACACCACCTCAGATGCTTCACAGCTTGTTGATGCTTCTTTGCATAATGGCACTCCTTTCAGATGTTTTGGCTTGTAAGTATGACCAAATTTCACACCTAAATAAGTCTGGATATCCATTCAATACACTTTGCTATGTTGAGTGAGTAATGTGCATTGCAAAAGCAGGAGGTGCAGGTGTTCTTGACATTTATCAGGAGTTGCCAACCTGGACATTCATTACACTTTTATTTTTTACATTGACTGAAAGCTAGGCTAAGAAATAAAATACAAGAACAAGAAACAGAGGCCTGCTAAAAATCAATTGGGAGCAAATGCCGAGGAGGGTGTCACTATTCCTTGTGAGAGATGACTCCTATAAAAGACACATATGGCCATCCACTTAATGTATATATCCATTGTCATCCACAAGCTTTGAGTGCTGAGCCAGCTACATTCCTTCTAACCATATGGAAATAGAAGGCATCAGGAAATGTATCTCCTCGGTGAAAAGCTTGTAGCAGAACTAATGGGGATGAAATCTTTCCATCAGCTCAAGTTGTCCTGATAGGCGACGTGTTACAACCGCTGCTGGTCACCCTGTTTCTAATGCTAAATCTGGACCACCAGCTGATTCTCATTGGATGATCGTAGGCTGGAGCAGGAGCTGTGCTGTGGGAATCACATTCCGGCATAAACCAAATGCATTAAAGGAAGAGACACATGGGAAAGAGGGTAACAACAAGCAAGATAACAGAATCCTGAAGTAATCTGGCATCTACATCCCAGTTGGGTATCTATTCTTCCTTCTCCGGATCTTCCACAATCTCTATCCCTAACATGAGGTTAATACTTTGGTGTTTTGGCCCTCCCAGTATGGAGCATGGGCATGTGCGCAGTCTGCGTGTATGCCTTTTGGGTGGTTCCACTGACTTTTGATTTCATAGAATCAATCTATGGTGCTCCTACGATGTGGTAGTTGCACAAAGGGTTCGGGTGTGTGCGACTACAAAGCATGGAGGGTCTTCTGCCGACGGCGAGGATACTGGTTCTAGTTCTTTTGTGGAGGAAGCTAAGTATCACCTGTAATGTTGGCCATGTGACTGGTGAGGTGTGAGTGGCCGACAAATATCTGGGGCAATGGCGCTACGTTGATCAATAGATATAGTTGGTTCGATGTCAATGTCCAATCCAGTTCGTCCTTTGTTCTGCAGCGTCGGCTGATGCTCTCTAGGTGGCCAGAAGGCCATGTCCAAGGCCGAGCCAGCCGATCTCTAGGTAGACGCCCAGCCAAATTACCGGAACAAGTGTGGGAGACTGAGCCTGAAGGCCACCCATAATTTTCCCAAACATCTAGGCAGCTACAATGGTGGGCATGACAAGAAAAGATTGCGCGTGCCTTCTTGTCGACCTTGACTTTCGGGTGTGGGTCTCAGCCACGCAGGTGCACCGGAGCCAAAACGCAGTGACCGCACTAGGTGTCTGAGTGAACACTCAAGGATTTGCCATTTGCGTGGGAATTGCATAGGCCACATCGTAAGCTGTGCCGTGGGAATTGCATTATGGCACAAGCCAAATATAATAGAACCGGAAGAGAAACGCGGGAATCACGTTTTGGCATAAGCCGAACAAATTTGTCCTATTTTCCCTGTTTGTTGTGCCTTCTCCTGACCTTCCCCCAATCTAACATGGTTTGGCTAACATGGTGCGCTGCAAAAGCACGACAAAGCAGAATGCTAGACCCAACTAACTGTTTGGTGTGAACATTTATTATGAAATGTTGGAGTCCCTATTATCATCTAAAAAAGAATAGAGATGTTGTTGCATAATTTTTACTACCATAAGATGCTTTGAAAGCTACTCTTGAAGATCTTAAACCAAAAAAATTGGCCTAGTAAAAAAATATCTAGCATGAGGGCAAATACAATAAGTAAAAAAACATCTTAAACACGGACAAACCACAAAAAGCACCGCTGTGGTCCAGAGTCCGGACCCTCTGTCTCAAATGCACGTGGCCGGGCGGTGGTCATGTGGTGCCCGTGCCTATCAGTAGTAGGCATAAACCCATTTATTTATAAAAGTTAACAGGGGAGGAAATGCAGAGCAGTGATGTCTGGACTGTTCTTGTTAGAGAGAGCTCCTATATATAAAAAAACATATAGCCTTTCCTCTTGATGTAGCTATTGTTATCCACATGGTTCAAGTATTGAGCCACCTCTGTTTCCTCTGCATTATTTAGACACACGCTAATGAATTGGGTGACTGAGGGTGAGTTGCAACTAAATACTAGCAAATAAAGCATATGGAAATAGAAGGTGTCAGGAAATGTATTTCCTAATATATAAATTATAGAGAAAAACTAGTGGGGATGTAACTTTCGGGCTTATCATATCCATGCAAGTGGCTCTACCATGCACTGACTTGTTGATGTTGGTGTCTTGGCGGTCCAAGAGTAATGGTGGGCCTGTGCGCTCTTGAGAGATGCAATACAACAGTTCTGCTCCTATTCCTCCTCTCCACATGTGCAGTGGATGTGTACAGTTGTTCCATCGTCCCGCTCACTTGTGATCACAATATGGGTTTCCACAATTCCAATGCAATATATAAAGACCGTGTCAGTTGTCTTACGCCTGGAGAGCATGCATATCTGTGCTAGTGTAATTATGTTTAAGAACAGCCCACGCGGTTTACTCACGTCTCTTGTTATGGTTCATTGGAAATAAGGTTATTAATCTCCAACTATTTGTATCGCTTCAGGGGAATATAGCAGGTCAACAACTATTTGCAGTACATGGCCAGAGTCATTTTTTGTGGTTTGAACTGGAAATATACTGAGAAGTGAGAACAAATGTATGTAATTCATCCCCATGCTTGTCCACTTCTGATTACAACACTAATGGAAACTCGAAACGACAGGGAAACAAAAAAACCGAAAAAAATAAAAAAAAAATTATTTCCTCCATCGTTCCAGCACCGAAAAGAATGTGACAGGAAAATGCAACTAGTTGTAGCTTCCTAAAACTCATTAGAATGAGTTTAATTTTCATGGGTTTGCATGATGGTTGTCTTTCAGAATAAAAACCAATTGCGACTTTTGTTTCTGGTTAAGCATACTAGCTAAACACAACAGGATAAATTTGTGATACTGTGAGTCTGTGATACACAAGCTTGTTTGAAGGAAACTGCACACTCAAACCACACATAACAGCAGAAGGCATGACTTGCTACTACTGAAGAATGATTCTACCGGCTCAGATTTAAATTTCACTCCCATGCTTTATGCGGATGGATGGTTCTAGTTAAAAATGGATATATATAGTTGCGTGGATACAGCTGTTATGCTCATGTGTTTCGTTTCTGACGCAGTGTGAGATCCAGCTGTCAGTAGTTAATAGAAGGCCTTCCACTGCACCCTAGTCATCAACCTCTTCTTGTTAAAGAATTACTCTCCTATAAAAGACACATCTTACATCACACTGTGTTTCACGTCTTCCAGCTGATCCTTTTCCTTTCTCAGCTATACTTTGGTGCATACGAAGAAACATATGATGATTCTTCAGTCTCAGTGAAAACATGGAAATAGAGGGCAGCAGGAATTGCATCTCCTCAGGCTGTTGGTGGAATAGAACCAGCAGGAATTACCACCTATTCAGACCCTTTTTCCTGGGCTGACTCACAAGACGTGTCCACTGGTCAGTGTTTTGTTGTGCCAGCTGTGAAGTATATACCACCAAATAATAGGGTTGCTCTAGTGCATCAAGCCATCTAGCCAGTACCGGGGGGCAAACTCAGCTATTTTTCGCATCTGCTGACGAGAAGCTTGTGGGCGATGGACTAGCCTGGTGGTGGCCTCATATCCTATAGATGACAGCTTTGGAGCTGTCAACCTCTTCCTACTAAAGAATGTCTGGCTTATAAAAGGTACACATCATCTTCACTGGTGATATATCATACCATATCATCCCATCATCAGTTTTCTCAGTAAAGAGAGCCGACAGAAATAGAAAGCATTAGGGAACCGCGTCTCCCCACTAGGTTACATGTGGCAAACGCCGGGGTTGTATGGATCATCTTCTCAGACCGCTACTAATGAGCTGGCGTGCAATGTACGACAGCTCTACTCCTAGCCACGAAACAATGCTTGTACTTGGGTGCTCATGAATGGTGCCTGCTGCTGCTCCATGGTCTTGTTTGCACGGGCCTTTTCAAATTGGCCTTGCTACGTACGCTAATCCCGGTACACCCGGAAGGTAAAACAGCAGACACATACTGATCCAATCAGGGTGCATCACAGTCGAGCAGGGTCCAAATCAGACGGTGCTTGTGCTGCGTCAATTAATTGAGTCGACTGATCCAATCATCTAGACCTTTTTGTACACCGTGACTTAGAAACGTTATGAAAAATAGATATGCTGGGATTGAGAAACCCACACATTAACATGTTTAACCAAGTACGTGCAGTGTCCAAAATTGGTTAGAGAAACATATGGGCCATTTGATTATTGTGTTACATCCTTGTCATTCAATTATTGTGATACAAGCTGTGAAATTTGGAGCTTGGGAACAGAATCAGTGAACTTTGAAGTTGCTAACACGTATGAGAAGTCCGAACACGTTTTGGACAACTAAAGACACTATGAATACGGTATGTCCAAAGTTGCAAAATAAAAATATTTATTCATCTATAATCATGGATGCCTCAAAATTAAAGGATCCACAAATAATATTTTTAGATTGCAACCATTATAACGCAGACGCTCATAACACGCACACACTCACCTTAAAATAAAAAGTAATAATTATATATTTCACCATTACCACGTAAGAGGTGATAAAGGTGTGATTGATACCAACTGAGATCTAATAAATCTTGGTGTGGCATCATTCTGCCGGGTGGCCCTATGGTGTGGCAGGCATGTTGTGGAGTGCGTGCCCCAAGAACGTGTCTAAGGTTGTCCAGTGGTGCCTCTCTCAATGGTGCGCAGTCAGGTGGCCGCTGACACCTTCTTGCAGGGCAAGGGGAAAAGAAGAATGAGCCAGCGTCAGGCCCAGGCAGTCGCCTGAGATGGTGTGCAGTGGCAGCGACGCCTGGTGTTGCAGTCATTTGCGTCCTCAAGCGCGACATATATAAGCGAGTAGATGAGGATGCCCAGTCTCCTTTAATTTGATGAGGGTCATCTTGGTCATTTCCAATGAGCTGAAGAATGAGAACAGAGACATGAAAATTGAAAACGACAGAAAATATGAAAATCCCTCGTCAAAGTAATTCGCGTGTGTAGTGTCAAACTTTTTAAGGTCTCGTCATCAGTTTTTTCTACGGACATGATATTAGATGCATGGACTTGCAACCTGTCTTCTCATATATATGCCATCCCGATGCTGTATTTAGTCGACCTTCTTTCTTCATATATATTATATCTTAATCTTCACTCCAGTCCTATTTTTGTCTAATTCGGACAGCATATAGCAAGACAGTGACACAAACACACAGTCAACCTGAGGAAGTTACAATAGTAGCAGCATGAAAACTATGACTATCTATTGGGTATTCGATGTGTGGCAGTAGTTTTAGGAATAGAAGGTATGCAGGAACCATGTATTCTTCTCGAGTATCACAGTACAAGGACTTCTGAATGAAGATGTTGTGTCAGAGGCATTGAAGGCAGGTGTCTGAACAAGATCTATTTCATGATCTAAAATCCATTAACCATTACAGAGTCTACAGACCACTGCAGATATTGGTGGCCCTAGCCACTGATAAGTTTCCGAGTTTACACTTTTATGCTGTTCGTAGCTGATACTTAATTTATTTTCCCTATACAATGCAATGACATGCATCCCCACACGCTTAGTTAGTTTGATCCTATGTGTCCAAAGAATTTGCAAATGGTAATGTAGATTTAAGCACATTGAGAATTTGATTCCAGTTGTCTTGCTCCTCGTCGCACAATTAGTTTCCTTCTTAATACAACCCTTCTAAGCACCACTGTTCTAACCGGTGCCATTTGTATGTGTGTCGCCTAATGGGCTATCCGCATCTCGCTAGGGGAACCTATTAGGATGTAATTTAAACTTCCCACTTCTCTAAATGCGGTAGGGGTAAGAGCCCGCTTTCGAAAAAAGAGTTTGATTCCAACTATATCAAAAACCTTGCACAGACTCAGGAGTGAATCGTGATTGCAGGCGGCACGCATTCTGGGAGCCTATATAAAGTGAGGAACCAAGATATATCTTCTTTACTTCAATATTAGGGATACAAGAGAGAGATAGAAATTGTGGATCTGGATTAGGCTGCTGCTAACAAAATTCTTTGGAGATCCATGTGACGCTTTTAGCAGTGAGGCCTGAAAAAATTTTATATCGGTCAAATTTTTTTGCTAAATTCATTTTTCACTCAAAAAATTACACCAAACCACCCTAAAATCTTCATATCCTCTAGTCTGAATAAAGACTTATTTTTTTTTCAAATTTATTTAATTTTCTCACTAACACATTCGATGATACTAGCATATTTGTGCAAGTTGCCCACCATCAGCCCGCTATATTATCACTTGCACAACTTATGTGATATATTGTGTTTTTTCATTCATGTTATATAAATTTTTGATGGAAGATGGATTTGAGAGTTTTTCTAGTGAGATGATGCCAATTTTTTAAAACGTATTTTGAATTTGTTTACATTTGATCCAATATTTCCAAAATTTCTGAAATATCGCATTTATCGGCGGTGCCGATATTTTTTTTCTACCGGTAGAAAAAACTAGGGTGCGCGAAGCAATTTATGCTTTATATGCTTATTGAAACTCTTCAAAAAATTTATCCGGACTCTAATGATTTTACGATCATCTCAAATCCTTGGATCTTCTGCAAGTTTTCAGTTCAGAAGTGAGAAGGATGCAAAACCTTCGTACCGGATGCTTTGCCATGATCCTGAGGCGTCTCCATGCTTCGGTAGTTAGCTTGGCAAGAAGATGTGATACTTTGTATTGTTCAAGAAGCTTCAGTTCTCGGATCTATAGAAATAAACCTCAAGCAGAGCAGATGAGTTGACAAGTTTAATCACATAATAATGTTCTGGTGACCTCAGATGTTTCAGAGCTTCTTGAAGCTTTCATTGCATAACAGCATGCCTTTCAGATGTTTTGGCTCATATATGCATTACATGTTTTTCAGACCAGGATAATTTTGGGCATCCATTCACTTTATTTGGCTGACATGACTGATGCACTGCAAAAACACAGGAGGCGGAGGAATGCTAGAATCAGCTGACTGTTTGGCCTCGACATTTATCTAGAGATGTTGCAGCCTCTTTATTATCATCAACAAATGAAAAACAAACATGCCTCGTCAATGAATTTAATTTGAATGCTACTTCTGAGCATCAAAAAATGGAGGCCAACTAGAAAAGTCTAGCTTTCCACTCCCTGTCAAATTAGAACATGTGTAGTTATGGTGTCGTGTGTAAGCCTAACAATAAATACGCATAAACCCATTTAACAAGCAAGTGGGGAGGAAATGCTGTGCAGACAAGGCAGGTTAGAGCTGGCTCCTATAAAAGATAGGTATGGCCTTTCCAACATAGAAGAAACGTGTGGGTTGACTGTCACCTGATATGGTGTGAGGATGTACAGTAAATAGTTGGCACTCCAGAGCATGTTGAACAAGACAAAGAGGAGGTAAACCCTGTGGTGCGGTCTCTCCCTCCAAAACTATTTATTTATAAAGTTCATGGGGAGGAAATGCAGAATGGAAGTCTGCTTAGAGATGACACCTATAAAAGATAGGTATTGCCTTCCGACTTTGATGTATCTATTGTCTTCATCCACATGCTTCAAGTGTTGAGCCACCTCCTTTCCATCTGCCTTATTTAGATGCACACTAGTGAAGTCCGGAGACTGAGAGAGAGAGAGAGAGAGAGAGAGAGAGAGAGAGATGCAACTCTGTACTAACAAGTATAGCTCATGGAAATAGAAGGTGTCAGGATCTGTATCTCGTCAGGACAAAATCATGCAGCTGCAAATCCAATCTGGATGTGATAGGGGAAATTGGGGTGTGCTGCTCCCAACCGTGGTTGGTGTTCTGAGGTGAACAGTGCGGGTTGTTAACTGTCAGTCACCTGAGATAGTGTGCGTGTGAGCTGAGAAGCGAGAGTGGGGCACAAATATCGAGGTCAATGACTTATAAATAATGGAAATAAAAGGCGTGCGTGCAGCTGCGTAGATGCCAGCCTCTTTATTGCTAAACAATGACTTATCAATAGAAGTTGGGAGAGACTGCAGAAGGTTACTGAGCGTTCCAATCGATAATCTAAGTGAGCACATGGAAATAAAAGGCCTCAGGAACCGCACTTCCTCATGAGAATATATGGAACCGGTTCGGATCTAGTCTTTTTCCCATGTCTTCAGGGTTGCTCTTCACATAGCAACCCGTGACCTGAAATGGACATTCATGTTCTGAACACTCACAAGGGATTGCCTTCAAGTGAATATACAGTGGGGCAAAGATGACGTTGTTGGCACCGTGCCTACTGGTCCTCCGTGCTCGTGCAGATGCATGATATTTCCTGAGTTGGTGCACGACGTTGATGTGCAGCCGTTCTAACCTTGCAGTTGAATTGGAGTTGGATCATCACCTATCTTAATTCATGCTATGCAAGTGTATAGAGCTATCGACTTATCCCACATAGATTTACATCTCTCCCTAATGTCTGACTGATGTGACGATTGAAGAAGTCTCTATTGCTTCGGGAACGTCTACTACATGTCATCCTTATACACGAACACAGGCAACGAACAAGGCATCTCAGAGATTGAGCTCTCTCGTACACTTGTTAGCGGTCGCCACCATATAGCTTATCGATAAAAGAGAAGCCGACATTTTTTTATATAAAAAAAATCCCCTTTTACCCAGCACCTGATCAATCATTAAACAACTTATTTCGCCATGAATGCCAAAAAGGATTGCTTACTTTATGGGAGCAGAGAAGACACCATAGCGGTTCCTACGGATCTGTGAAACCCTTCAATTTTATTGGCTGGCGCCGTAGCTGTTAAACGGCCGCAATAAGATTGATAAAACTCTTATAGAGAAGTGACATGTACTTTCGTCACATAGGTTCTATTGGCTGGCATCATGTCAAAACGATCACAATAGAATTAATTTCTCCTTGGGAAGTGGTATGTACTTTCGCCACACAAAAGATGTATTGCCTGGCGCCGTGCAGCATGACGGCCGCAACACATCTTTTGATGAAACAGTCAACTGCATGCGGGGCGTCATTAAGGAGCATGATGTTGGATGTTTGATAGTGTCATGACGGTCATGTGCTGCCCATCAGCTGTTAACATGGGTGATATACAAGCTGATTTGCAAGTAAACTCAGGTTTGTAGGCAACCGAGCACTGTGTCATTATTGATATATCCCTCTCTGTTATATAAATGAATTTTATTATATAAAATACACAAGCTAGTTTCAAGTAATTTGTGGTCAGCAGGAAAGCACTAATTGATTCCTCTACCACTTTTGCCTTTAAATAGGAATAGAGACGTGTTCCAAATATTTCAGGACCATAAAAGAATGACTACCAGCTAAAAATCCAAATTCTTATGTTCATGGAAGGAACGATTTTACTGTAGGAAACATATTTATAACTGCGCAGAGCACGCTGTCATGCACACTTGTTTGTGTGTAGTTATGGTGCGTTCCACTCTTAGTAACAAACATACCTCCATCAATGAACTTGATGTGGGGAGGAAATAATGTAGCTTTGGAGCTGTCAACCTCTTCCAACTAAAGAATGACTGCCTTATAAAAGGTACATATCATCTTCACTGGTGATATATCATACCATATCATCCCATCATCAGTTTTCTCAGTAAAGAGAGCCGATAGAAATAGAAGGCATCAGGGAACCGCGTCTCCCCACCAGATTACATGTGGCAAACGCCAGGGTTGTATGGATCATCTTCTCAGACCGCTACTCATGAGCTGGCGTGCGATGTACAACAGCTCTATTCCTAGCCACGAAACAATGCTTGTACTTGGGTGCTCATGAATGGTGCCTGCTGCTGCTCCATGGTCTTGTTTGCACGGGCCTTTTGAAATTGGCCTAGCTACGTACGCTAATCCCGGTACACCCTGGATGGTAAAACAGCAGCTGGCACATACTGATCCAATCAGGGTGCATGACATTCGAGCAGGGTCCAAATCAGATGGTGCTCATGCTACGTCGATTAATTGAGTCGACTGATCAATCATGTAGACCTTTTTGTACGCCGTGACTTAGAAACATTATGAAAAAAAATAGATGTGCTGGGATTGAGAAACCCACACATTAACATGTTTAACCAAGTACGTGTTGTGTCCAAAATTGGTTAGAGATACATATGGGCCATTTGATTATTGTGTTACATCCTTGTCATTCGATTATTGTGATACAAGCTGTGAAATTTGGAGCTTGGGAACATAATCAGTGAACTTTGAAGATGCTAACACATAAGAGAAGTCGGGACACGTTATGGACAACTAAAGACACTATGAATATGGTATGTCCAAAGTTGCAAAATAAAAATATTTAGACCTCTATAATCATGCATGCGTCAAAATTAAAGGATCCAGAAATAATATTCTTAGATTGCAACCATATTATCTGTTTTTTTTAGAAATATACAGTACAACGCAGACGCTCACAACACGCACACACACTCACCCTAAAACAAAAAGTAACAGTTATATATTTCACCATTACCACGTAAGAGGTGATAAAAGGTGTGATTGAAACGAACCGAGATCTAATAAATCTTGGTGTGGCATCATTCTGTTGGGTGGCCCTATGGTGTGGCAGGCATGTCCTGGAGTGCGTGCCCCAAGAACGTGTCTAAGGTTGTCCAGTGGTGCCACTCTCAATGGTGCGCAGTCAGGCGGCCGCTGACACCTTGCTGGGCAAGGGGAATAGAAGAATGAGCCGGCGTCAGGCCCAGGCAGTCACCTGATGATGTGCAATGGCAGCGACGCCTGGTGTTGCAGTCACAGGCGTCCTCAAGCTCAAAATATATAAGCGAGTAGATGAGGGTCGTCTTGGTCGTTTCCAATGAGCTGAAGAATGAGAAGAGAGACTTGAAAATTGAAAACGACAGAAAATATGAAAATCCCTCATCAAAATAATTCGCGTGTGTAGTGTTAAACTTTTTAAGGTCTCGTCATCAGTTTTTTCTACGGACATGATATTAGATGCATGGACTTGCAACCTGTCTTCTCATATATATGCCATCCCGATGCTGTATTTAGTCGACCTTCTTTCTTCATATATATATTATATATCTTCATCTTCACTCCAGTCTTATTTTTATCAATTTCGGACAGCATGTAGCAAGACAGTGATACAAACACACAATCAACCTGAGGAAGTCACAATAGTAGCAGCATGAAAACTATGACTCTCTGTTGGGTATTCGATGTGTGGCAGTAGTTTTAGGAATAGAAGGTATGCAGGAACCATGTATTCTTCTCGAGTATCACAGTACAAGGACTTCTGAACGAAGATGTTGTGTCAGAGGCACTGAAGGCGGGTGTCTGAACAAGATATTTCCGTAAGGATGCATGTGACACTACAACAGAAACTATTTGTAGATGTGACTGACTAGGTGATCACATATAGTCAGTTGGTCAAATCCAAGGACATCCTGTGTGGCGGTCATATGGTTGGGCAGCCGGTGTGGAACAGTTGGATCGTCGGTTAAGGCAAGACTTCCAGGCTTTGATCTAAAATCCATTAACCAATACAGAGTCTACAGACCACTGTCGATATTGGTGGCCCTAGCCACTGATAAGTTTCCGAGTTTACACTTGCATGCTGTTCGTAGCTGATACTTAATTTCTTTTCCCTATACAACGCAATGACATGCATCCCCACACGCTTAGTTAGTTTGATCCTATGTGTCCGAAGAATTTGCAAATGTGTCAGGAACTGGGCCGGTTGATGGGCTTGCAAGCTGGGCCAATGGATGGGCTTCCAAGTTACCTCGTCAAGACAGCAGCGTTGAGGATAAATGGTGGAACTGGCATCTGAAAGCGGCATCGAAGAACCAGAACCCTATTGCTTTACTTTGTATCTTGCATTACTGTTCATCTTCCTTCCTAAGTTTCCTTCCCTTTGTACCTAGATTTCATCCTTTTCTGCTGATCCGATCTCTCTTCCCCTGAGATCTTGTACCTTGTTACCTGAATCTAGTTAATTGATTAGCAAGTTCGTGACAATTGGTACCAGCTACTGGCTGATTTGGTCGAGAATTTTTTCCCCCCAAAATCGATTGAGCACCATGGCTTCGACTGCGTCAGCACCATCATCCGCCGCCACTGACTTGTTTGCTGCGAGCATCGCTTCCCTTTCTCAGAGGATGGAGGAGTTGCGGCAGTACGTGGAGGAGAAGCTGTCCAAGATGGGTCGCGTCCCTGCTCGCACAAGCTCGTCGCTCGCGACCTATGCCCCGACGACGATGGTCGCGCCAGCAGCCGCGCCGCCCATGTCGGCAGCGCCCTCGGCGGCGTCCACGACCCAATCGTCGACGCCGAACCCAGCCGCATCGTCCACACCCACAGCGTCCTCGACCACGCCCGTGCCCACTGCGACAGCAGAGCAGGAATTCGGCGGCGTCGGCCTGGACTCCTCAATCCTCTTCGACGAGTTCTTCAGGAAATTCGAGGAGGACGAGGCCCGGTGGGCGGAGCACATCTCCAACTATCGGGAGTGGCGGGACGCCACCATCGAGTCCCGCTTTGTCACCCACGAGCGGAACCCGGCGCCACAGTTCGACGCCGTGGCGAGTACCGAAGCCTGGGACGGCCTCTTCGTCGTCGTCCCCGATGAGCCCGGCATCGCGTTCGACTCCATCTCCTCCGACTCCACGCCAGTCCCCGCTTTCGAGTCGCTCCGCCCAGCGCCCGAGAGGGGCGTCCCATCGCATCCGGTGGCGAGATACTCTCCACCGATTCCATCTCCGTAGGGCTCGCATCCACCGGCCAGCGGCGTGCCCTTCCGCGTTCGCGACCGCGTCGGCCTCGCCAACCACGGCGGGGACCTCGACTCCGCGGTCCGCGGCGAGGTACACCACGGCCGCTTCGGTTTCCCCGACCGCCCCGACTTCTTGCGCGACGACGGGTACGACCTCCATGACTTCGGGTTCGAGGCCGTCGCCTTCTTCTTCGAGCCCGTGTGTGCTCACGTCCTCGTCCTCTTTGGGGTGATTTTTGAGATCCGCGTCGGCGGCGTCCACTCCGACGTCTCGTATG
Source organism: Hyparrhenia diplandra (assembly GCA_015847255.1). Lineage (NCBI taxonomy): Eukaryota > Viridiplantae > Streptophyta > Magnoliopsida > Poales > Poaceae > Hyparrhenia > Hyparrhenia diplandra. The sequence continues at coordinate 439,909 of JADLZK010007598.1, read as the reverse complement.
GCGCCCCGCTTGGTGCTCCACTTCGTGCGGTCGGTGTAACCAGCTCGTCTTCAAGAGGCCGAGCAGTCCGGGTTCGTCGTTGCACACGCGGAGCTAAAGAGGCACACCTCCATCATCCGTGTTGAAGGGCGGTGCTCCAGCGACCGCGTCTACGACGGCTTCCCAACAATCTCCGCAACTACCTCGCCGCACGGGCAGCGCAGGAGAACCGCGCCGCCGTCATCAACGACCAAGCCGACCGCGGCCTTCTACGCTGCATCCGCCTCGTCCCTGTCAAGTGCGCGCTCCACGCCGCACCACTTGGTGGCTATGACGACTCCCTCGACGACAGCCCGGAGTCCGGATTCGCCCACCTTGACGCGCCGCCGGACAGAGCCGTGGGTCACGTGGGCCAGGCACGCGCAGCCGGTGCTACGTTCGTCTCGAGCGCCGTCCTCGACTACCCGGCTAGATCGGCTCTGATGTTGCGCCGAGCTTCTACGACGGGCACCGTCATCATGGAGCTCGCCATCGGCACTACCTGTATATCAGCGACTCTATCAGACTTCTCCATCGCGCTCAAGCACGTCAACAGTGGTGCGCCCGCCAACCGCTCGACAGATTGTCCGGGAGGTGCCGTCGATGTTCTGGCACTTGTTGCGGCGTCTACTGTGGCCATGGCGCCCGTCATCATCTCCAGCCGTGCTACTGATGCAACCGATGCCATCGATGCAGCGTGCAGCATCGTCACCTTGGATGTCGACTCTGGTGTTATTGTTTCTGCGTTCCTTATCATTTCAGGCATGCCTGACATTCTTCCAGTCAGCGTGAAGGCTTTGGATGGGGAGCTGTTCTGTTCTGAAGATCGGGTTGTGCAGCAGCTTTGGCAAACACCACATATGCAAGTTGAGTTTGAGTATAGCAGTGCTGCTGAGGTTCGTCCACTTCCATGGCCATCTTTCACGGTTTCACCTTGGGCAATTACTCTATCTCTATGAGTCAGGCTGTTTGTTGGAAACAACCATGGCCACCCCCTCTAAAGGACAGTACGTTTTCGCTCATGAACGTCTATCAGCTGTACTTCAGATTATTGCATGCCTTTAGTTGTGTCCTGGCATATGTGCAAATGAGTTGTCCACTACACAAGTACAGTTTACTCCCTGAGATTTTTGAGTTGTGCTTAAGGCCAGTGCAGTCATTAATTCAGTGGTGGTCAGATAAGAATGCATCTGCTATTCTGCTGTTCACATGGCTGTCACATCTGCAGTTTCAATTGTGGAGTGATGGTATACATTTGGTCTGTATATACCACTGTTGAAGCTGTTTGGCGGCAAAAACCACATGATCTTTGTGCAGTTTGGGATCCTGGAGGGGTAATGCTACAGTTAATTGCTGGACTAGTTTGGAGTGTTTCTTGGATACAATTGCAAGCTCCATTCCCCACACAACACTGTCAGGGCAACTCATGCAGGTTCAGATGCAGACGTTCTATCATTGCAAATTCAGTGATTATACAACAAAGTCTGCTCCAAAGTTTTATTGCTGAGGGTGCTCGAGTTGAGGAGTATTCACATTCAGATTGTGTGGAAGTGATTGCCTTACTTTGTGCTTTGGTATATGGTCTGCACCAAGAGACAAATGTATGCACAGTTCTACACCAAGCTATGTCTGCAGGAAGGGGGTTTCTACAAACCTGTGCAATCTGAGAATGACTGATGGTGAAGGAGCTCTTGAGCGCAAGCTGGAGTGGCTTGAGGGCAAGCCGCATTTCAAGTGGAGGGAATGTCAGGAACTGGGCCGGTTGCAACCATGTCAAGACAACAGCGTTGAGGATAAATGGTGGAACCAGCATCTGAAAGCTGCATCGAAGAACCAGAACCCTATTGCTTTACTTTGTATCTTGCATTACTGTTCATCTTCTTTCTTAAGTTTCCTTCCCTTTGTACCTAGATTTCATCCTTTCCTGCTGATCCGATCTCTCTTCCCCTGAGATCTTGTACCTTGTTACCTGAATCTAGTTAATTGATTAGCAAGTTCGTGACAAAATGGTAATGTAGATTTAAGGACATTGAGAGTTTGATTCCAGCTGTCTTGCTCCTCATCGCACACAATTAGTTTCCTTCTTAATACAACCCTTCTAAGCACCACTGTTCTAGTCGGTGCCATTTGTATGTGTGTCGCCTAATGGGCTTTTGGGCATCTCGCTAGGGGAAACCACTTCTCTAAATGCAGTAGGGGTAAGACCCCGCTTTCGAAAAAAAGAGTTTGATTCCAACAATATCAAAACCCATCCACAGACTCAGGAGTGAATCGTGATTGTAGGGGGGCACGCATTCTGGGAGCCTATATAAAGCGAGGAACCAAGATATATCCTTTGTACATCAATATTAGGGATACAAGAGAGAGATAGAAATTGCGGATCTGGATTAGGCTTCTGCTAACAAAATTCTTTGGAGATCCATATGACGCTGACCCACCCGATGACACTTAATTTGGGCCTTGGTATAGTCAGGATCCACAGAATTCATTGGAGATCCAATAAGAGCAGTCGAGGTACTAAAAGAAAAAAGTTTCCTCTAGCAGGTGCGAAGCAATTTATGCTTTATAAGCTTATTGAAACTCTTCAAAAAAATTATCCAGACTCTAATGATTTTACGATCATCTCAAATCCTTGGATCTTCTGCAAGTTTTCAGTTCAGAAGTGAGAAGGATGCAAAACCTTCGTACCAGAAGCTTTTGCCATGATCCTGAGGCATCTCCATGCTTCGGTAGTTAGCTTGACAAGAAGCTGTGATACTTTGTAATGTTCAAGAAGCTTCAGTTCTCGGATCTATAGAAATCAACCTCAGCAGAGCAGATGAATTGGCATGTTTAATCGCATAATAATGTTCGGTGACCTCAGATGTTTCAGAGCTTCTTGAAGCTTTCATTGCATAACACATGCCTTTCAGATGTTTTGGCTCATATGCATTACATATTTTTCTGACCTGGATTGTTTTGGGCATCCATTACACTTTATTTGGCTGACTTAACTGTTGCACTACAATGATAGGAGGCGGAGGAGTGCTAGAATCAACTGACCGTTTAACCTGAACATTTATCTAGAGATGTTGCAGCCTCTTTATTATCATCAAGGAGTGAAAAACTAACATGCCTTGTCAATGAATTTAGTTTGAATGCTACTTCTGAGCATCGAAAAAAATGGTGGTCAACTAGAAAAGTCTAGCTTTCCACTCCCTGACAAATTAGTACGTGTGTAGTAATTGTGTGGTGTGCATGTGAGCCTATCAATAAATACACCTAAACCCATTTATCAAGCTAGTGAAGTGGAAATGTTGTGCAGACAAGGCAGCTTAGGGCTGCCTCCTATAAAAAAAATGGCTTCCCACTTGGGGCTCCTTTGGCAGCCAGGGAAGGCGCTCCCCGGGTTTCAGACTCCCATCACATGCAAGTTACGTACGTACCGTGTTAAGCAATGCGAGCGCTTCCCTGCCCCGTCCCTGTCAAACCAGCAACGCGAAGAAAAAGGAACAATGACACCGGGGAGCGACGCCCGCCCGTCCGTGGTCAGGGAGCGACGCCCCGTGAGTTCCACCCACACGCCGGCCCCTCGTAACTAAACTCTCGTACTCTCCTGCATGCATGAGCATCGGGGTTAAGCCGCCTAGGGAAAGTGCAGGGATTTTCCAAATAAGGCCTTGATGTATCTATTTTCATCCACATTCTCCTGGTCTTGAGCCACCTCCGTTCCTTCTTAGTTACACACACACAAGAAATCAGGAGTACCAAACAAAAATATGGAAATAGAAGGCATCAGGAACTGTATCTCCTCAGTTGAAAATCATGGAGCCGAACTTGGCGTGAATTAATTTTCCCATCAGTTCAAGTGGCTTTTCCTGACTGCCGAGTTTGGTTTTTTGGGCACCCAGTACCTCGTAGTTATCTTTATCTAAAAAAAGTACTCTGTATTTGTTTACAGCTTTTGCAGGGTTAAGCTGACCCTTGATTTTGCAGCCATACCAATGGCTATAGATTTAAAACCTGAACCCCAATGCAACGTTGAAAGTGACACGAGTAAACCATGTATATTGTGCTTAAACATGATTGACCTAGATCGGATATGGAAGATCTCCTTGCGTAATACAATTTATACCACCTGTACAAACCACACCAGAGTTGGAAACCCAAAACGCTAGTCTCTTGTACATAGCTACAGTCATTCCTTGGTGGTTTGAACTTGAAATAATGGGAACAGAATTTCACAATTCATCCAACGCCTGCTCGACTTTTTATTCAATAAGCTACGACTTTAATTTTCGCCTGTTTGCTCGAAGAACACAGAACATGATGTTAGTCTTTTCTGATAAAATAATTGTGTATGTTGGTTCTGATTAAACATACCAGCTAAACGCACTAATGAACAAAAATTGTGATACTGTGATACACACAGGTTTGTTTGAAGGAAACTGATGAGGTGAAGCCACCGACCTATAAATGATTCATATTTTCCTCTCACCCATACATCAATAAGAGCTACCATTTTAAGAGACGGTGACTGTGGAAACTGAAACGACATGTATATGCAGAAACCATCTCTTGGAACTATTGAAGAATGAATCTACCTGATCAAATTCAAATAAACATGTGTGCGTTCAGCATCGAGTGCTGTTCCATGGTCACCCTAGATCCTGATTTCCCACAATGGTGGAACCTTGTCAGTATGAACCTTGTCAATAAGAGGCTGGCTGCTACCCAGCACAAATATGATTACAATAAATGGCACGCATATCTTGCATGTTTAGGCACGGGTACGTGGCCTACTTGCATCACCTGCTATGCAAAGATAGCATGTCGGCAACAAGGACTCTAGTCTCTTGTACATGACCAGTGATTTTGTGTGGCTTGAATGGAAAAAGAATAAAAAAGTGTATTACTGTGATAGAGGTGTTAGCATAGTCCCATTTGCTGCGTATTGACCAGCCGTTTATACAATTCTGAGTTGGCAGAAGAATAGACTTGTTTGAAGTGAACTGTGCTCAGGCAACCAGGAAGTAAATGATTAATTAATTCAATTATTTAATCTCTTGAGGCTACGATCACGACGCATCTATTTATGAACATAATGGGAGTAAAAATGCCGCTGGGTAGCTGCCAGCCTCTTATTGATAAACAGTGACTTATAAATAGAAGTTGGGATACTCAAAGAGACTGCAGCAGGATACTAAGGATTTCAATCTATTATCGAAGTGAGCACATGGAAATAGAAGGCCTCAGGAACCACATCTCCTCACAATTCCAGGGTAATTCTATCCACACCAACTCACGACCACCAGAGAAACAGACCATTAGTCTTTTGAGCACCCAAGAGGGATGAACTGATACTGGATGTTTAGTCTTTTGACAACCAAGGAGGACAGTTGTATTTTGAGGAGCAGCAAACTTTCCCTGTTAAGCGACAAGCATTTCATTCCCCCCCTGCCGCTGCGGTGCATGTTTTCTTCTTCCTTTTGTAGTGCTTGTCAGATCTATTACCCAAAGTTTGTCTCCTTTTCAGTGCTTCTTAGAATCTGAAGAACGATGAATTATGATGTCTCCTGATTTTTTCAGTGATTTTATTCACTAATTTTCTGTCATGTCGTATATTGCCAAAATTGCTAACTAATTTCATAGCTGCGAAACAAATGACTCAAGATAACTTAGCCATTAATTTCAAGCACACAGGATGTCCTTTCATGCAAGAATGGCATAAAATGGTGAATTACATGTCTGCCCTCTGTATAGATAGAAATAGTCATTTTTGTTGTTTAAATATGCAATTCATCCCCATGCACGGTCAAATTATTATTTCAAATGTAACATGGACTCGGTGTGAATCGTTGTGCATTTATGGATTAAGTTTCCACACCACAATGATCCTGTTACCACATATGCATGGTTTAGAGCTCGTTGAAGCTTCACAGTATATCAGCCATGACTTTCAGATGTTTTGGTTCCTACATGCTACAGGTTTTTTTCTCACCGCGACACTTTCCTTGGCTCAAACAACTGATGCACTGCTAAAGCGTCAACCCGGAGGTTTTACTTAGTTGACTCTTTTTCGCATGAACATTTACCAAGGACCTCGCTGCCTCCTTACCACGACCAGGAAAAAAAACAAGACGTGTGCTTCAGAGTATCCAAAACCAGACTCTGAAATCCAAAGAGCATTGGCACGTATACTTCAGAATAGGAGATGGTAATCATTGCTCAGTAATAGACTACAAGGACTTTTTAGTAGTATATGACGTTATATTTGTTTGTATTGAGTTTTGCAAGGTCATAGCTAGGTGTAATGCTGCATTAGAATGTAACATGGGCCGTCACCTGGGTGTGCGCTATCTTGTCAGATTGAAGTGGTGAACTACGTGTGGCCTATCTTGTACCAAATACCAATACAGATATTTCCTATAATGTAGTTGCTCTGTTTGCAAAGGAGCTTTTCTACTGTGTGGATTGTTGTGGGAAGCTTGTACCTTTAGTTACTTTTGCTTGTGATTTATACATAGCGTTGATCTGTGAATAGTTTTTTTTAAAAAAAAATCATGTTTATATGAATGATGGCACATCATTATTTGCACACTGTTATATGATATACTAGGTGACCATTCCGGCTAATGACTAACCCAGAACCGAGTGTGCTAGTGGCATGATCACCATGCTGCATCTTGTGCCCGTTTTATGCTTGAACACCTTAGCCTCTCCATTCATACTCAGGCACGCGGCCCTATTCCTGTGCTAATTTCTCGAGCCGACCATAACATCAGGCGTCTTGTAGCAGAGTATAAATAAAGTGAAACACAATATTATATCTTCAAAGCTGCACATGCAAGGAGACTAATTATAACAAGAAACATGGTGTTTTTAGAAGTCATCAAGGGCAACAGAATCTGATGGTCATGGCATGGCTGGTGCAGATTGCATAACCTCACAGGGCCCCCATTTTTTTCGCCATAAACCTGTGATTTATCATGGTTAAGCACTTCTTAGTTTGAAGAGATGAACAGACTTGTCTGATGTACCAAATGTTTATAGCAGTGCAGATAGGACCCTCACGTGTAGTGATCCAATGTGCGCGTGTCAGTAATTAAGATGCATATACATCCATTTATGAACATATATTGGGAGTGCAAATGCAGCTGGTAGCTTCCCTTCTCTTATTTCTAAAGAATTACTTATAAGTAAAAGTTGGGAGGCTCAGAGAGACTGCAGCAGGATACTAACGATTCCAGTCAATAACCTTTGTGAGCACATGGAAATAGAAGGCCTCAGGAACCAGATTTTATCAAGCATCTAGTGCAGAAGTGAACCCGTTCGGATGACGTAATCTTCTTCCACACCCACTACTGAACTCAATCTGGCCTTTCATGTTTTGATCGCCTGAGAGGGATCCCTTTTAAGTGGATGTATAGCGAGGCTCACGAGAGTACCATGCTCCTGCTGATGAGGATGTGCAGTGGACCAAATTTTTGTTCTTAGAAGGCTGAGATTGATCATTGTTTTAGAGAAACAATTTTTTGAAGACAATAAAACCTATTGTGCTGCTGCTAGCACTAGCAGACAAAGGATTTTTGGTTCAACACATTAGTCTTGCCTAGAATTGGACCGGGTACTAATGTGAGCATTAATCCCGGGTCCAAACTTCTTGTACATCACAATACCTTTATCCCCGTTGGTGTCACCAACATGGACTAAAGGGTCTACATTAGTCCCGTTGATGCTTTCAACCCGGACTAAACAGGCTCAATGTTATTTGAAAGATCCAATCTCTTACTTTAAGAAGCTAGCCTCACTATTTACTGGTCCACCTGTGCAAGAAAACTGAAATTCCTTAGTAAAATTACCCATATGCCCCTTTCTTGGGGTATGTAGGAGAAATCTAAAGCTGATATGAGCTTGTAACACCATGTGTTTTTTCTTGATGATAACAATCTTTAAAAATTGAGATTTTCAATATTTTATACGACATCAAACTTGGTTGCCTGTTTCCAGTTCTTCAAAACCATGCTTTGAAATTTTGCCATATGCAATATTTGTTAAGTGCAGAAATCTTTGCTGAATTCATTTTTCAGAATCAACTTAATCTATATATGATTGACCTAGAGTGATAATACAAACGAACGAATTGTGAAAACAAATAGTTCAAAATGCAAAAGTGCATGATGATGCGGATGACCAAGGCTTTATCAAGTGGTTAACACCAAATCGGCCGTTACGGAGATGACCGTTTCTATATTGGTGCATTAACGAAAGCCACCTCCGTTAATCATTTAACAATGGCGTCACCAAAACAGTCCACCTCTGTTCATGGAAGATTAACAAAGACTGGCACCTCCCTCGATTAATGGATGCGGCGCCATAATGAGTCCCCGTCAATTACTCTAGGGGCCTACACTACTACAAAAAAATCATTCACAGGACTTTTCTATTTTGTTAACCGTGTGACAGATTTAAAAATAACCGCCACGGTTAATGTTTCGATTAACTGTGATGGTTATTTGTAATTATTGATTAACCTCGTCTTTTTATATCAAAAATTGCCACGGAAAATAGCGTATTAACCGTGGAGGTTTTGTAAAGAAACGCGCCATGAAAAAAAGACCGCGGCGCATAGAGGCCCAAAAGAAGGCCCATACCAACTTTGGTTGAAAAGAAAACCTAGGGTTTTTTCTAACTTACCCTCTCCCCTCCCTCATTTCTCTCCCACCGGCCCGAAGTCCAACTCCATCTCCCTCTCCTCCACTCCAACTCCACCTTCTCCCACCGGCGCACTCCAACTCCCCCGCCTCCACTCTAGTGCCTGTTCATCTCCACCTCCCTTTCCTCCACTTCGAATGGCGGCTCGGGCGAGTGGGGAGTCGGCGGCACAGAGCAACTTGAGTGCGGTGTCGGCGGCGGTGCACGACGGTGTGAGGCGACACGGTGTCGGTGGCGAGGCATTGAGCGGCGCAGTGGTGCGGGGGAGCACGGGCCCGTGGGGCGGTGGCACGACCCTGTCCCTCAAGCTCGCCAACCAAATCCAAATCCGCCGACAGATTCGGCGGTAGCGGCCAGGTCGGGATGGTGGCGCCCACGATGCACGGCGCTCCACCGGCGACATCAACGGCGGCGCCCCCCGAAACAGCGGCCTAGATCAGGGCCTGTTACAATTTCGTCCGGATTTTCTTTTGTGTTTTTTATTAACCGTGAAGGTTTTGGTGGATCTGAAAACCGACATGGTTAATCGGCTAACTAACCATGACTTTAGCTTTGTGGCGGTTCACGAAAACTGCAACGGAAGTTAACAGAAGTTAATTTGTGTAGTAGTGCTACCTCCCAAAATCATGTTAGTAGTAGTGTTAGGGTGGCACAGTGAGATGGTAATTAATATAGCAATTTGTGAAAAGAAATCTGAGAATTAACATTATACTTTTTCTTTTGAGAAAATAAAGGCGTATTTATGTGATATACAGAAGTAATAATTACGTTTACAGCTGTACACACATCAGGGCTTGACATTAGATGCATGACTTAAATTGCATCCGGTCTCCGGCCTCGTACATGCCATCCGGATGTTATATTTAGTCGGCACTGTTTCTTCATATCATCTTCCCAACAGTCCTATTTTCGTTTATTTGGGACAGCATATTGCCAGACTGTCACACAAATAAACTATCATCTGGAGAGCGATAGCAGCATGAAACTATCTGTTGGGCACTGGATGTGTAGTAGTAAGTTTAGGAATAGAAGGTATGCAGGAACCATGTGTTCTTCCCAAGTATCACAATACATGAATGTCTTCGAAAGATTGGTAGAGCCACATGCTAGACCAGGTGGCACTCGGTAAAGGCGGAACCCCAAGGTTGTCCTGCTGTACACACATGTGACGCTACTGCATAAACCATTTTAGAGGTGATTCACTCGATGATCACATATTTAGGAGATAATGGAGATCCTGTGCAGCTTTGCGGTTTCCATCGTCAGGCCACCAGTGGACAAGTTCGACTTTGGGTTCAGGAAAGAGAACTTTTCAGCTAATTAACATCCATTAACGAAAGCTGTAATATATTTGTTGTACGTGGGAAGCCAGATCGATGAAGAGATTGATGGCGCAAGCCACGGATAAGATTCCAACATTCCACTTGCTTATGAAAGCTGTTCATAGCTGACTCTTTATATTTTCGGACGTAATGCAATGACATGCATCTCCTTACGTAAGCTAAGAAAGATTAATCATGTCCAAACAATTTGCCATTAGTTTTGTAGAAATGTAGACTTAAATGATGGTGTTAGGGAGTACATATTTTTCCTTTTACTATAAAATGTGAAACCATGAAATCTTCGGTATATTAGGGATAGAAGGGAAACATGGAAATTTCTGATCTAGGTTAGGCTTGTGCTAACACAATTGACTATCCCTTTCCTCTGACTTCGAGCATCCACAGGCAGATCCTTTTGAGAGTTGTTGAGGGGCTAAATGCAAAGGATTCATCTAGTACATGCCAAGCAGTGCATGCTTAATGACTAACAAAGACCTTTCGGATGATGTCAAAATTATATGTCTTCCGCAAGCTTTGAGTTGAGAAGTGAATATCCAAAACCTATGCACCACAAGCTTTGCGATGCTCGTGAGACGCCTACATGTGTGTGTGTATTTTAGCTTAGCAAGAAGATTTGATAGTTTGGAATGGTCATGAAGGATTAGGTTTCGGTCTATAGAAATAAGCTTCAAATGGATCACAAAAATTGACAAGCTTGGTTCCATAACAACGTTCAGGTGACATCAGATGCTTTGGAGCCTCTTGAAACTTTCTTCACATAACAGCATTGTTTCAGACATTTTATCTCATGCGTCTTACAGGTTTTTCTCACCTGGATAACATTGGGGAACTGTTACCCTTTGTTTGTCCGACATGACCGACACACTGCAAAAGCAGGAGGTGGAATGCTAACTGACTGTTTGGCCTGGACATTTGTCAAGAGACGTTGCAGAAGCTTTTAGCATCAGGAATAGAGAAGAGGCGTGCCTCATCAATGTATTTGAAAGCTCCTCCTGAGCATGTTAAACAACACAAAGAGGCCGTAAACCCTGTGGTGCGGTCCCTCCATTTCTATAACTATTTATTTCTAAACTTAATGGGGAAGAAATGCAGAGCACGGTAGTTTGCTTAGAGATGACACCTATAAACGATAGGCATTGCCTTCAGACTAGATATATGTACATTGTCGTCATCCACGCATGCTTCAAGTGTTGAGCCACCTCCGTTCTTTCTGCATTTTTTAGACGCACACAAATCAAGTCAAGAGACATAGAGGGAGATGCAACTGTATACTAAAAAATATAGCATATAGAAATAGAAGGCACCAGGAACTCTATCCCGTCAGGACAAAATCATGTAGTTGCAAATCCATTAGGTATACCATGTGGTAGGGGCAATTTGGAGTATACCATGCGGCACAGCATCGAACGGCGCAACGGCAGGGCGGCGTGGGCCTGTGGGGCCGCTGGCACGGCCCTCTCGAGATCCGGTGGCAGATTTCGGCAGCAGCGGTGGCGCTCCACCAGCGGATCTCGCGGCAGGGATAGTTATGTGAAAAGAAATCTGAAATTAATGTTATACTTTTTCTTTTGAGAAAATAAAGGCGATAGTTATGTGATATACAGAACTAATCATTACGTTTACAGCTGTACACACAGCAGGACATGATATTAGATGCATGACTTAAATTGCATCCCTGTCTCCTGATACAGGCCATCCGGATGTTATATTTAGTCGGCAGTGTTTCTTCATATCATCTTCTCAACTGTCACACAAATAAACAGTCATCCGGAGGAAGTTAGAGCGATAGCAGCATGAAACTATCTGTTGGGAACTGGATGTGTAGTAGTAAATTTAGGAATAGAAGGTATGCAGGAACCATGTGTTCTTCCCAAGTATCACAAAACATGAAGTTCTTTCAAAGATTGGTAGAGCCGCATGCTTAGGTGTCTGAACCAGATCTTTCCATAAGGATGTGACACTGCCGCATAAGCCACTTTAAGAGCTGATTCACTCGATGATCACATATTTCGGAGATAATGGAAATCTTTTGCAGCCTCGCAGTCTCCATCGTCAGGCCACCAGTGGAGAAGTTGGACTTAGGGTTCAGGAAAGAGCAAGTTTTCAGCTAATTAACATCCATTAACCAAAAAAAGCTGTAATATATTTGTTGTACGTGGGAAGCCAGAACGATGCAGAGATTGGTGGCAGAAGCCAAGGATAAGATTCCAACATTCCAGTTGCTTATGCAAGCTGTTCATAGCTGACTGTTTATTTTTTCAGACGTAGTACAAAGACATGCATCTCTGTACGTAAGCTTAGATAGATTAATCATGTGCAAACAATTTGCCATTAGCTTTGTAGAACTGTAGACTAATTAAGGCAAATGAATATTAATTAGTCAGACTATGATTGTCCAACAATATTAGAACCATATGTCCAACAATATTAGAACCATATGTGTCCCTAGAAGGTGTCTAAGGTCCTTCAGTGGTGCCTCTCAATGGTGGGCAGTCTCTCAAATAGGGCGGCCTCGGACAACCACTGGCTTGGCGAGGGGCCAGACGAACTGGCCAGCATCAGGCACAAGCAGATGCCCGAGGCGATATGTGCAGGGGCGGCGACGCCTGTTGTTGCGGTCGCAGGCGTCCTCAAGTGTGGCTTATATCTAAAGCGTGTAGATGAGGACGCCAAGTCTTCAATTCGATGAAGGTCATTTCAGTCGTTTCCCATGTGCTGAAGAGTGAGAAGAGAGACTTGAAAAATTGGAAATGACAAAATCTAAAAACCTCGTCAAAATAATTCGCGTGTCCAAGGTCAGATTTTTGTAAGGTCTCCTCATCAATTTTTTATGGTCATGATATTAGATGTGTGGACTTGCAACCTGTCTTCTCATATATATGTCATCCCGATGTTGTATTTAGTCGACCTTCTTTGTTTATAGGTGTTATATATATTCATTCCAGTCCTATTTTTGTCTGTGTCGGACAGCCTGTAACAAGACAGTGACAGAAACAAACAGCCAACCTGAGGAAGTCACAATAGTAGCAGCATGATAACTATGACTATCTGTTGGGCATTCGATGTGTGGCAGTAGTTTTAGGAATAGAAGGTATGCAGGAACCATGTATTCTTCTTGGGTATCATAGTACATGGAGTACCCAGGCAAAAGGTTGTGTCTGAGACATTCAACGCCCATGTGACACTACTAGAGAAACTATTTGCCTTGCGGCGACCCACTTGGTGATCATATATAGTCAATTGATAAAATCAATGGACATCTTGTGTGGCAGCCTGTGGAACAGTTGGATCTTCGGTTAAGGAGACTACCATGTTTTGATCTAATACCCATTAACCTCTACAGACCACTGTAAAACATTGGTGGCCCTAGGCACTGATAAGTTTCCCAGTTTACAATTGCACGCTGTTCATAGCTGATACTTAATTTCTTTTCGCAACACAATGCAATGACATGCATCTCCACACGCTTAGTTAGATTGATCTTATGTGTCCAAAGAATTTGCAAAATGTAATGTTAGATTTAAAGCACAAGATTATTATTGATAGCATGTGATTCCAACAATATCAGAAACCATGCACGGACTCAGGTGTGAATCCGGGTTAGAGGGGGCACACATTCTGGGATACAAGCGATAGGTAGAAATTGCGGATCAGAATTAGGCTTCTGCTAACACAGTTTGGTATGCCCTTTCCTACCACTTCGAGGTCCCACAAAATTGTTTGGAGATCTATATGATGCCGAGCCACCGGATGACAATAAATTTGGGCTTTGGTATATTGAGGATCCACAGAATTCATTGGAGATCCATTTAGAGCTGTTGAGGGACTAAAAGCAACGGATTCTGCGATCTTTTAGCCAGCTTTATAAGCTTATTGAAACTCTTCAGAAAAAAAATATCCGACCTTAATGATTTTGCGATCATCTGAAACATTGTGTGTTCTGCAAACTTTCAGTTTAGAAGTGAGAAGCATGCAAAACCTTCATACCAGAAGCTTTGTCATGCTCCTGATGCGTCTCAAGCTTTGATAGATAGCTTGGCAAGGAGCTGTGATATTCTGTAATGTTCACAAAGCTTCTGTTTTCGGATCTGTAGAAATAAACCTCAAACAGAGCAGATGAATTGACATGTTTAATCGCATAGTAGTGTTCTGGTGACCTCAGATGTTTCAGAGCTTATTATTGCTTTCATTGTATAACCACATGCCTTTCAGATGTTTTGGCTCGTACGCATTACATGTTTCTTCTGACCTGGATTATTTTGGGCATGTTTCAGAGCTTCTTAAAGCCTTCATTGCTGACTTGACTGATGCACTGCAAAAATAGGAGGCGGAGGAATGCTATAATGAATTGATCACTCGTTGACCTGGACAATTATCAAGAGATGTTGCACCCCTTCATTACCATGAAGAAAAGAAAAAAAACATGCCTCGTCAACAAATTTAATTTCAATGCTACTTCTGAACATCCAAAACAAATGGAGGCCAACTAGAAAAAGTCTAACTTACCACTCGTTATCTAGTTATCAAATTAGTACATGTGTTCTTATGGTGTGGTGTGTGAGCCTATCAATAAATATGCATAGCAAGCAAGTGGGGAGGAAATGACAATTAAGGCAGGTTCGAGCTGGATCCTATAAAAGATAGGCATGGCCTTCCCACTTGATGTATCTATTTTCATCCACATTCTTCTAGTCTTGAGACACCTCCGTTCCTTCTGCCTTATTTACACACACAAAGAAGTTGGGAGACAGAGTGAGACATGCAACTACATACTACCAAATAAAACATATGGAAATAGAAGTCACCAAGAACTGTATCTCGTCAGTTGAAAATCATGGAGCCAAACTAGGCGTGAAGCAATTTTCCCATCAGTTCAAGTGGCTTTACATGTCCCGACTACGAGTTTGGTTTTTGGCCACCTAGTACCTCGTAGTTGTCTTTATCTAAAAAAGTACTCGTATTTGTTTGCAACTTTTCCATGGTTAAGCTGACCCTTGATTTTGGAGCCATACCAATGGCTAGAGATTTAAAACCTGAACCCCAATGCAACATTGAAAGTGACGCGAGTAAACCATGTACATTATGCTTAAACATGATTACCCTAGATTGGATATGGAAGCACTAGTAACGAAAAATTTTAAGCGTGACACACGTTTCTGATTTTGCGTGGCGTGGCACAGCACCCGTCTCTCCCCGCGAGGTCACGGTTAATCACGCGCGTGGCGGGCGAATAACAGTGCCTGCCGCGGTAAATCATTCAAAAAAAAAAAAAAAGCCCGAAATGGCCTAGATCCGGGCTGGATGGATATGGATCCGCCATCGCCGCTGGAACCACCAGCGCCCCCCCCCTCTAGCGCCGGATCCACCGCCACCGAGGGGAGGCCAAATCCATCGCCACCGAGGAGGAGGAGGAGGAGGCCGGATCCGCCGCCACCGAGGAGGAAGTGACCGGACCCGTGGGCCTCGAGGAGGAGGAGGCCGGATGTTTCACTCATATATAATGTGCACACCCTGTTGGAGGCCTCCACCGCCACCGTGCCGGATCCGCTACCGCACCAGATCCGCGACTAACGACGATGAAGGTTCCGCCCCATAGCGCCCGTCGACGAGGAGCCGGGGGAGGGAGGCACGTCGGTCGGGGTTGAGGGAGGGAGGTGGAGAGAGAGAGTGGGGATGGGGGAGGAGTTGCGCCACGTCGATGAGGAGTACTCTGCCGCGGCCGCGTTTGTCTTGGCGTCGAGTGGGAGCGGTTGAAGTGGAGGAGAGGGTGCGGCACCGGTGAAGTGCTTTGGGAGGTGGAAGTGAGTTTGACCTGAAACCCTAACATAGTATATATATGCTGTGTAAAATTGGGACGAGATGGGCCATATCCTGGGCCTCAATTTTGGGTGACGGGCTCCTAAAGCTGCCAGACCATGGAAAATCGATTTTTGTGGCGGGCAAAAGTGCCCGTCCGCGAAAACATTTTGACGTCGCGGGATATTAACCGTGATGGGCAAAAGAGTGCCCGCCAAGGAAATGATTTTCCGTGTCACGCAAAAATCATTTCGTTACTAGTGAAGATCTCCATGCGTAATATAATTTATACCACCTTTACAAACCACACGAGTTGGAAACCTATATCACTAGTCTCTTCTACATAGGCATAGTCATTCCTTGGTGGTTTGAACTGGACATACCGGGAACAGAATTTCGCAATTCATCCAACGATGCTCGACTTTTTTATTCAATAAGCTAACGACTTTAATTTTTACTTTGTTTGCTTGAAGAACCGCGAGAACATGATGTTAGTCTTTCCCGATAAAATAACTATGTATGTTGGTTCTGATTAAACGTACCAAAGACTACTACAAATAGCAGGGATACAAGAACACCAACTTGTGTTACTATAAATTGGAAAAAGTGTTAGTACCACTCTTAGTAACACATTTCTTTTTGTGTTCCAATTGCCTATGTTACTATAGATTGGTATATTGTAACACATTTTTTTCTTGTCCATAGGAACAATTGTCTAGTGTTACAAGGATTTTTATTGTAACACTTTTTTTTTTTTTTGTTATAGTAACACTTTACATTATGGTAGAACACATAGTTTGTAACACATTTATTTATCTATCGGAACATTTGAATGTGTTACAGATTGATTGTCTGTTGTAACACTTTTTTTTGGGTTATAGTAACACTACTACAATATGACAGAGCATAGTATGGAACAAAAGGAACACATGGTTTGCAACACTTTTTTATATCTATTGTAACATATTTTGATTAGGAATCATTTTTTTTAATTTTGCATATACATGCGGCACACAGATTATTATAGAATCACACAAACAACACACAATTTGTAGAGTCACATAAACCACAAATTTCAATAATCATAGCAAGAGACATATTATAGGATGCTTTCAAACATAGTGCTTGTTCACATCATATCATAGTATATGTACATAATGATATTGCTCCTAGAGCAAACAAACATAGTCCGTCTTATGCCCTCTGGGATTTTTTTGAATCGGAGCTGTGATTTTGTTTCCCATGATCTGAAATGCATGGATTTTAGTTGGGATCGAGTCATGAACTTTTGGATATGTCATCAACATTATGGAGATCATTTATGCGTAATTTGGAGTCTAGTTTTTTTTGAATTGAGTCGGATCTCGTTGATTGTGCCTGGCGGTCTTTTCTGTTCTTCAGCATCGTTTCTCCGTCGATCTGCTTAATCGACTAACTGAGGGTCGTCACCGCCCTATTTCCCAGATCACGGCGGGGTGTGGTGAACACCGCCTGTCGTGCAGCGTGCACTGCAGGATGTCCCGTGCCCTTTTTCTCTGATCTGATTTGCAGTCGCCCTGTTCGTGGATTTTCAAGTGTAGTGGCAGAGGCTGTCCGATGCAGTGCCGCTTTTTCTCCTTGATCTTGTCTGTAGTTGGTTGAACACGATGGACACCAATGTGTTTCTTGATTGTAGCGACATGTGGATGTCTGTCTCTCTCCCTCTCTGATCTCTCACTTTGCAGCTGAATTTTTTGTGCAGCCCATTGATCAGGTCATCAGTGCTGAGCAGTTCAAGGCACCACCAGTGCTAATGGGTGCAGCTTGTTTTGATTTTGCCACACGTGCAGTCCAGCTGCTCTGCATTCATGTCTTGTTCTGATTTTTTTTTATTGGGCATTCTTCTTCTTGTTCTGATTTTTTTATTGGTCAGAAAGCTTATCCTTTGCATTCGTCAATGACCAAAGCAAACTTTGGCACTAAATGGACTATTAAATCTTTTTCTTGAGATGACACTAACGGTTGTGAGAGTATTTTCCTTTCTCATGTCCATTGCTTGAGCACATAGCACAGTCCATCTGTCTTCATTGTTGATATCCTGTTCCTGTTTGCTGCATGCGGTGGTGTGCAATTCCATTACCAGCTAGTGTTCATCATCACAGCCAAGCAACAGCACCGTGTGCTATTTCCAGTTGATGCCCTCGGTCGCTTTGAATTTTCAGTTGTGCTGTTTAAGCCCACAATTGTGTGTTTGAGCTCGATTTGATTTCTGTTTGTTTTAGTTGGATTCGGTGTGACCATCATTTCACACGTGACATCTTGCTACCAATTAGCATGTGTGTTACTTATATCTCGTGTGAGTTTGGTTCGGGGTTGGGTGTTGAGCCAAGGACCATAATTTTGAAAGAAATTTTGAGGCTCCCATTCAAACCCCCTCCCTCGGTCGTCGTTTAGGTCCTTCAGAACAGTCAAGGATTTGCCATTTGCGTGGGAATTGCATAGGCCATAGCTTCAGCTGTGCCGTGGGAATTGCATTCTGGCAAAAGCCAAATATAATAAAACAGGATGAGAAACGTGGGAATCACGTTTTGGCATAAGCCGAACAAATCTGTCCTATTTTCCTAGTTATGTGTATGTGCTCCTTCTCCCGGCCTTCCCCAATCTCTATACCTAACATGGTTTGGCTGACATGGTGCGATGCAAAAGCACGACAAAGCAGAATGCTACACCCAACTAACTGTTTGGTGTGAACATTTATCAAGAGATGTTGCAGTCCTTATTATCATCTAAAAAAAGAATAGAGATGTTGCATAATTTTTACTACCATCAGATGTTTTGAAAGCTACTCTTGAAGATCTTAAACCAAAAAATTGGCCTAGTAAAAAAATATCTAGCACGAGGGCAGATACATTAAGTAAAAAACATCTTAAACACGGACAAAGCACATTTTTTTGAATATAACAGGAGGGGGTCCCCTACTGTGCCTTTATTACAACAAAAAAGGTTTGGACAAACCACAGTAGCACCCCTGTCGTTCGGACCCTCTGTCTCAAATGCATAAACCCATTGATTTATGAAGTTAACCAGGGAGAAAAGGCAGAGCAGTTTAGTTTGGACTGTTCTTTTTAGAGATGGCTCCTATAAAAGAAACATATAGCCTTCCCACTTGATGTATCTGTTGTTATCCACTTGGTTCAAGTATTGAGCCACCTCATTTCCTCTAATGAATCGGAGACCGAGGGTGAGAGTTGCAACAGGATACTTGACAAATAAAGCATATGGAAATAGAAGGTCTGTATTTCCTAATGTGTAAATTATATATCTGAAAAAACTAGTGGGGATTCCGGCCTTTCAGATCCATGCAAGTGGCTCTACCATACATTGACTTGGTGACGTTGGCATCTTGGCGGTCCAAGAGAGATGGTGGGCGCGTCTGCGCTGTTGAGACATGCAATACAACAGTTCTGCTCCTATTCCTCCTCTCCTCATGTCGAGTGGATGTCTACAGTTGTTCCATCGCCCCCTCACTTGTGACTGCAATATGTCTTACGCATGGAGAGCATGCATATCTATGCTAGTGTAATTATGTTTAAGAAAAGCCCACGCGGTTTACTCACGTCTCTTGTTAAGGTTCATTGGAAATAAGGTTATTAATGTCCAACTATTTATATTGCTTTAGCAGAATCTAACAGTCAGCCCACTATTTCTTGGACATGGACACAGTCATTTTCTGGTGGTTATTTGAACAGGAAATTCTGAGAACAGAAGTATGTAATTCATCGCCATGCTTGTCAACTTATTATTCGAACACTACTGAAACTCAAATTGCCTTCTCGAAGAAAAACCGACAGGAAATAGAAAAAAAACAGAAATAAAAAAAAAAATCAGTTTATTTGTCGTTCCAATCGCCAAAAATAAAGCGACCGGAAAATACATCTAGTTGTAGCTTGTTAAAAGTCACTAGAATATGAGTTTAATTTTCACATGTTTGCATGATGAAGCTAGCATGAAGCTTGTCAATTGTATTACCCACAGACAGCATGCATATCTAAGCTAGTGAAATTAATTTTAAGCACAGCGCAGTGGTCATCTCTTGTTATGCTGCATTGGAAATATGGTTATAAATCTTCAACTATTTATATCGCTTTAGGGGAATATAACAGGTCAGCAACTATTTGTAGTACATGGCTAGAGTCATTTTTGGTGGCTTGAACTGGAAATATACTGAGAAGTGAGAACAGATGTATGCAATTCATCCCCACGCTTGTCCACTTGTGATTACAACACTAATGGAAACTCAAAACGACAGGGAAACAAAAAAAAACCCAACAAAAAAATAAAAAAAGATTTTTTACGGGTTGCAGCTTCTTATAACTCATTAGAATGCAACCAACTAGTTGTAGCTTCTTATAACTCATTAGAATGAGTTTAATTTTCACGGGTTTGCATGATGAAGCTCGCATGAGGGTTGCCTTTCAGAATAAAAACCAAGTGTTACTTTTGTTTCTGGTTAAGCATACCTGCTAAACACAAAAGGATAAAATCTGTGATACTACACAAGCTTGTTTGAAGGAAACTACGCTCAAGCAACCAAACACTGTCAATATGAACTACCGTTCCAAGAGACGACGATGTACTGTGTGCACTCAAAACCACATAAAACAGCAGAATGATTCCACCGGCTCAGATTTAAATTTCACTCCCATTCTTTATGCGGATGCAAGGTTCTAATTAAAAATCCATATATATATAGGTGTGTGGATACAGCTGTTATGCTCATGTGTTTTTGTTTCTGACCCAGTGTGAGATCCAGCTGTCAGTAGTTAATAGAAGGCCTTCCACTGCATGGTAGTCATCAACCTCTTCTTGTTAAAGAACATATAAAAGACACATCGTACATCTCGCTGTGTTTCACGTATTCCAGCTGATCCTTTTCCTTTCTCAAAGTTATACTTTGGTGCATACGATGAAACATATGTTGATTCTTTGTCTCAGTGAAAACATGGAAATAGAAGGCAGCAGGAATTGCATCTCCTCATGCTGTTGGTGAAATAGAACCGGTGGGAATCTGTGGTGCTAATGTTCCCACCTATTCAGACCCTTCTTCCCGGGCTGACTCACAAGACGTGTCCACTGGTCTGTTATGCCACCTGTGAAGTACCACCAAATAATAGGGTTGCTCTGGTGCATCAAGCACTCTAGCCATGCCGGGAGGGGCAAGCTCAGCTATTTTGGCGATCTCTGGCGGACGAGAAGTTTGTGGGCGATGGACTAGCCTATTGGTGGCCTCATATCCTATAGATACCAGCTGAACCATCAATGCACCAGTGGAGATATTTCAAAAGCCAACGGTAATTGTTGAGGTTTTCCTATTAGTTTTTTTTGTACCCGACCGATAGGACTATAGAGTCTTGTTGGTTCGAACAATACCAGCGGGAAAAACAGAAACCTGTCATACCGGTTTTAAGAACAAAACCCGGATACACACCATATGTGAGCCCGTGAAGTCAAATCTCACATATAGTCACAATTAAAGGAAATATCAAAACATAATGCTTAATATATAACAAACTTAATACAAAAAGATAACCTCAAAGCGCGAACAACGGAAAGACACTCCGATCTTGGAATGAAGCCTCCACACCACGAGGGGACAAACCGGACGGTTGATCACTTACCCGACTCCTTTAAAACTCTAGTAATCTTGCAACATCTTGGTTTGAGTGGGAAATTGCAAGAGTGAGTCCATGTCGAACTCGGCAAATATAACATGGAGTTATGAGGCTCAAAAGGATAGACACTTGGTTTAATCTGCGGTATGCATTTTAGTAGGTCAAATTTTATCATTAATTAAGCAAGAAGTTGTGCTTAAGCCCCGATTAACCCACATCATAATTAAGAACAACATCCGTCATCAAGTCTCCGTCATCATCATCATAGCCACCATCAACTTAAATCCATGTGTCAACATCATCCGCTGAACCACTATTCCTTGAGTTTTCCGGGCCGCCGTGGACCGCGTGAGCACGGCTGATATATCGGTTTGATCAAACTCTGCTTGAGAGGTGTACACTTTCAGCGCGTGAGTCATGATTCTCAAATGCATGGGTTAGCAAGGCCCAATACACCAAGAATCATATAAAGCCTTTCAATGGTTCTTCTAAAATGTCAAAGCCGCTAGGATTCAATGGTTATCCTGTAGGATCATACCCGCAGCGCGGGGTTCCCCAAATCGACCTTCCCCATTTGCGCCACAAAGAGGGTAACCCCGACAAGATAGGAAAGGTCCATTGACCGACTAAAAGTCGAGCCATACAACCCCCACACCGTGCATGTAAGTCCCAGCTTTTGCCAAAGGATAAGTCCTTATGGAGGGCCAAGAGGACCATGAAGAAGCATGAACTCTCACCCTATGGTCCAGGTTGGTAAACACCATCTCATATAACTCATTGTGTATATATATCATAGTCATCTTCAGATCATGCTTATTACAAGTTGAGCACTAGCAAAAATACTACCCATATGCAAGCATCCCCGTAGGCTACAAGGTACAAGATAACAATAACTATGGTATAATCTCTAAGTTTGTCAAGGTGGACACATGCACATGAATCATGATTATAAAGTGTATAGGTAACAAGGATAGTCCCATGCTATACTTGCCTTAAACTCAATTCCTTCTTCTTATTTAACTCCTCAAAGAACTCCCGAGGATCCTGATCTTCAAATAATTCTTGATCTTCCACGAACTGCTCACTTTGTCTACTAGATCACCAACTTCTCTTCTTCTAGGCCACCAACGTAAAACTCACCGACCGGACATCGTCACAAAGCACCATACAAGCATCCGAGAATTCATACACGAAGCAAACAAATGAACTATATTAGAACATTACACCAACAGTATGAAAACAAGATAAAAAGGGTTAGAAAACAAATCTACGTCTCACTACGATCACACAGGCGCGAAGATCATGAAAATCGGAGCCGAACGTGAAAAGATACTGAATTAAACAAGATTAGCATTAATAAAATAATAAAATAAATTCAAACTCGAAATTTAAAAAGTTTGAAAAGTGGATTAACAGTTACATAAGCATGTAGATGACGAGATTACGAACCCAACGCAAGTTGAACGGGGCTAAACGGATTTAAAACGACAAAGTTATAAGCATTTGAAATCAGTGGCAAACATGTAAATAGACTGAACTGATTCTCGGGATTTAAAACAAATAAAATTCTTTTATAAAACGAATCCAGGGACCTATGCGTAATTAACCATAGACCTGGGGGATTCTTTAACAAAATCGCCACCCGAAGGGATATCAGCGATTCAGGGCCGTTCCATTGGGATCTGATGGTCAGGATCAGATCGAGGAAGGGAGGGCGGCGCTCCTGCCGGAGAAGAGGCCGACCGCGGCGGCGGCCATTGCCGGCGGCGAGGAGCTCGCCGGCGTATCCGTAGCCGGTGATTCCGGCCACCAAATCGAGTGCGGCCGGTACCAAATGAAAGCGCAGCTCAAGGGCATCTCACCAAGGACGAAATCCAGGGCGAGGACGGCTTGTCGACGGCGTGCGGCACGGATTGGCGGACGGCCGGGACCTGTACAAGGCGACGAGCCGATATGAGTGACATCAGGAGAAATTACGAATACCAACGCGCTCAGGAAATCAAGGAGGAGTCGTTGCAACATCTTACAGCGAGGAAGCGGGGACGGCTACGACGAATTTGACGACGAGCTCCGACGGCGGCGGAATTAGGGTTTCGCGGCGCTGCTGCTGTTCGGTTTGACGACGGGGCGAGCGCGAGGGATGGAAAAGGGCGACGCGGTGCTCACGACTCGGCTTATGAAGGGGCTCGGTGCCGGCACAAGGAAGGAAGGAGGCGCGGCATAAGGAAGGGACGCGGCATCAGCGCGTTCGATGAACGAGGACGACGGCTGCGCTGACGAGCGGGTCACGTGCAGCGCTCGTGCTGAGCTTGCTGCGGCAGAATTGCTAGCCAGGCCGGCCCAAGAGCATAAGAAAGGAGGGCGAGTGGCCACTGGGCTTGGCAGGCCGGGAAGGAGCAGGGCCATTCGATCCAAGGCAAGGAAACAAAGGCCGCGCGGGCCAGAAGAAAAGAATGGGGAGGAAAAAGAAATACTTTTTCTTTTATTTGAACCCATTTCAAAGAGCTTTTGCAAATGGCTTTGAAATTCTTTTCAAACTTTGGTCAAAACCACTCACTCAATAAATTAAATGCATCAGCATGAATGCACCACAAACTTTCTAAGCCTTATGATAAATTTTAATTAAATAAAAATTATTTATTTCCCTTTGTTTCATGAGCACAAAATACATAAATAAATCATTTTAGCTCTATTTCCAAAGAAGCAAAATTTGGGGTGTCACAAAACCTTCGTGAATAACTTTGTCTATGGTAGCGACAATTGATAAATGGGACATGACACAAGTGTTGTATATCCATCACATATATCTAAGTGTACTTAACAAATATTGAGTCATATAAGTTTATAAGTGAGCCTAAGAGGAAGAGATAAAACATAACTAACTAGAAATTAAACAATAGAGAAAGGATTTTACTGCTTAGCAAGGTTGTCATATATACTTAATTTAAGTAAACGTAACAAGCCTTTTCTTGGAAACCAACCCTAGAAAAGCATGTAATTTGATGGCGTTTCAGGAAACTGCAATACTGCAAGATGACACTACTAGGCAAACAATAGATTCATTTTTCTCTGAACTGTCTTTTATCGCTCAAGGAAATGCTAGGAAGCGGACAGACTTCACTTTTAAGGTAGTTATATATATGTCACATCATCAACGCAATATGGATGTTCACCCCTTATATCTAGATGTTCATGAACATGGATGATATATGCATATTTTCACTAACTCCAGTGACAAACACATCTCGTCTAGGACAAAAATGTGGCCGGCTATAGAAATGGATTCCTAGAGGTGGTAAGTTGGCCCATTATAGAAATCATTTTATGGATGAACACAGAAACATTTTAATCTAGGGGAAGTCATTAAAGTCACATGATTTTGGTGCAAAATAACACAAACGCATACGGTTCAGTATATTTAATGAAACTCATTACCTTAATGCTCAAGCAACCATTTCTACCTATGCTCCAAAGGATTTCTCATGAATAAATGTAGGAAGCTATCCTGTTGTTTTAACTTGTGAATCTTATATCAAATATTTTGGCCACTAACAATTTCAAATAAAAATTTAAAGCTACAAAATTTTCAATTAAAACTTTGGTTCAGCGTGTCGTTTCATATGAGGTCATTTATTTTTTTTTTAAAAAATGAATTTCAAAATTCAAAATAATGTTGGGATCCTACATCATTTTAAATAATATCGTCATCGACTACAGAGTTCTAAATCTATTCGAGCTGATAAATTTGATATGAAGTTTTTCTTCATCTGAACTCATTGGAAAAACAACGAATTTTTGAGTTGCACCCTTTTTTTGTAGGCATGCCACGTTAACAACCCTCTATAAATCAATTTCAAGAGGTGGGTGGTGTTTTCTTCAGCTGTAAAAAGATCTCTATTTCTAATGGTAGTTGGTAAAAATCGCCGCCTCCCTCACGAAATGGGATTTTTGAAGTCCAAAGAAAGAGCAATTTTAGAGGTGTTTCCACTAGAGATCTTTTTTTGATATGTGTGCCATTTCTTGAACCATTTTTGGAGACGATTTTCCATATAGCTGCTTGTGCCCAAAAAGATGGCGCGTCGAGAAAAAATCATATCTAGTGTTGTGATATTTAGTCCAGTGAAAGCTTACATATGGAGAACTTAAAACAGCAGAAACGTCTCGCCTAGTCAACATATCACAACAAGAGGCAAACCATTTATATATCGAAACAGTCAGATGCAAATTATATAAGCTGTTTTCAGAGCCACCTCTACCTAAGCATCTATAGAAGTGAAACATTACTATGTGGTAATAGAAACACCACTGCCCCTTTATTTGTAGATGTGGAGGGCCCGTGTCTGTAACCATTACAGTGGTAGTTAGAATTAATACGTTGTCTGGCTAAACCAAGCTCTTCTCAAAACAGTACATTGAGCTGTCCAGCATGTGGTGCAACATATACCCCACTAGCCTAATTCTCTAGCACAAATCAGTACATGGTGCAAGTAGGTGCTAGAGAACTAGTTTAAAAGTCTTCCTCTACGCAAATCAGTACATTGTGTAGAGGAAGACTTTTTAGTTTGTAGCACGTGTTTATTTATGACCAAAATGATAGCAGAGAGCCATTTATTGTTAAAGAATGACATATAAATAGAAGTAGGGAGACCTATAGAGAGAGGTTGCAGCAGGATGCTAGCCATTCCAATCGATGGCCCAAGTGAGCATATGGAAATAGAAGGCCTCGGGAACCACATGCACACATCTCTCGAGGAAAACTCTACTCACACCAACCAGCGACCAAAATAGGCGCCACCCGCACACACTCTCGTGCCTCCCGCAGCAACGCGCTATCAATCGGCGGCGCCGGCGACAAGCCTCTCGGAAGGAAGGTGGACAACCATGAGGCGTGTTGACCTTTTCTCGAGACGGGTGTCGGTGGGGATGAGTTAAAAAGTTAATTAGATAAGCTACAGGCTATTGTTAGGTCATCCGATATTGGCTTGAGCTCTAGCGCTTTCCATGTACAGCAGTACACTATAGTTTAGTTGCAGCTGTATGGGCTTTAGATCAAACTGGTGAATCCAGCAAACTTCCCATTATAATTTTTACTAATCTTTTGTTTCGAAATTGCTTGTGTTTGGATTATACCGGATTCGCTTACCTATAAAATGCAACTATAAACTGGTGCAGTTCAAACTCTAGATTAAATTGTGCCCATATCTGTTCCCATGCAATGCTGCTCTTAATCTGCAATGTCATCAGAATGCCGGTATGTGGATTGGTGTCCGATTGTCCCACATAAAAGTTAGCTGCACCTAGTTGGAGTCATAATTTTTTCTCAAAAGACTGGCTCCCAACACAAGCTATAATTGACACGCAATTGAAAATGGTCAGTTGCAACCAGTCAGAGTAAACGTCCTTGCGTTTCGGCGTCGAACTCGGCGCCGCCACCTCGCCGTCGGAGACCCAAACCCCGGCCGCTCATCTCACACTCCTATGCCCTCCGAAACATAGTAAGCCGTAACACCGGTATTTACAATATTTATTTTTTATTCTCTAAGATAATTATCTGAAGAATTTAGATAATCCTTTGTTTCTTGTACAGCTGAGGCTCATGTTTATCTAAGATATTACAGGATGAAACTAAAGACAATAAAAAAAGAAGACAAGTCAGGCTTGACAAGTCAAGAAATTTGCAAATACTAATGTAGACTCAACATGACGGGCATGGCTGGTGCAGTGGTGAGAGTTGTCTCACTGAGTCAGCAGGTAGTGGGTTCGAAGCAGCCTCTCAATAGACCCTCTCCAGCACTGGGTCTGCCCATTTTGTCAGTGTACACTTAGTGTATATGACTATTAGTGAGAATATGATTCCATCGGTATTAGAGACCATGCACAGACTCAGATGTTAATCATATTGGTAGAGGGCTATTTTGGCCTCTTTATATAAAAAGCGAGGAGCCAAGAAATATCTTCTGTACTTCAATATTAGATATAGAGGAGAGAGATAGAAATTGTGGATCTAGATTAGGCTTCTCTAACTCAACTGAGTATGCCATTTCCTAATTTTGATGCAGATCCATTGAGGGCAGTCGAGGGGCTAAAAGCAAAGGATTCATCTTGGATATGCCAAACAATTGATGCTTTAGAAGCTTATAGAAATACCCGGAACTTAATGATTTTGCAAACTTGTCAAAACTGTGCAATCCACATGCTTTCAGATCTCCATAGAAACAAACTTTAAACAGAGATAAATTGTCAAGTTTAATCCCATATCAATGTTCCGTGACCACAAATGCTTTGGAGCTTCTTGAAGCATTTTCACATTGCAGCATGCCTTGCAGATACTTTGGCTTGTATTTGTTATCTCACCAAGTTAATTTTGGTCATCCATTACACTTGGGCACACATGACTGATGCGCTGCAACAGCTGGAGGTGGAATGCTAGACTCAACTGACTGTTTGGCCTGAACATTTATGAAGTGATGTTGGAGCCGCTTTATTATCGTGAAGAAAAGAATACATGCCTCGTCAATGAATTTCAAAGCTATTGCTGAGCATGCAAAAATATAAAAATGGAGGCCAACTAAAAACTAGTACATATGTAGTCTAGCTTACAGCCCATGTGGTCGATTCTAACGTCCCTGTGAAATTATTACATGTGTAGTAATGGTGTACTATGTGAGCCTATCCGTAAATAAGCTCACATAGTACATTTTTTTATGTTAATGGGGAGGAAATGCAGAGCGGAGTACACACGTTAGAGATGACTTCTATAAAAGATAGATATAACCTTTGGGTTTGGTGTATAGTCATACCAATGCTTGAAGTATTCAGCCACCTCGATTCCTTCTGCCTTATATAAATGGACACAAATTGACTCGGGAGACAGAGAGCGAGAGATGGAATCGCACGCTAACAAATAAAGCATATGGAAATAGAAGGCGCAAGGAATTGTATCTCGTCATTTTTTTTTTTTTGACAAGAAGTATCTCGTCATTTGAAATCTGGGAGCAGAACTAGGGGGGATGTAATCTTTTCATGAGTTGAAGTCGCTTTAGCTGCACCTGACTGGAAAGTTTGGTGGTTTTAGCCATCTGACTTGATATATTTATTGCGGTACACTTGCTCTCCTTCTATCTTGTATAGATGCCCACAAATAAAATCGGAAGACAGAGTGTGGATGATAAACTGCATACTGACAAATTAAGCATATAGAAATGGAAGGTGTCAGGAATCAGGATCTGTATCTCATCAGCTGAAAATCATGAAGCAGAACTAGGGGGATGTAATCTTCCAATGAGTTCAAGTGGCTTTACCTGCACCTACTGGTGAGTTTGGTGTTTTGCCGGCACAGTGCTCAGTCTTTGCCTAAAACTGTTCCATGGTTGCACTGACCCATGATTTCTCAGGGACTAGAACTTAATGGCTTTGCACTCTAACCATCCAAAACCTACCCAGAACTTAATGATCAGAAAGCTTATAGTGAAACAAACTTCAAACATAGCAGATGAATTATCAGATTTAAATTTAAATGTTCCAGTGACCACAGATGCTCCAGAGCATCTTGAAGCTTTTTACATTGCAGTATACCTTTCAGATACTTTGGCTTGTATGTGTACTGTTTTTTCTCACGAGGATAATTTGGTCATCCATTACACTTTGTTTGGTCAACATGACTGATGCTCTGCAAAAGCAGGAGGCGGAATGCGACTCGACTGACTGTTTGGCCTGGACATTTATGAAGAAAAGTAGGAGCCTCTATATTACCATCAAGAAAAAAAAAAAAATATGTACCTCATCAATGATTTTGAATGCTACTGTGGAGCATGTGCAAAACGAAAAAAATGGAGGCCAACTAAAAAGTACTCCCTCCATCCCAAATTATAAGTCACTTTGGAATGCTTGCATTCCAAAGTGACTTATAATTTGGGATGGAGGGAGTAGTACGTATCCAGTCTTGTGTGATCTGGTCCCTCCTTGTCAAATTAGGACGTGTGTAGTTATGGTGTTGTCTGTGAACCTATGAGTAAATACGCATAGACCCATTTATGATGTTAATGGGGAGGAAATGCAGAGCCGAGTACTCTGGTTACAGATGACTCCTATAAAAGATAGGAATAGCCTTCGAGCTTGGTGTATAGCCACATGCTTGAAGTATTCAGCCACCTCCGTTCCTTTTGCCTTATATAAATGTACAACAAAGTTATGTCAGCAGACTGAGAGCGAGAGATGGAACTGCACTAAAAAAAATGGGAATAGAAGGCGTCAAGAACTGTATCTGGAAGGTTGAAAGCATGGAGCAAAACTAGAGGTTGAAAGCATGGATGGTTGAAAGCATAGAGCAAAACTGTGGCAAGTTTAGTTTTTTTAGCCTTCCGACTTGATGTATGTGTTGTCATCCACTTGCTTCAGGTGTTGAGCCACCTCTTCTCCTTTTGCCTTATATACATGCACACAAATCAAGTGTCCGTAGACAGAGTGGAGATGGGGAACTGTATACTGACAAATGAAGCAGATAGAAATGGAAGGTGTCGGGAACAGCATCTTGTCACATGAAAATCATGTAGCAGTACTAGGGGGGATGTAATCTTCACATGAATTCAAGTGGCTCGACCAGTGCTCAGTCTTTTCCTAGATCGAATTGTTCCATAGTTGCACTGACTTGTGATTTCTCAGGGTGGTGAGATGGAACATTACAGACTAGAACAAGTTATACAGTGTGGGTTCAGTAGTATTATTAATTGTGTACATTAGATAGTTGGTACCACGTCAATGTCCAACCCTGGTCGTCCATGTTCTGCAGAGTTGGCATGTGTCGTTACAATATGGGTTTCAAACACTAACGAAGTTTGTAATGGTATTATAAATTGTATTAGGCACGGAAACCATCTATATCCTTAGATAATCATGTATAAGCACAACATAACTTGTTGGAATTAATGTTTTAAATCTCCAGCTATTTGCTGTCGCTGTAATGGAAGATAGCATGTCACCAACAAGGACACTAGAGGAGATGAATTCACAAGTTTAGTGCCTTAACGATTGCTGTGATCTCAGATGCTGAGCTTCTTAAAGCTTCCATTACATAACAACTTTTTTTCACTTGATAATTTTGGGCGCCCATTGGACTTTGTTTGACAGTAATGATTAATTGGTGTGCTGCGACTGATGTTGCATCTTTATTATTATCAAGAAAAAGAAGAATAAGAGTTTATTTGTCATGAGACGTTGCACCCTCTTTTATTATTGTCAAGAAAAGAAGGAAAAGAGTTCATGTCCAAAAAAATGAAAAAAAGGATGTGTCCCTCATCAATCAATCTAAAACCATCTCCTCAACATATAGGGGCCACCTTGTAACACCCCAAATTTTGCACTTTTGAAATTAGAGAAGAAACTGATTTCTTTTGAATTTTTGTGCTCATGAAATTTAGGTAATAAATAATTTTATGAAAATAAAAGTAACTATAGGGCTAGATACATGCTTTTTGCATTCATGCCGCTGCATATTTTATCTTGTGATGACTGGTTTTGTATGAAGTTGAAAAGGATTTCGAAACCCTTTTGAAAAGCATTTGAAACTAAGTTTGAATAAAAGAAAAGACATTTTATTTATCTTATTTCTCTCTTCCTGGCATTTTGGCGTGCAGGCCTTTTCTTCTTTCTTCCTTTGCTATGGCCCGTGTGGCATTTTGTTTCCTTTTGGGCCGCACCCAGCAAACCATCGTGAGGGCAGCAAAGCGCAGCAACGCTGCCTTATTCTCCTGTCTCTCTGACGCTGGAACCCTGCTGACCAGCGTCGACTGCCTTCCAACCCTGCTGGACGAGTTCGACTCGAACAGGACTTGAGTCCGCTGGTTCGCTGCCGCACGTACGTAATCCCGCGAGTTTTTTTTTTTTTTTTTTTTTTTGCGATAATGGAGATTTCATTCATCAAATAGAGGGGGATTACAATCTGAGGCCAACAGACCAGAAACACAAGCCGGGGCCATAGACCACCACCCGATCCGAGTTTCGTCTGTGACCCGTTTTGCTAACATATGTGCTACCTTATTGCAAGAGCGAGAAGCAAAGGAAAATTTAAACTCTTGAAACAAAGTACTCAACTCCCTAATCTCCATCAGAATTGACATCACGCTTGATCTTTGTTGTTCTCCAGCTTGCCAAAGTCGCAGCAGTTCTTGGCAATCCGATTCTAGCCAAACTCTTTGGACTCCAACTTGCCGTGCCAAAATCAAGCCATCCCGGCACGCTAGCGCCTCCATAGATAAAACATCCAGGCAATGGTCATACCACTTGGCACCTCCTCTTATAAAATTCCCAAACTCATCACGTATGACAGCACCTGTTGCACCATGCCATTGATGCTCATAGAAGGCTCCATCTGCGTTGCACTTAACCCAACCTGTAGGTGGTCCTTCCCAGCAAGGTTTAGTTTTTTGGACCATCAGAGTAGGCCTCGAGGCTGGATTTGCAACATCCAAGGCCACATACTCCTTTGGTTTTACGATTTCCATTAGATCATGGGCCATGTCGATAGACCATTGCACTGCTATCTTTATAGGTGGCTGGTCTTCACCATGTCGCCGTTTGTTTCGTTGCATCCACAACGGATACATGCCAATGATGAAAATGCTCCTCTCTTGGTCTGTACAGCACGCTGGTTGTAAGATGTCTGATGCCCAGGTCTGTGAGTGCATTCCTGGTAATTTTGATCCGGTGAGGAGTTTGACCTCCCGCCAAAACAGCTTTGCTATGGTGCATTCAATCAGAACGTGACGAATTGATTCACTGTCAGCTCCACAAACATCGCAGAAGGTTGTTGGCTCAATGTGTCGATGGTGCAACACAGATTTTGCGGGCAAAAACTCATGAAGCACTCTCCACCAAAACACCCGCACCTTCGTTGGAACATTGAGCTTCCATATTTTCTTCCAAACTTCCTCACCCGAACATCCCATCATTGGCAAGGTAGCCTGCTGATGTTCCTGTTCGATCTTCTGATAAGCTGTCTTTACTGAGTACATGCCGTGCTTTTCTGGCTCCCAAGCCCAGCAGTCATCTTGTGATCTGAGTGGAATGCGGAGTATTGCAGCTGCATCCACCGGGAAGAAAATTTCCCGAATCAGCTCCTCATTCCAGTGTCCTGAGGCAGTCATCAAGTCAGACACCATGGTCACCTCCTGTCCATCTCTAGGAGTCAGTGGTCTAGCATCAAAATGTAGAGGTATCCACCTATCTTGCCAAATGTTTGTTGAGGTGCCATTGCCAACTCTTTTGATCGCCCCGCTGTACCACTTCCTTTCCAGCCAAGATCGCACGCCAAGTATGACTGGCATGCTTCTTTCTTGTAGTGTCCATGAAACCCGAGTCATGGAAGTAACGGCCTTTCAAGACCCGGGCACAAAGACTGTCAGGACGTGTAAGAAGTCTCCATCCTTGTTTCCCTAGCATGGCCTTGTTAAAAAGGTGCAAGTTACGAAAAGCCGATGCCACCTTTTGATTTGTGCTCTGTTAGTCGCTTCCCACCTGAGCCAGTGGATGTGTTGACTATTTGCTGATCCACCCCACCAATAATTCATCATTGCACCCTTATCTTCTTGCAGGTTGTTTTGGATAAGAGGAAACAACTCATTGAGTATGTGGGTACTGCTTGCGAATGGCTTTGAGAAGGACTTCCCTGCCTGCATTACTAGCCTCGCGGCCACTCCAGGTACCGATCAGTCCTCTAATTTTTGTAGGAATAAATTCAAATGCTTCAGACGTAGAGCGGCCCAGTGCTGTCGGCAGCCCCAAATATTTATCTGACAAAGCCTCGGTTGGTATATCTAGTACATTACGCACCAGTTCTTTAATCTCTTCTGGGCAATTATTGCTGAAAAAATGGTCGACTTGTCCTTGTTAACAAGCTGACCCGACCCCTTGCTGTACATGTCCAAGATCCCCCGAATCCTAGCAGCCCCTCTTTGCGTGCTTCTGAAAAAACAATGCTATCATCCGCAAAAAATAAGTCGCGATATCCATGGAGCGTGAATACCCACGCGAACACCTCTAGATAAATGCACTGGACCAATGGACTTAAAGAGACTGGACAGCCCTTCCGCACAAAGCAAAAATAGATATGGTGATATAGGATCACCCTGCCGAATGCCCCGTGATGGTCTGAAAACACCTGATAGGGAGCCATTAACTTTGATTGAAAAAGAAACAGATGTGACACACCTCATTACTAGAGAGACAAATCCTTCATGAAAGCCCAGTTTCAGCATGATGCCTCTAAGATAAGTCCACTCAACACGATCATACGCTTTAGCCATATCAAGCTTGATTGCACATGCACCATTTTTCCCTTTTTTTCCTCTTAAGGTAGTGCGTACATTCATAAGCAACCAGTACGTTGTCCGTAATTAGACGGCCGGGACAAACGCACTTTGCTCCTCAGAAATAATATCATCAAGGAAACCCCGTAATCTATTAGCCAACACCTTGGAACAGATCTTATAGACCACATTACATAATGATATGGGTCTAAATTGTTTCATCTCCTGTGGTTGCTTCACCTTTGGGATAAGGACAATCGTAGTCCTATTAATGCATTCAGGCATATCACCACCATTTAGAAAATCCAGGACCGCTGTTGTGATGCCTGGACCCAATTCCTCCCAATGGTACTGATAGAAGCCAGCTGTTAGCCCATCCGGCCCAGGCGCTTGCTAGCGCCCATCATGAACAGCGCCTGCCTCACCTCTTCGGCTGTGAACGGCTTCATTAGTGACTCATTCATGTTCTCTGTAATCTTCTCTTGTACACAGTTCAAGATTGGTCCGGGGTCCAAGTCTTCCTGCCTTGTAAAAAGTTTAGAATAGAAATCCATGGCCTCCGTTTCCAGTGCCTCTTGGCTGGAAACTATAGTTCCATCTTCTTTTTTTAAGGCCATGATACGATTAGACTGAGCTCGTTCACGTGCCTTTGCATGAAAGAAAGCAGTGTTGCGATCCCCTTCACGTAGCCAGTCAATTCGGGATCGTTGCTTCATCATAATTTCCTCCCTCGATAAAAGTTCAGAGATTTTTGACATCAGGAACCTCTCCCTTCTTGACGGCCCTGTGTATAGAGAAGAGCATCGTATACTCTCTAATTCTGAGCGCAGTAATCTCAGTTTCTATCCGAAGGAAACTTGCTGCCATTCAGTTAAAGAGCCTGAAATGGTATTAAGCTGAACCGATAATTGGTCTAGAGAATTTGGCATGTCCGAGTTGTCACAAATCGAACTAATCACCTGCCTGTAGGAAGGGTCACGGCGCCACATGTTTTCATAGCGGAAAGCCCGTCGTCTCCGATTCCTGCTGCTGCCCCCTTCGAACATTCCAACACCAAGCAACAGTGATCCGACTCGGTCGTTTGAACATGCCAGACCTTGATAGACTGAAAGAGATCCAGGAACTCTGCGGTCGCTAGTCCTCTATCCAATCTAACTTTCACATTGTCGCCACCATGCTGTCGATTATCCCAAGTATACGGAAGACCAATATAGCCAAGGTCAGTAAAACCACAGACTTCCACGGCCTCATGGAAACCCTCCATTTGCCGCTCTGATCTGATCTGTCCACCAAACTGTTCCCCAGCGTGCAAACATTCATTGAAATCCCCAGCACATATCCACGGAAGATTACATCTGGAACTAAGCAATTTAAGCAAATCCCAACTTCTGTGCCGGAGTTCCCGCCTCGACTCACCATAAAACCCGTAAAACGCCAGTGCTCGGACTGTGAAGAAACTGTCCGCACTGTGACATCAATATGTAATTTGTCATAGCTCTCCAGCTTCACTAACACCTCCCGGCTCCATAGTAGAGCCAGACCACCCCCTCGACCACGACTACCCACGCCATAACCTCCCTCCATCCCCAGCGTGCGCACCAGTCCATCCACTCGATCACTGAAAAATCTGGTCTCCGACAAAAAGACCACCCAAGGGCGATGTAGCTCACACAAGCTACGTACTTCTCGAACTGCCTCGGCCTGCCCCAATCCTCGGCAGTTCAAACACAAGAGTTTCATTGTGCCCGGCGGGAGCTGCTATTTGCAACCCCGGCCGATCGCGCATTGTTGGAGCTGCTGCTCCGTCTTTGTTTTTTGATTGTCTCCTCCAAACTTCCACCACTACTCTCACTACCCCCATCCAACTGATTGACTCTCGAAATTACCAATCCAACTGGAACAATGGCACTAGTGCTCTGCACAGGAATATTTAGATCTAGTGTCTGCACACTCCCATGAGTTGGTTTGGATTTTCTCTTCCGCACTTTCTGAACCTCCATGAGATCAAGGCTGACCCCATGCATAGCCTCCTTCTCCTTTAGAATAGGCCTCGGAGGCTCCTTAAAAGGAAACTGCACCTCATCATCATTTGCATCATGCATTGGTTCTGACGAGGAATGACAGGACCCTTCATTATTCATCTCAGGCCGTCCTCTCTCTGATTTCCCTTTATGCACATGTGGGGGTCGTGATCCTGCCGATAAGCCACTGCCGTGGGAGGCAGCTGCAGCTTCAGCAAAGGATTGTAAGCGTCTTCTTTTCTCTTCTGGAGCCCTTAACTGTACATCAAAAGGCAGTTTACCAGCCTCATTGCGCGGCACCGGATTAGCGCACTCAACCTCAGAATGCCCCATGATCCCACACGCAAAGCAGTAGAAAGGTAGTCGCTCATACTGTACCACAAACCATCTTGGCTCTTCCGACTTACTCATCCGCAACAAAACTCCTCGCCGAAGGGGTTTATCAATCTCGATCGCCACCCGAGCACGTAAGTAAGCTCCACTAGCTTTCCCATCATTATCAACATCCATCTTGACCACATCCCCAATCAAGCCCATTGCTCTACTACCTCTGTGTTGGTTCATCCATCCCAACGGCAGATTTAAAATCCTTGCCCAGATCTCCATGCGATCAAAGATGATCTCCGCCGGACTAAGTCTTTCATCATACTGTTGTAAGATCACAGCATGTCGGCCCACCATCCATGGCGAGCCTGCCAGGATCCTCTCCAGGTCCATCTTGCTACCAAATTCGGCCACAAACAAGTTGGCACTTTGCTCTCCAATGGCTCGGATTTTGAGGCGAAAGGGTTTCCCAAGCTGGCTTCATGGCTCCCGAACTATATTCACATGCACAATCGATGGTGATAGGACCTTCCCCTACCACAGCCCACTCCATCGGTTGTGAGTCTGTGTCCTCCTCATCGTCACTGAAATCTGCAATTGCTTCTTCCCTTTCAGTAAGATTAAGGCGCAGAAAGAGATCGTCTACGGTCTGGTTGGCACCGTCACCGCCCGGCACCGAGAGATACTTCCTCCTTTTCCAATCCCATCCCCAGCCGATGCCATTGATCTAGACTGGAGGGGCACACAAAGTGAACTGCAAACAAAGGATGTGATGCAGTCACACAAAAACTTCGATCCCAAACACTAAAACCTAAGCGGCACTAGTGGGGAAAACAATCTGTGGTCGACGGCGCCGAACGGCTAACCGGGCGATTTCGCGGTGGCCGCTCGTCGACTTGACGCCGGTGGACGGGGCGTGGACGCCGTGATCTCGGTGATCGGCGGCGGAGCGGGCCCTAGAGATCGCCCGGCGTGGCGGTCTAGGACAGTGGTGGGATCGCAGACGAGACGAAGTCGTGGTCGCCCTCCCGATCGCTATGTTAACGCCAGATCGAGATCACGACGCTGCGTCGGCAGCAGACTTGGGTTCGAGTCGTACTTTCGACTTCGCCGAAAGTTGCATCGCGAAGTCGCCGAGTTGCATCGCGAAGTCCGCCCCTAAGGAGATTTTTCCCCTGTCTCCGGTCGATTCTGCCCTATAAAGAGGCAGCTGCCCTCGCGTCGCCTTTATTTTCCAATCTTATCGCGTCCTCTGCTCACAAAAACGGCGGCCGAGAACCCTAGTTTCCAGCCGCCATTGAAGCTGCCGCCGAGCTTGATTTCGTCGCGGCCGTTGTCCTAAGCTTCCTCATCCGAATTCGCGACCGCACTGGTGAGCTCTTTGCATGTGTACTATCTCTCACGCATTAATGCGCAACAGCCCTGCATGCCTTGCTGCAGGCCGTGCATGCATGTCTATGGCCATTATCTTTGTTTCACCGCAATATC
This sequence comes from Hyparrhenia diplandra, assembly GCA_015847255.1. Lineage (NCBI taxonomy): Eukaryota > Viridiplantae > Streptophyta > Magnoliopsida > Poales > Poaceae > Hyparrhenia > Hyparrhenia diplandra. The sequence goes on along the minus strand of JADLZK010007598.1, from coordinate 402,272 downwards.
TTGTCGCATTAGATCACCAATCCTCGCCGATGTGTGCAGGAATTCTCTTGCCGCCCGTCGCGCTGAACCGAGCCGACCGCCCGTCATCAAGGTCGCGCTCTCCGTTTCACTGCAAAACCATCGTCCGCTGTCGACGTCCGTTTCTTCGAGCTGTGTTTCGCCCACAGTCCGAATCGCCTTCATCTCCCGGCTTGGTGAGTCGGCATTGCCCCCAAGTTTTCTTTTGATCACCATGATGGTTCATGTTAACCAGCTTCCAATCATGCTCTTGACGTAGTCTCGCTGTATTCGGCGCACGGTTCCTCGCTAGCTGTTCCAAGTTCCATAGTTGTTACTACGATTCATCCTTTTGCTAGCTACCTTCATGATATCACTCTTAGCTGTGATGACATCATCTGGTGTTTTCTGGCCGTTTTTCCTTCGGAAGAATAATTCTGAAAATACATGAGAATTTGTTTATACGCATATCATCACCATCAAGCACACAGCAGCTGTCACGTTTGCTCTTGTTAGCTTCATCATCACGTGATAAGCAACTTGTGTTCGTTTTCCTTTGGGAAAATAAATCCTGAGTACACTTCTTATACACCTTATCGATGGACATGCTACACGTTATTTTACTTTGTATAGCTAAGGTTTAGCTTGCTTAATTCTTCTTGCAACATTAATAAATTAAAGTATAATTAGTTTATCTTGGTTTTCTAATTCAAAATACAAATTGACTTATACGATATTTCTCTAGGGTATTCTATTCATACTTTTATATTATTAAAATGAACCAAGCTTGTAGTTTCTTTTTGTCCTTAAAGAACAATCTTTTGGTAGACGATTTTTCCGCATCATAGCTCGATTAGAGTGCTTTTCACGCCTGTGTGATCGTCGTGGCGTATATATTAGTTTTATAAGTTTTTTGAAATTGATTTTTCATGGTTGGTGTAATGTTCTAATTGTAGTCTTGTTTGTCATGCATGATTGGATCCATTTGGTTGTGTGTTGCTGATTGGAATCGAGTAGATCGGTGAGTTTTATGTTGTTGATCTCGAAGAAGATTGTGATCAAGAATGAGTTGACATTCAAGAAGGATTTCTTTTTGGAGCTTTGGACTTGAAGAAAGGATCTCAATTTAAGGCAAGTATAGCATGGGACTATCCTTGTTACCTATTCATTGTTAATCTCTTAATCATATGCATGTGTCTAATTTGTCAACCTTAAGGACATCCTAGCCGGTTATTATCTTGTTCATTGAATCCTATGGGTTTTTGCATATGGGTAGTTTTTGCTAGTGCTCTACATAAATAATTATGCTATGAATGAATACATGAAGTGATGTTGGAAGACTTGAATGTTGGTAACATGGACTTTAGAGTCGGGCTCATGCTTTTTCATGATGCTCTAGACTCTCCGTGGGACTTATCTGTTGTGATCATCCGGGATATACAAAGATGCAGCTATGGGGGCTACATGGCTCGCTCTAGTCGTTCGAGGGGGATAGTGTTTACTTGTGTCGGTGGTTACCAAACGGAAGAGAATGGGTTGTAGCCCTATCGCTTTTCATATATTTAGATAACCCCTTTGAAAGGCTTTATATGATTTTTGGATGTTTTGGGCCTTGCTAACCCATGCATTTGAGGATCATGACCCGTAGTGAAAGTGTACACCTCTGCTTGCAGAGTATAAACTGTTATAACAGCCGTGTTCGCGGTCATGAACGGCCTTGGAGACATCCGCGAATAGAGATGATACTTGAGACATGGTTATGAGATGATGATGAGATATGGATATGAGATGATGTTGAACCGGACAATGACGATGGACTGTCATGAGAACGATACCTACGATGATAATGTGGGCTAATGGGTTAAGCATAACTTATTGCTAATTAAATGCTAAAACTTGACTTACTAAAATGCTTACCGCAGTTAAACCAGTGTCAAGCTTTTTGAGCCTCATAACCCCATGTTATGCTTGCGGAGTTCGACATGGACTCACCCTTGCTATTTCCCCATACCTCGTGAAGATGTTAGGCTTGTGATCAACCAAGTCGGCTGGTCCCCGTGGAGTCTACACCAGAAGATTGAAGAGTCTTTCCGTTGTCTCGCTAGCTGAGGTTAATTGCTTTTATATTACGTTCGTTATATTTTTAAGCATTGTGAATTGATTACCATTCATTTGTAAAACTATATGTGAGATTTGACTTCTAGGGCTCACATATGGCTTCATCTGGTTTTGTTCTTAAAACCGGGTGTTACACACCTTAAAAGATCCATGTGGTCTGGTGCCTCCCAGTAGTGGTGCATGTATCAGTAGTACGCACAAATCCATTTATAAAGTTGATAGGGATGAAATGCACAGCAGTGTAGTCTGGACTGTCCTTGTTATAGATGACCCCTATAAAATACACATATAGCCTTCCTTTTTTTTTTTTTTTTTGCGAACCTGACACATAGCAATCCCAGTTGATATATATCAATTGTTATCCAATTTTTGAGCCACCTCGGATCCTTGTGCTTCTTATTTGGGCGCACACTACTGAAACGAAGAGATCTACCAAATAATAAACCACATGGAAATAGAAGGCATCAGGGAACTGTATCTTCCCATCAGTTCAAGTCGATCTAGCTGCCCTGACTGGCGACTATGCTAGTTTAATGGAAACTCAAGGCCTCAGGAATGGCATTGCGACATCATGTTGTCCTGCTTGAATAGAACCAGTGAAGATGTAATGTTCCCCCATTCAGAACGCTCATCCTCCTGGGCTGACACATCACATCATTTGTAGTGGTCGGTGTTTTGCTGTGCTAGCTGCGATCTTGCATCATAACATTGTCACGGATTGATCATACAAAGATGAGACTAAGAGGCTTCACAATGGTGTGACTATGATTTGAATGATGAGATATAGCAGTGAATGTGAACCGAAGTCCTAGTTAGATTGCTCGTGTCCACACAATTTTCTATTGCTTATGCAGAGAGTGGAGAAGCATGACTATAGTGTGACTATGATTCTAACAATAATAATGGAAATCATACAAAGATGCGGGTGGGAATCGTTGTGTTATTATGCAAAAAGTTTCCACAGCAATGGTCCGGTGACCTGCTTCAGAGCTTGATGGAGTTTCGTGGCTTAACAGCACCTATTTTCAGATGGTTTTGGTCGTACATGTTACCATTTTTCTCACTGGATTAACTCTAGGCGTTTATCACACTTTTACTTGGCTGACATGACTGATGGCACAACAGCATTTTATAAATACGCATATATATCCTTCCCACTTGATGTAGTGTTGTCCACATGCTTCAAGTGTTGAGCAACCTCCATTCCTACCATATTTGCGGCCTATATGGATAAACATAGCTCTTGTTGAGGATAAAAAGTTTGCCCACCAATTAGCTCTTGTAGCTGGCTAAAAAGTGTAGAGCTAATTTTAGATTATTTGTAGCTGGCTACCAGTTAAATTTCATATCTTCTTGTGCCATTCTTCTTGCTTTACTCCGGTGTTTTATACAACGTATTAAAAGACTGTACACATCTGTTAGCTGGAATTTGTTTTCAGGCCTTCATCATATATAGGATATATGAAGAATGATGAATCTTGAGGTTTCCTGAGTTTGTGATGTTTATGTGCATATTTCACTTTATTCTGTTGTCTAAGCCGCAGCTATAACCGGCTATAGCATTTCATAGAATCATAGTTGCGGGAAATATCATGGCTTCACAAATGACGTCCTCCAATCTCACAAGCGGGTGGTTGCCCAGGAGATCATCCCCATCTTGCGGCAGCTGCTGGGCGAAGACAATCGAAGCGCCAGTAAGCGTGCTCCTGTCGGGCTTCTAGATTTTCATAGCAGATTTGTTTCTTCTTAGTTTACATCTTTTCTGCACCACCGTTTCAGCCGGTGCCCTGTGTTAGTGTTTTTTACTTGCGCCATCTCCCCGCAGCTCGCTATGGGAATTGACGCAAGTCGTGTTTGAACTATCACACTTCTCTTAATGAAGCACAAGCTAAGCTTGCTTTGAAAAAAAAAACATGACACGGGTAGCTTAAACTGCCATTGTAAAGTAAAACCATTGTTGGAAAAGTGGATGCGATGGCCTTCCATGCAAGGATTAATTTGATGAAATGGTGAATTACACGCATGTCAACTTGTACACGACCAAAGCCATCATTTTTTAGTTGTTTCAACCAGACCTCGGTGCTTGTGTGTACAGAAAATACCATTCATCCCCATCCATGGTCAGCCTTTTATTCAAATTGAGTCACGTCCAGCATGCGAATAGTAATTGGAGTAAGTCTAATTTTAACATCTTTTCGCGAACAAGCCATGCTAACGATGCTTGTGATTGTGGAAAAATATATGTGACTTTTATTTCTGATTAAGAACACCAGCCAAAGACATAAAAATAAACAAAATCCTGTTCGATTCATCTTTTTCCTCACGCCATCCATATATAGTCATTTATATTTGAGATCCCGTTTTTTAAGAGATGATTGTTGGTGCTTGAACACACAAATGTGATAAACTTTTAATACTACACATGTATCTTAGAAGGCACCCGTTGGTACTATTGATGAGGAAAGCTTACATGTGTTCTCGTACATGTGCATGTTAAAGAATGACACTTACAAATGACATATATAATCTTCCCGAATGATGTATTCTCATCCCCACATGTTTTCTTTGTGGAGCCACCTACATTTCTTATGCTTATTTAGATGCACAAGAAATAGAAGGCATCAGGACCTGATTCTCCTCATGTGATAAGGGTATATCTACACGTGCAATGGACCAAAATGTGCAAGCCATTGGTGTTCTGGAGCCTAAATGTTGATGACTGCTGTTCTGTAGTCACGCTCATGCAGATGCACGGTTTCCCTGATGATTAGCTTCTCAAGGTTGGAGAACTACTTGTCCATGTTCCTGCAGTTGAAAATTTTCCCGATATTCCAAGCGGTGGAGGGAGGGGAAGCATCATCTAGCGCGGACCAGAACCAGGGTCAGGATCAGCATGTGGGGATGCGACAAGAAGGCAAGCCATACAACGCTTCCCTATGTGGTACATGGGCATCGGAGCCTGCGAGCTTCCTGTCGCCTTGTGACGTGACAGGGCCAGCGTCTCCAAACTGAAATGGCTTTTTTTTTTTTGCAAATTATACAGATAAAGACACAGATGATTGGAGATAACATGCTGTACAAGCCCTAGGCAAGAAACCAAGAAAATTTTGCCATACTTCAATAATGTAGAGATTGATTATACGTTGTTGCAGATCTAGGTCAGCCTTCTGCTAACACAATTTGCATGTCGATATTTAATTTCACATAGAGTGAGTAGACAATTTCACGAGGACTTGGTGGATCCATAAAAACTATGCCAGATGTTGCAAGTCCTTCGAGAGAGCACTTTCGACAAGTTAAAATTAAAGTTTCATGTTGGAGGTGCTAAGCAATCCGTGGTTATAAAAAACGTATGGAAACACTGCATAAAAATTACTAGGACCTTAATGAATTTTGGATTTTCTCAATACTTTGTGACTTCGCCAAGCTTTGAGCTGAGAAGTGAATGCCATCCAAACCCTCAGTACCGGAAGCCTTGTGAAGCTCTCAAGGCATTTGTAAGCCGTGCAAGGTACATCACTTTCAGAAAACTCCGAATCCCAAGAAGCTTTGCTAGCTTGTGTTGAATGCTCAAGATAGTTTCATTGTCAACTAAACATGTAGGCAAGTGCCAAAAGATTCCCATCACATCAAATCCTTTCTCCTATGCTTGGAGTTTAATATAGGTGAACAAAATAACTAATTGCACAGTTTGGATGTACATTGCGAACTCGAAACGTTTGAGCCTAGTTAGCCCATGGTAGAATAACAATTACCACAAACAAACAAATAGTGCTACAGTCCACTTTTTCAAGAACTTGCCAAAGTTTGGCAGAAACTAAACACAACCCTAGAAATAAACTTCAAATAGAGCACGTAGTTTGAGATGTTTGTTTCCACCGGGACATCATAACAATCTTTCCAAAGTTTTCATAATGCCGAAGCTTCTTCGCATAACCGTGGCTTGTAAGTGTGACAAGAATTCATTACATTTTGCGCTATGCTGAGATGACTAGGGCACTACAAAAGCCAGAGGCGTTGTCCTGGACATTCATTACAATTTATTTCTTACAATCAATGAAATCTGGAACAAAAAATCTACAAGAACAAGAAATACAGGCCAGCTAACAATTAATCGTGAGCAAATGCAGAGGGTTGTCCCGACTGTTCTTTTAGATTAGACAACTCAGAGAATAGCCTCCTATAAAAGATATATGTAGCCTTCACACTTTATGTATATATCCATTGCCATCCACATGCTTCAAGCCATGTTGAGCCGCATCCTTGGGTTTACCCATATGGAAATAGAAGGCGCCAGGAAATGTATTATCCTATTGTAAGGGTGGAGCAGAACAAGTGGGGGATTTAATATTCCCATCATCAGCTCAAGTGGCACCGAGTGGTGGCATGCTATGACTGCTCTAGTCACCATGTCTCTGACGCTGAATCTGGACCAGTTGATCCTCATTGGATGACTGTAGCAGCACATTGAGATACTGGATCACCAGAGCTCAACGTTCTAGTACTCTGATTAGTGGGCCTGATTGGGCGTCATTCATAGGCTGTAGCTGCAGCTGTGCTATGGGAATCAGGTTCCATCATAAAGTAAATGCATTAAAAGAAGATGCACATGAGAAGGATAGTAACAAACCTATGAGATGTTATCCCTAACTAATCTTGCCTCATAATTGGGTATCTTTTCTTTCTTCTACGGATATTATAATAATCTCTATCTCTAACATGAGGTTCAGACTATGGAGCTATGCATATCCCCCCGCATTAGGGATCATGGGCATGTGTGCAGTCTAGTCTACAGCTTTTTGGTGGTTGCACTGACTTTTGATTTTATAGGATTGTGGAACCTGTCTGAGGTGCTCCTATGACGTGGTAAAATGCACAAGGGGTTACAGCCGCCGTCTTCCGTGCCAAAAAAAAAAAATCATGGATGATGCGGATTGTGTTGCTAGTTGCCACTTTTCTCATTTCTTTAATATTTTTTTTTTGCTCACGCTATGTGATTTCCTATCTCACCATCAAAGCTGCGAATGCTCAAAAAGTTTACCGAGCCATGGGCCGACAGTATGAGCAATTCCTGTTAAACGTTGAACCAAGGCCTCCTGTGGCTTCTTTCTTTTATAGGTGGACCATAGCGGGCTAAGCTGATTACCATTTGGGGTGCCCAGCCAAATTACCGCAAACAAATGCAGGAGGCTGAGCCAGAAGGCTGCAACAAGAAACTATGAACTACGTGCCTTGTTGACCTTGACAATGGATTCATGTTGGCACTCCTTTTCAAAGGATTCATGCTGGAGGTGCTAAGCATTCTGTACCTAAGAAATTTAGAACACCACCTCAGATGCTTCACAGTTTGTTGATGCTTCTTTTTGCATAATGGCACTCCTTTCAGATGTTTTGGCTTGTAAGTATGACCAAATTTCACACCTAAATAAGTCTGGATATCCATTCAATACACTTTGCTATGTTGAGTGAGTAATGTGCATTGCAAAAGCAGGAGATGCAGGTGTTCTTGACATTTATCAGAGTTGCCAACCTGGACATTCATTACACTTTTTATTTTTTACATTGACTGAAAGCTAGGCTAAAAATAAAATACAAGAACAAGAAACAGAGGCCTGCTAAAAAATCAATTGGGAGCAAATGCCGAGGAGGGTGTCACTATTCCTTGTGAGAGATGACTCCTATAAAAGACACATATGGCCATCCACTTAATGTATATATCCATTGTCATCCACAAGCTTTGAGTGCTGAGCCAGCTACATTCCTTCTAACCATATGGAAATAGAAGGCATCAGGAAATGTATCTCCTCGGTGAAAAGCTTGTAGCAGAACTAATGGGGATGAAATCTTTCCATCAGCTCAAGTTGTCCTGATAGGCGACGTGTTACAACCGCTGCTGGTCACCCTGTTTCTAATGCTAAATCTGGACCACCAGCTGATTCTCATTGGATGATCGTGAGGCTGGAGCAGGAGCTGTGCTGTGGGAATCACATTCCGGCATAAACCAAATGCATTAAAGGAAGAGACACATGGGAAAGAGGGTAACAACAAGCAAGATAACGAATCCTGAAGTAATCTGGCATCTACATCCCAGTTGGGTATCTATTCTTCCTTCTCCGGATCTTCCACAATCTCTATCCCTAACATGAGGTTAATACTTTTTGTGTTTTGGCCCTCCCAAAGATGGAGCATGGGCATGTCTTGCAGTCTGCGTGTATGCCTTTTGGGTGGTTCCACTGACTTTTGATTTCATAGAATCAATCTATGGTGCTCCCTACGATGTGGTAGTTGCACAAAGGGTTCGGGTGTGTGCGACTACAAAGCATGGAGGGTCTTCGCCGACGGCGAGGATACTGGTTCTAGTTCTTTTGTGGAGGAAGCTAAGTATCACCTGTAATGTTGGCCATGTGGACCGTGAGGTGTGAGTGGCCGACAAATATCTTTGGGGCAATGGCGCTTACGTTGATCAATAGATATAGTTGGTTCGATGTCAATGTCCAATCCAGTTCGTCCTTTGTTCTGCAGCGTCGGGATGATCTCTAGGTGGCCGGAAGGCCATGTCCAAGGCGAGCCAGCCGATCTCTAGGTAGACGCCCAGCCAAATTACCGAACAAGTGTGGGAGACGAGCCTGAAGGCCACCCATAATTTTCCCAAACATCTAGGCAGCTACAATGGTGGGCATGACAAGAAAAAGATTGCGCGTGCCTTCTTGTCGACCTTGACTTTCGGGTGTGGGTCTCAGCCACGCAGGTGCACCGGAGCCAAAACGCAGTGACCGCACTAGGTGTCTGAGTGAACACTCAAGGATTTGCCATTTGCGTGGGAATTGCATAGGCCACATCGTAAGCTGTGCCGTGGGAATTGCATTATGGCACAAGCCAAATATAATAGAACCGGAAGAGAAACGCTGAATCACGTTTTGGCATAAGCCGAAACAAATTTGTCCTATTTTCCCTGTTTGTTGTGCCTTCTCCTGACCTTCCCCAATCTAACATGGTTTGGCTAACATGGTGCGCTGCAAAAAGCACGACAAAGCAGAATGCTAGACCCAACTAACTGTTTGGTGTGAACATTTATTATGAAATGTTGGAGTCCCTATTATCATCTAAAAAGAATAGAGATGTTGTTGCATAATTTTTACTACCATAAGATGCTTTGAAAGCTACTCTTGAAGATCTTAAACCAAAAAAATTGGCCTAGTAAAAAAAATATCTAGCATGAGGGCAAATACAATAAGTAAAAAAAACATCTTAAACACGGACAAACCACAAAAGCACCGCTGTGGTCCAGAGTCCGGACCCTCTGTCTCAAATGCACGTGGCCGGGCGGTGGTCATGTGGTGCCCGTGCCTATCAGTAGTAGGCATAAACCCATTTATTTATAAAAGTTAACAGGGGAGGAAATGCAGAGCAGTGATGTCTGGACTGTTCTTGTTAGAGAGAGCTCCTATATATAAAAAAACATATAGCCTTTCCTCTTGATGTAGCTATTGTTATCCACATGGTTCAAGTATTGAGCCACCTCTGTTTCCTCTGCATTATTTAGACACACGCTAATGAATTGGGTGACTGAGGGTGAGTTGCAACTAAATACTAGCAAATAAAGCATATGGAAATAGAAGGTGTCAGGAAATGTATTTCCTAATATATAAATTATAGAGAAAACTAGTGGGGATGTAACTTTCGGGCTTATCATATCCATGCAAGTGGCTCTACCATGCACTGACTTGTTGATGTTGGCGTCTTGGCGGTCCAAGAGTAATGGTGGGCCTGTGCGCTCTTGAGAGATGCAATACAACAGTTCTGCTCCTATTCCTCCTCTCCACATGTGCAGTGGATGTGTACAGTTGTTCCATCGTCCCGCTCACTTGTGATCACAATACGGGTTTCCACAATTCCAATGCAATATATAAAGACCGTGTCAGTTGTCTTACGCCTGGAGAGCATGCATATCTGTGCTAGTGTAATTATGTTTAAGAACAGCCCACGCGGTTTACTCACGTCTCTTGTTATGGTTCATTGGAAATAAGGTTATTAATCTCCAACTATTTGTATCGCTTCAGGGGAATATAGCAGGTCAACAACTATTTGTAGTACATGGCCAGAGTCATTTTTGTGGTTTGAACTGGAAATATACTGAGAAGTGAGAACAAATGTATGTAATTCATCCCCATGCTTGTCCACTTCTGATTACAACACTAATGGAAACTTCGAAACGACAGGGGAAACAAAAAAACCGAAAAAATAAAAAAAATTATTTCCTCCATCGTTCCAGCACCGAAAAGAATGTGACAGGAAAATGCAACTAGTTGTAGCTTCCTAAAACTCATTAGAATGAGTTTAATTTTCATGGGTTTGCATGATGGTTGTCTTTCAGAATAAAACCAATTGCGACTTTTGTTTCTGGTTAAGCATACTAGCTAAACACAACAGGATAAATTTGTGATACTGTGAGTCTGTGATACACAAGCTTGTTTGAAGGAAACTGCACACTCAAACCACACATAACAGCAGAAGGCATGACTTGCTACTACTGAAGAATGATTCTACCGGCTCAGATTTAAATTTCACTCCCATGCTTTATGCGGATGGATGGTTCTAGTTAAAATGGATATATATAGTTGCGTGGATACAGCTGTTATGCTCATGTGTTTCGTTTCTGACGCAGTGTGAGATCCAGCTGTCAGTAGTTAATAGAAGGCCTTCCACTGCACCCTAGTCATCAACCTCTTCTTGTTAAAGAATTACTCTCCTATAAAAAGACACATCTTACATCACACTGTGTTTCACGTCTTCCAGCTGATCCTTTTCCTTTCTCAGCTATACTTTGGTGCATACGAAGAAACATATGATGATTCTTCAGTCTCAGTGAAAACATGGAAATAGAGGGCAGCAGGAATTGCATCTCCTCAGGCTGTTGGTGGAATAGAACCAGCAGGAATTACCACCTATTCAGACCCTTTTTCCTGGGCTGACTCACAAGACGTGTCCACTGGTCAGTGTTTTGTTGTGCCAGCTGTGAAGTATATACCACCAAATAATAGGGTTGCTCTAGTGCATCAAGCCATCTAGCCAGTACCGGGGCAAACTCAGCTATTTTTCGCATCTGCTGACGAGAAGCTTGTGGGCGATGGACTAGCCTGGTGGTGGCCTCATATCCTATAGATGACAGCTTTGGAGCTGTCAACCTCTTCCTACTAAAGAATGTCTGGCTTATAAAAGGTACACATCATCTTCACTGGTGATATATCATACCATATCATCCCATCATCAGTTTTCTCAGTAAAGAGAGCCGACAGAAATAGAAAGCATTAGGGGAACCGCGTCTCCCCACTAGGTTACATGTGGCAAACGCCGGGGTTGTATGGATCATCTTCTCAGACCGCTACTAATGAGCTGGCGTGCAATGTACGACAGCTCTACTCCTAGCCACGAAACAATGCTTGTACTTGGGTGCTCATGAATGGTGCCTGCTGCTGCTCCATGGTCTTGTTTGCACGGGCCTTTTCAAATTGGCCTTGCTACGTACGCTAATCCCGGTACACCCCGGAAGGTAAAACAGCAGACACATACTGATCCAATCAGGGTGCATCACAGTCGAGCAGGGTCCAAATCAGACGGTGCTTGTGCTGCGTCAATTAATTGAGTCGACTGATCCAATCATCTAGACCTTTTTGTACACCGTGACTTAGAAACGTTATGAAAAATAGATATGCTGGGATTGAGAAACCCACACATTAACATGTTTAACCAAGTACGTGCAGTGTCCAAAATTGGTTAGAGAAACATATGGGCCATTTGATTATTGTGTTACATCCTTGTCATTCGATTATTGTGATACAAGCTGTGAAATTTGGAGCTTGGGAACAGAATCAGTGAACTTTGAAGTTGCTAACACGTATGAGAAGTCCGAACACGTTTTGGACAACTAAAGACACTATGAATACGGTATGTCCAAAGTTGCAAAATAAAAATATTTATTCATCTATAATCATGGATGCCTCAAAATTAAAGGATCCACAAATAATATTTTTAGATTGCAACCATTATAACGCAGACGCCATAACACGCACACACACTCACCTTAAAATAAAAAGTAATAATTATATATTTCACCATTACCACGTAAGAGGTGATAAAGGTGTGATTGATACCAACTGAGATCTAATAAATCTTGGTGTGGCATCATTCTGCCGGGTGGCCCTATGGTGTGGCAGGCATGTTGTGGAGTGCGTGCCCCAAGAACGTGTCTAAGGTTGTCCAGTGGTGCCTCTCTCAATGGTGCGCAGTCAGGTGGCCGCTGACACCTTCTTGCAGGGCAAGGGGAAAAGAAGAATGAGCCAGCGTCAGGCCCAGGCAGTCGCCTGAGATGGTGTGCAGTGGCAGCGACGCCTGGTGTTGCAGTCATTTGCGTCCTCAAGCGCGACATATATAAGCCGAGTAGATGAGGATGCCCAGTCTCCTTTAATTTGATGAGGGTCATCTTGGTCATTTCCAATGAGCTGAAGAATGAGAACAGAGACATGAAAAAATTGAAAACGACAGAAAATATGAAAATCCCTCGTCAAAGTAATTCGCGTGTGTAGTGTCAAACTTTTTAAAGTCTCGTCATCAGTTTTTTCTACGGACATGATATTAGATGCATGGACTTGCAACCTGTCTTCTCATATATATGCCATCCCGATGCTGTATTTAGTCGACCTTCTTCTTCATATATATTATATCTTAATCTTCACTCCAGTCCTATTTTTGTCTAATTCGGACAGCATATAGCAAGACAGTGACACAAACACACAGTCAACCTGAGGAAGTTACAATAGTAGCAGCATGAAAACTATGACTATCTATTGGGTATTCGATGTGTGGCAGTAGTTTTAGGAATAGAAGGTATGCAGGAACCATGTATTCTTCTCGAGTATCACAGTACAAGGACTTCTGAATGAAGATGTTGTGTCAGAGGCATTGAAGGCAGGTGTCTGAACAAGATCTATTTCATGATCTAAAAAATCCATTAACCATTACAGAGTCTACAGACCACTGCAGATATTGGTGGCCCCAGCCACTGATAAGTTTCGAGTTTACACTTTTATGCTGTTCGTAGCTGATACTTAATTTATTTTCCTATACAATGCAATGACATGCATCCCCACACGCTTAGTTAGTTTGATCCTATGTGTCCAAAGAATTTGCAAATGGTAATGTAGATTTAAGCACATTGAGAATTTGATTCCAGTTGTCTTGCTCCTCGTCGCACAATTAGTTTCCTTCTTAATACAACCCTTCTAAGCACCACTGTTCTAACCGGGTGCCATTTTGTATGTGTGTCGCCTAATGGGCTATCCGGCATCTCGCTAGGGGAACCCATTAGGATGTAATTTAAACTTCCCACTTCTCTAAATGCGGTAGGGTAAGAGCCCGCTTTCGAAAAAAAGAGTTTGATTCCAACTATATCAAAAACCTTGCACGCACTCGGGGAGTGAATCGTGATTGCAGGCGGCACGCATTCTCGGGAGCCTATATAAAGTGAGGAACCAAGATATATCTTCTTTTACTTCAATATTAGGGGATACAAGAGAGAGATAGAAATTGTGGATCTGGATTAGGCTGCTGCTAACAAAATTTTGGAGATCCATGTGACGCTTTTAGCAAAGTGAGGCCTGAAAAAAATTTTATATCGGTCAAATTTTTTTTGGCTAAATTATTTTTCACTCAAAAAATTACACCAAACCACCCTAAAATCTTCATATCCTCTAGTCTGAATAAAGACTTATTTTTCAAATTTATTTAATTTTCTCACTAACACATTCGATGATACTAGCATATTTGTGCAAGTTGCCCACCATCAATGTTCCCGCTATATTATCACTGCACAACTTATGTGATATATTGTGTTTTTTTCATTCATGTTATATAAATTTTTGATGGAAGATGGATTTGAGAGTTTTTCTAGTGAGATGATGCCAATTTTTTTAAAACGTATTTTGAATTTGTTTACATTTGATCCAATATTTCCAAATTTCGAAATATCGCATTTATCGGCAAATGCTTGATATTTTTTTCTACCGTAGAAAAACCTAGGGTGCGAAGCAATTTATGCTTTATATGCTTATTGAAACTCTTCAAAAAAATTTATCCGACTCTAATGATTTTACGATCATCTCAAATCCTTGATCTTCTGCAAGTTTTTCAGTTCAGAAGTGAGAAGGATGCAAAACCTTCGTACCAGATGCTTTGCCATGATCCTGAGGCGCCTCCATGCTTCGGTAGTTAGCTTGGCAAGAAGATGTGATACTTTGTATTGTTCAAGAAGCTTCAGTTCTCGGATCTATAGAAATAAACCTCAAGCAGAGCAGATGAGTTGACAAGTTTAATCACATAATAATGTTCTGGTGACCTCAGATGTTTCAGAGCTTTCTTTGAAGCTTTCATTGCATAACAGCATGCCTTTCAGATGTTTTGGCTCATATATGCATTACATGTTTTTCAGACCAGGATAATTTTGGGCATCCATTCACTTTATTTGGCTGACATGACTGATGCACTGCAAAAAACACAGGAGGCGGAGGAATGCTAGAATCACCGACTGTTTGGCCTCGACATTTATCTAGAGATGTTGCAGCCTCTTTATTATCATCAACAAATGAAAACAAACATGCCTCGTCAATGAATTTAATTTGAATGCTACTTCTGAGCATCAAAAAATGGAGGCCAACTAGAAAAGTCTAGCTTTCCACTCCCCTGTCAAATTAGAACATGTGTAGTTATGGTGTCGTGTGTAAGCCTAACAATAAATACGCATAAACCCATTTAACAAGCAAGTGGGGAGGAAATGCTGTGCAGACAAGGCAGGTTAGAGCTGGCTCCTATAAAAGATAGGTATGGCCTTCCAACATAGAAGAAACGTGGGGTTGACTGTCACCTGATATGGTGTGAGGATGTACAGTAAATAGTTGGCACTCCAGAGCATGTTGAACAAGACAAAGAGGAGGTAAACCCTGTGGTGCGGTCTCCTCCCTCCAAAACTATTTATTTATAAAGTTCATGGGAGGAAATGCAGAATGGAAGTCTGCTTAGAGATGACACCTATAAAAGATAGGTATTGCCTTCCGACTTTGATGTATCTATTGTCTTCATCCACATGCTTCAAGTGTTGAGCCACCTCCTTTCCATCTGCCTTATTTAGATGCACACTAGTGAAGTCCGAGACTGAGAGAGAGAGAGAGAGAGAGAGAGAGAGAGAGAGATGCAACTCTGTACTAACAAGTATAGCTCATGGAAATAGAAGGTGTCAGGATCTGTATCTCGTCAGGACAAAATCATGCAGCTGCAAATCCAATCTGGATGTGATAGGGGAAATTGGGGTGTGCTGCTCCAACCGTGGTTGGTGTTCTGAGGTGAACAGTGCGGGTTGTTAACTGTCAGTCACCTGAGATAGTGTGCGTGTGAGCTGAGAAGCGAGAGTGGGGGCACAAATATCGAGGTCAATGACTTATAAATAATGGAAATAAAAGGCGTGCGTGCAGCTGCGTAGATGCCAGCCTCTTTATTGCTAAACAATGACTTATCAATAGAAGTTGGGAGAGACTGCAGAAGGTTACTGAGCGTTCCAATCGATAATCTAAGTGAGCACATGGAAATAAAAAGGCCTCAGGAACCGCACTTCCTCATGAGAATATATGGAACCGGTTCGGATCTAGTCTTTTTCCCATGTCTTCAGGGTTGCTCTTCACATAGCAACCCGTGACCTGAAATGGACATTCATGTTCTGAACACTCACAAGGGATTGCCTTCAAGTGAATATACAGTGGGGCAAAGATGACGTTGTTGGCACCGTGCCTACTGGTCCTCCGTGCTCGATGCAGATGCATGATATTTCCTGAGTTGGTGCACGACGTTGATGTGCAGCCGTTCTAACCTTGCAGTTGAATTGGAGTTGGATCATCACCTATCTTAATTCATGCTATGCAAGTGTATAGAGCTATCGACTTATCCCACATAGATTTACATCTCTCCCTAATGTCGACTGATGTGACGATTGAAGAAGTCTCTATTGCTTCGGAACGTCTACTACATGTCATCCTTATACACCTAACACAGGCAACGAACAAGGCATCTCAGAGATTGAGCTCTCTCGTACACTTGTTAGCGGTCGCCACCATATAGCTTATCGATAAAGAGAAGCCGACATTTTTTATATAAAAAATCCCCTTTACCCAGCACCTGATCAATCATTAAACAACTTATTTCGCCATGAATGCCAAAAAAGGATTGCTTACTTTATGGGAGCAGAGAAGACACCATAGCGGTTCCTACGGATCTGTGAAACCCTTCAATTTTATTGGCTGGCGCCGTAGCTGTTAAACGACCGCAATAAGATTGATAAAACTCTTATAGAGAAGTGACATGTACTTTTCGTCACATAGGTTCTATTGGCTGGCATCATGTCAAAACGATCACAATAGAATTAATTTCTCCTTGGGAAGTGGTATGTACTTTCGCCACACAAAAGATGTATTGCCTGGCGCCGTGCAGCATGACGGCCGCAACACATCTTTTGATGAAAACAGTCAACTGCATGCGGGCGTCATTAAGGAGCATGATGTTGGATGTTTGATAGTGTCATGACGGTCATGTGCTGCCCATCAGCTGTTAACATGGGTGATATACAAGCTGATTTGCAAGTAAACTCAGGTTTGTAGGCAACCGAGCACTGTGTCATTATTGATATATCCCTCTCTGTTATATAAATGAATTTTATTATATAAAATACACAAGCTAGTTTCAAGTAATTTGTGGTCAGCAGGAAAGCACTAATTGATTCCTCTACCACTTTTGCCTTTAAATAGGAATAGAGACGTGTTCCAAATATTTCAGGACCATAAAAGAATGACTACCAGCTAAAAATCCAAATTCTTATGTTCATGGAAGGAACGATTTTACTGTAGGAAACATATTTATAACTGCGCAGAGCACGCTGTCATGCACACTTGTTTGTGTGTAGTTATGGTGCGTTCCACTCTTAGTAACAAACATACCTCCATCAATGAACTTGATGTGGGGAGGAAATAATGTAGCTTTGGAGCTGTCAACCTCTTCCAACTAAAGAATGACTGCCTTATAAAAGGTACATATCATCTTCACTGGTGATATATCATACCATATCATCCCATCATCAGTTTTCTCAGTAAAGAGAGCCGATAGAAATAGAAGGCATCAGGGAACCGCGTCTCCCCACCAGATTACATGTGGCAAACGCCAGGGTTGTATGGATCATCTTCTCAGACCGCTACTCATGAGCTGGCGTGCGATGTACAACAGCTCTATTCCTAGCCACGAAACAATGCTTGTACTTGGGTGCTCATGAATGGTGCCTGCTGCTGCTCCATGGTCTTGTTTGCACGGGCCTTTTGAAATTGGCCTAGCTACGTACGCTAATCCCGGTACACCCTGGATGGTAAAACAGCAGCTGGCACATACTGATCCAATCAGGGGTGCATGACATTCGAGCAGGGTCCAAATCAGATGGTGCTCATGCTACGTCGATTAATTGAGTCGACTGATCAATCATGTAGACCTTTTTGTACGCCGTGACTTAGAAACATTATGAAAAAATAGATGTGCTGGGATTGAGAAACCCACACATTAACATGTTTAACCAAGTACGTGTTGTGTCCAAAATTGGTTAGAGATACATATGGGCCATTTGATTATTGTGTTACATCCTTGTCATTCGATTATTGTGATACAAGCTGTGAAATTTGGAGCTTGGGAACATAATCAGTGAACTTTGAAGATGCTAACACATAAGAGAAGTCGGACACACGTTATGGACAACTAAAGACACTATGAATATGGTATGTCCAAAGTTGCAAAATAAAAATATTTAGACCTCTATAATCATGCATGCGTCAAAATTAAAGGATCCAGAAATAATATTCTTAGATTGCAACCATATTATCTGTTTTTTTTTTTAGAAATATACAGTACAACGTAGACGCTCACAACACGCACACACACTCACCCTAAAACAAAAAAGTAACAGTTATATATTTCACCATTACCACGTAAGAGGTGATAAAAGGTGTGATTGAAACGAACCGAGATCTAATAAATCTTGGTGTGGCATCATTCTGTTGGGTGGCCCTATGGTGTGGCAGGCATGTCCTGGAGTGCGTGCCCCAAGAACGTGTCTAAGGTTGTCCAGTGGTGCCACTCTCAATGGTGCGCAGTCAGGCGGCCGCTGACACCTTGCTGGGCAAGGGAATAGAAGAATGAGCCGGCGTCAGGCCCAGGCAGTCACCTGATGATGTGCAGTGGCAGCGACGCCTGGTGTTGCAGTCACAGGCGTCCTCAAGCTCAAAATATATAAGCGAGTAGATGAGGGTCGTCTTGGTCGTTTCCAATGAGCTGAAGAATGAGAAGAGAGACTTGAAAATTGAAAACGACAGAAAATATGAAAATCCCTCATCAAAATAATTCGCGTGTGTAGTGTTAAACTTTTTAAGGTCTCGTCATCAGTTTTTCTACGGACATGATATTAGATGCATGGACTTGCAACCTGTCTTCTCATATATATGCCATCCCGATGCTGTATTTAGTCGACCTTCTTTCTTCATATATATATTATATATCTTCATCTTCACTCCAGTCTTATTTTTTATCAATTTCGGACAGCATGTAGCAAGACAGTGATACAAACACACAATCAACCTGAGGAAGTCACAATAGTAGCAGCATGAAAACTATGACTCTCTGTTGGGTATTCGATGTGTGGCAGTAGTTTTAGGAATAGAAAGGTATGCAGGAACCATGTATTCTTCTCGAGTATCACAGTACAAGGACTTCTGAACGAAGATGTTGTGTCAGAGGCACTGAAGGCGGGTGTCTGAACAAGATATTTCCGTAAGGATGCATGTGACACTACAACAGAAACTATTTGTAGATGTGACTGACTAGGTGATCACATATAGTCAGTTGGTCAAATCCAAGGACATCCTGTGTGGCGGTCATATGGTTGGGCAGCCGGTGTGGAACAGTTGGATCGTCGGTTAAGGCAAGACTTCCAGGCTTTGATCTAAAATCCATTAACCAATACAGAGTCTACAGACCACTGTCGATATTGGTGGCCCTAGCCACTGATAAGTTTCCGAGTTTACACTTGCATGCTGTTCGTAGCTGATACTTAATTTCTTTTCCCTATACAACGCAATGACATGCATCCCCACACGCTTAGTTAGTTTGATCCTATGTGTCCGAAGAATTTGCAAATGTGTCAGGAACTGGGCCGGTTGATGGGCTTGCAAGCTGGGCCAATGGATGGGCTTCCAAGTTACCTCGTCAAGACAGCAGCGTTGAGGATAAATGGTGGAACCGGCATCTGAAAGCGGCATCGAAGAACCAGAACCCTATTGCTTTACTTTGTATCTTGCATTACTGTTCATCTTCCTTCCTAAGTTTCCTTCCCTTTGTACCTAGATTTCATCCTTTTCTGCTGATCCGATCTCTCTTCCCCTGAGATCTTGTACCTTGTTACCTGAATCTAGTTAATTGATTAGCAAGTTCGTGACAATTGGTACCAGCTACTGGCTGATTTGGTCCAGAATTTTTCCCCCAAAATCGATTGAGCACCATGGCTTCGACTGCGTCAGCACCATCATCCGCCGCCACTGACTTGTTTGCTGCGAGCATCGCTTCCCTTTCTCAGAGGATGGAGGAGTTGCGGCAGTACGATGGAGGAGAAGCTGTCCAAGATGGGTCGCGTCCCTGCTCGCACAAGCTCGTCGCTCGCGACCTATGCCCCGACGACGATGGTCGCGCCAGCAGCCGCGCCGCCCATGTCGGCAGCGCCCTCGGCGGCGTCCACGACCCAATCGTCGACGCCGAACCCAGCCGCATCGTCCACACCCACAGCGTCCTCGACCACGCCCGTGCCCACTGCGACAGCAGAGCAGAATTCGGCGGCGTCGGCCTGGACTCCTCAATCCTCTTCGACGAGTTCTTCAGGAAATTCGAGGAGGACGAGGCCCGGTGGGCGGAGCACATCTCCAACTATCGGGGAGTGGCGGGACGCCACCATCGAGTCCCGCGCTTGTCGCCCACGAGCGGAACCCGGCGCCACAGTTCGACGCCGTGGCGAGTACCGAAGCCTGGGACGGCCTCTTCGTCGTCGTCCCCGATGAGCCCGGCATCGCGTTCGACTCCATCTCCTCCGACTCCACGCCAGTCCCCGCTTTCGAGTCGCTCCGCCCAGCGCCCGGAGGGGCGTCCCATCGCATCCGGTGGCGAGATACTCTCCACCGATTCCATCTCCGTAGGGCTCGCATCCACCGGCCAGCGGCGTGCCCTTCCGCGTTCGCGACCGCGTCGGCCAATCGCGCCAACCACGGCGGGGACCTCGACTCCGCGGTCCGCGGCGAGGTACACCCACGGCCGCTGGTTTCCCCGACCGCCCCGACTTCTTGCGCGACGACGGGTACGACCTCCATGACTTCGGGTTCGAGGCCGTCGCCTTCTTCTTCGAGCCCGTGTGTGCTCACGTCCCTCGTCCTCTTTGGGGTGATTTTTGAGATCCGCGTCGGCGGCGTCCACCCCGACGTCTCGTATGGCGCCCCGCTGGTGCTCCACTTCGTGCGGTCGGTGTAACCAGCTCGTCTTCAAGGAGGCCGAGCAGTCCGGGTTCGTCGTTGCACACGCGGAGCTAAAGAGGCACACCTCCATCATCCGTGTGAAGGGCGGTGCTCCAGCGACCGCGTCTACGACGGCTTCCCAACAATCTCCGCAACTACCTCGCCGCACGGGCAGCGCAGGGAG
The DNA here is from genome assembly GCA_015847255.1 of Hyparrhenia diplandra. Classification (NCBI taxonomy): domain Eukaryota; kingdom Viridiplantae; phylum Streptophyta; class Magnoliopsida; order Poales; family Poaceae; genus Hyparrhenia; species Hyparrhenia diplandra. The sequence continues at coordinate 381,350 of JADLZK010007598.1, read as the reverse complement.
AACCGCGCCGCCATCAACGACCAAGCCGACCGCGGCCTTCTACGCTGCATCCGCCTCGTCCCTGTCAAGTGCGCGCTCCACGCCGCACCACTTGGTGGCTATGACGACTCCCTCGACGACAGCCCGGAGTCCGGATTCGCCCACCTTGACGCGCCGCCGCCGGACAGAGCCGTGGGTCACGTGGGCCAGGCACGCGCAGCCGGTGCCCGCCGTCTCGAGCGCCGTCCTCGACTACCCGGCTAGATCGGCTCTGATGTTGCGCCGAGCTTCTACGACGGGCACCGTCATCATGGAGCTCGCCATCGGCACTACCTGTATATCAGCGACTCTATCAGACTTCTCCATCGCGCTCAAGCACGTCAACAGTGGTGCGCCCGCCAACCGCTCGACAGATTGTCCGGGAGGTGCCGTCGATGTTCTGGCACTTGTTGCGGCGTCTACTGTGGCCATGGCGCCCGTCATCATCTCCAGCCGTGCTACTGATGCAACCGATGCCATCGATGCAGCGTGCAGCATCGTCACCTTGGATGTCGACTCTGGTGTTATTGTTTCTGCGTTCCTTATCATTTCAGGCATGCCTGACATTCTTCCAGTCAGCGTGAAGGCTTTGGATGGGGAGCTGTTCTGTTCTGAAGATCGGGTTGTGCAGCAGCTTTGGCAAACAGCACATATGCAAGTTGAGTTTGAGTATAGCAGTGCTGCTGAGGTTCGTCCACTTCCATGGCCATCTTTCACGGTTTCACCTTGGGCAATTACTCTATCTCTATGAGTCAGGCTGTTTGTTGGAAACAACCATGGCCACCCCCTCTAAAGGACAGTACGTTTTTCGCTCATGAACGTCTATCAGCTGTACTTCAGATTATTGCATGCCTTTAGTTGTGTCCTGGCATATGTGCAAATGAGTTGTCCACTACACAAGTACAGTTTACTCCCTGAGATTTTTTTGAGTTGTGCTTAAGGCCAGTGCAGTCATTAATTCAGTGGTGGTCAGATTAGAATGCATCTGCTATTCTGCTGTTCACATGGCTGTCACATCTGCAGTTTCAATTGTGGAGTGATGGTATACATTTGGTCTGTATATACCACTGTTGAAGCTGTTTGGCGGCAAAAACCACATGATCTTTGTGCAGTTTGGGATCCTGGAGGGGTAATGCTACAGTTAATTGCTGGACTAGTTTGGAGTGTTTCTTGGATACAATTGCAAGCTCCATTCCCCACACAACACTGTCAGGGCAACTCATGCAGGTTCAGATGCAGACGTTCTATCATTGCAAATTCAGTGATTATACAACAAAGTCTGCTCCAAAGTTTTATTGCTGAGGGTGCTCGAGTTGAGGAGTATTCACATTCAGATTGTGTGGAAGTGATTGCCTTACTTTGTGCTTTGGTATATGGTCTGCACCAAGAGACAAATGTATGCACAGTTCTACACCAAGCTATGTCTGCAGGAAGGGGGTTTCTACAAACCTGTGCAATCTGAGAATGACTGATGGTGAAGGAGCTCTTGAGCGCAAGCTGGAGTGGCTTGAGGGCAAGCCGCATTTCAAGTGGAGGGGAATGTCAGGAACTGGGCCGGTTGCAACCATGTCAAGACAACAGCGTTGAGGATAAATGGTGGAACCAGCATCTGAAAGCTGCATCGAAGAACCAGAACCCTATTGCTTTTTACTTTGTATCTTGCATTACTGTTCATCTTCTTTCTTAAGTTTCCTTCCCTTTGTACCTAGATTTCATCCTTTCCTGCTGATCCGATCTCTCTTCCCCTGAGATCTTGTACCTTGTTACCTGAATCTAGTTAATTGATTAGCAAGTTCGTGACAAAATGGTAATGTAGATTTAAGGACATTGAGAGTTTGATTCCAGCTGTCTTGCTCCTCATCGCACACAATTAGTTTCCTTCTTAATACAACCCTTCTAAGCACCACTGTTCTAGTCGGTGCCATTTGTATGTGTGTCGCCTAATGGGCTTTTGGGCATCTCGCTAGGGAAACCACTTCTCTAAATGCAGTAGGGGTAAGACCCCGCTTCGAAAAAAAGAGTTTGATTCCAACAATATCAAAACCCATCCACGATTCAGGAGTGAATCGTGATTGTAGGGGGGCACGCGATTAAGGGAGCCTATATAAAGCGAGGAACCAAGATATATCCTTTGTACATCAATATTAGGGATACAAGAGAGAGATAGAAATTGCGGATCTGGATTAGGCTTACGCTAACAAAATTCTTTGGAGATCCATATGACGCTGACCCACCCGATGACACTTAATTTGGGCCTTGGTATGGTCAGGATCCACAGAATTCATTGGAGATCCAATAAGAGCAGTCGAGGTACTAAAAGAAAAAAGTTTCCTCTAGCAGGTGCGAAGCAATTTATGCTTTATAAGCTTATTGAAACTCTTCAAAAAAAATTATCCAGACTCTAATGATTTTACGATCATCTCAAATCCTTGGATCTTCTGCAAGTTTTCAGTTCAGAAGTGAGAAGGATGCAAAACCCTTCGTTACCAGAAGCTTTTTTGCCATGATCCCGAGGCATCTCCATGCTTCGGTAGTTAGCTTGATAAGAAGCTGTGATACTTTGTAATGTTCAAGAAGCTTCAGTTCTCGGATCTATAGAAATCAACCTCAGCAGAGCAGATGAATTGGCATGTTTAATCGCATAATAATGTTCCGGTGACCTCAGATGTTTCAGAGCTTCTTGAAGCTTTCATTGCATAACACATGCCTTTCAGATGTTTTGGCTCATATGCATTACATATTTTTCTGACCTGGATTGTTTTGGGCATCCATTACACTTTATTTGGCTGACTTAACTGTTGCACTACAATGATAGGAGGCGGAGGAGTGCTAGAATCAACTGACCGTTTAACCTGAACATTTATCTAGAGATGTTGCAGCCTCTTTATTATCATCAAGGAGTGAAAAACTAACATGCCTTGTCAATGAATTTAGTTTGAATGCTACTTCTGAGCATCGAAAAAAATGGTGGTCAACTAGAAAAGTCTAGCTTTCCACTCCCCTGACAAATTAGTACGTGTGTAGTAATTGTGTGGTGTGCATGTGAGCCTATCAATAAATACACCTAAACCCATTTATCAAGCTAGTGAAGTGGAAATGTTAGGCAGACAAGGCAGCTTAGGGCTGCCTCCTATAAAAAAATGGCTTCCCACTTGGGGCTCCTTTGGCAGCCAGGGAAGGCGCCCCCCGGTTTCAGACTCCCATCACATGCAAGTTACGTGCGTGCCGTGTTAAGCAATCGAAGCGCTTCCTGCCCCGTCCCCTGTCAAACCAGCAACGCGAAGAAAAAGGAACAATGACACCGGGAGCGACGCCCGCCCGTCCGTGGTCAGGGAGCGACGCCCCGTGAGTTCCACCCACACGCCGGCCCCTCGTAACTAAACTCTCGTACTCTCCTGCATGCATGAGCATCGGGGTTAAGCCGCCTAGGGAAAGTGCAGGGGATTTTCCAAATAAGGCCTTGATGTATCTATTTTCATCCACATTCTCCTGGTCTTGAGCCACCTCCGTTCCTTCTTAGTTACACACACACAAGAAATCAGGAGTACCAAACAAAAAATATGGAAATAGAAGGCATCAGGAACTGTATCTCCTCAGTTGAAAATCATGGAGCCGAACTTGGCGTGAATTAATTTTCCCCATCAGTTCAAGTGGCTTTTCCTGACTGCCGAGTTTGGTTTTTGGGCACCCAGTACCTCATAGTTATCTTTATCTAAAAAAAGTACTCTGTATTTGTTTACAGCTTTTGCAGGGTTAAGCTGACCCTTGATTTTGCAGCCATACCAATGGCTATAGATTTAAAACCTGAACCCCAATGCAACGTTGAAAGTGACACGAGTAAACCATGTATATTGTGCTTAAACATGATTGACCTAGATCGGATATGGAAGATCTCCTTGCGTAATACAATTTATACCACCTGTACAAACCACACCAGAGTTGGAAATCCAAAACGCTAGTCTCTTGTACATAGCTACAGTCATTCCTTGGTGGTTTGAACTTGAAATAATGGGAACAGAATTTCACAATTCATCCAACGCCTGCTCGACTTTTTATTCAATAAGCTACGACTTTAATTTTCGCCTGTTTGCTCGAAGAACACAGAACATGATGTTAGTCTTTTCTGATAAAATAATTGTGTATGTTGGTTCTGATTAAACATACCAGCTAAACGCACTAATGAACAAAAATTGTGATACTGTGATACACACAGGTTTGTTTGAAGGAAACTGATGAGGTGAAGCCACCGACCTGTAAATGATTCATATTTTCCTCTCACCCATACATCAATAAGAGCTACCATTTTAAGAGACGGTGACTGTGGAAACTGAAACGACATGTATATGCAGAAACCATCTCTTGGAACTATTGAAGAATGAATCTACCTGATCAAATTCAAATAAACATGTGTGCGTTCAGCATCGAGTGCTGTTCCATGGTCACCCTAGATCCTGATTTCCCACAATGGTGGAACCTTGTCAGTATGAACCTTGTCAATAAGAGGCTGGCTGCTACCCAGCACAAATATGATTACAATAAATGGCACGCATATCTTGCATGTTTAGGCACGGGTACGTGGCCTACTTGCACACCTGCTATGCAAAGATAGCATGTCGGCAACAAGGACTCTAGTCTCTTGTACATGACCAGTGATTTTGTGTGGCTTGAATGGAAAAGAATAAAAAGTGTATTACTGTGATAGAGGTGTTAGCATAGTCCCATTTACTGCTGCGTATTGACCAGCCGTTTATACAATTCTGAGTTGGCAGAAGAATAGACTTGTTTGAAGTGAACTGTGCTCAGGCAACCAGGAAGTAAATGATTAATTAATTCAATTATTTAATCTCTTGAGGCTACGATCACGACGCATCTATTTATGAACATAATGGGAGTAAAAATGCCGCTGGGTAGCTGCCAGCCTCTTATTGATAAACAGTGACTTATAAATAGAAGTTGGGATACTCAAAGAGACTGCAGCAGGATACTAAGGATTTCAATCTATTATCGAAGTGAGCACATGGAAATAGAAGGCCTCAGGAACCACATCTCCTCACAATTCCAGGGTAATTCTATCCACACCAACTCACGACCACCAGAGAAACAGACCATTAGTCTTTTGAGCACCCAAGAGGGATGAACTGATACTGGATGTTTAGTCTTTTGACAACCAAGGAGGACAGTTGTATTTTTGAGGAGCAGCAAACTTTCCCTGTTAAGCGACAAGCATTTCATTCCCCCCTGCCGCTGCGGTGCATGTTTTCTTCTTCCTTTTGTAGTGCTTGTCAGATCTATTACCCAAAGTTTGTCTCCTTTTCAGTGCTTCTTAGAATCTGAAGAACGATGAATTATGATGTCTCCTGATTTTTTCAGTGATTTTATTCACTAATTTTCTGTCATGTCGTATATTGCCAAAATTGCTAACTAATTTCATAGCTGCCGAAACAAATGACTCAAGATAACTTAGCCATTAATTTCAAGCACACAGGATGTCCTTTCATGCAAGAATGGCATAAAATGGTGAATTACATGTCTGCCCTCTGTATAGATAGAAATAGTCATTTTTTGTTGTTTAAATATGCAATTCATCCCCATGCACGGTCAAATTATTATTTCAAATGTAACATGGACTCCGGTGTGAATCGTTGTGCATTTATGGATTAAGTTTCCACACCACAATGATCCTGTTACCACATATGGTTTAGAGCTCGTTGAAGCTTCACAGTATATCAGCCATGACTTTCAGATGTTTTGGTTCCTACATGCTACAGGTTTTTCTCACCGCGACACTTTCCTTGGCTCAAACAACTGATGCACTGCTAAAGCGTCAACCCGGAGGTTTTACTTAGTTGACTCTTTTCGCATGAACATTTACCAAGGACCTCGCTGCCTCCTTACCACGACCAGGAAAAAAAAAAACAAGACGTGTGCTTCAGAGTATCCAAAACCAGACTCTGAAATCCAAAAAGAGCATTGGCACGTATACTTCAGAATAGGAGATGGTAATCATTGCTCAGTAATAGACTACAAGGACTTTTAGTAGTATATGACGTTATATTTGTTTGTATTGAGTTTTGCAAGGTCATAGCTAGGTGTAATGCTGCATTAGAATGTAACATGGGCCGTCACCTGGGTGTGCGCTATCTTGTCAGATTGAAGTGGTGAACTACGTGTGGCCTATCTTGTACCAAATACCAATACAGATATTTCCTATAATGTAGTTGCTCTGTTTGCAAAGGAGCTTTTCTACTGTGTGGATTGTTGTGGGAAGCTTGTACCTTTAGTTACTTTTGCTTGTGATTTATACATAGCGTTGATCTGTGAATAGTTTTTTAAAAAAAAAAAAATCATGTTTATATGAATGATGGCACATCATTATTTGCACACTGTTATATGATATACTAGGTGACCATTCCGCTAATGACTAACCCAGAACCGAGTGTGCTAGTGGCATGATCACCATGCTGCATCTTGTGCCCGTTTTATGCTTGAACACCTTAGCCTCTCCATTCATACTCAGGCACGCGGCCCTATTCCTGTGCTAATTTCTCGAGCCGACCATAACATCAGGCGTCTTGTAGCAGAGTATAAATAAAGTGAAACACAATATTATATCTTCAAAGCTGCACATGCAAGGGAGACTAATTATAACAAGAAACATGGTGTTTTTAGAAGTCATCAAGGGCAACAGAATCTGATGGTCATGGCATGGCTGGTGCAGATTGCATAACCTCACAGGGCCCCCATTTTTTCGCCATAAACCTGTGATTTATCATGGTTAAGCACTTCTTAGTTTGAAGAGATGAACAGACTTGTCTGATGTACCAAATGTTTATAGCAGTGCAGATAGGACCCTCACGTGTAGTGATCCAATGTGCGCGTGTCAGTAATTAAGATGCATATACATCCATTTATGAACATATATTGGGAGTGCAAATGCAGCTGGTAGCTTCCCTTCTCTTATTTCTAAAGAATTACTTATAAGTAAAAGTTGGGAGGCTCAGAGAGACTGCAGCAGGATACTAACGATTCCAGTCAATAACCTTTGTGAGCACATGGAAATAGAAGGCCTCAGGAACCAGATTTTATCAAGCATCTAGTGCAGAAGTGAACCCGTTCGGATGACGTAATCTTCTTCCACACCCACTACTGAACTCAATCTGGCCTTTCATGTTTTGATCGCCTGAGAGGGATCCCTTTTAAGTGGATGTATAGCGAGGCTCACGAGAGTACCATGCTCCTGCTGATGAGGATGTGCAGTGGACCAAATTTTTTGTTCTTAGAAGGCTGAGATTGATCATTGTTTTAGAGAAAACAATTTTTTGAGACAATAAAACCTATTGTGCTGCTGCTAGCACTAGCAGACAAAGGATTTTTGGTTCAACACATTAGTCTTGCCTAGAATTGGACCGGGTACTAATGTGAGCATTAATCCCGGGTCCAAACTTCTTGTACATCACAATACCTTTATCCCCGTTGGTGTCACCAACATGGACTAAAGGGTCTACATTAGTCCCGGTTGATGCTTTCAACCCGGACTAAACAGGCTCAATGTTATTTGAAAGATCCAATCTCTTACTTTAAGAAGCTAGCCTCACTATTTACTGGTCCACCTGTGCAAGAAAACTGAAATTCCTTAGTAAAATTACCCATATGCCCCCTTTCTTGGGGTATGTAGGAGAAATCTAAAGCTGATATGAGCTTGTAACACCATGTGTTTTTCTTGATGATAACAATCTTTAAAAATTGAGATTTTCAATATTTTATACGACATCAAACTTGGTTGCCTGTTTCCAGTTTTTCAAAACCATGCTTTGAAATTTTGCCATATGCAATATTTGTTAAGTGCAGAAATCTTTGCTGAATTCATTTTTCAGAATCAACTTAATCTATATATGATTGACCTAGAGTGATAATACAAACGAACGAATTGTGAAAACAAATAGTTCAAAATGCAAAAGTGCATGATGATGCGGATGACCAAGGCTTTATCAAGTGGTTAACACCAAATTGGCCGCTACGGAGATGACCGTTTCTATATTGGTGCATTAACGAAAGCCACCTCCGTTAATCATTTAACAATGGCAGTCACCGAAAACAGTCCACCTCTGTTCATGGAAGATTAACAAAGACTGGCACCTCCCTCGATTAATGGATGCGGGCGCCATAATTAGACCCCCGTCAATTACTCTAGGGGCCTACACTACTACAAAAAATCATTCACAGGACTTTTCTATTTTGTTAACCGTGTGACAGATTTAAAAATAACCGCCACGGTTAATGTTTCGATTAACTGTGATGGTTATTTGTAATTATTGATTAACCTCGTCTTTTTATATCAAAAATTGCCACGGAAAATAGCGTATTAACCGTGGAGGTTTTGTAAAGAAACGCGCCATGAAAAAAAAAACCGCGGCGCATAGAGGCCCAAAAGAAGGCCCATACCAACTTTGGTTGAAAAGAAAACCTAGGGTTTTTCTAACTTTACCCTCTCCCCTCCCTCATTTCTCTCCCACCGGCCCGAAGTCCAACTCCATCTCCCTCTCCTCCACTCCAACTCCACCTTCTCCCACCGGCGCACTCCAACTCCTGTCCTCCACTCTAGTGCCTGTTCATCTCCACCTCCCTTTCCTCCACTTCGAATGGCGGCTCGGCGGAGTGGGGAGTCGGCGGCACAGGCAACTTGAGTGCGGTGTCGAGCAGTGCATGACAGTGTGAGGCGATACGGTGTCAGGTGGCGAGGCATTGAGCGGCGCGTGGTGCGGGGAGCACGGGCCCGTGGGGCGGTGGCACGACCCTGTCCCTCAAGCTCGCCAACCAAATCCAAATCCGCGACAGATTCGGGCGGTAGCGGCCAGGTCCGGGATGGTGGCGGCCACGATGCACGGCGCTCCACCGGGCGACATCAACGGCGGCGCCCCCGAAACAGCGGCCTAGATCAGGGCCTGTTACAATTTCGTCCGGATTTTTCTTTTTGTGTTTTTTTATTAACCGTGAAGGTTTTGGTGGATCTGAAAACCGACATGGTTAATCGGCTAACAACCATGACTTTAGCTTTGTGGCGGTTCACGAAAACTGCAACGGAAGTTAACAGAAGTTAATTTGTGTAGTAGTGCTACCTCCCAAAATCATGTTAGTAGTAGTGTTAGGGTGGCACAGTGAGATGGTAATTAATATAGCAATTTGTGAAAAGAAATCTGAGAATTAACATTATACTTTTTCTTTTGAGAAAATAAAGGCGTATTTATGTGATATACAGAAGTAATAATTACGTTTACAGCTGTACACACATCAGGGCTTGACATTAGATGCATGACTTAAATTGCATCCGGTCTCCGGCCTCGTACATGCCATCCGGATGTTATATTTAGTCGGCACTGTTTCTTCATATCATCTTCCCAACAGTCCTATTTTCGTTTATTTGGGACAGCATATTGCCAGACTGTCACACAAATAAACTATCATCTGGAGAGCGATAGCAGCATGAAACTATCTGTTGGGCACTGGATGTGTAGTAGTAAGTTTAGGAATAGAAGGTATGCAGGAACCATGTGTTCTTCCCAAGTATCACAATACATGAAGGTCTTCGAAAGATTGGTAGAGCCACATGCTAGACCAGGTGGCACTCGGTAAAGGCGGAACCCCAAGGTTGTCCTGCTGTACACACATGTGACGCTACTGCATAAACCATTTTAGAGGTGATTCACTCGATGATCACATATTTAGGAGACAATGGAGATCCTGTGCAGCTTTGCGGTTTCCATCGTCAGGCCACCAGTGGACAAGTTCGACTTTGGGTTCAGGAAAGAGAACTTTTCAGCTAATTAACATCCATTAACGAAAGCTGTAATATATTTGTTGTACGTGGGAAGCCAGATCGATGAAGAGATTGATGGCGCAAGCCACGGATAAGATTCCAACATTCCACTTGCTTATGAAAGCTGTTCATAGCTGACTCTTTATTTTTTCGGACGTAATGCAATGACATGCATCTCCTTACGTAAGCTAAGAAAGATTAATCATGTCCAAACAATTTGCCATTAGTTTTGTAGAAATGTAGACTTAAATGATGGTGTTAGGGAGTACATATTTTTCCTTTTACTATAAAATGTGAAACCATGAAATCTTCGGTATATTAGGGATAGATGGGAAACATGGAAATTTCTGATCTAGGTTAGGCTTGTGCTAACACAATTGACTATCCCTTTCCTCTGACTTCGAGCATCCACAGGCAGATCCTTTTGAGAGTTGTTGAGGGGCTAAATGCAAAGGATTCATCTAGTACATGCCAAGCAGTGCATGCTTAATGACTAACAAAGACCTTTCGGATGATGTCAAAATTATATGTCTTCCGCAAGCTTTGAGTTGAGAAGTGAATATCCAAAACCTATGCACCACAAGCTTTGCGATGCTCGTGAGACGCCTACATGTGTGTGTATTTTAGCTTAGCAAGAAGATTTGATAGTTTGGAATGGTCATGAAGGATTAGGTTCCGGGTCTACAGAAATAAGCTTCAAATGGATCACAAAAATTGACAAGCTTGGTTCCATAACAACGTTCAGGTGACATCAGATGCTTTGGAGCCTCTTGAAACTTTCTTCACATAACAGCATTGTTTCAGACATTTTATCTCATGCGTCTTACAGGTTTTTCTCACCAGGATAACATTGGGGAACTGTTACCCTTTGTTTGTCCGACATGACCGACACACTGCAAAAAGCAGGAGGTGGAATGCTAACTGACTGTTTGGCCTGGACATTTGTCAAGAGACGTTGCAGAAGCTTTTAGCATCAGGAATAGAGAAGAGGCGTGCCTCATCAATGTATTTGAAAGCTCCTCCTGAGCATGTTAAACAACACAAAGAGGCCGTAAACCCTGTGGTCCGGTCCCTCCATTTCTATAACTATTTATTTCTAAACTTAATGGGGAAGAAATGCAGAGCACGGTAGTCTGCTTAGAGATGACACCTATAAACGATAGGCATTGCCTTCAGACTAGATATATGTACATTGTCGTCATCCACGCATGCTTCAAGTGTTGAGCCACCTCCGTTCTTTCTGCATTTTTTAGACGCACACAAATCAAGTCAAGAGACATAGAGGGAGATGCAACTGTATACTAAAAAATATAGCATATAGAAATAGAAGGCACCAGGAACTCTATCCCGTCAGGACAAAATCATGTAGTTGCAAATCCATTAGGTATACCATGTGGTAGGGGCAATTTGGAGTATACCATGCGGCACAGCATCGAACGGCGCAACGGCAGGGCGGCGTGGGCCTGTGGGGCGCTGGCACGGCCCTCTCGAGATCCGGTGGCAGATTTCGGCAGCAGCGGTGGCGCTCCACTAGCGGATCTCGCGGCAGGGATAGTTATGTGAAAAGAAATCTGAAATTAGTGTTATACTTTTTCTTTTGAGAAAATAAAGGCGATAGTTATGTGATATACAGAACTAATCATTACGTTTACAGCTGTACACACAGCAGGACATGATATTAGATGCATGACTTAAATTGCATCCCTGTCTCCTGATACAGGCCATCCGGATGTTATATTTAGTCGGCAGTGTTTCTTCATATCATCTTCTCAACTGTCACACAAATAAACAGTCATCCGGAGGAAGTTAGAGCGATAGCAGCATGAAACTATCTGTTGGGAACTGGATGTGTAGTAGTAAATTTAGGAATAGAAGGTATGCAGGAACCATGTGTTCTTCCCAAGTATCACAAAACATGAAGTTCTTTCAAAGATTGGTAGAGCCGCATGCTTAGGTGTCTGAACCAGATCTTTCCATAAGGATGTGACACTGCCGCATAAGCCACTTTAAGAGCTGATTCACTCGATGATCACATATTTCGGAGATAATGGAAATCTTTTGCAGCCTCGCAGTCTCCATCGTCAGGCCACCAGTGGAGAAGTTGGACTTAGGGTTCAGGAAAGAGCAAGTTTTCAGCTAATTAACATCCATTAACCAAAGCTGTAATATATTTGTTGTACGTGAGAAGCCAGAACGATGCAGAGATTGGTGGCAGAAGCCAAGGATAAGATTCCAACATTCCAGTTGCTTATGCAAGCTGTTCATAGCTGACTGTTTATTTTTTTTCAGACGTAGTACAAAGACATGCATCTCTGTACGTAAGCTTAGATAGATTAATCATGTGCAAACAATTTGCCATTAGCTTTGTAGAACTGTAGACTAATTAAGGCAAATGAATATTAATTAGTCAGACTATGATTGTCCAACAATATTAGAACCATATGTCCAACAATATTAGAACCATATGTGTCCCTAGAAGGTGTCTAAGGTCCTTCAGTGGTGCCTCTCAATGGTGGGCAGTCTCTCAAATAGGCGGCCTCGGACAACCACTGGCTCGGCGAGGGGCCAGACGAACTGGCCAGCATCAGGCACAAGCAGATGCCTGAGGCGATATGTGCAGGGGCGGCGACGCCTGTTGTTGCGGTCGCAGGCGTCCTCAAGTGCGGCTTATATCTAAGCGTGTAGATGAGGACGCCAAGTCTTCAATTCGATGAAGGTCATTTCAGTCGTTTCCCATGTGCTGAAGAGTGAGAAGAGAGACTTGAAAAATTGGAAATGACAAAATCTAAAAAACCTCGTCAAAATAATTCGCGTGTCCAAGGTCAGATTTTTGTAAGGTCTCCTCATCAATTTTTTTATGGTCATGATATTAGATGTGTGGACTTGCAACCTGTCTTCTCATATATATGTCATCCCGATGTTGTATTCAGTCGACCTTCTTTGTTTATAGGTGTTATATATATTCATTCCAGTCCTATTTTTGTCTGTTTCGGACAGCCTGTAACAAGACAGTGACAGAAACAAACAGCCAACCTGAGGAAGTCACAATAGTAGCAGCATGATAACTATGACTATCTGTTGGGCATTCGATGTGTGGCAGTAGTTTTAGGAATAGAAGGTATGCAGGAACCATGTATTCTTCTCGGGTATCATAGTACATGGAGTACCCAGGCAAAAGGTTGTGTCTGAGGCATTCAACGCCCATGTGACACTACTAGAGAAACTATTTGCCTTGCGGCGACCCACTTGGTGATCATATATAGTCAATTGATAAAATCAATGGACATCTTGTGTGGCAGCCTGTGGAACAGTTGGATCTTCGGTTAAGGAGACTACCATGTTTTGATCTAATACCCATTACCCTCTACAGACCACTGTAAAACATTGGTGGCCCTAGGCACTGATAAGTTTCCCAGTTTACAATTGCACGCTGTTCATAGCTGATACTTAATTTCTTTTCGCAACACAATGCAATGACATGCATCTCCACACGCTTAGTTAGATTGATCTTATGTGTCCAAAGAATTTGCAAAATGTAATGTTAGATTTAAAGCACAAGATTATTATTGATAGCATGTGATTCCAACAATATCAGAAACCATGCACGGACTCAGGTGTGAATCCGGGTTAGAGGGGGCACACATTCTGGGATACAAGCGATAGGTAGAAATTGCGGATCAGAATTAGGCTTCTGCTAACACAGTTTGGTATGCCTTTTCCTACCACTTCGAGGTCCCACAAAATTGTTTGGAGATCTATATGATGCCGAGCCACCGGATGACAATAAATTTGGGCTTTGGTATATTGAGGATCCACAGAATTCATTGGAGATCCATTTAGAGCTGTTGAGGGACTAAAAGCAACGGATTCTGCGTTCTTTTTAGCCAGCTTTATAAGCTTATTGAAACTCTTCAGAAAAAAATATCCGGACCTTAATGATTTTGCGATCGTCTGAAACATTGTGTGTTCTGCAAACTTTCAGTTTAGAAGTGAGAAGCATGCAAAACCTTCATACCAGAAGCTTTGTCATGCTCCTGATGCGTCTCCAAGCTTTGATAGATAGCTTGGCAAGGAGCTGTGATATTCTGTAATGTTCACAAAGCTTCTGTTTTCGGATCTGTAGAAATAAACCTCAAACAGAGCAGATGAATTGACATGTTTAATCGCATAGTAGTGTTCTGGTGACCTCAGATGTTTTAGAGCTTATTATTGCTTTCATTGTATAACCACATGCCTTTCAGATGTTTTGGCTCGTACGCATTACATGTTTCTTCTGACCTGGATTATTTTGGGCATGTTTCAGAGCTTCTTAAAGCCTTCATTGCTGACTTGACTGATGCACTGCAAAAACAGGAGGCGGAGGAATGCTATAATGAATTGATCACTCGTTGACTTGGACAATTATCAAGAGATGTTGCACCCCTTCATTACCATGAAGAAAAAGAAAAAAAACATGCCTCGTCAACAAATTTAATTTCAATGCTACTTCTGAACATCCAAAACAAATGGAGGCCAACTAGAAAAAGTCTAACTTACCACTCGTTATCTAGTTATCAAATTAGTACGTGTGTTCTTATGGTGTGGTGTGTGAGCCTATCAATAAATATGCATAGCAAGCAAGTGGGAGGAAATGACAATTAAGGCAGGTTCGAGCTGGATCCTATAAAAGATAGGCATGGCCTTCCCACTTGATGTATCTATTTTCATCCACATTCTTCTAGTCTTGAGACACCTCCGTTCCTTCTGCCTTATTTACACACACAAGAAGTTGGGAGACAGAGTGAGACATGCAACTACATACTACCAAATAAAACATATGGAAATAGAAGGCACCAGGAACTGTATCTCGTCAGTTGAAAATCATGGAGCCAAACTAGGCGTGAAGCAATTTTCCCATCAGTTCAAGTGGCTTTACATGTCCCGACTACCGAGTTTGGTTTTTGGCCACCTAGTACCTCGTAGTTGTCTTTATCTAAAAAAAGTACTTTCGTATTTGTTTGCAACTTTTCCATGGTTAAGCTGACCCTTGATTTTGGAGCCATACCAATGGCTAGAGATTTAAAACCTGAACCCCAATGCAACATTGAAAGTGACGCGAGTAAACCATGTACATTATGCTTAAACATGATTACCCTAGATTGGATATGGAAGCACTAGTAATGAAAATTTTAAGCGTGACACACGTTTCTGATTTTGCGTGGCAGGCACAGGCACCCGTCTCTCCCGCGAGGTCACGGTTAATCACGCGTGGCGGGCGAATAACAGTGCCTGTCGCGGTAAATCATTCAAAAAAAAAGAAAAAAAAAGCCCAGAATGGCCTAGATCTGGGCTGGATGGATATGGATCCGCCATCGTCGCCTGGAACCACCAGCGCCACCCCCCTGCTCTAGCGCGGATCCACCGCCACCGGGGGGAGGCCAAATCCATCGCCACCGAGGAGGAGGAGGAGGAGGCCAGATCCGCCGCCACCGAGGAGGAAGTGACCGGACCCGTGGGCCTCGAGGAGGAGGAGGCCGGATGTTTCACTCATATATAATGTGCACACCCTGTTGGAGGCCTCCACCGCCACCGTGCCAGATCCGCTACCGCACCAGATCCGCGACTAACGACGATGAAGGTTCCGCCCCATAGCGCCGTCCGCGACGAGGAGCAGGGGAGGGAGGCACGTCGGTCGGGGTTGAGGGAGGGAGGTGGAGGGAGAGTGGGGATGGGGGAGGAGTTGCGCGCGGTCGATGAGGAGTACTCTGCTCGCGGCCGCGTTTGTGCTGAGCGTCGAGTGGGAGCGGTTGAAGTGGAGGAGAGGGTGCGGCACCGGTGAAGTGCTTTGGGAGGTGGAAGTGAGTTTGGACTGAAACCCTAACATAGTATATATATGCTGTGTAAAATTGGGACGAGATGGGCCATATCCTGGGCCTCAATTTTGGGTGACGGGCTCCTAAAGCTGCCAGCCATGGAAAATCGATTTTTTGTGGCGGGCAAAAAGTGCCCGTCACGAAAAATACATTTGGACGTCGCGGGATATTAACCGTGATGGGCAAAAAGAGTGCCCGCCGCGGAAATGATTTTCCAGTGTCACGCAAAATCATTTCGTTACTAGTGAAGATCTCCATGCGTAATATAATTTATACCACCTTTACAAACCACACCAGAGTTGGAAACCTATATCACTAGTCTCTTCTACATAGGCATAGTCATTCCTTGGTGGTTTGAACTGGACATACTGGGAACAGAATTTCGCAATTCATCCAACGCATGCTCGACTTTTTATTCAATAAGCTAACGACTTTAATTTTCGCCTGTTTACTTGAAGAACACAGAACATGATGTTAGTCTTTCCTGATAAAATAACTATGTATGTTGGTTCTGATTAAACGTACCAGCTAAACACACTAATGAACAAAAATTGTGATACTATGATACACAGGTTTGTTTGAATGAAACTGATGAGGTGAAGCCACCAACCAGTAAATGATTCATATTTTCCTCTCACCCATACTTCAATATGAGCTACCATTTTAAGAGACGGTGACTGTGGACACTGAAAGACATGTATATGCAGAAAGCATCTCTTGGAACTATTGGAGAATGAATCTACCTGATCAAATTCAAATAAGCATGTGTGCGTTCAGCATCTATAGTGCTGTTCCATGGTCACTCTAGTTCCTGATTTCCCAGAATGGTGGAACCTTGTCAGTATGAACACACACCAGAGTCGTCTCATGTATGGATGAGAGCAAATCATATCATTACAATATTGGTTTCCAACTCTTTGTGCTGTTTGAGCAAGATATGGAGAGCACGCATATCTGATATATATATGGTAATCATGCATGTTTAGGCACGGGTACGTGGCCTACTTCCATCACCTGCTATGCAAAGATAGCATGTCGGCAACAAGGACTCTAGTCTCTTGTATATGACCAGTGATTTTGTGTGGCTTGAATGGAAAAGAATAAAAAGTGTATTACTGTGATAGAGGTGTTAGCATAGTCCCATTTACTGCTGCGTGTTGACCAGCCGTTTATACAATTCTGAGTTGGCAGAAGAATAGACTTGTTTGAAGTGAACTGTGCTCAGGCAACGATCACAACGCATCTATTTATGAACATAATGGGAGTAAAAATGCCGCTGGGTAGCTGCCAGCCTCTTATTGATAATGAGTTACGTATAAATAGAAGTTGGGATACTCAAAGAGACTGCAGCAGGATACTAAGGATTTCAATCTATAATCGAAGTGAGCACATGGAAATAGAAGGCCTCAGGAACCACATCTCCTCACAATTCCAGGGTAATTCTATCCACACCAACTTACGACCACCAGAGAAACAGACGATTAGTCTTTTGAGCACCCAAGAGGGATGAACTGGTACTGGATGCTTAGTCTTTTGACAACCAAGGAGGACAGTTGTATTTTGAGGAGCGGCAAGCTTTCCCTGTTAAGCGACAAGCATTTCATTCCCACCTGCTGCTGCCGTGCATGTTTTCTTCTTCCTTTGGTAGTGGTTGTCAGATCTTTTACCCAAAGTTTGTCTCCTTTTCAGTGCTTCTTAGAATCTGAAGAACGATGAATTATGATGTCTCCAGATTTTTTCAGTGATTTTATTCACTAATTTTCTGTCATGTTGTATATTGCCAAAATTGCTAACTAATTTCATAGCAGCCGAAACAAATGACTCAAGATAACTTAGCCATTACTTTCAAGCACATGGGATGTCCTTTCATGCAAGAATGACATAAAATGGTGAATTACATGTCTGCCCTCTATACATAGAAATAGTCATTTTTTGTTGTTTAAATATGCCATTCATCCCCATGCACGCTCAAATTATTATTTCAAATGCAATATGGACTCAGGTGTGAATCGTTGTGCATTTATGGATAAAGTTTGCACACAACAATGATCCTGTTACCACACATATGGTTTATAGCTCGTTGAAGCTTCACAGCATAACAGCCATGACTTTCAGATGTTTTGGTTCCTACATGTTAATTACAGGTTTTTCTCACCGCGTCACTTTCCTTGGCTGAAACAACTGATGCATGCTAAAAGCGCCAACCCGGAGGTTTTACTCAGTTGACTCTTTCGCATGAACATTTATCAAGGACCTCGCTGCCTCCTTACCACGACCAGGAAGAAAAACAAAAAAAAAAAGATGTGATGCTTCAGAGTACCCAAAACCAGACCCTGAAACCCAAAGAGCATTGGCACGTATACTTCACAATAGGAGATGGTAATCATTGCTCAGTAATAGACTACAAGGACTTTTAGTAGTATATGACGTTATATTTATTGGTATTGAATTTTGCAAGGTCATAGCTAGGTGTGTAATGCTGCATTATTAGAATGTAACATGGGCCGTGACGTGGTGCGCCATCTTGTCAGATTGAAGTGGTGAACTACGTGTGGCCTATCTTGTACCAAATACCAATACAGATATTTCCTATAATGTAGTTGCTCTGTTTGCAAAGGAGCTTTTCTACTGTGTGGATTGTTGTGGGAAGCTAGTACCTTTAGTTACTTTTGCTGAACATTTGTGTGCATAGCGTTGGTCTGAGAAAAGTTTTTTTTAACAATTCATGTTTATATAAATGATGGCACATCATTATTTGCAGACTGTTATATGATATACCATTCCCGCTAACGACTAACAACCCAGATTTGTGAGCGAGGGAAGAACTGATTGGGTTTGATTCCTAGCTAAACATTTGTGTACTAGTAGCATGATCACAATGCTGCTTCTTGTGGTTGTTCCTGCATGATCCCCTTATTAGCCTCTTGTAGCGGAGTATAAAAAAATTGAAACACGTTGTTCTGATGTCAAAGCTGCAGACATGTTTTCCGTTTATACAATTCTTAGTTGGAAGAGATACAGACTTGTTTGAAGTAAACTGTGCACAGGCAACCAGGAACTAAATGAATAATTAAAATATCTAATCTCTTGTGAAGAATAAAGCTTTTAAATTAGTAGCATATATTCATAGCGGTGTAAATAAGGCTGAGAACACGGACGCTTGTGTGTAGTCCTATGTATGTCAGTCTGTAACATGCATACATCCATTTATCAACATATATAGTGGGAGTAGAAAATGCAGCTGGGTACCTGCCAGCCTCTTATTGATAAAGAGTGACTTATAAATAGAAGTTGGGATACTCAAAAGACAGCAGCAAGATACTAGCTGGGTTTCAATCTATAATTCACGTGAGCACATGGAAATAGAAGGCCTCAGGAACAAGATCTCCTCATCTTTCCAGGGTAACGTTACCTACACGATCTCACAACCACCAGAGAAAGAGGCGATTAGTCTTTTGACCACCCAAGAGGGGTGAACTGATACTGGATGCCTAGTCTTTTGACAACCAAGGAGGACAAGTCTGCTTGAGAAGTGGCAAGCCTTGAACATAACCCCAACAGTTCTTCAATCATACTGTTGACAACTAGGCAACTACGATGGTGGCTGCGACAAGAACCGACGAACCACATGTACTGTCAACCTTGTCATTCAGGTGGGGGTCGCAGCCACGCAGGCCAAGCTTCCAGGGTCATGCGCTCCATCAACTTCAGTCTTAATTGGATGCGCACATGTATCTACCTCAAAGCACATGTGTTGGAGTGGAACTTAGTGTAAATACACTCCAACCCACTTCAACACATGGGGATTGATGCAAATACATGGACATCCAAAGATTCCAAACAAGCCCTTCAGTGGATGGCATCCACTTGGCTCTTGTCCAGTGCCATGGTATCAGACAAAAGCATGTCCCAACTGCTGCTGCCGTGCATGTTTCTTCTTTTCAGATCTTGCTATTATTCTTCCTTTGGTAGTACATGCATTGCAATGTAGGCAAGCTTGTCAGATCTATTACCGAAGTTTTTCTCCTTTTCAGTGCTTCTTAGAATCTGAAGAATGACGAATTATGATGCTTCCTGATTTTTTTGTCAAGTTCATGTGCGTATTTTACTAGTCTTCTGTCATGTCATATATTTCCAAAACTGCTAACTGGCTATAGTAATTCATAGCAGGGGCAACAAATGACTCAAGATAGCTTAGCCATTAATTTTAAGCACACGGGATGTCCTTTCATGCAAGAAGGACATAAAATGGTGAATTACAAGCCTGCCCTCTCTCTATACATAGAAAGTCATTTTTTGTTGTTTAAATCCGCAATTCATCGCCATGCATGGCCCAATTATTATTTCAAATGTAACATGGACTCAGGTTTGAATCGTTGTGCTTATATCGATTAGGTTTCCACACAACAATGATCCTGTTACCACATAAGGTTTAGAGCTCGTTGAAGCTTCACAGCATAACAGCCATGGTTTTCCGATGTTTTAGTTCCGACATGTTACAGTTCTTTGCTCACCGCGACACATTCCTTGGCCGAAACAACTGATGCACTGACAAAGCGGCAACCCAGAGGTTTTACTCAGTTGACTCTTTCACATGAACATTACCTTTCTGCCTCCTTACCATGATCAGGAAAACAGAAAAAAGATGTGACGCGCCAGAGTATCCAAAAGCAGACTCTGAAGCCCAAAGCCCTGTTTGCAAAGGAACTTTTCTACTGTGTGCATTGTTGTGGGAAGCTAGTACCTTTAGTTACTTTTGCTTGTGATTTATACATAGCGTTGATCTGAGAAAGTTTTTTTAAAAATAATCATGTTTATATAAATGATGGCACATCATTATTTGCACACTGCTATATGATATACTCGGTGACCATTCCCGCTAACGACTAACCCAGATTCGTGAGTGAGCGAAGAACCGAGTGGGTTTGATTCCTAGCTAAACATTTGTGTGCTAGTGGCATGATCACCATGCTGCTTCTTGTGCCCGTTTCATGCATGAACACCTTAGCCTCTCCATTCATACTCAGGCACGCAGCCCTATTCCTGTGCCAATTTCTCGAGCTGACCATAACATCAGGCATCTTGCAGCAGAGTATAAATGAAACACATTATTATGACTTCAAAGCTGCAGATGAAAGGAGACTAATTATAACAAGAAACATGGTGTTTCAAGAATTCATCAAGGACTACAGAATCTGATGGTCATAGCCTGGACTGGTGCAGATTGCATAACCTCACAGGACCCCCATTTTTTTCGCCATAAACCTTTGATTTATCATGTTTATGCACTTCTTAGTTTGAAGAGACGCACAGACTTATCTGAAGTACCAAATGTTTATAGCAGTGCCGATAGGGCTGTGATCAAAGACTCTCACGTGTAGTGATCCAATGTCGGCCTGTAAGTAATTAAGATGCATATACATCCATTTATGAACATATATTGGGAGTGGAAATGCAGCTGGTAGCTTTCCTTCTCTTATTTCTAAAGAATTACATATAAGTAGAAGTTGGGAGGCTCAGAGAGACTGCAGCAGGATACTAACGATTCCAGTCAATAACCTTTGTCAGCACATGGAAATAGAAGGCCTCAGGAACCAGATTTTCTCAAGCATCTAGTGCAGAAGTGAACCCGTTCGGACGACGTAATCTTCTTCCACACCCACTACTGAACTCAATCTGGCCTTTCGTGTTTTGATCGCCTGAGAGGGATCCCTGTACAGCGAGGCTCACGAGAGTACCGTGCTCCTACTGATGTGGATGTGCAGTGGACCAAATTTTTGTTCTTAGAAGGCTGAGATTGATCATTGTTTAATAGAAACAATTTTTTGAAGACAATAAAACTTATTGTGCTGCTGCTAGCACTAGCAGACAAAGGACTTTTGGTTCAACACATTAGTCTTGCCTAGAATTGGACCGGGTACTAATGTGAGCATTAATCCCGGTCCAAACTTCTTGTACATCACAAAACCTTTATCCCTGTTGGTGTCACCAACCTGGACTAAAGGGTCTACATTAGTCCCGGTTGATGGTTTCAACCCGGACTAAACAGGCTCAGTGTTATTTGAAAGATCCAATCTCTTACTTTAAGAAGCTAGCCTCACTATTTTCTGGTCCACCTGTGCAAGAAAAACTGAAATTCCTTAGTAAAAATTACCCATATGCCCCTTTCTTGGGGTATGTAGGCGAAATCTAAAGCTGATATGAGCTTGTAACACCATGTGTTTTTCTTGATGATAACAATCTTTAAAAATTGAGATTTTCAATATTTTATACAACATCAAACTTGGTTGCCTGTTTCTAGTTTTTCAAAACCATGCTTTGAAATTTTGCCATATGCAATATTTGTTAAGTGCAGAAATCTTTGCTGAATTCATTTTTCAGAATCAACTTAATCAATATATGATTGACCTAGATTGATAATACAAATGAACGAATTGTGAAAACAAATAGTTCAAAATGAAAAAGTACATGATGATGCGACGACCAAGGCTTTATCAAGTGCTTAACACCATATAGGCTGTTACGGAGATGACCGTTTCTATATTGGTACATTAACAAAAGCCGTTTCCGTTAATCATTTAACAATGGCAGTCACCAGAAATAGTCCACCTCTGTGCATGGATGATTAACAAAGACTGGCACCTCCCTCGATTAATGGATGCGGCGCCATAATGAGTCCCCGTCAATTACTCTAGGGGCCTACACTACTACAAAAAAATCATTCACAGGACTTTTATATTTTGTTAACCGTGTGACAGTTTTAAAAATAACCACCACGGTTAATGTTTCGATTAACTGTGATGGTTATTTGTAATTATTGATTAACCTCATCTTTTTTATACCAAAAATTGCCACAGAAAATAGCGTATTAACTGTGGAGGTTTTGTAAAGAAAACCGCCATGAAAAAAAAGACCGCGGCGCATAGAGGCCCAAAAGAAGGCCCATACCAGCTTTGGTAGAAAAGAAAACCTAGGGTTTTTTCTAACTTACCCTCTCCCCTCCCTCATTTCTCTCCCACCGGCCCAAAGTCCAACTCCATCTCCCTCTCCTCCACTCCAACTCCACCTTCTCCCACCGGGGCGCACTCCAACTCCCCCCTCCCTCCACTCTAGTGCTGTTCATCTCCACCTCCCTTTCCTCCACTCCAAATGGCGGCTCGGGCGGCGTGGGGAGTCGGCGCGCTGGGCAGCTTGAGTGCGGTGTCGAGCAGTGCACGACAGGTGTGAGGCGGCACGGTGTCACGTGGCGAGGCATTGAGCGGCGCAATGGTGCGGGGAGCACGGGCCCGTGGGGCGGTGGCACGACCCTGTCCCTCAAGCTCGCCAACCCAATCCAAATCCGGGCGACAGATTCGGCGGTAGCGCCAGATCCGGGATGGTGGCGGCCCGCGATGCACGGCGCTCCACCGGGCGACATCAGCGGCGGCGCCCCCCCGAAACAGCAGCCCAGATCAGGGCCTGTTACGATTTCGTCTGGATTTTTTTTTTGCGTTTTTTTTTTAACCGTGAAGGTTTTGGTGGATCTGAAAACCGACATGGTTAATCGGCTAACTAACCATGACTTTATCTTTGTGGCAGTTACGAAAACTGCAACGGAAGTTAACGGAAGTTAATTTGTGTAGTAGTGCTACCTCCCAAAATCATGTTAGTAGTAGTGTTAGGGTGGCACAGTGAGATGGTAATTAATATAGCAATTTGTGAAAAGAAATCTGAGAATTAACATTATACTTTTTCTTTTGAGAAAATAAAGGCGTATTTATGTGATATACAGAAGTAATAATTACGTTTACAGCTGTACACACATCAGGGCTTGATATTAGATGCATGACTTAAATTGCATCCGGTCTCCGGCCTCGTACATGCCATCCGGATGTTATATTTAGTCGGCACTGTTTCTTCATATCATCTTCCCAACAGTCCTATTTTCGTTTATTTGGGACAGCATATTGCCAGATTGTCACACAAATAAACTATCATCTGGAGAGCGATAGCAGCATGAAACTATCTGTTGGGCACTGGATGTGTAGTAGTAAGTTTAGGAATAGAAGGTATGCAGGAACCATGTGTTCTTCCCAAGTATCACAATACATGAAGGTCTTTGAAAGATTGGTAGAGCAGCATGCGTAGGTGTCTGAACCAGGTACTTCCATAAGGATGTGACACTGCTGCATAAACCACTTTAAGAGCTGATTCACTCGATGATCACATATTTAGGAGATAATGGAAATCCTGTGCAGCCTCGCGGTTTCCATCGTCAGGCCACCAGTGGAGACGTTGGACTTTGGGTTCAGGAAAGAGCAAGTTTTCAGCTAATTAATATCCATTAACCAAAGCTGTAATATATTTGTTGTACGTGGGAAGCCAGAACGATGGAAAGATTGGTGGCAGAAGCCACGGATAAGATTCCAACATTCCAGTTGCTTATGCAACCTGTTCATAGCTGACTCTTCATTTCTTCAGACGTAATGCAAAGACATACATCTCCGTACGTAACCTTAGATAGATTAATCATGTCCAAACAATTTGCTGTGGATACTTTAGAAGATTACGGAAATTCTTTAGAAAAATTACCAAGAACTTAATGATTTTTTTGGGTTGTTGTCAAAATTTTGTGTCTTCCGCGCAAGCTTTGCGATGCTCGTGAGATACCTACTTGTGATAGTTTGGAATGGTCAAGGAGGATTTGGTTTCGGATCTATAGAAATAAACTTCAAAATTTTTTTAGATAATGGATAACAATATCCGGCCTCTACAAAAATTGACAGGTTGGATTCCATAACAATGTAACAATGTTCATGTGACATCAGATGCTTCATAGCCTCTTGAAACTTTCTTCACAGAACAACTTTCTTCATCTCATGCGTGTTACAGGTTTTTCTCACCTGGATAACACTGGGCATCTGTTACGCTTTGTTTGGCCGAAATGACCGACACACTGCAAAAGCAGGAGGTGGAATGCTAACTGACTGTTTGGCCTGGACATTTGTCAAGAGACGTTCCAGAACTTTTACCACCATTAGGAATAGAAAAGCAGCGTGCCTCATCAATGAATTTGAAAGATCCTGTAGAGCATGTTAAACAACACAAAGAGGCCATAAACCCTGTGGTGCGGTCCCTCCATTTCTAAAACTATTTATTTATGAACTTAATGGGGAGGAATGCGGAGCACGGTTAGTCTACTTCGTGATGACACCTATAAATGATAAGCATTGCCTTCAGACTAGATATATGTACATTGTCGTCTTCCACACATGCTTAAAGTGTTGAGCCACCTCCGTTCTTTCTGCCTTATTTAGACGCACACAGAGAGAGATGCAAGTGTATACTAACAAGTCTAGCATATAGAAATAGAAGGCGCCAGGAACTGTATCTCGTCAGGACAAAATAATATAGCTGCAAATCATGTAGCCTTATTTAGCTGCAAAATCAGGAACTGTATACCATGTGGTAGGGGCATTTTGGGTGTGCTGCTCCAAAACGTGGTGGGTGCTTCAGAGATTCGGAGTGTGGGTTGACTGTCACCTGAAATGGTGTGCCGTGTGCGTGTGACTTGAGTTCAGCGTGTGCCATGTGCCGTGTGAGTGTGACTTGAGCACAAATAGCATCAAGATGAACAGTCAATAGTTGCACCCTGTGAACGTCTAACCATGGTCTCTGTTCCGGATGTGGGTTTCCAACTCTGGCATGGCTTCGCAGGCGGCATTAATTGTATTAGCCATGGAGAGCATGCATATATGAGCTTGGTTAATCTTGTTTAAGCAAAACGTACGTGGCCTTCTTGCGTCACTTATTACTATGCTGCATTGTAGTAAAGATCACTGGTCGGCAGCAAGAATACTAGTCTGTTGTACAATGGCCATAGTAATTTTTGGGTGGTCTGAACTGGTAAGACTGTATGAATTGGTATTACTGGGAATAGATATATGCAATTCACCCCCCACGCATTTCGATTTATTTGTCTGAACACATGTTGCTAGTACTAGTAGTTGCTTATTGTCAACAGTCATTAGGAGTTTAATTTGCACCTGTTCGACCCTGTTTGCTTGACTAAGCCAGCATGACACTTGTCTTTTGAGAAAAAGTGTCTTTTTTCTTCTGGTTAAGCATACTGGGCAAACATGGAAAATAATAAAATTTTTCATGCTGTTATACAGAAACTCGTTTGAAGGAAAATGACCTTAAGTAAGCAAACACTATCAATACTAGTATAGTGCTCGTGTGTTGCCGCAGTTTCTTTTAAGGGATACATGTGAATTCTAAATGATGATCTTTGGCAGTACAAATCAAACATTTAAAAGATAATACACGTACCAATAACATAGTGTAGATGTAAGATCCACTAAAATGCAATAATACATCGAGTTAGGGCGTGATTGGTTGCACATCGGTTCAGAGCCTCGGCATTCCAAATGACATCGTGCACTTGGGCATGTTTGGTTACACATGTTGTGGATCCAGTACGAGATGTGATCACGTTTGGTTGCATCGACTCGTCCTATATGGAGACGGAACTGGAAATTGAGAAGACGAACTTGTGTAGGATGCTACGCAAAAGGGGTCTATCCCTGGTTCCTCATGGCCATTTGTCCCGGTTTCGTAATGGGGTTATGGTCCCGTGACTAATAGTTTCACTGTAGCACTAGAACCGGGGATCAAACTAATAGTGTGGTCTAAAATTGAAGAATGTGGCACACATCTACAACTATATTTATCTGCAGAGACGTGTTCCAACTATTTCATGGAAGGGAACGAGTTTATAGTAGGAAATATATTTATAACTGCAGATAACACTGTCATGCGCACTTGTTTGTAACAAGTATACCTCCATCAATGAACTTGATGTGGGAAATAAATAATGCAGCTTTCGAGCTGCCTGCCTTATAAAAGGTACATATCATCTTCACTACTGATGTATCATATCATCCCATCATCAGTTTCCTCCATAAAGAGAGCCGATAGAAATAGAAGTGTTGACGATAAAATCGGTACCACACCAAAACAAGAGCTAGATCGCTCTACGTAGAGCAAGCTGAAAATCGGGAATCGGCAAGCGCCTAGGCGATGTCCACACCTGGACCGTGTGCCTCCAACGATGAGCGCGATACGCAAGACACGTCGTCGGAGGAGCCTCGTCGGGAGCGCGGTACGCAAGACACGCCGGCGAAGCCTCTTGAAACCGAAACCCCACACACCCGGGACGGACCACGTGAGGGCGTGCAGTAGCTATGGACTGCCCTAGCCGGCCTGACCACTCTAAGGCGTGGTCGTCGTCGATCTTCCATTCATGGCAACGGTGGCGAAGAAGAAGGAGAGGGGGATGACCTACAAGCAAGACGGTAGTAGATTGATTTTTGTCGATTGGATGTAGATGGGATCAAATCGGCCATGAACCTCTTTATTATATAGAGGAGGGTGGTCTTATCCTTTTAGCAAACCGTCCTTGGACGTTCCAATCTCCAAAACCGAATTAGGAAAGTGATCGGTTCCGAACGTGCACAGCCCGGCCGGCTCGACGCTGGCGTACGTCAGTCGTGTTTTGGCCAGAAAGAGTACGTGATGGTCATATACGTGTATATGCATATATGTCCACCCGGTTGCCTCCTTGCTCTAGCAAATCAAGAGTACGTGCTGGTCACGTACACATATATATGCATATTTGTCCCGGTTGCCTCCTTGCACTTGCCTCACTTCTTTCCATGTTTAATGACTCCAAGACAACGATACGTATTGCACCTGCACTCCTTCATGATACATCGCCCTCGTGACATGATCCTGTCAGACTCGAGTTCAAAGTGGATAGGTGCTCGTCATATGGCTTCGTGCCTCAACTTCTCACGTGTTGGAACTAACACAGATGCACCAGTCGGACTTCAAGCAATTCCTGTTGCCGAGCTGTCTGGGAGTGGTCGGTGAGTTGCCGGAGAGGTCGCCGAGTTGCTAGAGGAGTCGCCGAGCCATCATTATAATCATATATGACACTTGAACTTTCCTCGGACAATTTTGGGTGTCAACATATGCCCCCCTGTTTTGAGGCGAGGGGTACACGAACCTGAAAACAAAGATAAGAAAACCGAACAACACGAATGCCCATCATATCGGTTGCCCAGCGACTAAAGGCGACACTATATATCGGCCATTTTTGTTCTTAGCGCGATGCATGCATCGGCCATTGTGTTCTAAGGGTGATACATGTAGTGGAGTGCCATTTGAGCTTCTTACCAAACACTTGGAAAATACTTCCATCAAGCACTTCCTGTTAATTGTTCTTGGGAGACTGCCATCTTGCATCATCTCCGGCAGATATGAATTTTTAAATACCACTTTGATCACCCCGTGATGAACTTGATGAAAGCCCATATATTTTTCCCACAAGCACTCTTGCTTAATCAGGACCTAAATACTTCAACAACAGATCTTCGGCAGTTCTCCAATAGAGCTCACTCATATCTGAAAACACCCTACCAAACACCCTTGTCAGACGTAGAGCTTGGATCCTGCAAAAAAAAATTCAACAAAGGATCGATTTCTGCAATTATGAACGGCCAAACCGATTGGTCAAACGGCCAGGCCGATCCAGCAGAAACTGCACAGCGTAGGGGCTAGCTGCTTCGATCGCCGGCTAAGTTGTTCGGCCAAGGAGGCGCTCAATAGCCGACTAAACCAGAAAGCAACTAGCCTTGTTAACTCTGCATTTAGGAAAAGAGAGGATGCGGCAATATTAGCTGGCCTAGCTAAATATAGGCTCAGGCTCATCCAGCAAGCTTGATCGTGGACATCAACAAGGCAAGCAATCCAATGCACCAACTAGAGTTAATTGCACATAAGTAATCCAAGCCGACGATATCTATCTCTTTCTTTAATCAATCCTCAACTCATAGCCAATGTGTATATGTTGCCCAGGTACATGCATGCATATATTATATATATGTCTTCTGAAAGCTAAGCCGAAGATCAACTTTCTTTGAAAATCCTTGAGACACGGCCACGTTGCTATCAACCAATTAATACATTTGGGTGTGCAACTTACTTGTCGATGCATGCATGTATATATGTAGTTTACCAGCTGATGCATGTGAATATGTAAAAGCACGATTAACATGTCCAATAGGCCAAATCAAATGAAAAGGCCACGATTTAAAGCATGCATAAATAATCAGCTAATTTTCACATTCACATGTACCATGCCCCTAAAGCCATAGAGGTAAATTCTACAGAGGGCTTTTCACAACACAATTGTTTAGGCACCACGCATTGGCAAATGTTGTAAATGGAATTTATGTTTACCTCAAAGCCGGATGCCCATTGAGCAAGCAAGTTTGCTCTTTGCATTTATTTTACATGCAACTGATCTTCTTCTTGCCCCCCAGGACATAATTCATTGAAATAAAATTCCCTAGGGGGCTTTTCATATAGCACGATGGTTGTAAACATTCATCGGCTATATTGCACGCTAAGGGCGATAACAAAGTATCGGCCATATGGATTCACCCATACCAACGAGCATAGCCGAAATATATTTTCGGCTCTTGATCATTGATAAGCAAAATAATTTGGCAACCCTCCATAATATAAAAACTCATACCAAGGATCAAAATAAGAATCTGAGGGCTGACCATACATATCCAAGGATGAATTCCACATATGCACGGCAGAGAAAACGGACGATGCCATGACCGATTTTGATGATTTGGTGCAAACCTCCAATTTGGCGATTGTGTCTTGAATCTCTTTCCTCTATTCTTTGTTTGTGATGCACCGCTTACTTGATCATCATCCTTTTGATTTTTAGTGCTTCCTTTAGGGACCCATGCTAAACCCCTTTCTCTCAAATTCTCTGCTGCTGAGCTTCTATAATTCTTTCTCCTGCCACCTTGATAAACCAATTGAGCATATTGGTTTTATCTTCGTTTTGGACAGCAGCAATTCTTTCTTGATCTTAGGTACTTTTGCCTTTTCTCGTTTAGATTTAGTACCTACAATATGAATAGAGGAATTTTCAACTTGTTTACCATCAATAGCCAGATTTTTCAACAATGTAATCGGCTTTTCAATGGTGACATTCAGATCTGAATTTTTCTTTTCCGTCGATCATACTTCACGCGGTAAACTTGCTTTACCACCTTCCCTTTTGGTACAGCTCCAGACCGATTTTGATCAGATCGGTCTTTGTAAGATGATGGCTCTTTCAAGCGTTTTGGAGCTGCATACTCCACATGTTGTGGCTCGAAATATGATGGAACATAAACCTTCCTTTGCCAATGTTGTTTTTTTTGAGGATTATGCTTTGGAGGCAACTTTGATGCTTGGGTTTTCTTTAATTGATTCGCTTCCCCTATCTTTGTATATTTAGCTAGAAGCTCTTGAAGCTAAGCTTCGGTCTTCTATTGCTTTTTTTTCTTTGTCATGCTTCTTGCCTCCGCTAGCTTTATGAGCATCCTCCTTTGCTTCATCTTGATGGACAGGCTCCAAAGGACCTCCAGCCGATTCCCCTTGCTTAATGGAATTAATCGGCTTTTGGAAGAGATGGAAAGATTTTATTTGCCCCCTAGTGTTTTCTAACATCGGAGCAATATTGCTATTCTTTGAAACATCTTCAATTTTAATTTTATGGACGTCAATTCTGTCTTCACTTGAGGGTCTTCCATCTCTTTCTTGAGCATTAGAGCCTTGAGCCTCAAGTGAATCGGCTAGTAGTGCAAGCGATTCAAAACTTGTTTGCCATCGTGGCCCGATTGAATATAATCGGTCCACTTGTTGTGCCTCAAAAACCTCAATCGGTCATTATCAATGTCGGATTGGATCTCATGATGAAATACATTGCAACTATGAGTATTATGATCAAATGAATTACACAGACTTGCAATATATAAGCTCTTCCAAGTTCTGAATTGATGGCAAAGCATTGTGATCAATATGCCTAATAAATTTACCTTTCAGCAACATGTTAAAGACATGATCACAACAGATAGAACCAAAGGTGAGCATTAAATTTGTAAGCCGATTTTCTTGTAGAATCGGCTTCAATGCTTGGCAAGCGAAGAGATTAAATTTAACACCAATCCATTCGGCCGCACCTTTACAATCATCTTTCATGCCAGAATTAAATGTATAACAAACATCAGCATGAGCAATATTCTTCAATCTTAGCCCCAAATCATAAAATCCAAAGTAATTGCAAAACTTATATCTCATTCGGGACCAAGTGTGAATTGAATTTAAAGTAAGTAAAGCAATCCACATATATGTATAATTCACATTAAACATTGGGAAAAAGCTTTAACTTTGACAAAACATTGTCATCGGCCTTCCAATTGAAGACAACATGTTGGCCGATGCAAAATTGTACCTTAGTGACGAAAGATGTAGCAACCAAGGTTCTGCTCTCGATGGTCCCACCATTAGCAATACCTTTGGAAAGAGTTTGTGTGCTCTCTAACTTCACCGATTTCCTTCTCGGGCTCTTCTTGCATCCCGACACCCACCATAGTAGTGGCAAAACTTGCTGAAGCACCTATGGAAAAATCTACAACAATAGGAATCGACTTAGCCGACTCGAAGTCGTCAATGCCGATTCATGCTTAATGTCGGCAACTTTAGCCAGCTCGGTTTGCCTCCCGGGGTTGGCTTGGCTAACTTGATTGGTTCTTTCTCATTGAAGCACGATTGGCCATTGGTCAATCGGCTATGAGGTAAATACTGCTGCCCATTGTGAATTTCGCTAGCACACGCTCTCCTTTGGTGAAGATCTTGACACATTAATGAACGAGGAATCAATACTCCACCTTTATATATGTGTTGCAATTTCTGCTTATGAATAGCTTGACCGATTTGAGCAATCGGTCTTGCTGATTTTTTCTGCCCACTAGTTCTAAGAATTGATTCCAGCAATCCCTTTTGGACAATGACACTAGTGGTTGACCTCTACTTATGAATGGGAACATGAGCTTGCCCCCGAGCCTGAAGACTTGATGGTGATCTTGAGGCCTTCCCGATTGTCACTAGATTTTTCCAATACCACCTCACGATCCGAGATTTGCTTTCTCTTCTTAGGCTCTCTAGGCTCGCCGATCATAACATTTTTTCCAATAGTGGAATCGGCTTGCCCCAGTCGAATTAAAATGGCCGGATTATTTTTCTCCAGAATTTCGGCCATCGAAGGTGCCTTCCTGCAAGGTAAAGAATGTGCATCCTCTCCTAAATTGGTCTTATCAGTTTCGGATGCCGAAGAGACCAATTTGGATTGATTGCCAGAAGCAATCGGCTTAACCGACTGAAAAGTCGGCTTGACCGATTCAAGGCGGGTAGTTGTTTCACAGAAGGCAACAATCGGCTTGGCGGACTTTAAAGCCGGTTTAGCCGATTCTGAGGGAGCATGCAACTTTTCTTTCTTTCTTGTAATCTCAGGACATTTACTCTAGAAATCTTCATTATGCTTTTGAACCGTTCTTATAAAATTTAACAAAGCATCTTTAAGTTCAGCAAGGTCTGATTGAGAAAATTTTGATGAATTCTTTTTTGTCATGCATCGGCATGTCACGTTGTGAACTTATAGCCGATGTATATGAATGCACTGGTTGCATGTTGCTAGAATAACTAAAACTCAAAGAATTTTCAGCACACATCGGTTCTTTGTCATAATATCCGTAATCATAACGTGTGTAATGAGGAGCACTAAGAAAACTATCAGCCGATGTGACATATCTATTACCATTATACTAGCAACATTAACATAAGAATTTACTGTACTTGCAAAATAATTATCATGTAATATATTTGCACGTACCTTAGGTGTGGAGCGATAATACTGGGATGCAGTACCTTGATACGCCTCCATATATGTTCAGCAGAAGCTTTCAATGTCTTGATAACTTGGAGCCACAGAAAACAAGCGCAGCCAAATTTCCTTCACTCGTGGATGCAAAAAATAAAATAAAGTTTCCAACTGATCTCCTTCACGAGATGACTCTTAGAAGAGATTCGATATATATTTAATTTAATTGGCTCAACGTCACGCCTTGGCCACAGAAATCAATATGCATGCACTGGTAATAGCCAGACAGCGGCAAACGTTGCAGCTTTTGCTTTTATGGACGAATCTTCCCAGCCTGCGTGGCTTTACTTTGGACTCCAAAGCTTCATGTACGAATCAGCGAGGCAATTACAGTCGACAAGACCACTGCAGCAACCGACAAAACTAATCGGCAATTAGTGTCCGATTTGTATGTTGTCGGGAGGAAAAACAACGATCGATCTTCACGTATGCCAAGCTATACGTCGGGCGAACCAAATAGTAGATCAATTAAGATTATAACTAGGGCAGATAGATTCGGCTACAAATCAGTAAAGCCGAAAACAATCGTCCCCAGCGGAGTCACCAAAAAGTGTGTTGACGATAAAATCGTAACACACCAAAACAAACTAGATCGCTCTCACGTAGAGCAAGCCGAAAATCGAATCGGCAAGCGCCTAGGGATGTCCACACCTGGACCGTGTGCCTCCAACGATGAGCACGATATGCAAGACACGTCGTCAGAGGAGCCTCGTCGGGAGCGCGGTACGCAAGACACGCCGGCGAAGTCTCTTGAAACCCGAAACCCCACACGCCTGGGACGGACCCCGTGAGGGCGTGCAGCAGCTATGGACTGCCCTAGCCGCCTAACCGCTCTAGGGCGTGGTCGTCGTCGATCTTCCGTTCATGGCATCGGCGGCGAAGAAGAAGGAGAGGGGGATGACCTATAAGCAAGACGGTAGTAGATTGATTTTTGTCGATTGGATGTAGATGGGATCAAATCGGCCATGAACCTCTTTATTATATAGAGGAGGGTGGTCTTATCCTTTTAGCAAACCGTCCTTGCACGTTCCAATCTCCAAAACCGAATTAGGAAAGTGATCGGTTCCGAACGTGCACAACCCGGCCGGCTCGACGCTGGCGTACGTCAGTCGTGTTTTGGCCAGAAAGAGTACGTGATGGTCATATACGTGTATATGCATATATGTCCACCCGGTTGCCTCCTTGCTCTAGCAAATCAAGAGTACGTGCTGGTCACGTACACATATATATGCATATATTTGTCCCGGTTGCGTCCTTGCACTTGCCTCACTTCTTTCCATGTTTAATGACTCCAAGACAACGATACGTATTGCACCTGCACTCCTTCATGATACATCGCCCTCGTGACATGATCCTGTCGGACTCGAGTTCAAAGTGGATAGGTGCTCGTCATATGGCTTCGTGCCTCAACTTCTCACGTGTTGGAACTAGCACAGATGCACCAGTCGGACTTCAAGCAATTCCTGTTGCCGAGCTGTCTGGGAGTGGTCAGTGAGTTGCCGAAGAGGTCGCCGAGTTGCTAGAGGAGTCGCCGAGCCATCATTATAATCATATATGACACTTGAACTTTCCTCGGACAATTTTGGGTGTCAACAAGAAGGCATCAGGGGACCACATCTCACCAGGAGGGTAGATGTGCCAAACGCTGGGGTTCTATGGCTCATCTTCTCAGACCGCAACTTATGAGCTGACATGCGACGTACGACAGTTCTACTCCCTGCAACAAAAGAATGCTTGTACTTGGGTGCTTGCGAATGGTGCCTGCTGCTGCTCCATGGTCATGTTCGCACATGCCTTTTGAAATTGGGCCTTGCTACGTACGCTAATCCCGGTACACCCCGGAAGGTAAAACAGCAGAGACATACTGATCCAATCAAGGTGCACCTCATTCGAGCAGGGACCAAATCAGAATGTGCTCGTGCTGGGTCGATTGAGCATTCGCAAGGCAGGGTTCTACATGTTTAGACAAAAATGTATTAAGAGCATATGCCCCCAATCATGCGGCCGTTGGATTTCGTTTTGAGATCTGTGCCTGCCTTTTCAGCCAACTGTATACTCATCGTATATTCTTGGTATTGCAATATTTTCTGGACACCGTATTCCAGTCTGACACAATCAACTTTTTTTTTGATTCTCTCTTCTCTCACACGACTCCTCTCCTCCCATCCTACTTTTCTTTTTTTCTGCTCGGTGGATTTTTTTTTCTCGCGCTCTCGCCCTTCTCTCTCAGCGCCCGCCGCCGCCGGTGCTTCTCTCTCCACGCCGCCGCTCTCTCTCTCAGTGCCGCCACCGTCGGTGCTTCTCTCTGCCGCCGCCTCTCTCTATCCCCACCGCTGTTCTTCTCTCTACCTGTCACCGCTCCTCTATCTGATCTCTATCGCCGCCGTCGCTTCTCTCCCCTGCCCCTCTCTCTCATCTCTCCTTCCCGCACTTCCCTCATGTCTACTTTCCGCTCCTCTCTCTCTCTCTGTCATCTCTCACCCACGGGCTCCTCTCTCTACTTATTTTACCTGGGAGTGATGTTTACCTGTTCAGATCCGGTATTTGTTCTCCATGGTATTTTTTATGTTGAATTGATTTGTTCCTACTCAAAGAAAAAAATATTGGCTATGGAAAGATCCAAGATTGATTTCCCTTCTCCAACATATTAGATTCGTTTCCCCATTTTAAGACATTGTTCCAATGTGCTCATAATTTTCTTCTTGAACACAACTCGTATATGCTGAAGCATTTAGACTTTTTTTTTTTTTCCTTTTTTGCAGTGTCATGGATGTGCCTACTTCTAGATCTAATCACACTACTGGTAAGCTGCTGCTTCTTTTGAGAAAGCACAATAAGTTCATATTTATCTGTTCATCAATTGTTCCAAATTCCACGTGATTTCAAATGGAGATCTTTCAATTCTCGTCGTGTAGTATCCCAATCAAATATATAGCACAATAAAGCTTCTAGATCTAATCAGTACTGAATATGTATTCATAAAGATCACTACTAAGCATGTAACTTTAGTTTATATTTGTACAGAGTTTGACGGTGGTATAGTCCCCATTATATGATGATAGATTTAGGCTTCTTCTTGGATATCTAGTCCTTGTAGGAATTCTCACTACCTTTTAATACTACAATGTTATTATACTGAAACTGATACCCTATTCTAGCATGTTAATACTAGCACTAGCTTGTGCAGTTCTAGCTCCAATGAGCGCATGCTTATATGTCTAGTCCTTATATGCCAAAATAGATCTGCAACCCAAAGGCTAGCACTTTAGAAAGCACATTGGTTCATATAACTGAGCACCATCAGTTGTCTCTTTATCACGACTGTCACCCGTGAGGATTCCACCTATCTATATTTTTATTATTTATTATTGTTATCAATGAGGAACATATGAGCTCAGAGACTAAAATGTTGCGGACATTGTTATCAATTGCCGGTCCTCTTCTTCTAGCTCCACGTCGTATTTCATTTCTCCCTCATTATCTCTGTCTCTCCCCTGCCGGCGCCCATTCTTACTTGTGTCAACTTTTTTTCCGTTTTACTTGCAATTTTACTGATATACATGTCTTTTTTATCTTATTTAGTGCGGCAGGTAGTGGTTACCCAGGCCGCCATTGTTGCACTATCAGATCTGGTGAACCAGCTGGCAATGTCTTAGGTACTCTTCTACTAATTAGCACCACAAATGTTGCTGGGAACTTATTTCTGAATATCTATTTATGCTTGACATCTATACTAGTTAGCTTGCTTTCAACTTATTTCTGCTGAGTCAAATATATGAAGCCAAACTGTCATCTGTGTATGTCTTAGCTTGATGTTCTGAGCAGTGTGGATCCATGTCGTAGTAATCAGGTAGAGAAGAACATTGTACTGTGTACTTGCCAAATGAAATGTAAAATCCTTTTCTTTGTTCTATTTTCATAATTCTCATAGTTCATTTTTTTTTATATATTTGTGATCATATAAAATACAAATGGGCCGTTCCCTATGCTTTTGGCGACCTTTTAAAATCGTAGAACATCATGTTATTGGTTACAGAGGAAGTATCACAATGTTAACCATGTAATTCAATTTCATAATAAACCCTTTTGAAGACAAAATTAATGACAACATTTTATATAAATCTAGTTATGCAGATAACAGGCTAGATATGCATAGTTGCATTTTTCTGAATCTTTTGGCAAGCAACGCTTTGTTTGGACAGTGGCAGTAATTCTTATGAGCCATTTCGTTTATATTTGCCAAGTTTACTTTGATATGTCCACTAATTACTATTGCATTACCCTTGGAAACTAAGTGACAGTCAAATCCTAACAATCTGCAGAGAACAATGGGCTGTGGTAAAGATTATGTTGTATACTCACAACTGAGTTTTACTTGTCATGTTAATCCTGATAGTCAATCATTTGAGTACATTTTGGCCATATCTGCAACCCAAAGGCTAATGCACTTTAGAAAGCACATTGGTTCATATAACTGAGCACCATCAGTTGTCTCTTGTTTAGCCCTCCATCTCCTTTTAAAAGAGAGATAGCAGTGTGGTAAGTACACTTTGTGGAGCCATAATGAAAAATGTTGTTCGATCCTTCTTGAAAATTGGCTTTACCTAACTTGGCATTGAACTGGTGATTGGTATGTATTATTTTAGATGGAAGAGGTTTTATATATGGTCGGTGTTTTAGAGCAGAGTTTGTTTATGGACAGAAATGACAGCTTCGTAGAGAGATTTTCACCTATTTCTTTTCTTTGGATTTCAATCCTAAAATTGTCAATTATTGGTACCTGCATTTTTATAGTCCATAGGCTGGAGTATGGAAGCAGATTTATGGCAGTTCATTCATGAAACACATTTTCTCATAATTTATATTTAGCACATTGTAGTTTTTCATGGCCATCTACTTCTCTTCTTTAGATACAGTACTTCTCATAATTTATATTTAGTACATTGCACATGGATGCACAACTCTCATAAGCGTGGCACAATCAGCCGTAACAACTTTCTAGACTTTTGGAGCAAAACTCAACAACCATCATTTGTTCTTGAGATACCTCCAAACATTAATCTAGGATCACCATTATAAGTACTGTCTTGAGATACATTCTTGAGAATGTGCAATGTACCTGTTAGTTTACATTTTAAAGAAATGCACTTTCAAAGCAATCCAAATGATATTGATGGTGCTAAATTTGGTTTTTCTACAATGCAGTGAGGTTTCGTTGAAGTTTTGGCATTTTATATTGCAGTAGTCACTACTCAGTAATCTCTGGTAAGAGAGTAATTCTATTTAAAAATAAAATTCTGCTAACATGGATTGCTTGGGCATGTCAACAGTGAAATAATAATTTCGGTTTTATGGTACCGCACATACCATAATATGTTGTTAACATATAGAAACCTGATTAACCTAAGTTGTACTTATTGATTTCCTCGAATTATGTGCTAGGATTTTATATAGCACATTCATTGCATATTTTATTGAAATATGTGTAAGTTCCTAATCTGATCACACCCAGCATCAGGAGGCCTATGCTCACATCGGCTTGTCTCTGTTAGTGGACATAGAAGGTTTTTGCATATACTACTTTTCTAAAATTGTATTTGAAGTTCTACTAATAATAATACACTGGTAAATTTTTCATTGTCTGCATCCCCTGTCTACCAGATGCTCCTTCCCTGTATTATCAAGGCCATCACAAAGTAGTGATGAACGAAGGACTAGAAGCAAATTAGATAACATAAATATGGCACTTAAATGAGACCACTTCAGGTTTTTCATTTTTCCTTTGTGCAGGGCAAATAGTGCAATAATTAGTTCTGGTACATTCCCACAAGTTGCGTTCAGAAGCCCACCAACTGTAATTAAAATTGTTCCGATTCAGATATATGTGCCAAGTTAAAAAATAATTGCAAAAATTCTAAAAAAACATGGCAAAATGCAGTATTAAGCTAATTTATTAAGCTAATGTACCTCTTTGCACATGCTTTGACCTTAGATTCTTGGTCCGGACGAATAGAAACAACAACTCATGCGCATGCCTGAGCAAATTTGCAGTGA
Source organism: Hyparrhenia diplandra (assembly GCA_015847255.1). Lineage (NCBI taxonomy): Eukaryota > Viridiplantae > Streptophyta > Magnoliopsida > Poales > Poaceae > Hyparrhenia > Hyparrhenia diplandra. Next base: position 342,781 of record JADLZK010007598.1, on the reverse strand, counting down.
GCTTAAGCATAGTGTGCTAGCTTCCAAGGTACAGTGGCCTTCCATTTGCCTTGATGCCCCTCTATGGAGGAATTTGTAGTGAGCTTAAGCATAGTGTGCTGACAATAAGATATATTAGTTTGTGCTGTACCTCTCATAGGAATGCACAATGTTTTTGAACTTCTTATTTATCCATGTCTTATACTAATTTAAGTATTGTTTAATAATACTTAATTAACATTATGGCATAAGCAACACGTAATTGTACCTTAAATCTGTTTTATTTGTACTTACCAATTCATAGTATCAAATGATAGAGAATCTTATGTGCTTAATAGTAGATTTTTACATCCAACCTCATTATCTCACAGATTATTTCTTAAATTTTAATATTTCACAACATATGAAACTAAAAAAAATGTCTGTCCAGTTTCCCCTACCTGTATAAAAGTTATCTCCCTACTGCCGCGTGCCCCTACCTGTATAAAAGTTCTCTCTACTGAATTTTGAATTGTATTCTCATTGTATATCACAAATGTAAAACCCAAATAAATATTAGTGATATAATTCCTTCTATGTACTAATATGTTTGAGTTTGCCTAATGCCAACTTTAGATCATGTTTGATTCAAACCAAAAGAAAAATTCTATTTGTTAGGATTTGGTTTAAGTTGAGATTGCACTAATACTTGGTACTTTTTATTGTGTAGGTTTTGGTTCTATGGAGCCCTCTTGTGTTGATGGCATCGAAGAACATCTACAGGGGCAGGGAGAATGTAGTGGAAGTGTGATTTGGTTTCGTGCATCATCCTCGTGTCTAGAGTTTATGGCAAGCGTTGCTCCACAAGATGGACGCACCCAACATAGGTATTATTCTTTGTTAGTGACCGCCTTAATAGCTACTATCATATCAGATTATGTCCATTCCTTTTCCTAACATTACAATATATACTATCATTTGTGTACCAGCTGCATCGCTCGTAGCCCTCCATATAACCATTTGGAAGCACAAGTACTGAAGTTTACAACTACCCTCCCACCGACCTTTGATTTGCGTGAAGCAATAACACTTGGATATCAGAACACCAAGGGCCTAGTCAGTGAGACTGGTGAAGAACCGCGTGTCGATGCTTCATCTTTGTTTGATATGCTTACCATGGTATGCGTTTGGTCTTGATAACACTAGTTTGGGTTCTATACACTCTTAAATTGTACTTCTATGTGTCAAATTGTAACACCCCAAATTTTGCCTCTTTTGGAAATAGAATAAAATAATTTGTTTATGAATTTTTGTGCTCATAAAACATAGGAAAATAAATATTTTTGACAAAATAAAAATTTATCATAAGGTAGTAACATGTTGTGCACTCATGCTGGAGCATTCTTTATTTTTTTTGTGTTGTTTGGTTTTGGTCAAATCTGAAAAGAAATTTAAATTCTATTACAAAGCCCATTTGAAAATCTGGTTTAATAAAAGAAAAGTGTTTCTTTTTTCTCTCAGCTTGGCCGGCTGGCTTCTTGGACTCGACCGTATTCTCCTGCTCGAGTTCGAGTTGGACTCCGCCCTGAGCGCCGTTGCGTCAAAAATCCGACGTAATCAGTTTCGTATCAAACAATCACATGCCGATCCTATATATACCTATCCGCAGCGCAGAATCGCGTTTTCCTAACCCTAGCAGCCGCCTACGCCCCAGCCTGCAGAAGCAGCCGGAAGCCCTAATTTCGCCGCCGAGCTCCGGTTTTCACATTGCTCCAAGCTTCACCGTGAGTACCCAATGACCATCGCTGCGCTAGCGAACTCGGCCATCTTGTTTTCTCTCTTTTCCTTGAATCTGTTTGGCTCATACGAACTTGCCTTAAATCACAGCTCGTTGAAGTCCGCCGTATCAAGCTGCACGATTTTGTCCAAACGAGCTCGTCAGAGCTGTACTCCGTCGGCTGATGGATGGCTGGTGAGTACATCTATATATGCAACCCGATCGTGTTCAGAGTTCCACGCCTGATGCCTTGTCGCCTTTGTGAAACAAGCAAAGTGCTATATCGTTCTCTGCTATTGCCGGTGCGGATTGCACGTAGTCATCGCCCACGTTCATAAGACTAGCCAAATATCCATATGCACGTCTTGCAAGCTAATCCTATTGCTATCTTGCTGACATCAATCATACAGCTTGCTCCAAATTTGATCCGTTTCATTGCTAGCTTGTTGACGATGCGCCATCTGATGACATCACCTCATGTTTTCTTGCCGTTTTCCTTCACAAAAATAAATCTGCAAATACCATGGTAATACGCATACACCTTCAATCAACTTCAGCCATCCATTGTTTGATCAACACTCCAGTTTAGAAGGTACCCTACATTGGAATTTTTCTAAAGAGACCCTGAGTTCCTCCTATCCAGCACGTTGTCCACCCAGCAATCAAAGAATCAGATTTCATTTATTTTTATTTCGAAAATCACAATTTGACACAATCTTGTTATGCTCATATCTTTCTCATTTTAAATCCGATTTGAGTCGTTCAAGATTCGTTAGAATCGTAATTTCGTAACCTACATGTTTATATCACTGTTAGTCAGGTTTTTGAACTTTTAAATTTCGGATTAATATTAGTTAATTATTTTCTTACTAAAAAGCTTGTAAAATTCATAACTTCCCGTTTTTAGCTCAATTTTGTGATCTTTATATCGATGTGATCGTAGCGACGAGTAGAATAGTTTTATGAGCTTTTCTTACTGTTTTTCTTACTGTTTGATGTACTGTTATCTTATAATGCTCTTGTTTGCTTGGCGTATGAATGCTCGGATGATTGTGTGTTGCTGATTGGAATCAAGTAGGCGATGGCGTTATGTTGATGATCTAGAAGAATTGATGATCAAGGAGTTCTTTTGAAGTTTGGACTTGAAGAAGGATCTATATTTGAGGCAAGTATAGCTTGGGATCATCCTTGATGTCCTATTCACCCTAATAATTAATTCATGATGCATGTGTCCTCCTTGATTGCCACTAAGGATTTTACCTAGACTTGAATACTTGTTCCTTGTCACCTATGGGTTTGTGCATTGGGTAGTAATTGCTAGCGCTCAACCAACAAACATTTACTTATTGCTTTATGGATTAAATTGTGATAACTAGTTGATGATGCCATGGTTCATAGGGTGAAAGAGCTTGTGTTGTTTTTTTCTTTATGAAGCTCTTAGCTCTCCATAAGGACTTAATCCATTCGTGGATATCCGGGATATCTGATTGCAGCTATGGGGGTCACGTGGCTCGACTTTGGTTGTTCAAGGGGTCTACCTAGCTTTGTTGGTGGTTTGCCGAGAATGGGAGAAACGGGGTGTGAAGCTCTGTTGGCCACTTTAATATTGTTAGGAGGGTTTTTGAACGACCTTATATGGTCTTCACTTGGTTAGGGGAGTCGAGAACCTACTGCGGTGGAAACCATGACCCGTAGGTAAAGTGTACACCTCTGCTTGAGTTAACTAAACTGACATGTCAGTAGTGTTCGCGGTTATGAGCGGCCTTGGAACACTAATGGATAGATTTGTGTGCATGCCACGTTGATATTAAATTGATATTATATCTGTATACAAGTGTGAATAATGGTTTGGGATTCCTTTACTTGCTTAAGCCTAAAATTGGGCCAACACTAAAAGCAACCCATGATTAAAAAGCGATTGTCGGCTTTCGGCCTCATAACCCCTTGTTATACTTGCGGAGTTCGACATGGACTCACCCTTGCTATTTCATCCCACCTCAGGAGGAAGTTAGGCTTGTGATCAACCCGGTCGGTCGGTCCTGTGGAGCCTTCACCGAGAAGATCGGGAGTGCCTTTCATTTGCCCCGCTAGGCTGAGGGTTATATATTTTGTTCGTTATATTTTAAGCATTGTGAATTGATACTACTTTTTATTTGTAAACTATATGTGAGAGACTTCCAGGGCTCACATATGGCTTCATCTGGTTTTGTTCTTAAAACCGGGTGTTACAAATTGGTATCAGCTCCGTCTTGTTTGTAGGGCGCAAAGCCTAGTTAGAATTGGGCGTCTTTGCTTTCTTTCATCCTCGGTTGCATATATATATTGCAAGACCGGTATCCAGATCAACATGCTCAAGTGGAATCTAGATGCACGAAGTGGACATATCTGGAGTATAAGAGTCATTGGAGCACGGGAGCACATGTCACAAGGAGGGATATGTTTATCAGTTCACGAGTGGTGGAATCTATTCACTCATCTCTCGCTGATCGTCTTGACAAGTATGCCACGATAACTGATGCTGCTCATCAACCTCTCTTGGAATATCTTGGGAACCACTATGAAGAGATGAACAAATAAAGGAGATGACCGTAACAATCCAAGTCCTCCATCTGAAGCTGGAAGATCGTCAACTAGAGTTGGTAGAAATAAGGAACATCATGAGGAGACTAATGAGTGGAGAAGTCATGTTGGACTACCAAGGATCAACGGGTAGAGGAGGTGTTCCGACCATCCACCTACAAAAGGCGTACCTCGGATGTCGCTGCAATCACACCATGTTTAAGTAGGAATTTATGCCCTTATACAACAAAACGTTAGTAACGCAAGTTTGAGTCAATTGGTTGAAGTGTGATTCTTTAATGTTAAGTTGATTTGTCATTATGCATATGCTTGATTTGGATCTTTGTATTGAGTGCTATGATCTTGTTGGTTTATCCACAATTTCATTAGTTCATAGGCTTAAGGTTTAAGGATGTAGTGTAATAAATAGTCGGGTTGGTTTTCTTGTTTCTACCATGTCCTGTCTTTTCGGAGTAATCTGTCTTCCTTGGTTGATACCTCTGCCCTTTTGATCATCGAAAATCATGGAATAAATCTGGACAAAAGTAGACTTCCATATCTTTATCTGAGCGCAAGAATCACCTTCATATCTATTATGGTTTGAGAGATATGAAAATCACAAGATGATACAACCGTGCTGTCTAAAAAATTTGGAGCAATCGGTGATGTTTTGGTTTTCTATCAAAAACTGCTCGTGCAATATGGATGAACTTTTTCTGGGAAGAACTAGACTTCTTTAGTTTTCCAATGCCACAAGATTCATCTTTATATCTACCTTGAGTTGTGAGTTCTACCTATGACAATTTGAAGTTTCAGCGCTGCCTGGAATTCATAACAGTTTCGGTTGTGAACTGTTTTCATCCAACTTAACTTCTGTATCTGGAAACATGTACTATACAGGGTTGTAGATAATTTGATAAGATTTCCAATGGTGTAAAGTACAACCCGATTGGATTAACAGAACTCGAGTTATTGATATTTTACTGGACTGGAGTTTTTCTGCTCGCGAGGAATTGCAGAATTACTTGCGCTTACATATGCAAGTGAATTTCTTTTTGGAAGTCAGCGGACTATTAAGATGGATGACTCACTGAGGGAGAGAGTGTTTAAGCTACCGTGCTGGTCCCCTAGTAATCCTTTCTTAAGGGGGGTAGCCGCGCTAAAGAAGTTGCAAGGTGAAGATTGATATGTTCTAGTTCTCCACTTAGAAGCATATGCTATCTTCTTGTTGAGATGTCAACATTGAGCACATGCAACTTTCACTCAAGGTTGATGATGGATGGATCATCTACAAGAAACTTGTGTGCTTGACATGATTGGATTATGTCTCAAGCTATCACAACACTTTGGTGTTCAACTTACAATTCAAGATAAGTTAGCAATAATGACAAAGGAATGTGCTGCATGTTGGACTTCTCTACAGTTGTTCTATGATGAATTGCATGGAGAACTCTAGAGAGAGGTGTTGAGTTGAAGTAGTTTAAGAATGCAAGGGTGTTTCTTTGGAATGATATGGTTCTAGTGGAGGATGAAGGAAGGTTTGGATATGTCTCTCCAGATGGTACTACAAGAGAAGATATTAAGTGTGGTTGGATGGCTAGCATGTGGATTTTGGAGGTACTATCTGTTACATGGAGTAATATCTCGTGGATTATAAGAAATCATAGAACTAATAATTTGGACTTGAGTTGCATAATCGAGATGGATTGGGCTAATCAAGTGTTATAACTTGGAAAAGGTGGTGGTACTTTAGCTATAGATGCATAACTCGTTGTCGATGCCCTTAACAAAGAAGAGTTATACTAAGAAGATTAGGACAACACCACGAGCTAAAGATATGGAATCAAGGTTTGAGTAACTTAACTTGAGTATAGTTACTAGTGTTTTGAAGAGGGATGAATAGTCTACTTTAGGATAGAAGATTCACAAAGGACTTCTTCGCTAAGTTGATTTTGGGCATGTGATATCAGAATTGGATTGAAGTGACCATAGATATACATAACATGGAAGTGCGCTACCGTCTAGTGAAGAAAATGTGATGTTAAGGAGGTTCGAATGACACTAAGACCAGGATGTGAGTGGAACTCAAGCAATGTCACTAGTGCTATAAAGTTGGTAATTAATAAGTCCACTTTGGAATAAGAGGGATCATAGAGATTAAATGGATGTCAGAACTGAAAGATGATAGGGACCTACTTTGGATCGAGAGAGTCATCTTGGTCAATTGGAAGGTCTATATGATGGTTACGGTGCTTAGAAGGTTTTGATAACTACTCCCTGGTGTCCTCTTGTCGATCTTATCCTTGGGGGCGTAGTGACATAATCTCACATGATTGTTTCTCTCAATCTATTTTTTTTTTTTTTGTTGTGGATTTTTGTCTTGGATTATCTTATGATATCCTTGCTGATGCTACCATTGTTGACCACCAGATGGTCAAAACTAGAGGTGAGTATATGGAGTTAGCCGAGAGTTATGTTGGCCGGCTTGCCAAAGTTTAGGAATAAGCAATCATGATATCAGACAAAGATTAATAGGCATGTAAAGTAAGAGGAACCCTTACGAGAAAATGGAATTACTCGCGGAATGACAACGATTCGTGACGGAGTTTCTCAATCTCTTCAATCTTTATCTTCCGAATCTCGGGGACGAGACTCATCTTAAGGGGGTAGATTTGTAACACCCCAAATTTTGCCTCTTTTGGAAATAGAATAAAATAATTTGTTTATGAATTTTTGTGCTCATAAAACATAGGAAAATAAATATTTTTGACAAAATAAAAATTTATCATAAGGTAGTAACATGTTGTGCACTCATGCTGGAGCATTCTTTATTTTTTTGTGTTGTTTGGTTTTGGTCAAATCTGAAAAGAAATTTAAATTCTATTACAAAGCCCATTTGAAAATCTGGTTTAATAAAAAAGAAAAGTGTTTCTTTTTCTCTCAGCTTGGCCGGCTGGCTTCTTGGACTCGACCGTATTCTCCTGCTCGAGTTCGAGTTGGACTCCGCCCTGAGCGCCGTTGCGTCAAAAATCCGACGTAATCAGTTTCGTATCAAACAATCACATGCCGATCCTATATATACCTATCCGCAGCGCAGAATCGCGTTTTCCTAACCCTAGCAGCCGCCTACGCCCCAGCCTGCAGAAGCAGCCGGAAGCCCTAATTTCGCCGCCGAGCTCCGGTTTTTCACATTGCTCCAAGCTTCACCGTGAGTACCCAATGACCATCGCTGCGCTAGCGAGACTCGGCCATCTTGTTTTCTCTCTTTTCCTTGAATCTGTTTGGCTCATACGAACTTGCCTTAAATCACAGCTCGTTGAAGTCCGCCGTATCAAGCTGCACGATTTTGTCCAAACGAGCTCGTCAGAGCTGTACTCCGTCGGCTGATGGATGGCTGGTGAGTACATCTATATATGCAACCCGATCGTGTTCAGAGTTCCACGCCTGATGCCTTGTCGCCTTTGTGAAACAAGCAAAGTGCTATATCGTTCTCTGCTATTGCCGGTGCGGATTGCACGTAGTCATCGCCCACGTTCATAAGACTAGCCAAATATCCATATGCACGTCTTGCAAGCTAATCCTATTGCTATCTTGCTGACATCAATCATACAGCTTGCTCCAAATTTGATCCGTTTCATTGCTAGCTTGTTGACGATGCGCCATCTGATGACATCACCTCATGTTTTCTTGCCGTTTTCCTTCACAAAAATAAATCTGCAAATACCATGGTAATACGCATACACCTTCAATCAACTTCAGCCATCCATTGTTTGATCAACACTCCAGTTTAGAAGGTACCCTACATTGGAATTTTTCTAAAGAGACCCTGAGTTCCTCCTATCCAGCACGTTGTCCACCCAGCAATCAAAGAATCAGATTTCATTTATTTTATTTCGAAAATCACAATTTGACACAATCTTGTTATGCTCATATCTTTCTCATTTTAAATCCGATTTGAGTCGTTCAAGATTCGTTAGAATCGTAATTTCGTAACCTACATGTTTATATCACTGTTAGTCAGGTTTTTGAACTTTTAAATTTCGGATTAATATTAGTTAATTATTTTCTTACTAAAAAGCTTGTAAAATTCATAACTTCATGCGTTTTTAGCTCAATTTTGTGATCTTTATATCGATGTGATCGTAGCGACAATGAGTAGAATAGTTTTATGAGCTTTTCTTACTGTTTTCTTACTGTTTGATGTACTGTTATCTTATAATGCTCTTGTTTGCTTCAAGTATGAATGCTCGGATGATTGTGTGTTTGCTGATTGGAATCAAGTAGACGATGAGCGTTATGTTGATGATCTAGAAGAATTGATGATCAAGGAGTTCTTTTGAAGTTTGGACTTGAAGAAGGATCTATATTTGAGGCAAGTATAGCTTGGGATCATCCTTGATGTCCTATTCACCCTAATAATTAATTCATGATGCATGTGTCCTCCTTGATTGCCACTAAGGATTTACCTAGACTTGAATACTTGTTCCTTGTCACCTATGGGTTTGTGCATTGTGTAGTAATTTCTAGCGCTCAACCAACAAACATTTACTTATTGCTTTATGGATTAAATTGTGATAACTAGTTGATGATGCCATGGTTCATAGGGTGAAAGAGCTTGTGTTGTTTTTCTTTATGAAGCTCTTAGCTCTCCATAAGGACTTAATCCATTCGTGGATATCCGGGATATACTGATCAGCTATGGGGGTCACGTGGCTCGACTTTGGTTGTTCAAGGGGTCTACCTAGCTTTGTTGGTGGTTTGCGAGTGGGAGAAACGGGGTGTGAAGCTCATGTTGGCCACTTTAATATTGTTAGGAGGGTTTTTGAGCGACCTTATATGGTCTTCACTTGGTTAGGAGTCGAGAACCTACTCTGGTGGAAACCATGACCCGTAGGTAAAGTGTACACCTCTGCTTGCAGAGTTAACTAAAGCCCGACATGTCGGCCGTGTTCGCGGTTATGAACGGCCTTGGAACACTAATGGATAGATTTGTGTGCATGCCACGTTGATATTAAATTGATATTATATCTGTATACAAGTGTGAATAATGGTTTGGGATTCCTTTCTTTGCTTAAGCCTAAAATTGGGCCAACACTAAAAAGCAACCAGCGGTTTAAAAAAAGCGATTAATGGCTTAGAGCCTCATAACCCCTTGTTATACTTGCGGAGTTCGACATGGACTCACCCTTGCTATTTCATCCCACCTCGGGGAGGAAGTTAGGCTTGTGATCAACCAGTCGGTCGGTCCTGTGGAGCCTTCACCAGAAGATCGAGTGCCTTTCCGGTGTCTGCGCTAGCTGAGGTTATATATTTTGTTCGTTATATTTTAAGCATTGTGAATTGATACTACTTTTTATTTGTAAACTATATGTGAGAGACTTCCGGGGCTCACATATGGCTTCATCTGGTTTTGTTCTTAAAACCGGGTGTTACACAAAATACATTACTGTGTATTTGTTACATATAGGAAAATTATCAAAAAAATTAGTATTGAATAATTTTATTAATAATGTTGTTGTATTTAGTTTTTCAACCATATCCAATTTGTCGACTTCCTACACACACCAAATTTTAAATATTGGATTGCTACACACACAATGTTTCTTTTCTTGATTTGGTTGCTGTTATGAGACATGTATATGGACATCTTATTGTGTTAAATATAAACGTTGTACAGTCAAAGGAGCAAGTAATAGAGATTCCTCCAAGGACAATGTTGTTGAAGGTCATGGAAGCAATTGGTGCAAAAACAGGACCTATTTTCACATGCACACCATGTGGAAGTTTACATTTCAAGGTGTGTGTTGAGCTTGATGTATCAGGCGCTAATTTCTCACATGGTAAGTCACCTCCAGTTGCTAAGGTGAACGGTAAAATTTGTGATTCTCCAGCACTAGCAGAAATTAGCGCTATCAGGAAAGCTTTCAAGTATTTGCGTCAGGCACACTTCATTGAAGTCCATGACTATAGTAGCAGCATAATTCAGATGTTTCTTATGTTTGGATATGATTGGGGTGATGTCGACTATTTAGACTATTTACTTAAGAAGATGATTGAGCAATGGGAATTGTCACTCAAACAATGTGATCAGTTGTCAGACCATTTAGACTACAAAGTAATTATGGATGATGGAAATACTCGTTTTGCTAGTACTGAAGCTAGTAAAGTGTATACAACGATGGATGATTTTATATTATATATCATCAAGAGGTATAGGGAGATCCCTATTTATGCACGTTCTGAGTTGGAGAAAATTCAAGATGAACGCTTCAAATATAATGAAAAAAACAATTGAGAAGCAGGTGGAGCGTTATTCTGAGGTTAGTGCAGCACTTGTACATTTCTAAATATGTATATGTGCAAACAATATGAACTTGAGATGATAGTTTTTTCACTAATGCAGTTAAAATTAAAATGTTGCAGGGATTTTATTTGCAGTCTATCTGGTTTTCTGAAAAGGATGTGTTGGATTATGTCCTTTCTTATCTAGGTATAGGAAAAGCTGAGTACAGCAGTGTTCTGAGCGACAACGGTAAGGTGGAGGGGGAGGAAGGTTTTCATTTCCTTGTATGGTAGAAGGGAAATATCACATATTGGAAGTTCATAGCCGGGCTATAGTATCTTCTAGGGCTGAGGAAGTTGCTGCACGTACAGCGTTGCTATTCATGGAATCAAAGTTCAATGTGAGGATTGTTGATCTGAATTATTCTGGTCGTCAGGCTGCTGAGAAGGAACACAACTCCATGGACTTTAGGGTACATAGGCTGATTGAGGTGGCTCATCAGATGAAAACTGAAATCGATAACATGGTGGAGTGGATTGCAGCTGGATGCGCGGCATATAGTGGTGACCTAAGATTAGTGTTTGGAGGTCCTCTATGTCAAGAACAAATGGTGGCTGTTGAGTTCTGCTCCAAAAAATGTAGAAGTTCTTCGGGCTGATTGTGCCATGCGTTCTGATAGTGTTGCATCCATCTTCCAGGAAATAGACAAGCTAAGCTATAGTTTAGATTGACTGTAAGGATTAATCATATCATGTGTTGTCTGCACCTAGCAGTAGGTAATATGTATCATGACAACTTCTAGTTAATCATATTGTATCACGAAAATGCACTACTAGTCATTATTTGTACTAGTAGATTATGTTCACCGCCTCATTTGCTTGCTGCATGGCATTTTATACAGTTTCTCTAATTTGCGTTTGATTGACATTAAACATTTATCATTATTTTAAAGGATGATATAACTTTGTGATAGGAGGACTGTTATTTTAGTTAGCAGTAGAACTTTCCTTTTTATATTAACTTTTAAAAGCTCGTTTTTTTTCCAAGTACTTGTGGTGGTATATTTTGATGATTGTGGCTGCAATGGGTTTGAAATTTGAGAATGCTGGTGTCAAGACTAGCTTCTTGTATAATGTGTAGCTCCAATCTTTTTTCGGCTGAACCAAACCCTAGTAGCCCGTGTGGTCTCTTTGCCTATATGATTTCTTCATACCAAAAAAAAAGGACTCTTTTCACTCTGCTGCTACAATGATCGTGTGGCGTCTTTGGCTATCAATCCATAATCATCTCCTAGCGATCATATTGTCGTCACTTTCGACAAGGGTTTTTTATCTATCGAACCCCAACACAATCATCTCGTCCTAGCTCACATTATCGTCACTTTTGACAAGGGTTTCTGATCTATGGAACCCCAACACGTAGAATTGGGACTTGAATCTTCTAACAAATGTCTTTGATTCACAAGCGGCAGGTTCAATAGGCCTCGTCAACATTGTACCACTTCTCATGTATGCTTCTACAACGCCCGAATTAGCCTTACATGCCGGCTAGACCGGGTTGACATTGGCCGTTCCATTCTTAATCCGCAGGCCTGAAGAGTTATCACCCACTGCACCTCAATGCTCATGGCTAAGGCTGTTGCCCTTGCTTTGGCTGCAGTAGCAGTCAGCAGGGTGCAGATCAACAACATCATCTTCTTCTTAGATAGTGAAGAATCGGTTCGCTTTTTTCAACCATGTTAGATAGTGAAGAATCTTTTGTCACAAAGACAAGAATACAGCCTATGATTTTATTTCTAAAATTTGATTGATTATGTAAACCTTTCTTGAGGAACTAGTACAGGGTATAACCCTAATTAGAGATGCTTCTACAAATATTGATGTCATTACTTTCTTTCGAAAGACCACAACTGTTTATGTTTATTCTCCACCTTCCACTATATTGTTGAGTTAGCACACACCAATATGAGAATTTGAGTGGTTTTAGTATGAAATAGGCTAGTAAACTTTGAGGATGATGACATCAATAAACATTATTTTGATTGGGCGTATCTCAAATGTCATGACTCCAATTTTTGAACGTTACCAAAAAAAAATTAGAGGCATACAAATATTTTGAGGGGGAGCATACTCTAATTTAAGGACACTCAACCTGGACACTAACTGCTCCATTACCTTGATTTCCGATGCACATCACATACTCTCTATCCTGTCCGGGGATTTGTACATTCTTAGTTCGCAGTAATAACATTTTTTAAGAATTTTGTTACCAAAGGCATTTATAACACAAACAAATCACAAATATCGTTCAACTAAATATCAAATGCATATAAGCAGTGACGATGCTCAACATAGCCAGCAACATTTCCTTGGAAATGACTTTTTGTTCAGTAGTTCTCAATCACTTATAAAGATTGATTTCTCCAAGAGTCCAGGCACAATTGTGGTCACAGCAAGACCATAGATGAATATACCGAAGAGATGACCCATAGAATTAAAAAGCACAGCCACTCCTTGATCCATTGGGGTACACAAAGGTCCAAAATCCAGGAATCCACATCTTTAGAGTGGGCTTCTATTCACGTCTTGATCCACCAGGGTACCAAAATATCCCAAGTTCATTATTAACAAGTTTTGGAGACTCAGTTCTTGGTCCAGTAGATTACCAAAAGATGCAAAATACAGCAGCCAACTGCAAAAATTCAAACAACCAACAAAATCAAATAGCCCACTACTATTCTTTGAAAAACGAAAAATAATGTGAAGAACTGAACAAAGTGTTCTTATTTTCATAGCTAATAAAGTTACTCTACTAACAGCCTAAAGAAGATGAATGAAGCCCCCACCATTCATTAAATGGTGCATTAGTGCACAACTTTAACAATTATGAAGAAAAAAACAAGATATCTCCAGCACTAGTGCTTGCAGAAGCAACCAAAAAGTGAAACAACAGTTGCATAACTATTTAATGTTTGTTTAAATGGAAAACATCATTGCATAAGCTAAGCACATAGAAAAATTGTGAGTGATAGTCTGTGAAATTTAAATGGAATATCTTGAACACATCAACTATTAATTCCCATATATTGAGAAGATTTAGTTTATACCCAAACTCTAAGAGATGACTCAACAAGCATAGTAGCTATAAAACAAGGTGGTGAACTCAATAACAGTACTAGGTTACCTCATTCTCAGTCCATATCATCTTCTTCACCAACCGGACTTAATGGGTTGTTTCACAGGCAACGCCTAGCATCATGGTCATTGCTGCGACACTTTTTGCAGTGTCGTGATTGTTTCACGACTCCAGAAGCTTGATATCTGCGCCTCTTGTGGATCTTCGCACTTCTAATCCTGACTTCTGCAGCGCCCTTGGGGCCGCACATTAGTAGTAAACCTACCCATGGTAGGCTTCAAGATTGAGGCTTGATTGAATTTAAATTGATAGCAACACCGCTTCTGCTATCAACTATCTGTAAAGGTCTCCCCTCACTATCGGAGAAGACATCACTCCCAGATGTTCCTCCTCTTAAACCTTCTGATCCACTAGACTCATAGCCAACCTGGCAGGTAGTCCTAATAGCATTCCTTTTTTCTTGTAGTTTTTTCAAGATACTTGTGGCCTGTTTCATTGCAAAGTCAAGGCTCTCCGAATCTGAATCGGCTAGTTTCGCTACTTCTCTAAGTGTGGTATCTAGCATATGACGCTTGAGAACCTTTGATTGAACTGAACCACAGGGTTTCTCAGCTGGCACAAGATGAGATGGCTCCTTGAAACGTGCAGATCTTGTCCATCTATTCATGATGTGTGTGGCAGGGATCTCACGAACTCCTTTCTGAACCAAACCTGTAACCAAAAGAACGTATCAAATAACCATAGCCAAAGTGACGAAATTGTGTATGTGCTAGCAACAATGTGAAAATGTGACACTTACAAGCAAAGCATGGCAACACAGAATGCCAAAATGGTTATAAAGACCACATTCACAGTCATATAAACCAGATTCTTCATTGACTGAAACCTTGAAATTAACTTTTGACCACTTTTCCCTACGTTCACTGTCACCATGGACGACTTTATAAACATTCGCTTGCTTATTGTCCACAACTGTGTATGCAGTAGTTTTACTTAGTTCTTCAAGAAATAAATGATATGCTGCCCTAGTGTACAACTTAGCTGCATGACGCTCAATAGGCCACCCAAACATTAGTCGAATTTCACGCTGCATAAAAAAAACATAAAAGGGGTTAACATTAGTTTCAACATGAAGAACAAATCTGAAAATTTAACCCTTCAAGTAGTGACCTGTTTGGTGTTCTTCTCTTCCTCATGATCTGCTTTCTCTTGCTCAGTGACAAGTTTGTTATATTGTTCCACAAATAAATTCAGCGGGAGTTCCTTGGGACAAAATGCTTGAGAACATTATTTGCAGATTCACTACGTTGTGTGCTAGTCATTCTTGCACAGAAAATATCTTTGAACCAAGCTTTGGCCCACATGGACCTTGATTCAAATGCCCTAGTAACTTCTGGATTTCTTAAAAGGTCATATTTAGCAACCAGAGCTGCCCATGAGTCCTCAAATTCTTGCACTGATAGCATATGGTTCACCACCTTGTTGAAGTCATTCGCAAAATCTTTGTGATTATTGAACAAGTGTCCCAGCGTCTCAACAAGCTTCTTTAGGACATGCCACTTGCACCAACGGTGTTTTGTATTTCTGAGTACTTGTCGTAGCGCTGCCCCCATAGCTGCAGCTTGGTCTGAACATTATATATTCATACATAAGTCAAAAGAACACAATAAATAACACATTGAGCATAAGTAAAAAGTAAAAAAAGGTACATACCAGTCAACATTGTAACCGGTGCTTTTCCTCCCATCATTTCAACAAATGTCTTGAAAGCCCAAGCAAAACTTTCAGTTGTTTCACGTGTCAACAGAACTCCAGCATATATAACACTCTGGAAATGGTTGTTGACACCAACAAACATTCCAAATGGCATGTTATATATATTAGTCTTATATGTGGTGTCAAATGTAACAACATCTCCAAAGTGACTATACATCCTCCTACTGTTTCCATTGCTCCACATCAAGGAAGTGATCCTACAGTCCTTGTCCATCTGGAAAGAATATACAAAGTTTGGATCCTCATCGCGCATCTTCATTAAAGACAACATTGTCTTCTGAATATCATCAGCAATTAGGTCTGCAGCAATTTCTGAGCACAGAGTTTTCAGACGCTTCTTGCTGAAAGTAAGGTTATTCATAGACCCAGCTCTGCTACCCATAATGGAGTTTACTGTGCTCAAACCGACGTTGTTTTGACGCAGACAACACACCAAGTCCTTGGTAGCCTGATCAATGTACTGATGCGACTTAAGATGTCGTTTCTCCCCACAACTCTCAACCAATTCATGGTTGTGCTCTGCAACAAATATGGACACATAATATTCATTATTCTGGTTCGAAGCAACCTTAGACGAGCCAGGCAGTCACACATTGTTGTTGAATATTTTGTTCCAGAACTTGGCATCTTCTAAAGAACGTGGAAAGAAGAATTTTAGTTCCATATCATGGCGAAGCATTTTTATGCATATCTCTTATCTAGATGAGAGCAACAGAAATCTTACCGCTCTATGGCAGCTGTACTCCTGCATATTAACAGGCTTTGTCCCATCAGCTTCTTTTTTTCCATTTTGGTTTGTTGATTTCCGTATGCTGAAACCTACTTCCCATGAGTAAAGATTGTAGAGCTGGTATGCATCTCGTAGTGATGGGAAGACATCACCAACTTTGGGTAGGAACATAGGTTCTTTTTGTGCCATCGTTGTCGTTCCTCATTGCTTCTTCTACAGCACCCATAATCTTTTCATTGTGTGCTAATGGACTTATCGTCTCCCACCTAGTTATCCAAAATTTTGTAAAACAAAACATATATTAAACAGAAAGTCATGTGTAATGATTAAGGAACTCGTACTAATTTTGTTCACTTCAGAAAATTCGTATGTGGGTTGAAGGTACATATGAATATAGATTTCAAGGTTAAAAAAACTAAATTTACATAATATTACCAAGTACTTACGGTTTTAGACGGTCCATCTTCAGCAGAGGAGTATCCAACCGTCACATCAAGCTCATTGTGGTGTATTTGTAGGTTCGCGCCCACAACATCTGATTTATTGGCACAATATTGATAATTGCTGTCCTCTCCCAAACCAGCAACTAACATATCCTCTTGCATTCTGTGAAGTATTGTTTTAAATATTAGTACATGTTATTTGTGGAAGCATTGAGTTACTAACACTGCCCAAATAGGCTTGGCTAGATTTATTTGAGATATGAAACACAATGCCAAATTTATTTGAGATATGAAACACAATGCCACTAAGGCACTGCCAGTGAGATAGCATATTGTTTGCCACCTTATTTTTCAACAATTAAATCCAAAGAATTGAAAATGCAGAAAATCTAAGTTTCAGGAAGCATAAATCTAGAAGATTTTCCTCCGATATTGTTCCATGAAGTGAACTAATCAATGGCAAAATCAGAGTTGCAGGACCAACTATTCCATGATATATTTTTTAAAACACTGACCTTGGACGTGTATCATCTTCCCAAGAAGAGTGTTCGCCTGATATTTGTTGCTCAAATGACTGGTTCTCAGGAACAACATCAGATTCATCACCGGAGTAGTCCTCGCCAAAACTAGTGAACATACATATAGCAACCATGTGGGCCAAAGATTGGTTCTCAGATGCATTAATGAATCTCAAAAAGCAGATTTAAACGGAAAAATTACTTTTAGAAACTAACCTTTCATGTTGGTCATCCTCGCTTGAAGAGTAAACACTTGGTATTTCTCCTTCTAAGCGCTGCATTGGCATCTTTTCAAAATCAGCACATTGTTCATTATAATTAGCAGGCCGTGCCTCTTCATAATTTCTGCAAGATTTTGTTTAAGCATCCAAAATTAGTTAATCACTTAATCTGTAACATTGGCGGTATTAATTAAGCAGTGAAAAGAAAATGGTAAAACAAATTTACCTATTGCAGTCCATTTTAAATGACTGGCCATCCATCAACACTAGAATTGCTAGATGGGGAAATACTGATACTGATTGCTAGAAGAGACGTGGTTGTACCAAGATGCCAAAGAACTGCAAATTGATTCAATCAGCATGATCATCAAAAATGTGGAATAACTTGTTTGACATTTTGAAAAAAAAGAAATAATAGACATGGTTAACTATGACTAAACAAACTATTAAGAAAGCTGCATAACATGTGTAAGCATTGCATTGGAATAATTTGTCTGCCATCAATAGAATCAAGTAAATAGTCATCAGTGTCACAAGAGATTCAAACCATTGTTGGGTGAGTCCATCATGTGGAATAACACTTGCCATCAAATCTAGGCACGAGGATGACGCACAAACCATGGCACAAACCCAGTGGTTGGTTCCTGCTCCTGGAGATGTTCTCCGCTCCCACCTAAACCAGAGGACTCCATTGAAGCAGAACCTATCACAATAGGAGTACCAAATATTAATGCACATATCCGAACATGAACCAAAAACTGGCATATAAACTCACTTTATGTAGTGTTTTTGAAACACAGGAAATTAAAATAAATGTAGCGCCAAGAACCAAAAAGATATAGCTGTAAAGCCCTAAAAATCTTATCTAGGTCTTCAAATCCGTGATTTGTTATTCACGAAGGTACCTTATCTGATTTGATGAACTGATTTTCTCATATGCATATTCGATTCAATAGCATAGTTTTCTGTAGGTTTCGATTAAATATATCCCTCTATAGGTTTCTTATTTCTTTTTAATCTACTCTACATATTTAGCAGTTAGATATTACGCCCTAATTTAGTTCACTTCCCGCTTCTTCATCACAGCTGCAATGTTTTTTTGGTCTCACCATGGTCCAACCGATTGGTCAATTTCAGTTTAGGTGGTGCAGAGTTGGATGCTTGCCCACCGATTGGTGTCACCATGGTTCACTTCCCGCTTCTTCATCATACCTGTTGATGCTTGCCCCACCGCAGTATACCTCGGCCCAATATAATGCACTCCAGCACTTCTTGACCAAATTGCACTTGAGCTGGATACAGCTTCGACATGTTGAGCCATTTTCTTCAATGGTGGACTGCAATCTTGTGAGCTAACAGTTGGCTGACTCATGTGAGTAGTTAGTTAACTATTTTGGGTTTCGGCTGCAGTAGCTGAAAGAGGATACATGCTGAAAGAGTTGGATATGACATGTCTATTTCGTTTGATTTGCTCATGTATATGCTCAAGAGACAACAGAGCAATTAATTGTAGTAACTAGAATGTTTATAGCCTTGGTTGTGCTAATAGTATAATTCTTGTTCGCAGACAAAACTTGCATGCAGTGAGTTTTTTAAATTTTAACTACCATAGTACCATATCTTCAGTTAAGTAGGTGAGTTCTCAAATTACACAATTGTCAGCTTCAGATGAATGCCAAAAGCAGCGATGTGCTGTTAACAGCTATAATGATCTGTCAGCTGCAACCTTACTGAGCTCAGGTTCTGCCGTAGGAACAGGTGCATTGAAAGCAGTGCATGGGTTCTAATCTTCAGTCCTTGTCCACACAGGTTAGTTGAACAATACATACACTTTTTTTCAACTTTACTTTCCTAGTGATTTATTAGAGCATTCGATATGCGTGTAAGATCGTTATTCGTTATAAAGCAATTATATCCTCAATTTGTTTTTCCTTTTTGTGCTTGTTACTAATAATGTGTTCACTACTTGGCCGCTCAGTTATCAAATAATTTGTTGGCTGCTCAGCCATAAGAAACAGTTGCTTAACTATTTAATGAATGTGTTAATGGAAAATCCCATTGCATAAGCTAAGCACATGAAAAAAAAAATCTGAGTGACAGTCTATGAAATTTAAATAAATGGAAAGTCTCAAAATAGCAACTATTAATCCAATCTATTGAGAAGATTTAGTTTAAACCCAAACTCTAAGAGATGACTCAACAAGCGTAATTTTCTGTAAAAAAGGTTAAATAACTCAATAACAGGACTTAACTCAATAACAGTACTTGATGTATGTTGCTCCTCCAGTAACGGATTGTCAGTATAGGTTTCTTACTATGCATCATTTCACAAGCATGAACAGTTGCATTAAGTGGGATTCTTCAATACTGAATCAATTTGCAAGGCACATCAAAAGTGGAATTGCATCTGAAGTGTCACTCCACACCGCATGTAGCATCCACATTCAGAACAAAACTGCCTTCCCATTAGGCATTGGCAATGGATTATGCTGACAGTTCATGCTTGTGAAATACGTGGTTTTCACAAAATTTTCTGTCGATCAACAATTGTTGTTGAATGGTGTACATGAAAGTGACACTCTGAACTCTGAACCTCCCAAAATAATATGATTGGGCCACAACATAGATCAAGTACTACTGTAAGTACATAATCGGTACTGCAAATTATGATCAGCTAAAACAATTTTTACCACATCAATTTGGGAAATCTGGACACACATTGATATGCAAATGTTTTGTATTTCAGAATAGGGGGTCGAACTTAAAAAGGCTCTAGCCTAGGCTGTTATGACGGGACAGCAGTACCAGCGTTGTGCCAACAGAAGTGGCTGAAGACGGCCAAGCAGGGAGAAGGACTCCGTTATCTGATCCTAGAAAACAGGATCCTTATTCATTTTTATTTATCAATTTAGTTATCAAATTGTAATTCCTAGATTTGTGGAAACATTTGTTAGGATGTGGGTATAAGTACCCGAACCAGATATTTGAATGAATTTAGCCAGAGATTGAGATCTAATCTCTCTTGCTCTGGCCGAAAGCATTCACGGTAAACCTGTTGTCGTTCGTTCCTCTTCCTCGGTGCCGAAAGCACGGCGCCGCCACCAGTTCGCCGGGGAATCAAACCCCGTCCTCCCACTAGCCACGAGTACCCACTCCGCAATCTAGAAGTCACAACAACTGGCATCGGATTCCATGGCGTCCTCGGCACCTCCGTTCCCACCATTCCACCACCACCACCGCTGCCTCCGACGCCATTGTTGTCTCCGAAGTCGGGGGCATCGGTGCCGAGTCCCTACGTCGCCGTTCCTTCGTCCGGCTACACGCCATCCCCAATGAAGCCCTCAATCGCCTCACCTCCGCCATCTACGGCCTACAGCAGCAAGTGGGCGACTTCTCGACTCGGTTGGCGGCGGTCGAAGGGCGTGTTCCCGTGATGGTGCGGGATCCATGCGGTTTGGGGCTGCCGGGTTTTGGGCGTTCTGCTCTCCCAGCCGGGGGCGGTCATCTCGGAGATCATGCAGGCGCCGCCAGCGTCGGCCTTTCCAGCATCATCGCCGTCGGCGTCGGCACCGATTCCTGCCGTCGGTGGGCTTGGGCGTGCCGATTACACAGATCATCTTTCCCTCACTCGCCATCACCGATTCCGTCATACTCCACCACCATCATGCAGCTGTCCATGCCCATGCACTGCGGCGGTGGGCGCGGCGTCGTCGTTCCGGGCTCCACGTGCTGAGCCCAGATCCGGGCGTTCAAGTCCCTCGGTTCCACAAGCTGACTTTCCCCACATTCGGCGGCAAAGAAGATCCTGCAGGGGTGGCTGAACAAGTGTGATCAGTTTTTCAGGGCTCAACAAACCAGCCGTACCGGCCGTGTTTGGTATGCGTCGTACCACCTGACCGTGCGCGCGGCGGTGGTACGACTATGGAAGCAGTCCCACGGAGTCCCAGATTGGCCAACATTCAGGTTGCTATGTCAGCAGAGGTTCGGTCCAGCTCGGCCACAAATCATCTATCCGATCCGGCTCGACTCCCATTTACCTCTACGGTGGACACCTACATGGAAGCGTTCCTGGCTCGTTTGTCACATGCTTGGCCATTGGCGCCGCTCGCTCCAGCCGGGCTATTCACCGGAGGACTCCCGCCCCCATCCGTGTTGATGTCGAGCTGCACGATCCACAGGACCTCCAACGCGCCATGCACCTGGCAGGCGTATGGCGGCGTATCTGCCCCCTGCTGCCTACCCCGCCAAGAAGACCGTCCGCCCGGCCGCCCTTCAATGCTCCTCTCCGCCACCACCAGCGCCAGCGGGGGAGCTCCACCAGGTGCACCACCCAAGCCTTTCAAACGCCTCACACCGAGCAAATGGCGGGCGCCGCAAAGGGTTGTGCTATAATTGTGATGAGCCTTGTAATGCGTGGACACAAGTGTGCCCGCCGTTCTATTTGGAGGTCACCGACTACGTTTGTGGAAGAGCCGGATGAGGAAGATGATGAGGGGCCGATCAGCCCGAGATAAGGAGCAAAAGTGCAGGCACAACCACGGATCTCGCTCCACGCGTTCCACGGCATCCGGACGGAGGACACCATGCGCCTATACGTCCAAATAGGGGGCCGCCCGGTTCAAAGGCGCTTTTAGACACGGGATCCACTCATAATTTCACGAGCCAAGAGGTGGTCGCCTTGAACATAAACACGTTTCCATGCCCGGCGCCGGAGTGATTGTGGCCAATGGTGACCGGGTGAGCTGTCGGGTCACCATGAGATCTCGGTGCGCATTGCCGATGAGGTATTCTTGATTAATGGCTACTCGATTCCACTTGATACTTATGACATGATCCTCGGGGTGACATTCTTGAGACACATTTGGGACCGATACTTTGGGATTTTGATGATCTTTGCATGGCGTTCTGGAGGGGCGTACAAAGAGTCTCATGGCGCGGCATCGGCTCGACACGCCATGGCGTCAATCCACTCACCGTATCAATGCCATGCTTGGCGCCAACGACACGGACATCTTAGATCGGTTGCTCGCCTCTTTCGAAGACGTGTTTGCAGCACCTCAAGGACTGCCACCAGCTTCGTTCTTGTGACCACCGTATCCACCTCCTACCCAACACACCACCAAGGGCGTGAAAGGCCCTATCGTTACCCACAACTTCAGGATGAGCTCGAAGGCGTTGTGCCGAGATGCTCCAACGAGGAGTCATTCGGCCCTAGCACATCGGCGTTCTCGGCGCCGGTGCTCCTAGTCGCGGAAACCGGATGAAACGTGGAGGTTTTATGCGTGGATTACCGCGAACAAGCACACAAAAGGACAAATTCCCAATACCCGGTGGTCGAGGAGCTGCTCGACGAGCTTCGTCTTGAGTTCTTCACAAAAATTTGGATCTCAAGTCCGGCTATCATCAAGTCCTAATGTCTGCGGCCGATATCGAAAGACCGCATTCCGCACACACGAGGGCCATTTTGAGTTCCTCGTCATGCCGTTTGGGCTCACAAACGCACCAGCGATGTTCCAAAGCCTCATGAATTGATTGCTTCGACCCGTTTCTCCGCAAGTTCGTCTTGGTATTCTTCGGCGACATCTTGATATACAGCCCCACTTGGTCATCCCATCTCGCAACACATTAAGGCGGTGCTCACAGCCCTCCGCGAGCGTCATCTTCGCCTCAAGCGCTCAAAGTGCGACTTTGCCACACCGTCGGTGGCTTACCTTGGGCATGTGATATCGTCGGTAGGGTCGCCATGGATCGTGACAAGATCGAGGCGGTCGCTAGGCTGGCCTCAACCGCGGCGTCAGCTGCGTGGCCTCCGTGGGTTTCTTGGCCTCGCGGGGGTATTATCGCCCGCTTCATCCGCGACTATGGGGCCATCGCTGCTCCCCTAACGGCGCTGCTCACGGAAGGATGCCTTCTGGCTGGGTGCGAGGAGGCGGCGAGCTTTTCAGCGCTCAAAGATCTGTGTCCGGCGCCCAGGTCAAGGCTACCGCCAAACTTTGAGGCCGAAGTTCATGGTGGAATGCGGCGCCTCAGGCTCGAGGGTTCTAGCGGTTAAAGCTTCACCAAGGCGGGGAGCGTGGCTTTCTTCAAAAGACCTTTGCGGCCGCGACATCTCAAGCTTGGCGACTACGGCAGCGAGTTGATCGGCCTAGTGCGGCCGCTTCGTCATTGAGGCCATATTTGTGGGGGCGCCACTTCCGCGATGCGTCGATCATTATGCATTGAAATTCTTACTTGATCAAAGGTTGTCCACGGTACCCAAAGCACGATTAGATTGACAAAACTGCTTTGGCTTTGTCTTCGACATCGGAAATACCGGCGGGCAAGCTCAACACCGTGGCGGGGCGGCGCTATCCAGGCGTGACGGACCAGCCCGGCTGAATGTCCTCTCGGGGCCTTCATTCGCCTCTACGACGAGCTTCGGCGCCCGAGCTCCAGCAGGACGCCCGCTCCCGGCACCTACGCGACTCGGTGACCATCGAACCTTGGCGCACCATGGCGCTGCGTACATGAAGGCCTCATCTGAGGGGCTCCCCGTGTGTACATTCCGGCGGCTTCCAAGCACCTCCAGCCCGTGCTACAAGCGGTACACGCGGGCGGGACATGAAGGCGTCGAGAAGACCCTACATCGGCTTCGCCAAGATTTCTTCATCGGCGGTGACCGCAAATTTGGTGCGCGAGGCTTCGTGCGCGTGTGCGACGTGCCCGGCGCCAACAAGACGGATCATCTCCATCCGGCTGGCCTACTCCAACCACTCGAGCTCCCAACACAGATATGGGGGTGACATCGCGATGGACTTCGTGGAGGGCCTCCCACGCGTGAATGGCAAAAAGTGTCATACTCACCGTGGTCGGCCGTCTCTCCAAACAAGCTCATTTTTTGCCAGCAGCCACCCGCATTACCGGCGGCATCGGTGGCCCAGGTCTTCTTCGAAGGGGTGGTTCGCCTTCATGGCTTTCCGGTGTCCATCGCCTCGATCGGGACCCCATCTTCACTGTAATGTTTGGCAAGACATGTTCGCGCAGGCAGTGTCAAATTGAAGTTCAGACAGACCTTCCACCCGCCAAGCGGATGGGCAATCGGAGGTCGCCAACCCGCCACGATTGCTATGTACTCGCGGTGCATTGCGGGCGACCGGCCCTCGCTCTTGGTTGGAGCGCCGCCATGGGCGGAATCTTTTATTCATCGCCGTATTTCACTCGGCATTGAAGACGACGCTGCTTCGAGGTGGTTCTGAGGCGCGCCGCCCTTCGCCGCTGCCATACACGGCCGGGTCGGGGGAGATCGATGCTGTGGATGGCCTCTAGCGCGATCGCGACGCTGCCTCGCGGGACGTCAAGTGACCGCCTGCTGCAAGCACAGGAATACGCCAAGAAGCACTACGATGCACATCATCGCGCCTGGAGTTCGAGGTGGGCGATCTGGGTTCGCTCCGCATTCTTCATCGACCCGGTAGCTCACGGTGCCGGGCGCCAGGCAAACTTCAGCCCTCGACGCGCCCAGGCCTTTTTCGTCTGAGAGGCGTGGGCAAGGTGGCCTGAGGCTGCTGCTGCCGGCGACGCCCGCATCCACGATGTGTTTCCGCGCCGGTCTTGCTGAAGCCGTTCCGGGGCACCCGCCATCGTCCCGCGCCCGCCGCCGCCTCCTCTCCACAATGGCGGTTGCTACTCGGCCGGTGGGTGTCTTCTTGGCCCGCAGCCCGCGCCGTGGCGTGTGGCACATCCTGCGTCAAGTGGAAGGACATGCGGGATACGAGGCTACCCGGGAGCTCGCGGAGGACTTCAAGGTGCTTTTCCCGGACTTTCAGCTCGAGGGCGAGCTGTTGTCGAGGGGAGAGATGTTATGACCGGGACAGCAAGACCGGCGTCGTGCCAAATGAATTGGCTGAAGACGGCCAAGCAGGGAGAAGGACTCCGTTATCTGATCCTAGAAAACAGGATCCTTATTCATTTTATTTATCAATTTAGTTATCAAATTGTAATTCCTAGATTTGTGGAAACATTTGTTAGGATGTGGGTATAAGTACCCGAACGGATATTTGAATGAATTCAGCCAGAGATTGAGATCTAATCTCTCTTGCTCCTGGCCGAGCACTGTTCACGGTAAACCTGCTGTCGTTCGTTCCTCTTCCTCCGGTGCCGAGCACGGGCGCCGCCACCAGTTCGCCGGGGAATCAAACCCCGTCCTCCCACTAGCCACGAGTACCCACTCCGCAATCTAGGAAGTCACAACATAGGCTAATTAAATGCATTAATGATTCGCATAAAAAAGAGTTGAAAGTACTTGTTAGAAACTAACCAAAATCTAATACAAACATAAGCTGAAATAGGGTAGAAATTGTGGAACTTCGCCGGTTGGGGAAGATGACAGAGAGAGCTCGCCCAAAACCCTAGTTCGAGATCCGGGAGGAGGAGGCACACCTCTTCTTCTGGGCGGTGGAGCGGCTGTGTAGCGAGGTGGACCGGGCGACGCGGGCGAAGTTTCTTGGCGGCGCTGGCGGAGAGTTACCGCGCGCGCGCCGAGAGTTGGACCAACAGCGCCAGGGCGAGGCGGGTGGCGACGGGCGAGGCGTGTTACGGAGTTGCGACCAACTGGAGGAGGCCAGGGCGGCGTCGGAGCGGGAATCGATCTGAAAATTGGGACGGACAGTGGTGGGGCAGGTCGCACGTCGCACTGCTCGCAAAATAAAATATTGTTGCAGGTACTTGTCCTTTTGTATACCAGAATACTTACATGGACGCGTATTTGATAAAGAATCGATTGTATTTCCCTTAAAGTAAAAAGGCACGAATCTCGAAGTTGTATATCTGACGGTTGCATGCTGCAGAGCATGTGCTCTGCAGAGCAAAGTTAACTTTCTCCACACCGTGACATATTTGTCATCTGGACCTTTTTTGTACATTATGAGAAATAGTTGTGCCAGGATTGAAGCCCACAAATTAACATGTTTAATCAAGTACGTGCTGTGTCCAAACATGGGTAGAGAAACATATGTGCCATTTTGATTAGTGTGTTACATTCTTATATTTTGATTAGTATGTTACGTACATGCTGTGTGAAATTTGGAGAATGGGAACAGAATCCGTGAAGTTTGGACAAGCTAACACGTATGAAAAGTTGGGGCACGTTGTGGACAACTAAAGACGCTAATCGAATATGGTATGTCCAAAGTTGCAAAATAAAAAGACTTAGACATCTAATAAATCGTTCATGCGTCAATAGGATCCTAAAATATATTTTTATATTTAAACCATTACCTATTTATCCTATTGTATAAAATAAAAAAGCAATAAACATATGTTTCACCATTACCACGTAAGAGGTAATAAAAGGTGTGATTGAAACCAACTGATCTAATAAGTCTTGGCTTATTCTGCTGTGTGCCCTATGGTGTGGCAGGTACGTCCTAGAGTGACCCTAGAAGGTGACTAAGGTCCTTCAGTGGTGCCTCTCAATGGTGGGCCGTCTCTCAAACAGGAGGCCACCAACAACCTCTGGGTGGACGAGGGGCTGGAAGAACGGGCCGGCGTCAGGCACAGGCAGTCGCATGAGATGATGCGCTGGGGTGGCAACGCCTGTTGTTGCGGCCGTAGGCGTCCTCAAGTGCGACTTATATGAGCGAGGAGATGCGGACGCCCAGTCTTCTTCAATTTGATGAGGGTCATTTTGGTTGTTTTCCATGTGCTGAAGAGTGAGAAGAGAGACACGAAAACTGGAAATGACAAAAAATCTAAAAAACTTCATCAAAATAATTCGCATGTCCGAGGTCAGATCTTTTAAGGTCTCCTCATCATTTTTTTTACGGACATGATATTAGATGTATGGACCTGCAACCTGTCTTCTCATATATATGTCATCCCGATGTTGTATTTAGTCGACCTCCTTTGTTCATATGTATTATATATCTTCACTCCAGTCCTATTTTTGTCTATTTCGGACAGCTTGTAGTAAGGCAGTCAACCTGAGGAAGTCACAATAGTAGCAGGATGAAAACTATGACTATCGTTGGGCACTCAATGTGTGGCAGTAGTTTTAGGAATAGAAGGTATGCAGGAACCTTTTATTCTTCTCGAGTATCACAGTACATGGACCCAAGCAAAAGGTTGTGCCTGAGGCACTCAACGAGCATGTGACACTACTACAGAAACTTTTTCTCTTGGGGTGACTCACTCCATGATCATGTATAGTCACTTGATCAAATCAATGGACATCTTGTGTAGCGGTCATGTGGTTGGGCAGTCTGTGGAACAGTTGGATTTTTGATTAAGGAGACTACCTGGTTTTGATCTAAAACCCATTAACCTCTACAGACCACTGTAGACATTGGTGGCCAGCCACTGATAAGTTTCCCAGTTTACACTTGCATGCGGTTCATAGCTGATACTTTGTTTTTTTTCGCAACACAATGGAATGACATGCATCTCCACACGCTTAGTTAGATTGATCCTATGTGTCCAACGGATTTGCAAAATGTAATGTAGATTTAAGGCACATGATTATTGTTGAGAGCATGATTCCAACAATATCAGAAACCATGCACGGACTCAGGTGTGAATCCTGGTTGTAGGGGCATACATTCTGGGATCCTCTATAAACCGAGGAACCAAAAAAAATATCTTCTGTACTTCAATGTCATTTAGGGATACAAGCGAGAGATAGAAATTGCGGATCTGGATTATGCTTCTGCTAACACAGTTGAGTATGCCCTTTCCTACAACTTCGAGGTCCCACAAAATTGTTTGGAGATCCGTATGATGCTGGCACATCGGATGATTCTAAATTTGGGCTTTCGTATAGTGAGGATCCACAGAATTCATTGGAGATCCATTTAGAGCTGTTGAGAGACTAAAAGCAATGTATTCTGCGATCATCTAGCAAGCTTCATAAGCTTATTGAAACTCCTTAGAAAAAAAAATCAGACCTTAATGATTTTGCGATCATCTCAAAACCTTGTGTGTTCCGCAAGCTTTGAGTTTAGAAGTGAAAAGCTTGCAAAAGCTTCGTACCAGAAGCTTTGCCATGCTCCTGGGGCGTCTCCAAGCTATGGTAATTAGCATGGCAAGAAGCTGTGATATATAGTTTGTAATGTTCAAGAAGATTCAGCTTTCGGATCTATAGAAATAAACCTCAAACAGAGCAGATGAATTGACATGTTTAATCCCATAACAGTGTTCTGGTGACCTAAGATGTTTCAGAGCTTCTTAATGCTTTCATTGCATAACAGCATGCCTTTCAGATTTTTTGGCTCATATGCATTACATGTTTTTCTGAACTGGATTATTTTGGGCATGTTTCAGAGCTTCTTAAAGCTTTCATTGCTGACTTTACTAATGCACTGCAAAAATAGGAGGCGGACGAATGCTATAATGAATTGATGAAAATTATCAAGAGATGCTGCAGACTCTTTATTACCGTCAAGAAAAGAGAAAAAACATGCCTCGTCAACGTATTTAATTTCAATGCTACTTCTGAGCATCGAAAAAAAACGGAGGCCAACTATAAAAAGTCTAGCTTTACCACTCCCTGTCAAATTAGTACGTGTGTAGTTGCGGTGTGTTGCGTGATCCTATCACTAAATACGCCCCAACTAATTTCTCAAGTTAATGGGGAGGAAATGTTGTGCAGACAAATCAGGTTACAGATGGCTCTCCTATAAAAGATAGACATAGCCTTCGCACTCGATGTATCTATTTTCATCTACATTCTTCTAGTATTGAACCACCTCCGTTCCTTCTGCCTTATTTACACACACACACAAGAAATCAGGAGACAGTGTGCGAGAGATGCAGCTGTATACTACCAAATAAAACATATGGAAATAGAAGGCATCAAGAAGCAAATAGCTTGTCGTGCACTACCAATTAGTGCGAGCCTGGTCAGAGGAAGAACAGATGGATAGATTCAATCTGCTTGGCTCTTATTATATATAGTAGATGCAAACTACTTGGCTCTAATTATAAGGGCATCTGAGATTCTGAGGAGGCATTACCTCGAGGTTTTCACTAGCCGCATGGCACTCAGGCTCAAGCTCATTCTTTTGACACTGTAAATAGATCGAGCCATGTATCTTTTGAATCTCCAAACTGAATGCCAACGGGAGCGGCCATACACAGAAATTGACTGTGTAGACTTGTGGTGCTGTTGGGAAAGCATGCATACCTCACCACATCTGTTTAGATCATGAATATGCAACACAAGCAGCATTGGCGATGATAACTCAGAGTAGGAGATGGTAATCGTGGCCCACTTAATAGGCTACAAGGACTTTTATTATTGTGACGTTATATTAGACTACATGGTCTATCTTGCCATACCAATACATGTTTTTCTCTATATGGCTCCAAGAAATGGTGATCCGCTCTTTAGGATTGTGTTCTTTCTTCTTGTCCTGTGAGTGTGTTGCTTTTGTGACGAAGGAGGGGGCTATGTCAATGCTTGAATGCTCTTCAGTTCTTATTTTGTCTAGAAGTCAGTGAGGGGTTTGTATTCCAAAACTGTGTGTAAGAGTCGTTGGAACCTGGTTCTGTGCTCGTCTTGTAATTAAGGTGGTAACCCCAGCATAAACAATTACGTTTACAGTTTTCAATATAATGCTAGGCAAAGGCCTTTTGTCTAAAAAAATGACGTCAAAGCTGCAGTTGAAGGAGACTAATTATAACAAGAAACATGGTGTTTTAAGAAATCATCAAGGAATAAATAATCCGATGGTCAGAGCCAGGGGCTGGTGTATATTGCACAACCTCACAGGGCCCCCACTTTCCCTGCCATAAAGCTGTGATTTATCATGTTTATGGACTTCTTAGTTAAAAGAGAAGCACAGACTTGGTCTGTAGTACCAAATGTTTATACTTTATAGCAATGCAGAATAAGGCTGTGATCAAAGACTCTCACGTGTAGTGATCCAATTTTTGTCAGTAATTAAGATGCATATACATCCATTTTTTAACATATATTGGGAGTGGAAATGCAGCTGGTAGCTGCCCTTCTCTTTATTTCTAAAGAACGACTTATAAGTAGAAGTTGTGAGGCTCAGAGATACTGTAGCAGGATACTCTAACGATTCCAGTCATAACCTCTGTGAGCACATGGAAATAGAAGGTTTCAGGAACCTGGTTTTCTCAAGCATCTAGTGCAGAAGTGAACCATTTAGGACCACGTAATCTTCTTCCACACCCACTACCGACCTGAATCAAGCCTTTCGTGTTTTGACCGCCTGAGAGGGATCCCTTTCAAGTGGATGTACAGCGAGCCTGAGGAGAGTACTGTGCCTAGGGCACCTCTGTGCTCCAAACGACAAGGATGTGCAGTCGACCAAATTTTTGTTCCTAGAAAGTTGAGATTGATCATTGTTTTATAGAAACAATTTAGGCCATTTGCGTTACACTATTCATACAAGAAACCATATTTTTTTGAAGACAATAAAACCTATTGTGCTGCTGCTAGCACTAGCAGACAAAGTACTTTTGGTTGAGCACATTAGTCTTGGCTAGAATTGGACCCGTACTATTATGAGCATTAATCTCGGGAATCTCGGGTCCAAACTTCTTGTACGTCACAAGACCTTTGTCCCGGTTGGTGTCACCAACCTGGACTAAAAGGGTCGCATGAAGTTTGTGAAGAGCTTTATGAGGATCATGCATCTTGTGCTATGCATGGCTCTGATAATGTCTTCAGCACTCCCATCCTGCCAGGGAGGTGAGTTGTATGTATCTTCTTAGATGCATTACATGATTCCATTGAATAATGATTTCCTAAGTGTGTAGATTTTATATTATGTCCATGCAGATGAGACTAAATGTAGGGGATTAACAGGATGTATTCCCTTGTTTTGCCATATGGGGTGTGCACAGTGGGCCGCTGAGCAACAGAAAATGTTTGTCAACAGCTTTTGTGAAACCCCAAAGAAGTGCTGCTGCATATTTCGTCCTCAGCAACATCCACCTATGGTCACTGCCGACATCAAAGTGCCGATGTAACTATATGCTCTTGGACGTATTGGTTCAGTGCATGAACTGTTTCTATATAATAATTTATCTCTATTCCTAACATAAGGTTTCTTCTCCACAAAATGTGATAAAACATACTGATTCTTCAAGAGTGATGCTTCTACAATCATCCTATGTCACCAAGCCGCATCCACCTAATTGTGTGCCTGCTATTGTTTTATTTTCAATTCCTGCATCCATGACTAGGTCATATGTTCTAGTCAAAAGACAGACATAGATATGTCACCAACAAGGCCCTGGCAGGTATCATCTAGTTGTTGAGCGAGGCTGAACGAGGCTGAGATGTGTCGGCACTAGACGCACGATCACATGTGCTAAGAGTGAACGTTCCTGGTCATTGTTACTTCAGTTGTGGGTGTGTTGGGGCTGGTGAGGACACCAGGCCCACTAAATGGGTGTATTTGATTTTCGGCCCGATTTAGAAACGGGCCCATAGTGACCCCTTGTGCATGCTAATGTGATGTTGTGGAGAGTTTAGTCTTCCCTACATGGCTGTTAGAGGTGGGTTTGGCCAACATAAGTGGCTTCTAGAGTCCAACCCACCACCCCACTAGTAAGGACCAAAGCGTAAGTGGGATGGTTGTATGTAGGTGGGGTTCACTATTAGCATGTAGAGTGCCTGACACATTTGGACTGGGATATTTCACCAACTCTGAGACTAGTTTTAGAGGTGATTTTTTGAGATTATACATAGGTTTAAGTCACAAAATTTATATCCAAGTTGTATCATTTATTTATAATACTAAATGGAAGAATACTCCACACGTTGTTATGGGAATCACGGATGCAAATATACTTCTTGTGTTTATTTATAATTTTCTGTGCATAAATATCATAATATATATTAGTGCATAATTTTAGCATTGTGACGTGGAAAACTAAATATATGTTTAGGAATAATGTCCCGCCGTTGATATGAACAGCCAAAAGGGAAGACATATGTACGTTTTTGCTAGTAGATCTGAATGTGACAACTTGCATGGGGAGATAGAATGCTAGTGCGGGATGAAAATATACGATATATAGATATAGATGTAGATAAAGATACATATGTATAGATATAGATATAAATAGGTACATAATATATGATATATAGATATAGATGCAGATAAAGATACATATGTATAGATATAGATATAAATAGGTGCATAGTATAATACCATATAACAAAAGATATCTTAGACACCAATATATATTCACACCCAAGATGTGTATCAGACTAAAAATTAGATACACCGATATTGTTGTTGGTCACATGGCACTAATCAAGACCAATAGGATGTCGACTGTGCATGCTGCACTTTGCATTGTGCTTGTGATAATGTCTTCAACACTGTCATCGTGCGAGGAAGGTGAGTATGTAACCTTTTATGTGCTTGTGACAATACATTTCCTATAATCGTTTGCTAAGTGAGTACACATTGTATTTGTGCCTGCAGATGAGAAGGTATCTATCCCATGTGAGAAAGGATGCAATCCCTTGATTTCCTTTCTCGAATGCTATTTGAAGGCCGATTCTGAAGGCAAAGTCTTAGTCAGCCACACCTGTGACACACCTACCATATGCGGATGTGTATTTCGTAAAAAACAACCTCCTGCCCTTAACACTGGCGATGTTGAAAAGCCTAGGGCTGCTGGGGAGGAAGATAGAACAATTCTTGGTTGAATAGTGTTAAAATGAGCAGCAATGACAAATAATTCCATTTCATGAAAGAAGCCGATATAATAATGTTGTTGCATGTAATGCTTCCCTGAACTGCTTCGATATTATAACTATATATCTATCTATCCCTTATTAGTTAAGGTTTCTCCGTATGAAGCCTCTATAATCATCCTATATATCGCGTGCGCTTCACCCAAATCCTCATCCACGTTGCCAACCGGACCAGGATGATTGATCATGCTCTAATTGTTGGCGTGCCTGTCTATTTAGTAGTATCAAGTCCATCTTGCATTTATCTATAATAAAAGTGTTTGTACGTGTAATTGTATGACTGCAACTACAGATAGATTAGACAGTACTTATCGCACTGCTGAGGGAAGGTACAATAACCAATTTTTTTTCCTTGGTCACACAGGACAAGGTTTTTTTTTTTTGAGAGGAACAAGATATTTTTCTTGTTTGCCATAGAGATACAGGTTTCGAGAAACAACTCTCAAGAAACCTCGTCAACTTGAACTTAACTACTATATATCATGGAAGCTCGATGAGGCACTATGTGGCCGGTGCCCGGCTCTACAGAAGGGCTCTCATATAAGTCCTTCACCTCCTATGGCAGCTGGATTAGTAACCAAGTCCATCTTCCTATGCCTTCCTCCACCACTACATACATTTTTATACAAACGCAAACTGTACGTAGAAGCAAGTTGTCCAAACAGTAGAACATGGATGCATCAGCTGTTAACATTAGTTGGCACTTGGAGGCATCATGAACTGATAGCCTGTACATGCAGTTCTTACTGTCAGTGCCTGTGATCTGGAGGAAGGATACATATTAAGCATACACAACGTTGGCAATATGCTTAACGTAACTTGTGCTGCTGTACCTCCGATCCACCTCACAGGTGCCATAGAACCAGCACACAGAATATCATCATGAGAAAATCATCATTATTGACGCTGGTTTAATTACAAAGATTTGTAGATATTACATTAGCAAGTGACTAAATTATTAGCAGATGCAGCTCGTGTTCCTTTAACTCAGCAGAGTAATGATGCTTTGAGCATGGGTAAAGTGAGACACTGAACCGTCAATGATGATGTAGTTCAAGATGCCTCCAAAGTTAATGAGTATCAAATCTGACATTTACAAAGCAGTGTTGTAGGGAAACAACACTGCAGTCAAGGAGATCAAGATTACAGAGATGTCCTTCCAGATGCCTACTATTTCGAAACCTTGTTCATCGCAAGACCTCCCTTTATCTCTGCTCCCACGACTCCATCGGCACGATTGAATACTCATGCACTTCCAGCTAGTCAGTGATGTATTTGGTAGCATTTCCATCTTGAAGTGTGAATGTGTGATACTCTCTCTATTCCACAGCACTGCAGTTTATATTTGGTAGCATTTCCATCTTGAAGTGTGATACTCTCTCTATTCCAAATTATAAGATGATTTGGCTTTGATAAATAGTCTTCAGTGGAAGGATGTGCGTGTGCTGTTATTCAAGGTTTGTCCCGGAGTTTGTCCCAGAGTTCACAAGGCGCCTGGACAAACTGAAGGCTCTATCTTGATGTCCCCAAAAGCTGCATGGTTTAATCATTTGGGAGAGCCTCCTGTAACAATCTTGGTGTCAATGGGATGCTCCGCAGCTGGTGGAAGATCTGGAAAAGACAAAGCTGGAAGGGAAATGGATGGAGCACGCATGATGGGTGGAGCACGCATGTAATCAGTTTTGTTCAGTCTTTCTTTCTATTCTTTTCATATTCTGTTGAGGTTACTTTCGTCCGGTGGGGTTGGGTGCTTGCACCGTGGATGACATGTAAACAATTAACATGTTTTGTTTTTACAATATAAATGCCAGGAGAACACTGGTTGAAGCGCATGGACCTGTGCACTAAATAGTTCCTCGTTCTTCTCACTAGTCGGAAAATTACTTAGAGAATACAAGACATCAATATATAAGACCACTAAAGCTAGTAGTCTCGACAGGTTGTCTGTACTATTAAATAACATTATCTATGAATGGGACCCACGAATGCTAAGCAATTGAAATGCTGCACCTATCCACTGGCACTCACCATTCTTTGACCTGTGGCGACACGAATGCTCTATATGTAGAGAGGCCAGTGGTAACCTTCCTAATTCACAGCGTCATCTTAGCAATCCGTTGTCCAATTAGACATAGAGAGAGAGAGAGAGATGCTGGGGAATTAAGGAACTAGTAGCAACTGAACACGAGATGTGTGATCCTGTCGGTGGGATTAGGAGCCATCAGGAACTATAATGTGTCAGATAACAGATGTTGTTGTCACTTCTTAGAAAGAAAAAGCTTCGAGGGTTG
Source organism: Hyparrhenia diplandra (assembly GCA_015847255.1). NCBI lineage: Eukaryota > Viridiplantae > Streptophyta > Magnoliopsida > Poales > Poaceae > Hyparrhenia > Hyparrhenia diplandra. The sequence continues at coordinate 307,372 of JADLZK010007598.1, read as the reverse complement.
ATCGACTGGACTAGCACAGACAATGGGAACCGGGGGCTTATTATGGGCTGTAGCGCACATTCCAAAGAGGTGCTTGGAGGAGGGAGAAGACTATCACTTCCTAACAAAACATCATTGCAGCTCCAGAAAGTGTAGTGTCTATCAGCCAGGTTGGTGCTTAGATTAGCACCATCAGTTAAAGTCATGATACTACTTCCTTTACATGCAAACATATAAACACAGGATTTGCTTGAAAAGGCTAGATAGATGGATGAGTATTTCATCCATATTGATAGCCTTATTGCAGTGTGCAAGATTACACCATACTAAACATTAAAGCATAATGGCTAAGTTAGCACAGCCAGAAACACTGCGGCTGTGCTGCGTACCAGTGTTTATTTTTCTTCGCAGAGTGAGTGCGAAGCTTGTCTTGTCAAATGCTACAAGTATTGCACGTATTGATCCATCATTTGGCTTCATTGTAATGTGGTCATTTTTTTCGAAGCATCCGTTAGGTCCATACAGGAAGCTATCGGCTGTGTAGGGATGGTAATTGATCCGGCCCTTTTGCCTTCTTTCACAATTTCACTTGGCCCTTTCCATTCTTATTTCAAAATTATATAATTTTACAGTCTGATCCTAATCGGGCATGATCCTTAAATTTGCTAGGCAAAATTAAACGGCCCTTTTACAAACTACAGTTGTGTGTGCTGGATGTAGAGCCCAGAAGATGGTCACAAAATCTCTCGGTACAAACATCAATTTATAATGAGATAACATCCATGACCACGACAATGGATCAAAACTGCATGTCACACCTGGAAAATGAAACGCACAACTATTAAGTTTCTTTTTATTACGAATTAAGTAATTTATTTGGGCTCTAATAAACAGGTGATGTTGAATTGCTTTTTAAACGGATATCGTCGAAGCGTAGAGCTCACCGAATACTTTGGGTATTACTCCACATGTGGCATTTTCTTAGATGACATAGAGATGCTTAAGTTGCAAAATCTAACGAAAAAAGGAAAGAAACTGTACTCCAGCTCCTTTTCCTTGTGTGTGCCTGAGTCCTGCCTTTTTATTTTCCTTTCCTCTTTCTTTTGTTGAGCGTGTACTTTTGTATTTTGCCCATGCCCAGCTGCTCTGCGGTGTTCCATGCTTGAACAGTAATGGTTGCTACGTACTGTCGTATTGAAATTATGAAGAGCACATATGTACATACTCATTTAATAGATGTGGGTTTAGAAAAACAATGTATCAAGTTATTATTGTCGCTATTGATAATGAAAGTTTCCCAGTTTTTTAATAGATCTGTCAATTAGTAATAATGTTTAATTTTCAGGCCCTCCTTGAGATCCTTCAACTAGTAATTGTAAGATAATGGAGTTATTTGAAGTATAGAAACTGATCACTTTTTTGGTAATTTTTCTGGTAAACGACCCTTCTAATAAAGGAGACATCACTTCTCTGCTAGATCTGAGTACATCACAAAAAGCTATAAATTTATATTAGCAGCAGTCCTATCCAATGGCATTAGCTAGTATCTGAGCATATATATGCTTCCATCCCAAGGCTATCTACTAGATGGTAACTGGAACTACAACAGCTAGTGATAGAAACCTTAGAGATTGTGGGTTGGTGTTGGAAACATGCATGATGATGCAGTGAGTTGGGCCTAGGAGGTATCTGGAACTAGATTCCCCTCGAGCATACTAGACAGCCAGGTCCCAATCTAGGGAAGAATCCATGCTCAGAAGCACGTTTTGCAGCAAGTCTAAGTCTGACATCTCCCAGGTGATTTGTTCCCTCCTACACCTCTACTGCTTTTGCGGAAATCGAGTATGATACCTAGCGCTCAGGAAATGGCTGGGAGACTGTATACATCATCCTCGAGTTTAAGGTGGTCAAGTCCAGAGGCTGAAGGGAACAATCCTGGTAAAAAGTTTTGAAAGATGAGTAAATAAGCCGACTGCCTTTTTTATAAATCAACTCTACGCTAGCAGTTAGCCTATGTGGCCAACATTTCAAATCATTTGTCATAATAGAGAAAAATAGCGCTGAAAAGAAAATGAAAAACTGGCACGCCCAAGACATGGTGGTTTTACAAAAAGAGGGCTTAACCTTATGATCACTAATCTCGAAGTAGAGCACTTGCCATGCACAAGCACCGCCTCCTGTCTGAAAGGAACACTTCCCATCAGTTGCACAGTGCCACGATGATTGAACAGGGTCTTTGGACGTGGAGGTTTGTTACCCATGCTGGTTAATCCTCAGAACATTAGTTCCATAGAGTGCCACGACCTTAGGTCTGATTAATTTCACGAGATTTTGTACACAATATTTTTACTGATTAATATTTTTGTACACGAGATTTTGTACACAATATTTTTACTCATGTGACGGCAGGTGGATGAGGAGGTGGCCGTCGTGGTGCTGAAGGTTGGAGAGCAAGAAGAGGATGACCGTGGTTTTCCTGAGCTGAGAAGTTTTGTGGAGCTGGTACTTGAAATCACCTGGAAGAACTTGATACTGGACAACGTTTGTAGAAGAATCAGAAGCACGTTTCATTCCAATTCATACAGTAAATACTTCACTGTGTTCTATTGCTGGTGCTATGTAGCCGGTGGGACATAATACGGAGGACAAGTGGCGTCCTATGGAAGTAAATAACTGGACACAAGGATTGGCTTTGACAAGGCACAGTGCCGATGTATTGTCATTTTTTAATTAGTGATAAAATATGTACATGATGCGTAGAATATATGTCATGAGTTGCATAGATCCTGAAACTTCGGTCAAGATGAATGGCACTGGCTAATAGACTGGTGGCAGAGTTAATAATGTTTTTGGGGAATTAATTACCACATGATCAAGGCAAAACCAAATTCAGCACGCTGAAAACAATATAATTACAACATGGAGCACCAACTGAACTTAGAGCCAATACTACAGAATTTCAAGATCACATGATGCAAAACTAGATAGAGTTGTTTGGTGTTGACAAAATACTTGAGGGAGCAATCTATCATCTGAAAAAAAAAAAAAAAAAAATACATGTCTTTCGCAATGTGACGTTTGAAATTATAAGGAGGATTGATGGTCTGGTCATGTTGCTTTGGACTCAACTGAAGAGAACATATTCACACACTCAATTAATGTCATCACTGAGGTTAGTTGAGATGAAGCAAATGCACACCCATGAGAGCCTTATATATAGGTGACCTTAATGTCAGCAGGAAACAGAAGTTCTCATGCTTGATGGAACATGATTTTCTCTAGGTTAATAGCAAGCAAGCAACAAACCACTTGATGCATAAACCCATTCGCTATGTAGGAATAAGAGGAATCTGGAACCAGGTCTGTTATGTTGTTTCTTGATATTTCTACAAGCCAGTTGAATTCTGACGTCACTTCTTCTGGCCCGGTGTATGAGAATTCACAAGTATAACCAAGCTAAGGTACCTGGATAGGACAACATACCGTCATAGCGGTGTAGATTGTCATGACATCGAGAAGAGAAAGTAAGGAAGGAGTGGATCACTGGGGTTTGGCCCTCTTGGGTACATCAAATCTGGAAAGCCTTTCGAGATAATTAAGCTTCACGTATAGAGTAAAAGCAGTAGTCAAAAAGAGTGGATTAAAAGAAAGGAATTATGATTCATACTAAGCCGATCTGATCTAACTTCTGCTTCTTAATTAGTACAAATACACTATACCACAACCTATCTATAGCGAGCTATGGATGGTCGCTATATGTCAAGATAGCGACATACGACGGTCGCTATAAACATATAGCGACCAATGTAGTCGGTCGATATAACTGGCGTCGCTATAAGTTTATAGCGACCGACCTACTTATAGCGACCGACCGCTTCGACGGTAAGTTAAACATACAAATGACCAACCGTTCGACGCCAGTTTCAAACTTATAGCGACCAATGGTTCGAGGCTATATATTATATAGCGACCAACCATCAGCCACTCTACATAAGGAAATTACAGCATAATATTATAGCTTATACATTAATTAATAACATGATCAGTACTAATTAATCATATGGGCATTCAATTGACAATTCCATTTCAAACAATACACAATTATGACACAATAGCTCATCATAACTAACACTTATATTCCACAAATATTATAGCCATACGGCATGTCTTGTGTCATTATCCATATATCTTGCATAAACAAGTTACATCAAGGCAGCATTTGCGTTTTAGCCATCATAAGTACTAGAATAATGCATAGCACAAAGATGTTTGCGCTGGTTGCACTTGCACAACACACATCTCATATGGTTTGCTTGCACTCATTACAAAATGATTCATGACTAGTAATTCTTAACAAAAGCATTAGTCTCTAGTCAAGACGTCCAAAATAATACACCGACCATGCGCACTTCAATCCGCTTCCTCCGCTTCCTGATAGCATCAAGCCACCTCAAGCCATTACCTTCCACCTGAAAAATAGAAGAGTGCATCTAAGATGATTAACCGTGTCATGTGTCATGTCTAGTAGGAATAGTGCAATAGGAAGGCCACAAATGTGACCACTGACATTTCTATTGCATTCAGGAAATAAGCAATGGTTGCTTGCCATATTGAATCTCACATATTTCAGCAACTCACAGATTCAACTCACAATCTCACAGGATTTCAGCAAGCCCATAAGAAGAAAAAACATAAGTAGCTATTATCACAGAAAATAAAGGCAACACAGTTTTAGGTTTCGTCGGTGGCCATTACTTAAAAAAGTGCCAGCCACATGCACTATATTTATGAAGCTATTATTTTTTACCTAGCATCATCATCAATCCAAGACTTATCCATCAATCGCTACGAGGGGCAAAACAACAAACTGTCCAATATATAATTCATTAATGAAACTTGAGGAACCACAAATTAATGGTTCTTAAAATAAACACACATGCCGACCAGAGAGGGGAGAGAGTATCACCTGGTCCTCTTTCTTTAATCCCACACAAATCTTTACTCCTGGTTCAAGCAGATCTTGAGTTCTTGACTGGTTCAAGCAGGAAGACACTTCATGCAGGGCACCCTATCTTGACTCCTGGTTCCAACAGAACAACGCCTCCCAGGTCTGCTACTACCTCCTGTAATTGAGAGAAGTGCCACTCCAATCACATCTGCTAATATCCAAGATTTTAGTACAATAAATAAATACATATACTACTATACTGTACATTCTATTTTAAAATTGGAGCAAGTGGCAAAAGCCCACAAATTAGCAGCAAGGAACTGAGCAGCCCGACATTTTCTTGCCCAAGTGGCCACGTCCCGTGATCCCATTGACTGTCCAAGTTCCTGTCCAAGCAGAAGCGACGATGGCAGCGCGGCAAATCTCAGTCTACTCCTACGAGGCATCACTGCTGCTGTGCTGAGGCGACCGACGATGGGAACGGGCGGCCGCTGGCCGGTGACTAGCAGGCATTCTGCTGGTGTGCTGCCGCAACCAGCAGGCAGCAGCGCTCGTCGATCTATATTGCAGCAAGCAGGTGAAGCAGAGGACATACCGTTGTCTGCTGCGCAGGCACGCTCGCGCCGGGGGCCGCTTGGGGGCGTTGGGATCCGGGGTTCGGCAGGGACTCCTAGGTGCCGTGCTGGTGGGATGTGCCACGGATGCCGACGAGGCTCGCCGGTGGGGCGCGTCACGGGGAGAGGGTCGGCACCGGAGCAGCGGGGCGTGGGGCGATGGGGATTGGGGCCGCGACGGGGGCGCCGGGTTGCAGCCTGGGGCCTCGCCGGGAGCGCCGGGTTGCAGCCTGGGGCCTCGCCGGGAGCGCCGGGGTGCAGCCTGTGGCCTCGCCGGGAGCACCGGGGCAGTCGCGACGGGGAGCCTCACCGGGGAGGAGCGAGTGGGTGGCGGTGGCGGACAGGAAGGCCGGGTCGCCCGAGAGTTGCTGCCTGGTGGCGGCGGGCGGACAGAGAGAGCTGGTGGCTGTACGAGGCAACACAATCTGGAGAGGCTAGGTTTTGCAAAGGAACCAATTCCATCTGACATGTGGGGTCCCAGCCCAAATATTCATCCGAAGCAGCGCCACTTTCTATTCACAGAGGCGCGAACCCCGCCCCCGGCGAAATTGTAGGCGCCAATTGGGCTAATTGTGCGCGCGCAGGCCCAATTTGATGTACCGACCGACCGTCCGACCCGGTTAATATGTTATACCGACCGACCGTCCAACGCCAAACCCAAATAAAAATAGCGACCGACCTACTGACGGAATAAGATGATGTAGCGACCGACCATCTGTTGCTGAGATATACCGACCGACCATCCAACGTTATTTCGATACTTATACCGACCATTGGTTAGACGCGCTTAATTGGGCTGTGGTGTAGTGATAAGAGCAGTGAGAATAAGCGTGCCTGAAATAAACTACAAAAAGGTGTCTTGCTCACAGTGGATCAAGTGTTGTGAATCCAATAATACAATTAGAAGAGGATTAGTTGGAGTAACTCCTGAAATTAATTTTCATCCATGTTCTGAAATTCCAGGGTAAACAGTTTATTCTCATAGACATTTTAGGGAAACTTATTGGCCTTGACAAATTTTGCCATTCCAGAAAACTATTTACATATGGCCGGCTAGTGTAACCATGTCGTCACTGTTAATGATTTAAACCAGCCACAGTCATAAGCTAATTGCTAGTCTAAATATTTACACATGGGGTTCTCATGTGTGATGCTAGTGGAATAAGCTGTATTTCACTGGCCTTTAAACCTAACAATTTGTAAAATCGCTAGTGGCTCTAAGAGATGTTTTTCTGTACTATTCTCTATTAATTAACGTTTCATGCCCTGACTTTGTAAAGAAAAATTTCAGCATTTACGTTTACTCAAGCAGCGGACACTACAGAATCCGCTTCTTTGCCGAAAGTCTTGGCTGAAGTTTGCCGAGTGGCAAAAAGTCGGGCACTTTCAAAGAGAGTCTTTGCCGAGTGCCAAACCGAGCACTTCGACAAAGACCACTTTGCCGAGTGTCCGCGTTCGGCCAAGATAGCACTCGGAAATCTATAAATTTGCCGAAAGTGCACGGCGGTCGGCAAAACATTACACTTCGGCAAAGGTTAACAGAGGAAACGGCCCGTTCTCCGTCACTTTTTGCCGAGTGTCCACCGGAAGACACTTTCGGCAAACTAGGGTCGGTTTGCCGAGTGCCGTGTATACGCACTCGGCAAAGCGGGGTCTTTGCAGAGGTGTCCATCCCGCACTTTCGGCAAACCATTAATTTTTTTGATTTTTAGTCCCCATATTTTTTGTGTGACATTAGTAAAGTACTTACATCTCATCTTCACAACTTGGGACAATTTCAAGTTGTTTTGCTATATTTCATGAATTATTTCTATTTTCTTGCATTTTTGGGCGACTCCAAATTTGAGCTGCAGGTACATGAAATAATGGACTGTGGTCATTCAAAAAAATGTTATTCATGATGTTTGGCGTATGTTTAGGCTCAATCGAGGGGACTCGCATGAAATTTGAACATTTATGTCGTAACATGATGAGTTACACACAGCGGAAAGGTGTTTTTAAAATCTATAAAATCAAACGAAGTTTAAAAATTTGAAACTTGGCGTGGTGTCTTGTCATCTTATGGGGAGGCTGTGGAAAAAATTTGAAAAGTTTCGAGCAAGTTGTGGCGTCGGATGGCTAAAACCCGGACATCTCCACACTTCATCATGTGATGAAGTGTGGAGATGTCCGGGTTTTAGCCATCCGACGTCACAACTTGCTCTAAATCTTTTTCAAATTTTTTTCATAGCCTCCCATGAGATGACAAGACACCTCGCCAAGTTTCGTGATTTTTAAACTTCGTTTGAATTTTATAGATTTTAAAAACACCTTTCCCCGCGTGTAACTCGTCATGTTCCAAGACATAAATGTTCGAAATTTTATGCGAGTCCCCGATTGAGCCTAAACATACGCCAAACATCATGAATAACATTTTTTGAATGACCACAGTCCATTATTTCATGTACCTGCAGCTCAAATTTGAGTCGCCTAGAAAATGCAAGAAAATAGAAATAATTCATGAAATATAGCAAAACAACTTGCAATTGTCCCAAATTGTGAACATGAGATGTAACTACATGTACTAATGCCACACAAAAAAATATGGGACTAAAAAATCAAAAAATTAATGGTTTGCCGAAAGTGCCGTGAAGACACTCGGCAAAGAAGTGCTTTGCCGAGTGCCCGAAGCGTGGCACTCGGCAAAGTGTGCTTTTTTGAAAATAATAAAACAGACCTTTGCCGAAAGTGCCGTTTTTCCCCGGCACTTCGGCAAAGACACTTAAATATCTGTCCCCCGCGCCGTTCCTTCTCCATTCTCCTCTTCTCTCCTTCACCACGCCGCCCACGCCCGCCCCCCCCGGGAAACCGCCGCCGCCGCGCCTCCCCGCCTCGCCGGAGCGCCGCCCCGCCCGCCCCTCATTGGATCCGCCGCCGACCCCTCCCCGCCGCCAGGATCCGCCCCCCCCCGGCCGCCGCCCGCCCCCGCCCGGCCTCCCTCGGCGCGGATCCGCCGGGCGCCGCCCCGCCTGAGTCGCGGAGCCGCCGGCCCACCAAGGCCCTGCCCCCGCCCGCCCCCTCGCCCCCAAGTCCGATTCGGGAGAGTGAGGAAGGGAAGAAGAAGGGGAGGGAGGAAGGGAAGGGAAGAAGAAGAAGAGGAGGGAGGAAGGGAAGGGAAGAGGAAGGGAAGGGAAGAAGAGGAGGAGGGAGGAAGGGAAGGGAAGAAGAGGAAGAGGAGGGAGGAAGGGGAGAAGAGGAAGGAGGGAAGAAGAGGAAGGAGAGGAGGAAGAAGAGGAAGGGGAGGAGGACCGGTCGTCGTTCTTCGGTGGTTCTCTGCCATGTGATCCACGCCGTCGCCGCCACAAGGTTCTTCCCTGCTCCCACGGTTAAGGTAAGCCCTACCCTTCTAGTAGTGGTTAGTAGTTGTTAGTACTAGTAGTTAGTAGTGTTAGTTGTAGAGTTAGTAGTAGTAGTTAGTAAGTAGTTAAGTATCTATTTGTATTACTAGTGTTAGTAGTTAAGTAGTTGTTAGTAGTAGTTGTAGGGTTAGTAGTAATTGTATATGTATGTGGTTGGTGGCCTTCGTGCCCATATTGGTGGTTGGTGGCCTTCGTGCCCATTCTCGGTATATGCATGTGGTTGTTGGCCTTCGTGCCATGTTTTTTGTAGGTTTTGGGAACCTCCCCGTGCAGGGGAGGTGCTGCCGAAATTATGAGTCGACACTAACTATTTTTTGGCCTTGTTTTGTAGGAGGACCTGTGGGAGGGACTCGGCGACCCCTGGCCGTCCTCGTGGGGCGGGTCTTGCTGTACAGCGTCTCCACCGACCCCGTAGGTATGAATCACCTCCGTCCCGTCCTTGTAGTTGTCTTACATAGCGCGACCCGCCAGGGCGTCTCCCCGTCCGAAGAGATACAGCGTTGGTATGCGCATCTGTGCATATTCGCGAATCGTGATCTGTTTCGGATTGTCCACGTTTTGACAGCCCGTGGATGCGTAGATGGGTTAGCATCCATGCTTAGGTCCCGCCCGAGCCGGATTTTCGGCAGCACCTCCCCGTTGTTCTCCTGATACACACTCTCCCCGCCAGACGCATCGAGAACAAATGGGGAGGTGCTGTCGAAATTCTGGCTCTGACGGACCTCGGCATGGATGCTAACCTTGTCTACGCGATCCTCGGGTGGGATTAGGACCTATCCCTCACCTATTAGATGGTAGGAACGCCGCAGATGCAATTGCTGGTTATGTGGCTCGCGACATGGGCGTATGACAGAGGATGGATAACCGTGAGTGGATGTACACGGGCTTCGCAAGTAAGAGCCTTGAATGGGTTAGGGGACCGATGCTTTCCCGAGCATGCATTTGGCCCAGGCCGCTAAAGGGTCCGCTCGATGCCGTGTCCCCCGTAGCAAATGTAAGAACAAGAAAAACAACGAAAGGTTGAAATGGGCGCACATATTTACAACAACGGATTCGGCCCCAAACTATAGCCGCCGGATCTTCCACGGTGAAGTCGATCGTATTAGAGAGGACGTGGTGAGGCCCCTCCTCGAGGAGTATGATCAAGATGCCGGGATGGCGTATATATGATGGCGCACTTTCACGATGCACGCTCAATGGAGGATTGGAGGAGGAACCCGAGGAAACCGCAAAGGCGTTCTACGAGATGATGGAGGCGCACAAAGCAGCCCCTTCACGAAAGACAATGGTTACGGCCGATGCCATTTCACGCCTTTATAGCGCTGAAGTCGCAATTGAGCATTAGTCGAGACGGCTTCGACACCCTCGTTGTCGGGCTATTGGCAACCCGCTTCCGTGAGGGTAACGCCCCCGCCGAAAGAACACGACGAGTCACGTAGACTTCTTCGTGGACTCAAGATGCCGTATGAGTCGCACCATGCTTGTCCAAAGGGGTGCGCCCTATTTAGGGAGACCTCAAGGAAGCAACGCACCGTCCAAAGTGCAAAGCCTCTAGGTTTGTGGAGGTAGAATGTAGTGATGGCAGAAGACACAGTCCCAAGATCCCCGAGATGGTCCTACGACACCTTCCTTTCGTACATCGAGGCTCCAACGGCCGTACATGACGGAGGAGTCCGCAAAACAAATGACATGGCACAAGAAGGGCAAAAAGACAGTCCCGAGAAGTTGGTACACCCATCGGATGGTGATGCATGGAAGCACTTCGATAATATGCATCCCGAAAAAGCTATGGAGGCTCGAAATGTACGCCAGTAGGCGCTCGCAATGATGGGTTCAACCCGCACGGTCAACCGCGGCCCCGCACACTTGTTGGCCCGTGTTCGTGATCCCTCTCAATCTTCCCCCGGTGTCATGTTTGAGCTCAAGCACCGTTCTGACGCCGATAATACCCGCACCCGGCAACAATATGGGTGTGTTCATGCGGCCAAGCAGGGATGAATTGCAAGATGCTTGGCAAAATGGGGTACCGACGCACGACCGAGCTACAAAGACAAACTTTACAATGCATGTGTGGTACCTATATTCAATGCATGACTTCCCGGCTTATGGCATATTCAAATGCATGGTATGTTCATGGGAGGTTCCCTTGCCCAACATGCAAGGCACCGCGCATTCACCCGCTTCTCAAGGGTGGCAAGTATTCTTCGCTTGACAAACATCGCCAATTCCCGCCCGAGAACCATGAATTCAGACTAGACAAAAAGCACTTCACGAAAGGTGTTGAAGTCACCGATCCCATCCCAAAGTTTATGACCGTGAAGAGGTCCTTGCCGAAGCTAGCTGGTCTCAAAATCGATGAAAAAAAAAGGTGGTTTTGTTGGATATGGTACCACACACATGTGGACTTATATATCGGGCTTGACTAATCTCCCCTACTACAAGGATCTTCTTCTTCCACACAACATCGATGTAATGCACAATAAAAAGAATATCTCTCGAGGCACTCTTCGCAAAACCATGGACCTTAAGAAGTCAAAGGACAACGTTAAGGCTAGACTTGACATAGAGATGTTGGGTGGCGATAGACCAAAGCTAGTGATAGAGACCCCTAGCCCCGGGAGGAGATGGAAAAAAGGGCCCGCCGACTACATCATCAAAAGGGCCGATAGGAAGGAAGTGCTACAAATGGATGAAGACGTTATCGCTCCTCGATGGGTATGCGCGAACCCGAGTAGGGGAGTGAACTTGCGCACTATGAAAGTCTTAGGGATGAAGAGTCATGACTTCCACATATGGATTGAGCGGATCCTTCTGCGATGACTCGGGGATACCTCCCCGAGCCGCTGTGTGGCGCGCCCCGGCAGAGTTGAGCTTTTTCTTCTTCCGCCAGCCTTTGTGTTAAGGAGTTATCTCGGATGCGATTGCTGATCCGAGCGTGCTGCACCTGTGTTGATCCGCAAGCAGTTGGAGATGATATTTCCACCGGCTTCTTCCCCGCCGATGCAACACCTGATTTTGCACTCTGCCGAGGCACGGTTGGGGGGCCCGTGCAGCCCGTTGGTGCTATCCAATCGAGAGGGCTCTCAAGGTACTTCGAGATAATGCAGAATAAAGCCGTAATTGAGCCTTTCGTGGCGTAGGCATACATTCCGAGGAGGTGTCGACCTTCACACAAAGCATTATACCGAGAAACTTCCCAAATGGTCCACAATCCTACCCCCTCGTTACAACGCCGACGAGAGTTCATCGAACCTCAGCCTTTTTCGTAGGGCAAGTCGGAAGAGGAAGCGCAGCTACCCACAAGCACTTGTCCTTTGATGAGTGGCGCACTATCATGCTCTATGTGTTGTTGAACCTTGACGAAAACCCTCCTTATCGCCAGTAAGTTGTCAATGAGCTTGTTCCATACGCCGTCACTATCCTCCACCTATCGACCCTAAACCTCGGCCTTGTTTTTTTCAGTGGAATTTATTGGTCAACACCGGAGAGGGAATGAGGCTCCTACCTTGCAACAAGAAGACAATCTTCTAAAAAATGGGCAGCCCGATTTTATTTCCCTCGGTTCTCGCTCAAAGGTACCATCCAACTAACCTCGTTCCGACTTTGATATTCCACTTTGGTCCTAGTAACATATAATGTAACGATCTACGTGGCCTCACCTTGCGTGCCCGCACGCATGCCGAAATGTGCGAAGATTTAAAACAGGTGGGCAATGGCTTCCCCCGTAGGGTCAACTCGTTCACCGCTTATGATGTGAATGGCTATCGCCGCACGACGAGAAGCTACGAGGAGAGTCGGCCCAACCACAAAACAACAATGTGCACCGGAGTTCAGACGCCCGGCTTGGATAAGAAGGACTATTACGGCATAGTCGAAGAAATATATGAGCTCAACTTCGGGGTCCTAAAGAGCTCAAGCTAGTGGTATTCAAATGCCATTGGTTCGATCCCGATGACACGAAAAGTGGACCCTACGATTGGGCAAGTCGAAATTCGACAGATTCCGTGATATGGAGGAGAGGATGTCTATATTGTGGCTAATATACACGCCACACAAGTTTATTACCTCCCATGGGCGTGCCAAAAACACGAGGACCTTGCGGGTTGGTACCTTGCAGCGTGTATCGCCAGCACGGTAAAGCGCCGTTCGAACGATGATGATTACAACCCCGACCCAAACACCGAAGAGTTCTATCAACCCGAGGGGCTAGAAGGAAGTTTGGAGATAGACATTCTTTCGCCGATGGGCATGGAAGTAGACAACGCCATCGATGAGGACGAGGGTGATGAGGTGCGTGGATGCTAAGGACCCGCAAATTCTTGAACGATGGAGGCCGGTGCGCCGGCGGAGCCGTGGAGGGCGATGCACATGCCGAGGACGATACGATGATGAGGATGGTGACATTGATGATTACAATAGTGGTAGCGATAGTGATGACTACATGCCAGCCTTAGGCATTCGGGAGATAATTTCTAAATCATGTAATACTATTTTGTTATTATTGTTACCTTTCAATTATATTTTGCTCATTTTGCAATACTAATTGGTTTACTATTTGTTTTGCAGGGGACTCGACAAAATGACAGGGAGAAGGCGGCAACGTCCGACAGGGGTCCAAATTCTACGCGAGACCGCCCCCACCCTCTCCCCACGCCGACGCAGGAGGAAGCCGACGAGGAGGAGGCCGACGAAAAGCACCCGACGGTGGAGACGCCGAGGCGCGGCCGACGCCGCCTCGGGCCCATGAGGAGGTTTGAGTTTGTGTCGCCGCCGGACCAGCCGGGGCCATCGCCGGGCCAGCCGGGCCGTCGTCGGGCCAGCCCTCGCCGGGCCACACCACCGCCTTCTGGACCGGTGCCGGCGAGACACTGCCGAGATCGCCCTCCTCGAAAGTGCCGCCAGGGGTCTACCAAATAAGGGCCTCGAGCCTCCCACGAGGGCCGATCCCTTTCCCTTCCGCCGCCGGTGATTCGACCCAACGGTGACAAGTAAGTAGCCATTGATATTTTCACTACTTGTTCATATGACATGTTGCAAATCAAACTTCGCACTAACAATTTGTCTTAATGGCTCGTCGCAAGAATCGGTTGATTGTAAGCGGAGGGGGGCGTCAAGGCCATATCAATGGCATCCGTAGCCTCGGCCGATTAAAGAGAACTACCCCGCCCGGTGACCGCCGGGCCGGCCGAGGGAGGTTCCCTCGACGTGGGACCACTTCATGCGCTGCGGGAGGAGGGCGCCCTTGCCGAAGATCTAGACGGACTTTTGGGTGAGTCTCAGTATGCGTGATTACTTCACGCCGTTTAAATACTATGTTTCTTAAATAATTGAATGATACATGTTTTCTCGTATGCGTAACTACTTCACGCGGCGAGGCGGGCAGAGGCGGTGGCCGCTAGAGTGCAGACGTGGTCCGCCGAGACCGACTCAAGGACCTACTACCACGAGGCGCGTGTTTTGTGCATCACCTCCTTCAACGCCGACGTGCTTGGCAAGGTGGTGAGGAAGAACGAAGCAAGGGAGATGATGCTCTAGAGGGAGACCGACCTCACCAGGGACCAAGACATCCAGGATCGTAGAACGCATTTTTTTAGATTCCTTCAATGAAAAATAAGCGGACTTCCATTAATCCTCTCCGCTATGTCATGCGGATGTGTCCGAGTGGTGCGGCAAGTACAAGGACTGCTGGGGGCCATTGTGGACAAGTGGCTCTTGGACGAGACGTCGACGAGACCAAGAGACTCCGTCGGAGATGTCGCTTGAGATGCCAGCGCCCACACCACCACCAAGGGAGCGTGCCCCTCCCAAAGTATATGAACAGATGGGTACGATTACGTTGATTTTTTTTTTATTCAAGCGCCAAATCTCTTCACTTCTAACCATCTCGTGTTCTCCTCGCAATAGCTTCGCATGAAAACCAGCAGATCGCCGAAAGCACGCTGGGTGGGCCTTGACTCACGGCCGTAGCGATCGACCCGCCAACGCCTACGACCGGCTGAAGGCCCGAGGCGACACCAACGCCTGCCTACCCCAAGCTTACCCAAGACGCCGAGGCGCTGGGCGCCATGGGGGACGACTTCGATCCAGCCACCGCGCCCCCGACACACCGTGATGAGGTTGGGAGGAGGGAAGCAAAGACGGGCCGGTTCGATGGCCGCCGCTGATCAACCCGCCCTCTCGTTGGATGTGCCGAAATATAAGCCCGCCAAGAGCACGACCCTCCACCGACATCCCCATAGCACCTCGGGCAACAGAGCTCCACGCAGATGATGCAGACTTTCGTAACTTCGCCATCGGTCGCTCACCGGGTTTTACACATGTCCGCTTACCTATGCATTGTTTCAATGTTACGGTTGTAATATTGCAGCCCGGATGGCGTAGTTGAGGCCAGCAGCGCCCAAAGCGGCACGCTTTGAGGCCGCAGCGGCCTGTGCAGAGGCCCATCGGGGGGAGTTGGAGGCGAATACTCGGTCGCCAACCGCAGGGGCGTGTGAGCTACTTCGGGGCCTCCGTGATCCCCCTGGGTGTGACCCCCTCGCCTCCGTTGCCTCCCTACATTTGTTCGCTCTACCACCGTTTCCCATTCCTCCTCCCCGTACGCACTCCGTGAGTATATGTTGTTGTTTATTTATTTTGCCTCGTGCGGCTCACCCGCAGTACTAATGAGATCGCCTCTTCTTTTTGTGCAGCCACGTCGGCGGAGGTTCGAACCCGACTCCTCCAAACCCTTCTCCACCCCATCCAAAATTATCCGGCCGGCCCGACTCCACGGTACACGTGGCCAGTGGCGTTCCTCCTCCGAGCGCAAGGCAGCCACACACTACGGGCTTCCACACGCCCCTCCACACCACGGGTGGGCGTTCCAAATCGGCGCCCGCCCTTGACGGGTGGTATCCGGGGCAAGGTGAGGACTCTTCGCACCAGGGGAGGCCACGGTTCGGGCCGTGAAGTTGAGGTGGTCGTGATGGATTTATTTTCGATGTTGGACATGTTGCACTCGTGATGGATCTAGTTTCGATGTTGGACATGTTACATTTCGTTTGGATGTTGGACATGTTTAATTTCGTTTGGATGTTGGACTATATGTGTGAATTTGTGATATATGTGGATTATATATGTGGATTTGTGAAATATGTGGATTATATATGTGAATTGGTGATATATGTGGTCTATGATATATATATGAATGCTTATGGTATATGTATGTGTTGATGGAGGCCGTGAATCAATAGAAACAGCAAAAAAAAATCTCCCAGCTTTGCCGAGTGTTGGCACTCGGCAAAGCCGGGTACCCCCGCAGCAGAATGGCGATTTGCCGAGTGCGTAGCTGGCACTCGGCAAAATGACCATAACTTTGCCGAGTGCCACCGCACCGCACTCGGCAAAGTGCATTTTGGTTTTTCGTAAAAATTACTTTGCCGAGTGCTGGGATACGCACTCAGCAAAGTTTCAAAAAAACAAATCTTTGCCGAGTGCCGGCACGCTCGGCACTCGCAAAGAACCTTTCCATATTTAACGGCCGACGCCGGGTTCGCCGAGAGTCGACATGGCACTCGGCTAACCCTTCGCCAACTGCTCAGCAGACCGGCAAAGACTCGCTTTGCCGAGTCAATCTTTGCCGAAAGGGGTTCGCCGAGTTTGGCAGTCGGCAAATCCTTTGCCGAGTGCAAAACTGTCTTTGCCTAGTGCGCCGGCACTCGCAAAGTCACCGCTTCCTGTAGTGGGACGGTGTGGCAGCATTTCAATTTTTCAACCATCTATTTTGCTGTCCTTACATAAATCCTCAGAGGCAATTTTGCACTTCCAAGTCCAAAGTTCAGAAACTAGAACAACACAGCATTAATAATGTTAGAGTCAGACAAATTGTGTCGGTACTGTTTGCCACCAGCCGATCAGATGAACATCGTGATGACCACAGTGCAACTATGGATGACCACAAATAGATAATTCTCTAGGTGTGTTTAAGACCACAACTCACTTGTATACTCACTTTGTTATCTTTGACTGAAAATTAGCTTAATTATACAAAAAGTTTTATTTGCAAAACTAGGAACATTAGATTTGTATTTAGAAATACTTTCTAATGATCAAACTATTGTTCCTAAAAATATGTTCTTGCATACCGCACCAAGTCAAATCGCGTGCCTCATTCGGGACGGAGGGAATAATTAGGAATGGGAGTAAGCTATGTGATGAGAGTGTGTTTGTGACCACAACCCACTTGTATAGCATTGGTGCATGCTACTTATAATGTTACAAGATCTGATGTATTCTAATGCAACTACTTTATGTTGTGATGTCTCGTGACATTACTGTATGGACAATATATATTTTAATATGCTTTTTCTACTGTTTGAATTTTGTTTTGTGTGTTTATTTTTTCTCCGAGTTTATCTAAACGGATAGAAAAATACAAATGTTTTTAGTGTGGATATCTGCAGAGACAAATTGATTTGAATCTAGGCGCACACAATTTTGCAGTGTGTGTAAGGCCGGTAGAAAATTTGTTTTTAATCACAGCGAATTCAATTTTCTGTCATTCTATTTCTGTGTGTATTTTTTTTGCATTTTTTGTGTCTTTCAACAAAGTATTCGAGTATCTAGTATTGGTGAGTATGGATTGCTTTTGTGCCTCCAAATGATAAGGTAACTGTCCCATGGGAAACAAGATGCAATCCTTTGACTTCATTTCTCAAATGCTATTTCAAGGCCGATTCTGAAGGCAAACTGTTGCTCAGCCACACCTGTGACACAGCTACCAAGCGCACTGTACGTCATAGCTGTCATGGTCTAAGCGTTGGCGTGTTGCCTGTCTATACGACATAGCTGTTTTGTTTAATAGTATCGCGTCGATTTTGCATTTATCTATAATAAAAGATATTTTTTTCCGTTTTTCTTTTGCGAGGAACAAGATACTTTTCTAGCTTGTTTGCCATAGAGACACAGGCTTTGAGAAACTCAAACGAAACCTCGTCAACTTGAACACAAGAAGTATATATCATGGAAGCTCGGTGAGGCTCTATGCCTTGCCTTACAGAAAGGCTCATATATATAGTCCTTCACCTCCTATGTCAGCTGGATTAGTAACCAACAAGTCCATCTTCCCATGCCTTCCTCCGCCACTTCACACATTTATATACAAACGCAAAGCAAGACCAAACAGTTGAACATACGGATGCATGAGCTGTTCACTTTAGTTGGGACTCGGAGGCATCATGAACTTGACATAGCCGGGACAATTGTTCCTATCAGTGTGTAGCATACCTGCTGTTATGTCATCAACAAGGGACATGGCTCTGACGAAGCTGAACTCAAAATGATGAAGAAGACACTGCAGTTGACGCTGTGAAGGCGAGAAGCGGATACGGCAAGGACAAACGAGTCCGTGAGACTGACCGTCGTGTCTTTGGGCCGGATTGGGTGAGAAGACTTCGAAGCCCATTTTACCATTTCGCTTTTCCTTTCTCTAGGCCCACGAAACAGGCGAGGAGGCAGTAGCTCCTCTGTATTTCTTTTATTGCTCAAGAAGATCAACTCAAACCGGATCTGAAACCGAGCCTTGCAGTATTACAGAACTGACTTTTTAGTCTCGAGGCCAAAATGGCGTTTACTCCCGGCCGGAAATTTACCCGAGTAAATGTATCTTTACTCCCGCCTTATTCCCAGCCGGGAGTAAAGCCGCCGCGGCGTCGGTCGCCCCGCCCGGCCAGGAATAAAGATCTATTCCCCGTTGGTATTACCAACCGGGAGTAAAGCTCGAGCTTTTTACTCCCGGTTTGAGGCACAAACCGGGAATAATTTTCCCTCCTATAAATACACCCGCCCGCCTTCGAATTTTCAACGCATTTTCTTCCCACAAAACTGCTCAACCCCCTTTACTCCGGGTTCCCCAACCAAACCGGGAATAAAGGTTCGGCAATTTCACTCCCCTCCTTTTCATCATTTATTTCATGTTTTTGCACTTTATATAAATATAGTTGTTTATGTAATTTTCTTGTGATTAGAAAAAATGAGGAAGTTAACTTAATTTACCAAATTGTGTAAATCATTAATTTGTAGTCTAAATTAGAAATCAATTTAATTTAATTACATGTGTAGGAAACATGGCATGGTACGTAGTGCATGTTGGGCGTACCAGGGATCTATCGAACCCGGCCAGATTGCCATGCTCAGTCCATCGCTACCCCGGAAATTGTTACAAAAATATAACACAGAAGTTGAAGCTTTGGCGGCCTACCATGGTGCAAATATTCCAAATAACAATGACCAAGGTGTAGCGGTGGAGATTCGGAGATGCCAAAGAAAATGTTACTTTCTTAGGTTCATCGCTCCGTGGCCCGCGAAGGATGTTCTACTTTAATTGGGATGTCTAGTTCTTCTTTCTCTCTGCTTTGAGTGGAGTTTGTTGTATGTAGGCAAACAAAAGTTGTAGGCTACCTGTCCTAAAATAATAAAATGTACTATTCATGCATGTTGTGTACTTACTCAAATGTATATGGTGTTTACTTTTTTCATAATGATGATTATGTTTAAAAACTACGGATGAAGCGAAATTTGATGTACAACGTAGATCGACGCGACAATGAGTAAAGACGTGGGGTGCATGAGTTCCTATGTGCGCCCAAGCAAACAAAGCGAAACGGTTTTATGTGCTGCCCATGTGCCGTGTCTTGTGAATAAGAGAGAGTTTTCCAAATCACATATCCTTCATTTGCACCTGTATAAGTCGGGATTCATGCCCAACTATGTTTGTTGACCAAGCACGGAGAGACCGGTATCCCAATGGAAGAAGGTGAAGACGAAGGAGGGGACGATGACAATGTTATTGCTGAATATGCTGAATTTGGTGATGTCATAAAAAAATATTGCAATGGAGGAAGATGCAGAGGAGGTGCCAAAGGAGATGAGCCTACCGATGGGCTTGATCAGGGCTATTCGTGAAGCACGCAATGAATGCGAAAAAAGAAAAGGAGAAGAAGAAGTTCGAGCGCACGCTAGAGGACCACAAGAAGTTGTTGTACCCAAGCCGTGATTCAGGCAGAAAAAGTTGGGTACCACACTAGAATTGTTGTAGTGGAAGGCTAAGAATGGTGTTTCCGACAATGCGTTTAGCCGTTATTGACTATCCAAAAGAAGATGCTTCCGAAGGACAATGAGTTGCCCGCCCACCACGTCGAAGCAAAGAAGGTTGTATGTCCTTTGGGATTAACAATCAAAAAGATTCATGCATGTCCTAATGATTGTTTCCCGTACTATGGCGAGGATAACGAGAAGTTGGATGAATGTCCAACATGTCATGCATCACGGTATAAGATCAGGAGACGATCCTGGTGATGTTGAGGGCGAAAGGCCTAGGTTGAAAATCCCCGCTAAGGTTATGTGGTACGCTCCGATAATACCACGCCTGAAATATATGTATATATATAGACAAATGACTCTTTTTTTTTATCTTAAAGTGTGGGGTCTACAACAACCACAGGGGGAGCAGTCATTGTGGATTATATTGTTGCGAGAATATCGGGATAAATTCCACTAATTACACCGAGCATGAACGGTACGTATGTACATCAAAGTCTGTTGTTATTGACGTCGTTATTTATATAACTAATCATATCTTATATATACTAATACTTTTTATTTTACTCTAATTGCAGACGAGGAGGTTAATGGAGAAAACATTAAAAGAAACGCATCTTGAAGCCATGCAAGAGTCTATTGCCGGATTTATTAATACCCAGATCCTAGAGCCTTCCGGCGAAGTTCTACAACGACACCAATGACAAATGGCTGCCAAAGGATCCTCTCCGCCTGTAATCGGGACATGTAGTATTATCTTAATATGTAATCGAGACATGTATGAACAACTTATATATATTTGTGCTTGAACAATCACTAATGTGTAATATATATGTGCATGCTTTAATATATAAATATATGTGTGTGCTTTAATATATATATATGTGTGTGCTTTAATTAATATATATATGTGTGTGCTTTAATATATGTATATATATAGATTACAAATTAATAAGAACTATTCAAATGCTATTAGGAATAAAAATAAACAATTGGCACGGCACTACAAAAAAAACCTTTACTCCCGGTTGGGGGTACCAACCGGGAGTAAAAAGCTTCCCCCCTCTAGTCCCGGTTCCAATACTTTTTTACTCCCCTGCCGTGTTCCCGTTGCATAACCGGGACTAAAGGCCCCTAACGAGCCGGGAATAAAAGTGGATTCTGTACTAGTGTTGGTGGCTGGCGGCAGGCTCTTGGCGGTGGCCTAAGTGCCGATTTATCGAGTATCCCGGTTCTAGCTCCGATCCACCTCACTGGCGCACAGAACCAGCACACAGAGATGATCATCATGAGAAAATCGTCATTATTGATGCTGGTTTAGAAAGATTTGTAGTTTACATTACCAAGTGACTAAATTATTAGTGCTGACTAAATTAATTATAAACATGTCCTGTTCAAATTGTATTTGCATCTAACTTGTGATAGTCTGATGTGGTCATTCAACTATAAGAGCTCGTCACTAAAAGGGTACCTTCGGAATCATACAAAAGGAGTCTGGTCCGATGTTGCTCCTCAGCCTTGAGTGCCATCAAAGGAACATGTATCATGCATTAAGACCAAATCCAGCTACATTTGCAAGTTCCACGTTTGTTTTGTTTAATTTCCATCATAGGGAGACAACTGCAGTCAAGGTGAACAAGATTGCAGAGATGTTCTTCCAGATGCCTACCATGTCTTAAGTCAGTTCATCACCAATCTCTCTGTTTCTCAAAGGCCCCACGACTCCATCAGCACAATTGAATACACATGCACTTCCAGCTAGTCGATCAGTGATGCATTTGCTCTCTGATCTGTCATTATATTCTACAGAACTGCAGTTTATATTTGGTAGCATTCCCATCTTCAATTGTGTGCTCAATACATTCCAAATTATAAGATGTTTTGCTTGTGTAGATAAATAGTTTTAGCTATGTACTTAGATATACAATATCTCTATATACATAGTAAAAGTAATGTGTCTAGGAACACCAAAATGTTCTATTATTTTGTACGGAAGTATTATCAGTGCCGGCCCTATTGCGGGGGCAGGTTGGGCTTCGCCGAGGGCCCATGCCAAGGAGGGGCCGAGCCCAGCTATGCAATACCTCAGTATACCCATGTACGAGAAACTGAGAAAGCAGAAGGCCCAGCCCCGCGTGGGTTTTCCTATCGCTCGACGCTTCACGTCCCGGCGTCCGCAGATCGTAGCCGCCAGCCGCGCGCGAGGTTGCGTCATGACTTCCTCCGAGTCCGTGACTCGTCGACTGACTCGACTCGACTGGCAGTTGCGGACTGGGCATCGGGATCCTGATCGGCCGGCTGATCGTGAAGGTATTTCCATCCATCAGTACTGCCATCCATGATTGATGATTCCATCTATTCCTAATTCATGTCATTCACTCATCCCTTGCTACAAGCCTACAACCTAGTTTTTTTTTTTTTTTTTTGAGAATTATACAGTACAACGTAGACGCCACAACACGCACGCACACTCACCCCTATGAACACACGACGCAAACCCTATCCCTATGAGCACCTCCGAAGGACCGGGCGACCGGCAGATCTGGGAGATTCTCGAAGTCACCATAGGCGCCTCGTCGTCGACGGAACGCCGCTACCACTTAATGCATAACGCCGGTAAATCCTTGGGAAAATCCCAGGGTGCGAAAGCACCAGGATTTGAACCCCCTGGTGGGTAGCGCCCCACTGGACCGGCCCTACCATTGACTACAAGCCTAGTTTAGTAATCCAGTTTTTTTTTTCCTAATTTAGGTGTTCGAATTTTACGATGCCGCCTAAGAAACACTGGGGCTGAGAAACGAAAAAAAGAAAAAGACAAGAAGAGTTGTTTGTATGACGGCATCGTTAAGGCCGCTTTTCTAAATTATAATATGTTATAAGATATATAATAGTTTATAGGGGCCTTGGCTGTGTCTTCGCCCTAGGGTCCTCAAAAACATAGGGCCGGCACTGAGTATTATATCTCAGGATTCATTAGCTCATTGACACAGTGCTTATTATTTATGTGGTGATGATGAGTAATGTCCATTACCATTCCGTTCTTCTTGTGGTCATCATCATTGGCAGTGAAAGAAAGCACCTCCCTGACATTATATTACTACAAAAAAGTATCTGAATAAAACTGGTTTGCAAGATGAGTCATCTACAGAAATACATTTGTTGGGGCAGTCGTTGCTATTTTAAAATAAATATAAGACCTATGCACTAAATAGTTCCTTGTTCCTCACATAGTCGAAAACTTGCATATAGAATATTTCAAGACTTCAATATATAAGACCACTAAAAATAGTAGTGTCGATATATACGTTGTTTGTACTATTATAAATAATAATCTATGAAAGCGACCCGTGAATGCAAAGCAATTGAATAGTGCACCCTATCCACCAGCACAACAGAAATGCTATATATTTAGAGGGCCAGCGGTAGTGTTCCTCATTCGTAGCGTCATCTTAGCAATCCTCGTCCAATTAGTCACCACGAGAGAGAGAGAGAGAGAGAGAGAGAGAGAGAGAGAGAGAGAGAGAGAGAGAGAGAGAGAGAGAGAGAGAGAGAGAGATGTTGGGGCATTAAGGAACAAGTAGCTAGCAACTCTGAACACGAGATGTGTGATCCAGTAGGTGGGATTAGGAGCCATCAAGAACTACAATGTGTCAAGAATCAAGATAACACTTATTGTACTCAATGCCGAGAAACAAAAGCTCTGAGGGTATCTTGACTGGACTAGAAAAGACATCGAGAAGCGGAGGCTTAGAGCCGCTGCAGCGTACATTCCAAAGAGGTGCTTGGAAGAGGGAGGAGGCTGTTGCTTCCTAACAAAACATCGGAGCAGCGAAGTGGAGAGTAGAGTGTATCACCGATGTTAGTGCTTAGCTTAGCACCATCAGATAATGTCATAATACTATTTCCTTTGCATGCGACCCTACACATACTGAATTTGCTCCAAAAAGCTAGATAGATGGATGATCCATCGAGTTGCTTAGTTTATTTTCTTCGCAAAGTTTTAAGCTCCATGAATTGACCGTACACATACTGAACTCGATGTGTCAAGATAACACGAGATGCTTAGTTTATTATCTACGCAAAGTTCGAAGCTTGCCTTGTCAACTGCTAACAGTATACCACGAATTGATCCATCGAGTTGCAAAATCTGACAAGAAAAAAGGAAAGGTACTGTACTCCAGCTCCTTTTCCTTGTCCATGACCGAGTCTTGTATTTTGAGTCCACGCCCAGCTGCCCTGATGTTGTGATGTAGGTATGGAAACAGAGTACATGTTCACCCAGAAGCTTCAAATACACATGAAGTACGTTCGACACATCTGACATGCTTGAACAGTTAAGGTTGCTACGTACTGTGCATATTGAAATTATAAAGAGGACAGCAAATTTGATGGAATAAGAGGAATGTGGAATGTGTGCTGGGAGCAAGAGGCATGGGGCTGGCACTGTACATCGTCCAGCATTAGGCAGCACTGTACAATATGGCACGCTAACTGGCAGATTTTGTATGTTGGACCAGCGACATGAGTCTAGGGTTTCTGTCACGTGGCCCATAGTTGGATGTGGAACGGTGTGGCTTAGGCTGTGTTCAGCTGTGGGTAGTACTAGTACATATGCTAGCTTTAACAAAGGAAAAGGCATGAACGTACTTACCTGAACCAAAACACTGTCTCTGTATTATGAACCTCCTAATATGAATGCCTTGTTCTTCCTCGCTTGAGTTCGCTTCTCTCTGATTCTATAAGAACTCTACTCGGTTCATGACAAAGTGTATCAAATTCCTCGTGTTTGTGGTGTCGGTGCCTGTGCCGGCACGGAATCCCACGAAGGTCCAGCTGGAGATGGTGGCGTCTGTGGAGAGCTTATTTTCCGCCAATTTTGACAATCATCCTCAAAGCAGTTCGAAGGTGTTTAGACGCTGATGAAGGAGATGTTGGCTCTGTTGAGCGCCATGTAATTCCTGGGCCAAGTCCAATGCTTCATGTCAGACACCCCATATGACTTGTAGACGGGCTCCCTAGTCATCATGTGAAGAATGAGATTTTCTACATTTCCAAGCATTGGCTTTGATACCCTCGCATGATGCAGTGCATAGCTGATGTGCCCCAACTCACTATACCAGGTAGCTAGGATCCCCCAGGCATAGATGCAACAGAGTCGACAACATACAAAGCCTTTAAGCTTACCTAAAACAAATAGACGAGCATCACCAAACATTGATTACTAATCAAGGACTAAACCAAACAATGTCCCCAATAAACAATAGACCCAACTCTTCACATCACACAGTGTGATATCTGGAAGAACTTATCTAAGCATGTCGCACACAATATCCTTGACCTCTGACACTTCAACTCTGGCACCCCCATCACTAGGTGACCCATATATAATTCTTTATTTTCCATCCATGAACTCTAATACTAATTGTTGTTTTGCGCAGCTGATTCTCCCAGCTTTGTTTTACCCATGGGTCAGTACCGCAATGACTAGGCCCATCGAATACATGCCAGGGCCCTTGCCTGACTGGATTTGTTCGCATTGCATTGTAGTCTATCAGTCGTACATATGTCTTGTAAGCAACATGGGAAGAAGACACCACTCATTGTATTCCCTATGTTTTGAAATTCTCATCTTATAGTGACAAACGCTAGTTGGTACCAGTAGTATTTTCCCAGAAGGGTTTTCCACACAAAAATCAGTGTCCGGTATTTGATAATCATTTGTGTTATTTCCTAACAGCACGAGAGAGAAAGGGGTTAGGAAGATGGAATTTTGATTCTACAAAACTGTTGTACCGGATATTTGGTTAAGTTGCATGAAATAGTTCTATTCAACAGTAGAAGTTTAGGTGACGTTTTATATAAGGTTTATGAATTGACAGTTGTGCGTTTAGAAAAAAATGTATCAAGTGACTATTGTTGTTTTTCATAATTAGATTGTACCAATTTTTTCTATTAAATCTGCCAATTAGTAATAATATATTTAATTTTTAGGTCTTCCATGAGATCCTTCAACTAGTAATCGTAAGATTATTGGAGTTATTTGCACTATTGCATATGATCACTATTTTGGTTATTTTTCAAAGACAAGACCCTTCTAATAAAAGAGACATCGCTGCTCTGCCAGATCTGGGTATATCACCAAAAGCTATAATAAATATATATTGGTAGCCATCCTATCCAATGGCATTAGCTAGTATATGAGCATATATATGCTTCCATCCCAAGGCTTTCTACTAGATGGTTCGAGGAAAATGCAGCAGCTAGTGATAGAAACCTTAGACATTCTGGGTTGGTGTTGGAAACATGCATCATGATACAGCGGGTTGGGCCTAGGAGGCATCTGGAACCACATTCCCTCGAGCATACTAGATCCTTGTCTGAATCTGGGGAAGAATCCATGCTCAGGGGCACGCTTTGCAGTATTTCCAAGTGCGACATCTCTAGGGTGATTTGTGATTCCTCGCTCTGAAAAGCTTTCATGAAAATGTAGGATGATGCCAACAGCTCAAAGTTCGAAAACCACTGCTGTGCAGACATCCTGAATTTCTAATGGTTGTTGGATGGAAGATAACCAATGCAGGCTAATTTGTATCACCTAATACAAAAGTGATTTCCATAGGCTAAGGGAGTGTTTACATCATCCTCGAGTTCAAGGTGGTCATTTACAAACAGGATGAAGGGAACATTCCCGGTAAAATATTTTGAAAGATGAGTGAATATGATGACTGCCTTTTGAAAATCAACTTTACGCTGGCAGTTAGCCTATGTGGCCAAAACATCAAAACCAAATAGAAAAAAGAAAAACTGGCACGCTCAAGACATGGTGGTTCTATTACGAAAAGGGGCCTTAACCTTATGAACACTAATCTTGAGCTAGCTGCAAGGTAGTCTGCCATGGTTGAAGTAGATAGTCGATCAACTCAGTTGACGCCAGTAGTGCACTCGCCGTGCACAAGCACTGCCTGCTGTTTGGAAGGAGCGCTTCCCATCAGTTGCCATGATGATCCAGTATTACTTTCCATTGGGTGCCACGACCTTGGGTCTGATTAATTTGATGACATTTTGTACACAATGGTTTTACTCATGTGGCCTACATATAATATTATGCAGATCTGAGCATTTTCTACGTCAAGGAATGAAAAATAAATAGGCAACATATACGTGCATGTATGTGTACTGATTTTGTTGGACATTGATCATGCGCGTGGGATAATGAAGAGAAAGCTAGCAAGCTGCTTAGGCTTTCATGTTTCCCCAGAAATCAACTAACATGGCTCACGAAAGCCCCCTTTTTAGCGTGTACCCACGCCCTTGGCTCATTGTGTGTGTACCGTGGGGTTTAAAATTAATGTCATGGCCACGGCAAGCCCCACAGTTCAGCAAGCGTGCAACGGCCTGGCACGCAAGTAAACCGACCCGAGAAGATACATGTGTATTTTTCAATAAGAAATACAGTTATAGGTAAGGGCTGGTGGCAGCCATCTTGGCATAGAACATTCTAGAAGCTCTCGCCGAATTTGAGGGCTGTTCAATATCTCCATTAATCATTCTCGAGATTAGCAAGCAGGCAAAGTCCATTTGGGGCAAATAATTCAATAATTAGTCAACGTGAGTATATGTGCGTGTCTATAGATACGTGATATATATCCAAACGACTATAGAGATTCAGACTGCTTGACTGTGCTACCCACAGCAGCTAGTTTATTCATCGAGAAAGGAAGTAGTTTTGTTGGGCATGACAGCGTTTCCAAAGTTGTTATGTGTATAGAACCAATACATCATTGTAATTTGGCAGATCATGTTTGAATCCCATTGCTACAGAACGTGATTGATTGTCCACACAGTCAGCTCATAATGGCCGTAGTAATTATATATGCTTCGCATTTTAATAAGAAATATTTGTTTCGAGGACCTACTTCTCTGACAACTAGGTCTTGGACATTTCCACCGAAATATTGAATCACCCCAATCAATTTCCAAAGATATCATTGTCATATAAAGACAAGTTATACGACTCTTAAAATACTCTGGACTTACTACGTTCCTGGATATATATATATATATATATATATAATACATTGTATGTTTTTCGATTTGTCATAACAACATGAAACCATATGGTGAACATTGCATACTCGGATGTAGTGGTAGTATGTTCAGAAATAGAGGGCATGCAGGAACCACATCTACTCAGGTCTCACAATGCTTGAAGTTCATCTGAATGTTCTCGCATGTGAGCAAGCTTAGCTGTCACCAAAGCCTACTACTGTTCTTCGGAAGTCATTGCCACAAGCTGCCATGCCAGAGCCACTGTTCGTCCGTCACAGTCAACCTGACCTGCCAGACCTTGTGCAGGATGCAAACCAGATGAAAGAGGAGCTGTGGCTTACCAAATTTTCATTCCGCAGAATATTGCCACCACGCAGCCACTATAGCTCACTAGGAAACAATTTAGTCTATACAATGAGGTTTGTGGATGATAAGAACTGTATAATTTCTGGAATTTAACAAGTGAATGATTTTGTATCAGGGATTATAGAGTTTAATTTGTAATTGATGGGGAGGTGCATAGTACACATGCAACAGGGAAATGTCTGTCATGCAATCCAGAAGGCAAGCCCTGTCCTGGACAAACTAGTCGCCTTAAGGCTTCAGTTGCGTAATTTGTTCTGGTGTACACATACATGACCAACATGTTCTCCTTGGAATGACCACTACAGGGAGATAGAGGAAAGCACCGCTCTAATTTCCCTATGAAAACTCTAGGCCACAACAGAGTCTGTGTTAACTGTTAAGTGTCATAGTAATTGTGACAAATTAAAGAGTATCATGAAACAGTGTCTCTAGTTGAAGCATAGATGGTCCTTGCATGATCGGAACACAATGTAATGTCACTCTTTTGAATTTACGATAGATGTTTCTTATTTGATTGTAGCTTTTCTGAAATTTTGTCGAATGTCGGTAGAACTACCGCTAGTAGTGTCATGCATGGTTTCATTCTCATGTGTCGCAGACTCTGGATGAACATTCTTTGGAGCCGCTGGCGCGCATCAATCACTAACATGAAAAGGATTGGTGTAAGGGTCCAGGGTCGCCCTGCTGGAGACCCCTACCATGCCTTAACATCTTGCCCCCACTTCCATGACTAGAGCTGCCAAGCACGCTGTAGGAAAAAATATGGAAATCCAGCTCCTCTATTTGGGGCAAAACCTAATCATTCTATCACTTAACAGCATGCGTGAGTCAAAAGCATTTGCAATTTCAAATCTGAGGAAAAGGAAGGGCTTCTTTGCTCTATGTTTCTCCCTCATGACATTCGGGACAGAGGAATAGATCATGATAAACTCAGCAGTAACTCGTTGCTGCACATGTTCAAGATATTTGTTGTGTCGTCCCGGGTGACTACTCAATTCTGAGATCAACCATCAAGGATGAGCTTTATGAGATGGGTGAAGTATGTGAATGTAAATTGTTGGAGGCAGTTGAGATCAAGCAAATGCACTACTGCAGACACATATCCCTACAAAAGGACATTTATTACCCAATACCCTTCCGGTTGACATAATACATGTGCATGACAAAATAAAGACGAACCAGCACGGGTACTGGGACCTAGTGGCATCTGGAGCAGGCATAATAAGGCCATGTGCCATATTTGAGGACTGCTTGTGAATTCAATCCAATAAAAAATAATACTTTATATATATTTTCTTTCGTGGGGACATATCCATATGTGAACTTTGACAGAGTGTAAATAGCAGAGGTATGAACACCTCGGTACATAATACCGTGACAGCTTGGAAACGAAGCATGCCTGTATCATGCTGCTTTAGGTATAGAAGGCAACAGGAAGTGTGTCCTCTCGATCTGACGACACTGAAGCCGCTATGGTGTTCCCAGTAGAAGATTGATTTTGTCTATCATCTGGACATGTAATAAGACGAGGGAAGCCATGCTGGAAGGATATCTGGGTAAAATTAGCAGCAGACAAAAAGATATATCGTCATTGTGGAGCCTGCAAGGGCAACCACCCAACCAACCAAAAGCTTATATGACATTAGGTCTGGTTTCCCTAATCATATCTATATATACATTCTACTTAGTATTTGGGTTTGGAGTTTCTGTTATGGGATTTTCTTGAGTACTTTTCTGGAACTTTTGGCCCCTCTGGATGCAGTAAACAATTTGTACCCTCGTGCATTGGAATACAAAAAATCTGGGCAATAATCCAACATGCAGGAGACCAGTTGTAAATCACTGGGCTCCATGTGTGTTCCACCTTTTTGAAGGATACCATGTGTGTTCCACCTTGTTAGTTTATAATTAGGGACAAGAGATATTGAAGAGTCTGTAGATGGTATCACTCCGTGGTTAACGATATATTGTTTTGCAGATGTGATTATTGTGTTTTGCAATTTTCACATGGGGAGATGGTGGATGAAATTGCCTGCGACTGGCCAAAACATTTCATGGAATCCAATTTTTGTAATGTGTGCCGCCTAAACTCTGTCTGGGCTAGGGCGTGAGTGTGGTGACACTCAGAAACCGAACACCTAGGCACATGTAATTGGTTCACGTGGCCAATGTCGTATCCTTATGAGTTCCAATGACTAGTGACAGAAAAGAGAACCGTCGTGATTTCTTATGTGGCGTGACACAGAGTAAATATCGCGCCACCAGCCCTAGCGCGACCAAAAGGGATATGACGTACATTTGTTTTCAAACAAGAGACGGATTTGAATTTTTTTAAAAAGGTTAAATTTTATAAAAAAAAAACCCACAGTTACGGCGCGGATGTGTATTTCGTAAAAAACAACATCCAGCCCTTAACACTGGCGGCATCGAAAAGGTTAAGGCTGCTGGGGGAGGAGGATAACATAATTTTTGGTTGAATAGTGTTTGAATGGGCAGCAATGACGAATAATTCCATTTCATGAAACAAGCCGATATAATTACGATGTTGTTGCATGTAATGCTACCATGCATGGACTGTCCCGATATAACTATATATCCATATGTCCTTCATTACTTAAGGTTTCTCCGTATGATGCCTCCAAAATCATCCTGTATAAATCCCATGCGCTTCACATACATGTCCTCATCCACAGTGTCGCCTGTCTACAAATGATTTTCCTTACATCTCGAGTCCTGTTTTTCATTCGTTCCGCACCCAATACCACACGGTGCAGTCGCGGTGGAGGTCGGATCGAATGGCAGACACCGATACGTTGCCAACTGGACCTGGATGGTCATGGTCTAATTGTTGGCCTATCTGTCTGTACGTCATAGCTGTCATGGTCTAAGCGTTGGCCTGCCCGTCTATATGACATAATCTGTTTTGTTTAATAGTACCGCGTCCATTTTGCATTTATCTATAATAAAAGATATTTTTATTTCCGTTTTTCTTTTGCCAGGAACAAGCAAGATATTTTTCTAGCTTGTTTACCAGAGACACGGGCTTCAAGAAACTCAAGAAGTATATATCATGGAAGCTCGATGAGGCTGTATGCCTTGCCTTACAGAAAGGCTCATATATATAGTCCTTCAACTCTTATGGCAGCTGAATTTGTAACTAACAAGTCCATCGTTCTATGCCTTCCTCCGCCACTTCATACATTTATATACAATCCCAAACAGTAGAAGCAAGTCCAAACAGTTGAACATATGGATGCATGAGTTGTTCACATTAGTTGGGACTCGGAGGCATCATGAAGGATATAGCCGGTACAATTGTTCCTATCAGTGCTTGCGGTCTTGGAAGAAGGATACATAATAGTACACAGAACTTTGGTAAAATATGCTTAACGTGAGTTGGGCTTCTGGAGCTCCGATCCACCTCACTGGCGCCCCAGAACCAGCACACACAGATGATCATCATGAGAAAATCATCATTATTGATGCCGGTTTAGAAAGATTTGTAGTTTACATTACCAAGTGACTAAATTCTTAGTGCTCACTAAATTAATTATAAACAAGTCACGTTCAATTTGTATTTGCATCTAGTGGTACACTGATATGGTCATTCAACTATATATGAGACCTTATCACTCCAAGGGTACCTTCGAATCATACAAAAGGAGTCTGCTCCGATGTTGCTCCTCATCCTTGATTGCCATCAAAGGAACATGCAGGCTGCTCCTGTTTATTTGACTCAGCAGATTAATATGCTTTGAGCATGAATAAAGTATGAGTGCCATCAAAGGAACTAGTAATGACGATGCAGTTCTAGATGCCTCCAAAGTTAATGAGTTTCAAACATTAACAATGCATGCATCATGCATTAAGCCGAAGTCCAGCCGCCATTTGCATGTTCCACATTTGTTTTGTTTAATTTTCATTATAGGGAGACACAACTGGAGTCATGGTGATCAAGATTGCAGATATGTTCTTCCAGATGCCTACCATTTCTTAAGTCAGTTCATTGCCCTTTCTCTCTGATCTGTTATGATATTCTACAGTACTGCAGTTTATATATTTGGTAGCATTCCCATTTTGAAGTGTGTACTTTCTCTATTCCAAATTATAAGATGTTTTGCTTTCGTAGATAAATAGTTTTAGCTATGTACATGGATATATAATATCTCCAGATACATAGTAAAAGTAATGTGTCTAGGAACACCAAAATGTTCTATTATTTTGAACGGAAGTAGTAAATCTTAGGCTTCATTAGCTCATTGACACAGTGCTTCTATTCGGTGATGATGAATAATATCCATTACCATTCCGTTCTCCTTGTGATCATCATCATAGGCAGGTGAAAGAAAGCACCTCCGTGACATTACTACAAAAAGTATATAAAAAGACGGCTCCTTTTTTTTTTAACAGTGCTGGCGCAGACTATTGCTGCTTCTAAAACAGGTTTGCAAGATCAGTCATCTATAGAAATACATTTGTAGAGGCAACTACTATTTTCAAACAAATATAAGACCTATGCACTAAATAGTCCCTTGTTCCTACATAGTCGGAAACTTGCATATAGAATATTTCAAAACATGAATATATAAGATCACTGAAGCTAGTAGACTAGTAGTCTCGATATATTGGTTGTTTGCACTATTAAATATCATAATCTATGAATGTGACCCGTGAATGCAAAGCAATTGGAATAGTGCACCATATCCACCTGCACTCATTCTTTTTTATCACGTACCTGTCACAACAGAAATGCTATATACGTAGAGGGGCCAGCGGTAGTGTTCCTTATTCGTAGCGTGATCCTAGCAATCCCTCTTTCAATTAGTCACCATGAGAGAGACAGAGACAGAGAGGAGAGAGAGAGGAGAGATGTTGGGGCATTAAGGAACATGTAGGAACTGAACACGAGATGTGTGATCCAGTAGCTGGGATTAGGATCCATCAAGAACTACAATGTGTCAAGATAACAGTTTGGACTCAATACCGAGAAACAAAACCTCTGAGGGTATCTTGACTGGACTAGCAAAGACATTTGAGAAGCGGAGGCTTAGATCGAGCCGCTGCAGCGCACATTCCAGAGAGGTGCTTGGAAGAGGGAGAAGGCTGTCGCTTCCTAACAAAACATCGGAGCAGTGAAGTGGACAGTAGCGTGTATCACCGATGTTAGTGCTTAGTTTAGCACCATCAGATAATGTCATAATACTATTTCCTTTGCATGCGAGCCAACACATACTGAATTTGCTCCAAAAAGCTAGATAGATGGATGATCCATCGAGTTGCTTAGTTTATTTTCTTCGGAAAGTTCGAAGCTCCATGAATTGACCCTACACATACTGAACTCGCTGTGTCAAGATAACACGAGATGATTAGTTTATTATCTTCACAAAGTTCGAAGCTTGCCTTGTCAACTTGTAACAGTATGCCACGAATTGATCCATCGAGTTGCAAAATGTGACAAGAAAAAAGGAAAGGTACTGTACTCCAGCTCCTTTTCCTTGTCCATGACCGAGTCTTGTATTTTGAGTCCACGCCCAGCTGCCCTGATGTTGTGATGTAGGTATGGAGACAGAGTATATGTTCACCCAGAAGCTTCAAATACACATGAAGTACGTTCAACACGTCTGACATGCTTGAACAGTTATGGTTGCTATGTACTGTGCATATTGAAATTATAAAGAGGACAGCAAATTTGATGGCTGGTGATTTTCCTTAACCATAACAAGCGAGCAACAAACCACTAGACATGTAGACCCACCGGCTATGTGGGAATAAGAGGAATGTGGAATGTGTGCTGGGAGAAAGAGGCATGGGGCTGGCACTGTACGTCGTCCACCGTTAGGCAGCCCTGTGTACAAGATGGCACGCTAACTGGCAGATTTGTATGTAGGACCAGCAACATGAGTCTAGGGGTTTCTGTCACGTGGGCCATAGTTGGATGTGCAACGGCCTTAGGCTGTGTTCAGCTGTGGGTAGAGGTAGGACTAGTATATATGCTAGCTTTAGCAACAGAAAAGGCATGAACGTACTTACCTGAACCCAAACACTATCTCTGTATTCTGAACCTCCTAATTTGAATGTCTTGTTCTTCCTCGCTTGAGTTCTCTTCTATCTGATTCTATAAGAACTCTAGTCGGTTCATGACAAACTGTATCAAATTCCTCGTGTTTGTGGTGCCGGTGCCGGTGCTGGCATGGAATCCCACGAAGGTACAGCTGGAGATGGCGGCGTCTGTGGAGAGCTTATTTTCTGCAAATTTTGACAATCATTCTCGAAGCAGTTCGAAGGAGTTTAGACGCTGATGAAGGAAATGTTGTCTTTGTTGAGCGCTGTTTTATTCCAGGGACAAGTCCAATGCTTCATGTCAGACACCCCATATGACTTGTAAGACGTTAACGGGCTCCCTGGTCATCATGTGAAAAATGAGATTTTCTAGATTTCCAAGCATTGGATTTGATATCCTACTTGCTACAGTGCATAGCTAATGTGCCCCAACTCACTATACCCAGTAGCTTGGGTCCCCCAGGCATAGGTGCAACAGAGTCAACAACACACCAAGCCTTTAAGCTTACCTAGATGAGCATCACCAAACATTGATGACTAATCAAGGACTAAACCAAACAATGTCCCCAACAAACAATTGGCCCAACTCTTCACGTCACACAGTGTGATATCTGGAAGAAGTTATCTAAGCATGTCGTACACAATGTCCTTGACCTCTGAACACAATAAATGGCAGCCTCATCACTAGGTGACCCATAATTCGTCATTTTCGATCCATGAGCTCTAATACCAATTGTTGTTTTGCGCAGCTGATTCTCCCAGCTTTGCTTTACCCGTGGGTCGGTACCCCAATGCCAAGGCCCATCGAATCCATGCCAGGGCCCTTGCCTAACTGGTTCATGTTATATTGATTAAGCGGATTTGTTCGCATTGTCAGTCCTACATACATCTTGTAAGCAATGGGAAGTACAGACCACTAATTGTATTCTCTATGTTTTGAAAATTCTCATCGTATAGTGATAATCGCTAGTTGATGCCAGTAGTATTTTGCCAGAAGGTCTTTTCGACACAAAAATCAGTGTCTGGTATTTGATAATCATTTGTGTTATTTCCTAACAGCACGAGAGGGAAAGGGTTAGGAGGATGGAATTTTGATTCTACAATTGTTGTACTAGATATTTGGTAAAAGCTTTTTTTGAAGGGAAGATATCTGGTCAAGTTGCATGAAATAGTTCTATTCAACAGTAGAGGTTTAGGTGATGTTTTAATATAAGGTTTTTGAATTGACAGATGTGCGTCCAGAAAAAAAATGTATCAAGTGACTATTGTTGTTTTTGTAATTAGATTGTACCAATTTTTTTCTATTAAAT
Organism: Hyparrhenia diplandra; assembly: GCA_015847255.1. NCBI lineage: Eukaryota > Viridiplantae > Streptophyta > Magnoliopsida > Poales > Poaceae > Hyparrhenia > Hyparrhenia diplandra. The sequence continues at coordinate 271,572 of JADLZK010007598.1, read as the reverse complement.
CTGCCAATTAGTAATAATATATTTAATTTTCATGTCTTCCATGAGATCCTTCAACTAGTAATTGTAATATTGTTGGAGTTATTTGCACTATTGTATATGGTCGCTTTTTTGGTTATTTTTCAAAGACAAGACCCTTCTAATAAAACAGACATCACTGCTCTGCCAGATCTGGGTATATCACCAAAAGCTATAATAAGTATATATTGGTAGCCGTCCTATCCAATGGCATTAGCTAGTATCTGAGCATATAAATGCTTCCTTCCCAAGGCTATCTACTAGATGGTTCGAGGAAATGCAGCAGCTAGTGATAGAAACCTTAGAGATTCTGGGTTGTTGTTGGAAACATGCATCATGATACAGCAGGTTGGGCCTAGGAGGCATCTGGAACTACATTCCCCTCGAGCATACTAGATCCATGTCCGAATCTGGGGAAGAATCCATGCTCTGGGGCATGTTTTGCAGTATTTGCAAGTGCGACATCTCTAGGGTGATTTGTGATTCCTAGATCTCAAGGCTTTCATGAAAATGTAGGATGATGCCTAGAGCTCAAAGTTCGAAACCACTGCTGTGCAGACATCCTGAATTTCTAATGGTTGTTGGATGGAAGGTAACCAATGCAGGCTAATTTGTATCACCTAATACAAAAGTGATTTCCTTAGGCTGAGGGAGTGTTTACATCATCCTCGAGTTTAAGGTGGTCATTTACATACAGGATGAAGGGAACATTCCCGGTAAAATGTTTTGAAAGATGAGTAAATATAATGACTGCCTATTTTGAAATCAACTTTACGCTGGCAGTTAGCCTATGTGGTTCTATTACGAAAAGGGGCATGGTGGTTCTATTACGAAAAGGGGCCTTAACCTTAGGATCACTAATCTTGAGCTAGCTGCTAGGTAGTCTGCCGTGGTTGAAGTAGATAGGCGATCAACTCAGTTGACGCCAGTAGTGCACTCGCCGTGCACAAGCACTGCCTGCTGTTTGGAAGGAGCGCTTCCCATCAGTTGCCATGATGATCGAGTATTACATCCATAGGGTGCCACAACCTTGGGTCTGATTAATTTGATGAGATTTTGTACACAATGGTTTTACTCATGTGGCCTACATACAAAATTATGCAGATCTGCGCATTTTCTACGTGAAGGAATGAAAAATAAATAGGCAACATATACGTGCACGTATGTGTACCGATTTTGTTGGACATTGATCATGTGCGTGCGATAATGAAGAGAAAGCTAGCAAGCTGCTTAGGCTTTCATGTTTCCCAGAAATCAGCTAACATGGCTCACGAAAGCCCCCTTTTTAGCGTGTACCCGCGCCCTTGGCTCATTGTGTGTGTACCGTGCGGTTTAAAATGCATGTCATGGCCAAGGCAAGCCCCACAGTTCAGCAAGCGTGCAACGGCCTGGCACGCAAGTAAATCGACCCGAGAAGATACATGTGTATTTTCCAATAAGAAATACAGTTATAGGTAAGGGCTGGTGGCAGCCATCTTGGTATAGAACATTCTAGAAGCTCTCGCCGAATGTGTGAAGGCTGTTCAATATCTCGATTAATAATTCTGGAGACTAGCAAGCAAACAAAGTCCATTTTGCTGCAAATAAGTCAATAATTAGTCAACGTGTCTGTAGATACGTGATTATATTTCAAACTGCGTACAAGGACTATGGAGATTCAGAGTGCTTGACTGTGCTACCCCAGCAGCTAGTTTATTCATCGACAAATGAAGTAGTTTTGTTGAGCATGACAGCGTTTCCAAAGTTTTTGTGTGTATAACTAATACATCATGGTTTTGGCTGACGGAGTTAGGGGCCTGGGTATCGATGATCTTAAGCTCGCGGCTCGCCCTTCGCCCAGATGGCTTTGGCTCCGGAAGATAGACCAATACCGTGCTTGGAGCCAACTACCAATCAAAAAAAGCACCTCGGGTTATGGCTTTCTTCAAGGCTTCAACTTTCACCATAATTGGTGATGGTCGTCAGACTCTATTTTGGGAGGATAAATGGATCAATGAAAAAGCTGCACAAGAAATCACGCCCTGCCTTTATCAGCTGGTGTCCAAAAGAACACGCTGCTCCATGACTATCCATGATGGGCTAAATGACAGAACCTGGACGAGACGCTGCGGACGCAATCAGTGAATACCTCTATCTCTGGAATTTGCTGAGGGACGTCCAACTGAATGACCAGTCTGACAAAACAGTGCGGCGTTGGACACCGGATGGACCGGTTCACGGTCAAATCAGCTTATAAAATGCTCCACTCGGATCTGTGACCTTTGAGGGACACAATCTCATATGGAAAACTTGGGGCGCCTCGAAGATTGAAATCTTCCTCCGGTTGGCCTTCAAGCGCGAGGCATTGGACTGGTGATCATAGGCTACGTCACGGACATGAAGCACGTGAGGAGTGCTATACGTGTGTGATCAAGGATGGGAGACCATTGACCACATCCTCGTTAAGTGCCTAGTCACCGGGGTCATATGGTTCCTTATTTTGCCGGCATTTGGATTGCACTATCCGCCCATAGCTACTTCTTCTCTACGCTGGTGGAGACGGCTCCGATCTCTTTTGACCGGCGAAAAGCCAAAGGACTTGACTCACTTCTTGCGCTCGTTTCACGAGAAATTTAAAAAGAGCGCGCGCGGTGTTTTTAGGGAGTCTACTTCCTCGATCATCGATGTCCTTCAAGTTGTTCGGGCAGAAGCTGATAGATGGATTGAAGTGGGAGCAAATCGGCTTCAAGCTTTGGCTCAGCCATGAGTTTGGTGTCTTGCTCCCGGTTGTTTCCTTTTTATGTAATTTTTATTTTAATTTTTTCGGTGTTCGGTTTCGACATTCTTGTACATAAACTTTGCTTCTTCTTAATACAAAGACACGCACACACTCGTGATGCGCATTCGCAAAAAAAAAAAAAAACTAACACATCATGGTAATTTGGCAGATCATGTTTGAATCTCATTGCTACAGAACGTGGTTGGTTGTCCACACAGTCAGCTTTGTCCACACAGTCAGCTCATAATGTCTGTAGTAATAATATATGCTTAGCATTTTAATGAGCAATATTCGTTTCAAGGACCTACTTCTCTGACAACTATGTCTTCGTCATTTCCACCTAAACATTGAATCTCTCCAATCAATTTCCAAAGATACCATTGTCATATCAAGACAAGTTATATGACTCTTAAATGCTCTAGACTTAGCTACATTGCTGGATATATAATACATTGTATATTCTTCGATCTGTAGATATAGGTAGAGTGACAGCAGCATGAAACCATATGGTGAACACTACATAGACGGATGCCGTGGTAGTATGTTCAGGAATAGAGGGCATGCAGGAACCACATCTACTCGGGTACAATATGTTCTTTTGGATGTTCTCGCATGGGAGCAAGGTTAGCTGTCGCCAAAGCCTACTGCTGTTCTTCGGGAGTCATTGCCAGTAGCTGTCATGCCAGAGCCGCTGTTCATCCGTCATAGTCATGCTGACCTTCTAGATCTTGTAGAGGATGCAACCCGTGATCCACAGAAGAAGAATAACAGTGCACACTGAGGTGACAAATTGGAATGACATGATCCACATGAAAGAGGAGCTGTGGCTTACCAAATTTTGATTCCGCACGCGGAATATTGCCACCACCTGGGCACTATAGCTCACTAGGAAACCTTTGGACTCCATGCGTATTTCACCTTGTGGGGATGGGAGAAGCATTAGTTTATACAATGAGGTTTGTGGATGATAAGAAATGAATGAATTTGTATCAGGGATTATAGAGTTTAATTTGTGCACATGCAACAAGGCAAGGTCTCCTTGGAATGACTACTACAGGGAGATAAAGGAAAGAACCGCTATGATTTTCCCTATGAAAACTCGAGGCCACAACAGAGTCTGTGTTAAGTGTCTAAGTGATGCTGACAAATTTACGATATATGTTTAGTTGAAGCATAGATGGTCCTTGCATGATCGGAACACAATGTAATGTCACTCTTTTGAATTTACAATATATGTTTCTTATTTGATTGTACCTTTTATGAAACTTTGTCGAATGTCGGTAGAACTACCGCTAGTAGCGTCATGTATGGTTTCATTCTCTTGGTGTCGCAAATTCTGGATCGAACATTCTTTGGAGCCACTGGCACGCATCAATCACTAACATGAAAAGGATTGGTGTCAGGGTCCAGAGTCGCCCTGCTGGAGACCCCTACCATGCCTTAACATTTAGCCCCCGCTTCCATGACTAGAGCTGCCAAGCACGCTCTAGGAAAAATTATGGAAATCCAGCTCCTCTACTTGGGCCAAAACCTAATCATTCTATCTGAAGAAGAGGAAGGGCCTCTTTGCTCTATGTTTCTCCCTCATGACATTCTGGCATAGTAGTCACACTATATGCTCTTTGCTTGGTTGCTTGGGACAGAGGAACAGATCATGATAAACTTGGCAGTAACTCGTTGCTGCACATGTTCAAGATATTTGTCGTGTCGTCCTAGGTGACCACTCAATTTTGAGACCAACCATTAAGGATGAGCTTTATAAGATGGGTGAAGCATGTGAATGTGCCATACTAGCTACTGCAGCATATTAAATTGCTGGAGGCAGTCGAGATCAAGCAAATGTTAGAGTACAGACACATATCCATACAAAAGGACACTTATTACCCAATACCCTTCCGGTTGACATAATACATGTGCATGACAAAATAAAAACGAGTTACTCAGTGAAAGAACAGAATAGCAGAACCCTGGAGGTTTGTCAGATCATATTTGCACAGGAGCTGTTACTCCTTAAGCACAGAGTGAAGCCTGCAATCTTGCTCCAATTTCTTCAATGGAGCCACGACATTACTCAATTAGGAGACTAATTTTTTATTTTCTATGTATCTTTTTTTTGTTTCCTGAATTTCTCTAGAACTTGTCTTGTTTTTCTTGGTTGTATGTCTTACTTTCTTTTTTTTTTTTAATAAAGAACTGTAGGGGCCTCGGCCCCTTCAGATTTTCAAAAAAAAAAAAAAAAAGCAGAACCAGGGTACTGGGACGTGAGTTTGGTTTTTCCGAAGCTAACTTCCGAAGGCAAATTTTTGGCCACACGTTTCAGCATCGCCGCACCAAGTATTTTGTATTCTCGTCTTCCTCCTCGCGTCCTCGGTGCGGCGTAAGCCCGTCTCCCACCTCCCTCACTCCCTCGGCCTCGACATCCGGCTCGACACCATCGCCGTTGCCCCCGCCTCCAGCACCTCCAACCACCCGCCGCTCGTCGCCCGGCGAGCTAGGGTTTTGCGGAGATCTGCGGAGTTCCAGGCGAAACCCTAGCTCGCCAGCGGCCTAACCTTCTAGCCCCCTCCTCCTCCTCCGCCCAGCCTCCTCTGCATAGCCATGGAAACTCAGGCGAAGTGCCTCCAAGGTCTGGCCATGGTGCCCCTGCCGTCCCTGGCCCGGGCGTCCGCGGGCACCGCCAGGCAGCTAAGCCGCCCGGCTTCCTTCCCCACCGTCGGGATGGCCTCCCTCCCTCCGGCCGGCCGGGCAAGGTTGAAGGGAGGGAGGGAGATCGGGACACAGCGATTGGCACGGAGAGATCGAACGCTTTGGGAAACACTTCGCCCGGGGATGGGTTACTTAGCGAATACATGATTTTTTTTACCATATTTATTGCACAAATCTTGGAACAGATCATGTGGCCTAGAAGTTTCCTTCATGGGAAGTTAACTTCGGGAAACACTTAACCCTGGGGCGTAGTGGCATCCGGAGCAGGCATAATAAGCCCGTGTGCCATATTTGAGGACTGCTTGTGAATTCAATCCAATAAAGAATAATACTTTATATATATTGTCTTTTGTGGTGACATATCCATATGTGACCAAGCACTACTATATATATTCCTCAACTGAGCTCCCATGTAAACTTTGACAGAGTGTAGATAGCAGAGGGATGAACACCTCAGTACATAATACCATGACAGTTTGGAACCGCAGCATGCCTGTAACATGCTGCTTTGGGTATAGAAGGCAACAGGAAGTGTGTCCTCTAGATCTGGCGACACCCAAGCACCTGACCAACCGCTATGGCCTTCCCAGTAGAAGATTGATTTTGTCTATCATCTGGACATGTTATAAGATGAGGGAAGCCATCCTGGACCTCGAAGGGTATCTGGGTAAAATTAGCAATGCACAAAAGATATATCATCATTGTGGAGCATGCAAGGGCAACCACCCAACCAACCAAAAGCTTATATGATATTAGGTCTGTTTTCCCTAATCATGGCTATATTTACATTCTACTTAGTATTTGGGTTTGGAGTTTCTGTTATGGCAATTTCTTTTAGTTTTCTGGGACTTTTGGCCCCTCTGGATGCAGTAAACAGTTTGTACCCTCGTGCATTGGAATACAAGAAATCTGGGCAATAAACCAACATGCAGGAGACCAGTAGTGAGTCACTGCAGTTGTGTACCATTTTTGAATGGAAGAGGCTGGAACTTTGTTCCCTTATCTAAAAGAAAAAGTAGTGAGCCACTGGGCTCCATGTGTGTTCCACCCTGTTAGATTATAACTGGGCATAGGAGAAATGGGAGTCTTTAGATGGTACGTATCATTCCCTGGTTAACGATATATTATTTTTCAGATTATTGTGTTTTGCATATGGTGAGATGGTGGATGAGATTGCAAGCGACATGCCAATTCATGAAATCCAATTTTTGTAATGTGTGCCGCCAAAAATCCTGTGCAGGCTAGGACGAGACACGTGAATGTGGTGACACTCAGAAACACCTAGATATTAAGTAATTCGTTCACATGGCCAATGACTACTTCAGTGTGACAGAAAAGAAAACCGTCATGATTTCTTATGTCGCAAAGTGGATAAAAGTGATGTAGAAAGGAAATAAAGAGTATCATTAGTAAGCATATTCTTAAGCTGAAGAACATAGATGCTCAACGCGTGATCTCGACAATGCAATGTAGTATCACTCTTGTGAACTTACAATGGGTGTTTCTTGTTTGGAATCTTTCTACTATATTATTAGTCATAGTTCTGTGACTAACCAAAAGACTAACAACCTGCAGTTATAACAATCACACAGTGGGCAGTAGGGATGCTCACATTATTCGCAATGTAATTACTTCAACATGTGTGCATGCCACTGTCAAATCACGTGTGTGTCTTTGTGAGCTGGAATTATTTACATCATCCGTGTCTTGTGCAAATTCCACTATATATGCCTACGAATTTGAGGGCCTCTACATTGAAATCGATGTTGTGGAGGAAGTAGATTCAAGCATATCTGACATACTTGAACAGTGAAGGTTGTTATTTTCTACTGTGCATGTTGAAATTATAAAGAGTATTGATCGTCCAGTCATGTTGATTTGGACTCAACTCTGGAGAACATACATACACATTCAATGTTATCACTGAGGTTAGTTGAGATGATGAAAATGCATTGTAACCATGCGAAGCCTATATTTGTGGCCTTTCGTTAGCTACAGGGATTTTTGCAAGACGCTGCCCTTGGCATATGAGGATTGGGAACTGAAACCAAACTAGGTAGCAGGACAGGACGAGACTAGTGGGATGAGAAACAACAATTTTGCTACGTCTATGAACACGCCCTGGTAGAAGAACAAGTTGAGAAAAGGCAACATGTGGCCATGGAATTACAGATGTTGTCTCCACCACTATCAGGTAGGCCTAGATGGCTCAAAGCAGACCAGGTACAGGCCTATCAGATAGTGGTGGAGACAACATCTGTAAAAGGGCAGCACTAGCAGCAACGCATATGTGCTCGTGAGCCTGGCACCATGGGGCACAGGAACATGACGAGCTGCACGCTAGACACTTCCTGTAACCGTGACGGCACAGCCAACCACTGTCTGTCAACAAAGTCCAGGAACATCACAGCAATGCACTAGTCATGACTCAGAATATGAGATGGAATCGCATCTGAATTCATTTTAGATGGAAGATTCAAAGTTGCTCAAAGAGAAAATACGAGAGAGGAGCAACTGAACAATTTAACACATCTAATCAAGTTCCCATCAAAAGGCAAGAACCACAAAAGTAAACGAGAAAGAAGAGACTCAAAAATCGTAAAATTTCATTAATTACACAGCTATTTTTTAGTTGGAACCTTATCTTGGAACTACTACTACCGTGGCAGTACATGGTCATGATAGTTTCATCCAAAAATAATTCATAACGTTTTTTCATATGAACTTTGATGAAGGTAAAGTTTGTACAAAAACCATAACTCTTGATGTGATCTACAACTATATAACTATAATCATTTGATTGAAAACTGTTTAGAGTCCCAAAATATTATTTCGGTTCTTAGATTTTGCATTTTAAAATTTAAAATTTCAAACAACCTCACACGTTGACAAGTTTGTGCCTTTGTTCAAAATGCAATCTACATCGTCGTAATTGATTTTTTTTCTTTGAAATGAGTGGTGAGGCTACAACGGAAAGGCTGCAATCCGGGCATTGTGGTAGTATCAGTCTAAGAAACAATTTTCTGGGACAAACTCTTGGTTCCAATCTATAGCCTTCCCTTCAGCATTGTGCTATCACTACTAGCATATCGAGCCTACACTGGGCCTGCGGACGGTGCACCAGCAGAGGTCCACATATATGTGAAATAATTGTGAGATATCATAAGCAACTGAAAAAGTAGTAATCACTGATTCACATCAAAGATAGCGGAATGACAGTTACTTTACATATTTTTTATTGTAACCGGTGACAAGACGCATCACCCTTGGATTCATATATATAGACCATGCCTTTGCCTCTGGCCAAATCATAATCGTAGGTCACCTCATCTTCAAGAGTAGTCCTGTTATATACCAAAGTAGCAGGGGAATGAATCACGTACTAACATCGGAAAGAGAGTATGTAGGGAGTCATGCATGAAAGATGTGGTGCCGGTGGCATGCGAATGCGAGGCATCAGGAACTATGTGTCTTCATCTGATCATTGTGAACCTATGATGTTACATGAGGATCTCACTAAGTGGATGCGTATCTTCCATATTGGTGTGGATAATAGCATGTTGGTGGACATATATGCAAGCGATAGCAACACTCTAGACTGGTTAAGTACCTGATGGCTCACGCATGTAATGGTGCCAGCTATTGGCCATCTTAACTGATGCAAGCACTTGCGATCGCGTCAAGAGCGCACTGCCAGGTTGTTATACCCACAGATGACGAAGCGTGGTGGAATACGACCAACAACTGGTGTGGGGGCGGCATCGCTGCAGCAGGCATGTGATTTGTGGTTAGCGTCTTGCGGGCGCAAGCGGACCCATCATGGAGCACATAAAAGGTAAGGGATGAATGAAACTACCTTTTTCTTGACAATGAGAAAACAATACGCCCTTCATTCAAAGTTGTAAGTCATTCTGGTTTTTGTACAAAAGATACCTTTTACGATGTATCTAGGCATAATACTGATGATCAAAAATATTTTCAAAAGTTTTAACTCCAGATAGGCTTTTACATCATGACATAGGATCAGGACGTGATCTAGGATAACTGAGAAAATAAGATTGAGATAAACAGAGCTGCCATATTGCTGAAGCATCGCCATAGTCAATTTGAGCTTTGCCACAGTAAGGATAAAGCTCAGGCCATGTCGATTGAGGGACAGCAGAGATCCCACAGGTGAGAGAGAGAGAGAGTTCACTGCAGTAGTGCCGGATGAATACAGTGGTTGTGAAGGACAGGAGAAACAACGTTTGCTACCCTAGGTTGGGCTAACTTTGTTGCTTTTATTTCATCACTTGGACAGGTGAGCCTCATGGGTTTGTTTTGTGCTGAACCCTCAGCTGTCTACAATTCCAAAATGGTAGATGATGGAACATTGTTCGGTTATCTTAAAAGTCAACACATACTCATCATGCCACATTCCCATAAGGAGCAAGACATTGCCATTTGGACTCAAATAACTCATGTGCTTGGCCACCTCACTGACATCATGTGCCATGTTTGAGGACCCCCTGTCAGTTGATACACCAATTAAAGCATAATCCGTTTTGTGCATCTTCTCTTTTTATTGTGGCATATCATTATGTGTTCAAAGTATACTATATATTCTTCACCACACCATGCATTTCAGCTTCGACAGTGTGTAGCAAGGAGAGTAGTGAACACATCACTATGTAATGGAACCAAGATAGCTCTAACAAGGCACTGACGCACTATATTGTGGACTTGCCAAAAGAAGATTTATTCTGTGCCTATAGTCCAGCCATATAGCAAAGATTACAATCCACAAGGATGTTTGTGTAATGACGGAGATGGTAGGAACAAAAAAGAGATGTTGACCGTGGAGCAGTGTAAGGGCAACCACAAGCTTGATCAGCTTAGTCAATTCAATAGGTCTTCTGTTAGGGAAGATTTGTATTATGTGGTGGGGTTGTCTTACCTCCTTTTTTCTTGTTTTTGGGGAACTTTTCTACAACTCTTGGCTCCCCTGAATGTTGTATCTTCGTCCATTGGATGCAAGAAAGCTGGGAAATAACGCCTAAGAATTCTTAAAAGACCTGCTGCAAATTGTTTGACGGAACTTTGATCATTTGAAATTCCTCTTTTTAACATGTGTATTTATGCGGTATACTTATATATGGACATAAAGATCATATGATCATATATTCATATTGTGAATTGTAAAGTTAAGTGAGATTACAAGAACAAGGATATCGATGTAGGGCACATATTGTATTTCTGAAAATATGAAGAGCTTTCTCAGTTTAAGCACTACAAGAGTCAACCAGGCAGCTATTGTACATAGCGTCTAAGTGCTAGAGAGTTCACTCCAGATCAAGTATGTTGCAAATACGCGAAGGGATGTATGGTGTATTTATAGTCTTTTTTATTAGGGACTCAGTTAGGGTAACCCCTAACCCCCGACCCATCACCACCATCCACAGCATAATTTTTATATAAATGCAGTACAGTATATGTAGTTTGGACTCATCTATCACTAGCTGGCAGCTGCGAATGTATGTAGTCTTCAAATGTGTTCGTGCAAGCGCATGTTTCTTCTATAGTTACAGAACAAGTAAGAAAAAAGAGCCAAAAGCATGGTAGCACATATATAGGTTCATGCGCACGGCTAAGAACAGACAAATGAGGATATTTATGTGCATACATATCCCAGGATGAAAGGAAACCTGATGCACAGTTTCCAAATCTTCTGGATGAAAGAGATATCTACGTAATTCCGTGAAGCATATCACACTAACTGGAGTATGGAATAGTAAGCATTCCCTAGCTTGTTAATGGAACTAGTGGAAATGCACGTGCGACACACACATGCCTAAAAACATAGTTATGCAATATCAAGCAACGACGATAAAACCATTGAGAAGTTAATTCATTTTTCAACTTTTAGAAGCCAATTCATTTTTGGAATGGAGAAGTTGATTCATGTCTCATTTAAAATATAGTAAATATGCACAAATGGGACATTCACGTTGTCACATGTGGCTATTTTTTATATAACAATATTTTTTGATATTTATACACAAAAAAAGATAAAATAAACAAAGTTTTGTTGTTGAATACAAATGTTCTACAACATTGTCAACATAATAACAGGGAATCATCCACCTCAATCTAAAAGGGACTTGCAACTGCAGGGGTCAGTTCCCGAGATGTAATCCTCCTTTACATGCATCTGTTAGATCTTTGCTGCTAACTTAAGTCCAACGGTTACTGTAGCATCAGTTGCAACAACAGGCTTCAAATGATAGTAAAAGTGTTTGAAAGTATAGTTCTTTTTATAGAACCAATGCTATATTTACTATTTTAGTATTTTACCAAAATTGTTCAGAACTTTTGTAAACAAAATGCAAAGATCAACATTAGGTAATTCAAGTTACGTATGGTGGAGCTAAATAATGATATGATCCTAAATAATCTGAGGAGGAATATAATTGCCATTTGAAACACTTTCGGTGTTACAATATAAAAAATTGGTAAGGAATAGCTCACCATGATTTTGTAGTTTGCGATTCGAAGTCCTTCCCTCCTCTCGCTTCTTTTTTATGTCCTGTTACATTTCTTAATATGCAATATAAGTTTCATAAAACAACAAACAATTGGGAAAAAAAAATATAAATGCAAGCTAACACATTTAAGGAATGGAGGAAAGTATTTCTATACACCTCCATAGAGAGCTCCAATATAAACCCTAACATATGAATGAACTATCATTATTGGTCATATTGTGCATAAGGACAAAAAGCCATAAACTGGGATCATATAATTAATAATTAGTTATCTAAATAAGTTGAAAACCAAACATCACAAAATTGAAGCTATGATTCTTGATTTTGGATCTGCACATATATAGCATAGAAAATTTGATCCCCAATTAAGTAATGGGTCACAAGATTAACTGCATCACAAATCCACTGAAGCCCATTCTCAATTCTCAATCTTAATGAAAGAGGGGGTGATCTCTTGGCTGGGAGGAGGAAGGAGAGCTAGACGTCACAGCAATGGTAGGGAGCTTCTCACCAATGTACGTGTTGACGCTGGCGTCATGGCTATGACTATATGTTCCTGAACATATTTTTTGACTTGTTTATAATTTATTTAAGATGGTAAATATGTCTATTTATTAAAAGAATATAACATAATATAAATATAAATAAATGGAAAATATTAATAAAGAAGAAAGAACAAGTTAATCGGTAAATCACACCTTGAGTTTATAGCTAACTCATTACATTAGAATTCATGAAATCATGATATAATCTTTTTTTCTTTTCAGAAGATTACCAAAAACTACATTGTAAAACAACATTAATGAATATGATATCAAAGCCATACATAAGTTGATTTTACACTCAGAACATGCCATACTTACGTTGATTCTGTGAACACTCTGAACATTTCCATTACTGCAGAAAAACAACAACGCTAATGTAGAATTCAAGAATTCTTTTCGCTTGTTGATAGATAAATTTGCACCTTATTAGCAGTCAAATGTCACTTTCCCATGTCTGATGTGCACTGAAAAAAGTGAAACTTCAGCTCAATAAGAAATAGGATCAGCGAGCCTGCGTTCTCTGTATGCCAACGCCACTGCTGGCCTCATGCACGGCTGATCCTGCTTAATATTTAGGGAGCGCATTACAGGTGTCAAGAACAGGAAACCAAAAGAGTTGAACCATATTCTAAGTGAAGGATTTCACCAGAAATCTAGAGCAGAAATAAGCAATGAACTGAGAGGTTATAAATTAAATTACCCTGAATTTCATTTACCCATTTGATGCAAAATTACAAAGTGTCACCAAATTGTTGGAATTTCATAAAGCTTATGATTAAATTAAACTTACCAATAAACATTGCCTCTTTGCAGGGATGATAATCTGAAATAATAACATTTGCCCCCAATTCAGTTCATCTACATGATGATTCTCATCTGAAATTTAAAGTGAAAACGAAATAGTTAGTACGTAATTGCAACGGGAAAGGCACAAAAAAAAAAGCCATCCTCCCGGTTTCTGTACTTGTGCTTGTCATCATTGAAGTAACCTGTGAATTACTGAATCGTAACGTACGTACAGAAAGACTGCTCCCCAGATTAAAAAAAGACTGCTCCCTAATACGTGATTGAATACTACTACAGCCTCTTTATCTACTACTGCAACGTACATCTGTACTACATGCGCGAGGGAGGCCCATTGGTTCGGGATTCTGGAGCTCGAGCGGTTACCCTGCTCTCGACCGCCTGCAGGTCCGATGCTTGCCGTGACAACGGAGAGCATAAGCCGAGGAAGAGGGCGAGGAACGCCCACTGCCCATGCCTTCACGGCTGATAGCAGGCAGTTTGAGGACAGTTGACGGAGAGACAGAATCGTGGATCTGAATCGGGATTTTTGGCGTGACAACAGCAGCGTTTGCCTTGGGTCTCAAGGGATGATCAGGAAGCGAACCAGCCTGACTTATGTGATATAGCTCGATCGATCCTTTGTTGCCGCTGGCGTTTCCTCGATCGATCTTCTATTGCCGCCGGCGTTTCCTCGATTGATCCTCTGTTGCCACCGCGCATCGTGTGTTGTCCACGCTCGTGCCGCGGAGAGATCAGCAACAAGCCTGGGCGGGGGCTTGGATCCCGGTCTCGGGAACCGGTGTAGCGGAAGGGGCGACGAGGGGCGAGGAATGATCTCGCGCTGTATCGGGGAGTCACGCGCCCGTTTCGAGGCGCTATTGCTGTCGAGGTCACGCCGTACATTGGAGAAGTGAGTTGAAGCGAAACATCCTCAGAACCTAAGGTCGGTCCATACCTGAGAACCATTGGATGGGAAATCTAGATAGATCGAACGGATGAGATCGCGACACGTGCCATCCAATTCCTTCCCTCTTTTATAGTATAGATAGATAGATATCGGGGAGTCACGCGCCGTTTCGGAGGCGCTATTGCTGTCGAGGTCACGTCGTACATTGGAGAAGTGAGTTGAAGCTAAACACCCTGTAACCTAAGGTCGGTCCATATCTGAGAACCGTTGGATGGGAAATCTAGATAGATCGAACGGATGAGATCGCGACACGTGCCATCCAATTCCTTCCCTCTTTTATAGTATAGATTTAACAACTGAAAATGATTTTTTATTTGAGACTACAGCGTTTTTCATCAACAAGAGGCAAACAATTTTTTGAGGTATATTTCATAGGCGGTTCCTAAATATATGTCTACCTCTGTCCATCATACAAACTGTCCCCTAAAATCTTTTTTTTTTTTGTTGTGAAACCCACAAGGAAAGCAAGGTACAAGAAAAACTAATGTAAAAAACAAACCCAATAACTGAGTATGCCCAGAATTGATATTTTTGATTATTGGAAAAACAAACCCAATAACTAATGTAAAAACAAACCCACAAGGCACTCTTGTCACCATTAGTGGAATAGATATTTTGTACTAAAAGATAAGATCCTATGTTTTATTTATTTATGGAGGATAAGTCCAGAATTGTTTTGATTATTGGAAATAAAGATGAGCATCCTTATAAAACAGACACCGCAGCGCCATTTCTCTTGAGAACTTCTAGACCATATTGATCTAAAGGTAATGCGATTCTTATATATTACCAAGCAGAGTTGGCCATTGACGTCACTATCATTCTGAATCTCTTATTCTTCCATAATTAGGGTAGCCACTAGATGCAGGGTAGCCATTTGAAACCTGGATGAAAACTTGATGATACAGCGGTTTTGGCCTGGGAGGCATCCGGAAACATATTCCTGTCAGGAATACTACATATTGAAACCCATCTCGCAGAAAGCTTCTGCGGAAACAGACCAACTGTGCTAAGAGTCTCCGTCAGGTGCTCGCCACCGTGTAGCCTTCGCGGCGCCTGAACCCATAGCTGTCCTCCAGAAATGATAGAAGGTACTACTACTAGATCTTTTTGCTGCATATATGCACCTGTATGCGGAGTCATCCATGCTGTAATACATACAGGCCTCGATGATCACAGCTACATGCATGTAGACCCACAAGCAGCAAATTAGCATTGTGTACAAGAGGTGTGGGATGATAGGCTTCCATCACAAATGGTGGAATGCAGGTAGACCCAAAACGCGTCAAATGCAAAGTGTCTACCTACGACAATGCACGATGGTGTGATTTACATGCATAGCCTAGCCTCTGTTGGAGTGTTGAATGCTTGCACAACAATAGTTTCTAGTGAGAAAAAAGGCTATATAAAAGTATAAAATTCAAAGCTTCACAACTTGTTGGCCAAATTGTCACGCGCTCAATACGAGCTGCAATCTTCAGTGGAATAAACGGAGAGCTAGGGCCCAAGAAGAGGGACCGACACCCCCAACGCCATGGCCTAGAATGGTCACATGCTAGGTGGAGAAACCACTATCGCCACTCCCGCCATAGTCGTCATTACAATCTAGATTCCATATCGACCAAGTCTTAATTGGTTCGGAAAGAGATTGGTTAGTTAAGAAACTGGAGTCTATTAGTTGGACAGGAGAATTCAATCTTATAAGGATCTCCAAGAGTTTGCTTAGGAGTCAAGTCTCGTTGGGATTATAAATACTAGAGGCATTTTATCCCTGCAATCAAGAAGGATATAGCCTTTTATTTAAGCTAGGTTAGCTGATGCAAAATGGTTGGGCATGAGTGGAAGGCAGCAGGAATTACAGTTCCACGTCTGTCAAATGACACACAAGGGAAACACATGAGATTACAACAATTTTCACTGAGCAACAAAGCATGCAACTACACTAAAGTATTTCCTCCTTTTATTTTAAGCTAGATTACAGCATGAGAAGAAGCTTTACATGGTGCAAACTATGGACTATGGTGCAAACTATGGACTATGGTCTCTCTAAAGGACATAACCAGCTAATATGGAATGCCATGCCTATTTTGCTCTCGTACGTCTATGTCAGTTCATAACAAACTGTAAACATAGATACCAATGCTTGCTACAGTCAATATTGGTGCCGATGCTTGCTAACCCTCTGTATAATCCCTGCAACACCTACTACTGCTTGTTTGGCTATAACAATGCTGAAACCGGCTACCGTGGTCTGTTATATATAGATACAGGTCGTTCTGTGACTGCCGGTGATAATATATTAATTGCTGGCACCAATTCCATTGCCGGCAGGGCTGCACGATTTATATCGTAATGAGTGATAAGCCCATGATGGAATTAGTCACCGACAACGTAACCTGTTGTGCGCCGGCAGTAATCCATGTACTGTATTGGTGTCTATGAAGCCATTGTATAGGATAACATGTTGGCTCCAATCCGGCCTTCCTCCCATCCGCCTGCAATGTGGCCAGTAGATACGCCTGAGCAGAGGTCCACATATATAGTCACATATATAGCCAGTGAAAAAGTAGTGGTCAGTGATTCACATTAAAGGTAATGGAAAGACAGTTACTATACATATTTTTTACTGTAACCAGTGACCAAGACACAATGCATTCTATAGAATTAATTGCACAACTACAATTCCAACCTATCCTTACTAATGCATCACCCTTAGTTTCATATATATCGACCATGCCTTTGCCTCTGCCCATATCATAACCGTAGGTCACCTCACCTTCAATTTTAGTTCTACTATACCATGTAGCCAGGCAAATGAATCATCAGGAAGAGTATGTATGGAGTGATGCATGAACGATGCGGTGTAGGGGGCATGTGAATGCAAGGCATCAGGAACTCCTGCTTCAGCATCTGACTGATTTGATGTACATCTTCAGGATTGGTGTGGATAATAGCAGGTTGGTGGACATATGTTTAAAAACGATGGCAACTTGAAGTTTTCGACAAAGCAAATAGGAGGACTGCACTGCACTACTGTTGTCCTGATGACCAGCATGTTCAGACTGCATTTTTATGTGTTGCATGGACATTATACAATGATTTAGATGAACCGTCAAGGCATGATACTTTGCAGTGACAGAATTGCTAAAGAATTTGCAGTGACTGACAGAGAAGCTCAAATAGGCTTGCGTGTGAAACTTACAGAAGGATTTGTTGGCCGATGATTGTGGTGGGGTGGGTTCACGCCACAAGCATGCAATGGTACCGGCTACTGGCCATCCTAGTGTAGTAGCTATCAAGAAAGCCATGGCCGGCACTGGCTCAAATGGTCAGGGGGAACGATGAGTGTGTGGCCTCCAAAAAGGGAGTCAAGGCACAATGGCAATCGCTTATTGTGTGGCGTTAGCATCATCTCGTCATAGCTTGGCTGAGGCGGTTACCAAATGAAAAGTAAGTTAAGAAACTACCTTGTTCTTCTCAATGTGAAAATAATACTCCCTCCTACCCATTCCAAGTTGTAAGTCATTCTGGCTATACTACATATGTAAACATAGTGCATGAACCATCAAGAAATATTTGCAAAAGTTTTAATTCCAGATAAGCTTTTACATGTTCACTTAAATAATATGCAATATCACTGGAAATAGGATTGGGAACTGGTCTAGGACAACTGATCAAGAAGATGCCAGGGTGCCACCCTTGAACTATATATATACAAAAAGAGAACAATCGTTGAAGCGCATGGACCTGTGCACTAAATAGTTCTTTATTCCTCTCATATAGTCTGAAAATTGCATCATCTATGAATGGGACCCGCAAATGTTAAGCAATTGAAATGGTGCACCCTATCCACCAAAACTCACCATTCTCTAACCTGTGGAGACACAAATGCTATATATGTAGAGAGCCCAGTGGTAACCTTCCTTATTCATAGCGTTATCTTAGCAATCCCTTGTCCAATTAGTCACCATGGGAGAGAGATACAGCCAGACATAGAGAGAGAGAGAGAGAGAGAGAGAGAGAGACATGTTGGGGCATTAAGGAACTAGTAGCAACTGAACACGACATGTGTGATCCAGTAGCTGGGCTTAGGAGCCATCAGGAACTATAATGTGTCAAGATAACAGTTGTTGTTGTCAGTGCTTAGAAACAAAAGCTCTGTGGGTATCTTGACTAGACTAGCACAGACATCGAGAACCGGAGGCTTAGAGCCACAGCAGGGTACATTCCAAATACGTGCTTGTAGGAGTGAAGACCGCTGTGGCTTCCTAACAAAACATCAGAGCTGCCTCAGTGAAGTGTAACGTGTATCACCAAGGTTGGTGCTTAGTTTAGCACCATCAGTTAATGACTTAATACTATTTCCTTTCCATGCAACCCTACACATACAGGATTTGCTCCAAAAAGCTAGATAGATGATGAGTATTTCATCCATATTGATAGCCCTGTAGTAGCGTGCTAGATTACACCCTACTAAACATTAGAGCATATTAGTTAGCACACCCAGACACACAACAGATGCTCTGCTGTGAACCAGTGTTTGTTTTCTTCCCAGAGTTCGAAGCTTGCCTTGTCAAATGCTACCAGTATAGCACGAATTGACTATGTATGACGTGGTCCACGAACTCATCAAGTTGATTATATATTTCTATTTTATTTTTTTCTTGTCGCCTTTTTCCAATGCGTTCCCCTGCCTGGTTCGTGGCCTAGCCATGGGTGTCAGCCATGACCTCACTCACACAGCCGCGAGCTCTAGCGCTTCCTGCAGCAGCAGCCACGCTCACCGACGATGTTGTTTTTTTGACCGAAGTCAGCAAGGGAAACCCTGGCCTATTTTTTTAATTTTATAATAATGCAATTGTTTAAATTCGCTCCCACGGGGAGTCGAACCCAAGTCTGCCGGGTGCTACTCAGGCGCTCTACACCGACTATGTTGTTGAATATGTTCCAAATTCAATTGTGCATCATTACTATTGGGCGGCCGATGTGTTCTTCTGTTAGTCGCCGGAAGGCTTGGGCCGGAGCGAAGAGCCGTTGTAACCCGACTCTTGATAATAGTGAGGAGTGTTTCTTGGCTGGCGCTCATGGTTTTTTATTCTCCCGCATTGGGAGCGTTTTCTACATTAAATCTTGTGTCCCGCTTTAAGTTTGATTTTTGTTCATCGTCATTTATTGTGTCGCCGTTTATAACAAGTGGCATCAGAGCTTTGGTTTCCAGATTAGAGTTCCATGTCGACGTTGATGAAGTTTGATCTGCTACTGCTGGAATACAAGATGAGGTTCTCGCTTTGGCAAGTCAAGATGCGGGCGATTTTGGCGCAAAAGGACGATTATGATGATGCGCTGGAAGGTTTCGGGAAGAAGAACAATGCGGACTAGACTTCTAAAGAGATCTGTCAGGATCATAAGGCTTTGTCCCTACACTACAAGGATGGTGCTTTACATGATGATTGTTTTGGTCACGATGGTCAAAAATACGCCCGCGCTTAACTTGCCATGACAATCGGGAAATCCGTCATGTATCTCACACAATAGATTTGCTACCCCCAAATTGAGTCATCCACAGATTGACGTTTGTGTTCGTCATGAATTAGTTGCCCGATTCAAATCACGGTGACAAAAAGAACGTCAAAAATTAGTGCTAAATCAACACATCATTACTACAAATTTTTTTTCGTATCACAAATTAGTGCCAAGTCATGACAACATTGCTCGCTTTTCATTTTCATTGAAACATCAGCAATTGTTTGTGTACAAATTTTTAAAGGAAATACTAATGCAAATAACCAAGCTAATTCAACTTCATTTCCATAATGATATCTTGCAAGAGGTGCTTTGTAGGAAAAGAGTGTTCCGTAACTCCGGTTGAAACTGAATCGATCACGTACATCAAAGGATCTAACCAAGAAGATGCGCATGAAGATGAAGTTGTTCACTCTCAAGATGAAGGAGGGTGATTTGGTGATGAGCCACATATCCGTGTTCAAGGAGAACATTGCAGATCTAGTGTCAATGGAGGTTAAGTATGATGATGAGGACTTAGGTCTTTTTGCTTTGCTATGTTCATTGCCCAATTCGTATTCTAATTTACGTGACACCATATTCTCGAGCTGCGATGCACTAAACTTTCCGGAAGTTTATGAGGCACTCCAGTCTAGGGAGAAGATGAAAGGCATGGTGTCTGATGGTATGTCGTCCTCCAAGAGCGAAGCATTACAAGTGAGAGGCAGATCCGAGCATAGATCCTTCAGTGACAACAATGATCATCACAAGAGCCATTCAAAGTTCAAACCGCCTAAGAAGTTTTGTAAGTAGTGCTAGAAGAAAATTCATTTTATTGAGAATTGTAAGAAGTTGTAGGCTAAGGAGAAGACAAAATAATTGTGATGGTAAGGTTTCTGTTGCTTCGGGTGCTGAAGATTCTAATTCTAGAGATTGTCTGGTAGTTTTTGTTGGTTGTATTTCTAGTTATGATGAATGGGTACCTGATTCTACATGTTCATTTCATATCTGCACTAACAAAGATTGGTTTAGTTCTTATAAGCCTGTGTAGAAAGGACATGTGGTGTGTATGGGAGACGATAACCCGTGTGACATTGTAGGCATGAGCTCAGTTCAGATCAAGGCATATGATGGCATGACACACATGTTGAACAAAGTGAGGTACATACCAAGGATACTATAGGTTTCCGTTACTCTAGTTAATTGAAAGATGATTTAAATTCTGCAAAGTTATATGTCCTTAGAGGAAGTACTTTACCTAGTTTTATTTCCGCTGCTGCTATCAAGTTACTAATGCTAAACTTAGCAAGACTAACCTTTGGCATATGTATTTGGGACATATAAGTGCACTTTTTGAGAGGAACGGTTTTGGATGGTCAGTACTTTCGAGTAGCATGAAGTTTTGTGAGCATTATATTTTCGGGAAACATAAAAGGGTAAAATTCAACACTTTAGTTCACACCACCAAAGATACACTTGATTATGTACATGCTGACTTATGGGGTCCATCTCGTAAGCCCTCTCTTAGTGGTGATCGTTACATCCTTACTATTATTGATTACTACTTTAGAAGGGTTTGGCTTTATTTTATAAAAACATAAAGATGATACCTTTGCTACTTTTAAGGATTGGAAAGTGATGGCAAAATAACAAACTGATAGGAAGATAAAATTGCTTCGTACTAATAATGGTGGAGGGTTCTATTTGAATGCTTTTGATGATTATTGCAGGATGGAAGGCAATCTGAGGCATCACACCATTCTGCATATCACACAATAGAATGGTGTGGCTGAGCGTATGAACAGAATGATCATAAACAGGTCGTACCTAATCCACTTAATAAGAAAACTCCTATTGAACTATGGTCTGGTACACCTATTGATGAATCATAGTTGAGAGTTTTTTGCTACACCGCTTATGCTCATGTTGATAATGGAAAGTTAGAGTCTAGAGTCAAGTTAAATGTCTTTTCTTAGTTATGGTTTGGGAGTTAAATGCTATAAATTGTGGAATCCCAAAACAGGAAAGACTTTTATGTGTAGAGGTGTTTTATCAATGAAACTATGATGTTTTAAGGACAGTTTGTCCTCAAATCATGTTCTAGAAAATTCTGAAAAGAAGCTGTAGTATATCAGCGTGCAGGTGGAGTATGACGAGGATGAGGCAGGTGTGTAGGTGGAGCCTGTTGATGATCAAGAAAATGAACTTGCTGATGATGATGCTCATGATGATGTTCAGCAGACAACTCCTATTGTGCTGCATGAGGAGGGGCTGCCTGATCTGCCTATTGCTCAACATGGATCAAAGAGAAGTTGTGGACCTCGACCACATCTTATTGAAGAATGTAATTTATCTTATTATGCTTTGAATTGTGCTGAACAGGTGGAGAATGTTCATGAGCCAGCCACTTACAATGAAGCTATTAGTTGTGGTGATCGTGAGAAGTGGATTTCTGCTATACATGAGGAGATGCAGTCTCTGGAGAAGAATTGTACTTGGTATGTTGTTCCATTGCCAAAGAAGAAGAAGATAGTCCACTGCAAGTGGAGTTTTAAGAGAAAGCAGGCTTTATATCCAAGTGAGCCTACTAAGTATAAGGCAAAGTTAGTAGCAAAAGGTTATGGTCAAATTCCTGGTAGTGATTATAATAATGTGTTCTCTCCAGTTGTGAAGCATAGCACTATTCGTACATTCTTTGGTATTGTTGCTTCACATGATCTTGAGCTTGAGCAGTTACATGTGAAGACTACGCTTTTGCGTGGAGAGCTTAAGGAGGACATATACATGGACAAGCCCGAAGGGTTCATACTACTTGACAAAGAGAAGTATGTGTGCAAATTGAAGAGATCCTTGTATGGTTTGAAGCAGTCCCCTCGTCTGTGGAATAAAAGGTCAAAATATGATAGTTGTGTTTACATCAATCATGTTAATGGATCACCTATATATCTAGCATCTGCTATTATATGTTGATGATATGTTGATTGCTGCCAAGAGTAAGGTTGAAATCACTAAATTGAAGAATTGTCGAGTAGTCGTTTGACATAAAAGATCTTGGTGCTTGCTAAGAAAATTCTAGCCATGAAAATCACTAGAGACAGAAAAAATCTAGTTTGCTATTTCTTAATCAGTAGAATTATATTAAGAAAGTTCTTCAGCGTTTCAACATGCATCATGAAATGTTTGTTAGTACTCCTATTGCATCTCACTTTAAATTGTCTCAATTTGCACAATGTCCTAGTACGATGCAAAAATTGAATACATATCAAGAGTTCCATATGCTAGTGATGTTGGGTCTTTGATGTATGCCATGGTTTTCTCCTGTCCAAATTTGTCATATGTTATGAGTTTGGTTAGTAGATATAAGTGTAATCCTGGTATAGAATATTGGAGAACAGTTTAGTGGATTTTCAGGTACCTCAGAGGCATATCAGATTCTTGTTTACAGTTTGGGAGAACTGAGAAGGGACTTATTAGCTATGTGGATTTTGATTTGGCTATTGATGACAGGCAAAGGTCGCTCACTGGTTATGTGTTCACTATTGGTAGTTGTGCTATGAGTTGGACGTCCCCTGAGATTAGGATCCGAGTGAGGTGGATGAAGAGAGGGGGGGGGAGAAGGCGGATGCCTCCCGCGTTCTCCGGGCGAGCCCTAGGGCACCGGCGGCGGGGGCGGGGCGTGTTCGCGAGGAAGAAGGGCGTCGGCGACGCTATCGATGCTTTGGCGCGTGTGCGCCTCGTAGTCTCGCCTGGTCGTGTTTGTTTGATCTCAACTGATGACAACTTGAATTTTCTTTAGACCTAATAAAATCTGTAGAGTAGAGGCATTAAGCAACTAAAGCCAATAGTCCATCCATTTATTTAATTATTTTATTCATCAAGTCATAGGGACAGGTCGTGGCTTCTGGTTTATTCACCATTGATTTGTTCAGTTTTATTCAATTTCTTTCACTTTATCTTGCATATGAAATAGCAGCCGCCTCTCCAGTTTAATTGAATTTTGATCGGATACATTTTATCAAGTCTATAACGTGGCCCTGCAATGCTTATATGGTAGCTGCTGCTATTCTTTGTTTTTTTTTAATTAATCACGCAAAAGCTTTATGCGTGCTTTGGAATAGTGCCTTCTGTCAGGTTCGTGGCACGAGGTTGAAGCGAGTCGGTACATTGGGAGCAGCTGCCAGTTTGGCACCCTGACAGCAAAAGGCATATTTCTGACATGCATTGTCATCGTGCATGCATGTTTAAAGGCCCTGCATGTATAAAGGCCGCCAGTGAACTTAATGTCCTCAAGCAATGAAGCACAAACCTTTCTATATATATTCTTCATCTCACCTTTCATTTCAGCTTTGATAGAGTGTATCCAAGAGTGTGAGCGCCTTCTGATGGTACCATTTTCACTTAAATAATATGTAATATCACTGGAAATACGATCGGGACCTAGTCTAGGACAACTGAGAAGATAAACCGTACTGAGATAAACAGGGATCTGAAAGTTTTGATGCTTTGCCATATTGTTGGAGCGTGGCCCTAGTCAATTTGAACTTTGCCGGTCGTGATGAGCTCAACCATGTTTCAGCTTTTGATGTCGTTTTTTTTTTTCACCACCCTTTTCCTCGTTTCTTTAAAGCTGTTTTTCTCTACTGTTTGCTGGGTGTGTGGGGGTAATCCCTGGATTACTTTGTGTAAAAAACAAAAAATTGCTTCTCTGCTTAATGATATACGTGCTTCAGCACGCTCTCTTACAAAAATGATGAGCTCAACCATGTCAATTCGAGAGAAAAGGTCCCCTGTAGGAAGAGAGGGGGGGAGAGAGAGAATGCATTACAGTAAGAATAGAGAACTATAGGATTAGGCTAACTTTAGGTTTCTGGACATTAGTCCAATAGTCCATTCTAGAACCTGTTTGGCTTTGTACCAAATGTCCTCAAGCATGCTAAACTGCCAAAATTCACCATGAAGACCAAGTAAGTATAGAGAACTAAGGTTCTGAGAGACCATTACGGTGAAGGATTAGTCTATTCAGGTTTCGTTCCATTAGATTAGATACCACTGAAAAATTATTCATATTCAGTGTGGGGTTGATGCGTATATGTATCTAGGTCCAAATACATGACATAACAAGCTTAAACCCAACTCAAATACTATCTGGCGGGTCAGAAGCTGGATCCTTTACTAAAATTGGACCCTCCAATTTCCTCAAGTGACCACGATGTATGTATAACCTATGCAGGACTATTTAGCAAGGAATATTAATTAATACATGTGTGAAATTAACTAAGATTATGCAAATTGATTCACCCACATGCCAAACACGAACTAATGTGTGCATGGACCTCCTCATACTACAAACTTGCAGAATCCTAACATTGCTCAGTGCCCAAACAACAATAGTGCCATGATAGCTTATTTGATATGCTTGCACTACATATAAAAAGAAGCTGGAGCACAATGGGAAAACCATGTGTTGGACCCAATATCAACATAGTATAAATCAATGGAGTTGGAGGAATCTTGAATTATGGCTGTTGTTGTGCAATGTTGGGATGCTACCAACAGATACATATACACACTTGTGCCTAGATAGTTTATTTGATATGCTTGCACTACATATAAAAAGAAGCTGGAGCACAATGGGAAAACCATGTGTTGGACCCAATATCTTTTTTTGAAACGTGTTGGACCCAATATCAACATAGTACGTATAAACCAATGGAGTTGGAGGAATCTTGAATTATGGATGTTGTTGTGCAATGTTGGGATGCTACCCAACAGATACATATACGCATGTCTCTGCTACCAACATTGTATGCTCCAATGCATTTCCTCGCACTACCTGAAGTTCAATATGTAGGTATTGCAATGTAATGCCTGAATATATGAAGCATATTAGGTATTGCAATGTCTTTGTTGACTGTTTGCACCATAGTTGATGACCATTGCAAGGAGAGCTACAAACATATGCAGATCAGGAAGTTGTTTTTGTGGCAATTTCATAATAGTTTCAGCCTGCAAAATGTTTTTAAAAAATGCACTAGTCCATGTCTCTTACGATATGAGGTACAACTTCAAGTGAGTTCTCAAATGTGGTAACGGTGCTAACCTAACAGGATAATAATATTTGATCATTATAATAATCGATTGTTTACACGAAAGGAATCCTAAAGGCTATGAAAATATAACCATCAATGGCCTCCCCCAATTCTCAACATATGCACAATAAGAGGTGCTAAACGAGGTATAAATCTTCACAATTTAAATTCTCTCAATTGAAGTAATGTAAAATTTAAATATTGAATACATGATTTACAAAACTTAATATATACGAAAGAATAGCATCCTACACTTAGTCACAACTGGTGGTACCAAGTACAACAAGAGGTGCTAATTAAGCTTGAATCCCATGTGCGTGCTCCTAAACAGCCGACCCCCGACGCTTTCCTAGGAGAGTTATAGAAATCTATTTCGCCGTGGCCTGAATCATCAACCACCATATGCAGATTTCACCACTCTAGAATTCAGTAGTGACTGCTAGGACTCTGATAAGTTATCCCGATGCCTCTCAGGTCTACCTAACAAGTCACAATACTCTTGTGTCATGCTGCCCTATTTGATGAGAAATGCCGAAGTTATAGTATTCATGTTCGCACTCCATGAACCACTACTTGTCTCCCTTATTAGGCGCTTTGATATTATGATGCCCACTGTCCAACAGAGAAGCATATATATAGATGTTTGCGTTGTATAGTCCATTAAGGCATTTATTCACACCGGTGCGCGGTGCCCCACTATCTAACATGCATATCGCATATGTGGCAGGCGCAGGACACGGCGCCAATAACTTTGATTCAGTGCGTGTCTAAATATACAGCAGCCCGTAAGTCACTCATACTTATTCTACATATATGCTGATGTCTTCTGTGACACTCAGCAAAAGGATTCCTAAATCGGCGCATCGTGAATATTTAATTATTAAATAGTTTTATTAGGTATTTATATTAATTAAATTAGAATTATGTATTTGAGACTAATGGGCATGGCCCGTTAGCAATTGTAACCCCATCATATAAATATGAGGGCAGTGTGTTCATAAGGGAGAGTGTGTGTGCGTGTTAAGCGTCTGCGTTATACTGTGTAATCTAAAAAATATAAAATATGAGGGCAGATCGTTTGTGGGAGCCAGAAAAAGAATAATTTAGGGTTTAACCCTATTTGCCTTTGCCTCCACCACCCTCGCCTCCCCTCATGCCGCCGCGCACCACCGCCCGCCACGCCGCCGCCGCACCGCCGCCGTCCATCAAGCCTACGCCACGCCGTTGTCATCCCCGCGTTGACCGGTCGGATGAGCTGTGACATCTTCCTATTGAACTCTAATTAATTTGTCTGTGGGTTAAAAAAAAAAATTGTTGTTTTGTCATGCCTGTTTTCAGAAAAGTAGAGGTGTCGATGTGTTCTTCATTTTTTCAATCTGAACTATATGCAGATGCCTATTGAAGCAATCGTCAAGCTTAATGCATAGTAATAGTCACTACTATAGAAACGAACTTCCGTGGCGGGCATTTTGTGTTTTCCGTGGCGGGCATTGGGTCCGCCACGGAGCTAGGGTCACGGTTAATCGTTCAATTAACCGTGGTGGACTCCATGCCCGCCATGCAAAATCGATTAACCGTGGCGGGCGCGTAACAAAGACCGCCACGGTTAATAGATTAACCATGGCGGGCATCGTTACGTGCCCGCCATGGTTAATGTATTAACCATGGGGTCTTTGTTAAAAAGCCCGCCACGGTTAATCAATTCAGGATTAATAAAAAATAATTCAAAAATATTATAAAATTATAAATTATGATTTAAACCACATATTAAATAATAAAATAAGAGAATATTGACATAAATCTTAAACATGCATCACAATTTAACATTCAACTAACATATGCACATTCAATTAAAGCACTTCGAGTTTAAAAGTGACCACCACACATCAGAATTTACAAAACTCGATCGAACGATCGATTGCTCAATCACGTTTAGCTAGCTAGGTTACAAATCAATGTCATCCCACATATAGTCCTTCATGTCTAGCTTATTTCTCCAGTCCCGTAGTTCCCATAAGTCCTCGTTTCTAGCAAGGTCGCCAAGTAAGGTCGAAGAAATGGCTGGTAGGTAGCACAACGCCCTCAATGACGCCCCTACGGATGGCACCAACCATTTTCTTGAACTTAAGGTCGTCCAAGCCTTTGTTCCAAAAACCTTGCGTGGTTTTCTTCGTCAGCTCGCGCCACGTAGTACGGTACACGTCACTGCGGGATATGAACGTATAGGCATAGAAACCACACAAGTTGCCGCCGTAAGGCTGCTTACGCGCCTTTGCATGCACGATATATGTACCAGAAAATGGTTAATCGATTAACCATGGCGGGCATTCCCCGGGCGGGGGCTGCCAGCCAACTATTTTCCGTGGCGGTTTTCTAAATGCCCGCCACGGAAAAAAAACTAAACACCATGCAAGTTCAATTCTGTAGTAGTGAGTGTTGTTTATTAATCCATGTGAAACAAATTAATAACACCAATACGAATGCTTGGTGAATTTTAGTCTCCTGCCAGTTTGTGTGTTTGGCACATCATCTTGGTCTCCCAAGGCAAAATTAATAATGTTGACTTCATTGAATCGGTCCATCTGCGTGGGTGGATAAATGTCAAGGACCGAACTTCTAAAACCGCAGGCTTTGAGCGCCATGAACGAGGTCCTAAGCATTGGTCATGCCTGGCTAGTTCATTAGGCTACATATACGAGGAATGAGGATGTTTCATTAATCTAGCTACCTTGTGCAGTCCTGTGGTGATACTTCTTTTGTTGGTGGTTGGCAATCATAGGGAGGTTGCAATTGGTAATTTGATGAAGTGACTTCTGTAAATATTTAGCATTATATATGTGGTGATTCTTCTGTTACCTTATGTAATATTTTGGAGATCTGTGGATGCATTTGATCTGTTGATGTATCTGCAAGGTGCGGGCAGACTCGAGGTCGTGGCGCAAGGCGCCCGCGGTCACAGAGGGGCATGGCGTTATGTCTGCAGCTGGCGAGTGCTGGCAGCCAGCCGAGAGAAGCAGAGCTCATTCGCCAGCTTCCTGCTGCGGTCGAGCTTGCCCCCGCTATCCATCAATGGTGGCCTCGTCGATATCACTGGAGTAGGCAGCTGATCCTGTGTCTTAGTAGCGCACGCGTCGTGCTCGAGCTGACGCCTGGCGAGCTCAACGGGACATGGCAGTGGGTACATCACCTAGAGATGACGCACGACGTGTGCCCATCTGTGTAGGCTGCCTGGCCGGTCGTTTCTGGAGCTGCACAGCACCCACGGGTGTGTGCACAAACACAAGGGAAGGAATTTTGAACGACGTACACACAAGCGAAATTGAGCCAAGTTGATAGGAAATGTAGGTAGTGTTTGGTTTCGGAGCCAAGTGGGATGGGTTGGAGCCGACCTAGTTTTGTGGGTTGGAGCCGTTCCACATCTTGTTTGGTTAGGAGATTGGAGTCAACCCAGTTTCTTGTTTGGTTGGGAGGATTAAGAGGGTTAAGACTGACAACACATTAACACCGTTAGCATCATGCATTGCGGGACCCACTTGTCATGCTCTATTTTTTTCCTTCTTTTCTCTACCTTACTTCTACCTTACTCAGCTCCGTGTGAGTGTCGCCGGCCGCCGGATCGGCCCCCGGCCTCTCCCCCCCCGCCCCGCCGCTCCTCCACTCCGGCCTCCTCCGCGGCGCGCAGCGTCCATGGCCTTGCGGCCACCCCGCCCCCCGCGGGCGCATGGCCCGGCGGCCACCCCTCCCCACGCGGGCGGCGCGCCATGCCCTCCATGCGCCGGGCGCAGCGCCATGGCGCCCTCCTTGCAGCGCCCGGCTGAATGGAGCGGGCGGCACGGGCCACCGCAAGGGCCATCGGGGACGGGCGGGGCTGCCACGGGGCTGCCGGTAGGTCTGCGCCGCCCCCGAGCCGGAGCTCGCCGCCATGGCCGCCACCTCCCCGAGCTCGAGCTCGCCGCCATGCATCGGTGGGATGGGAGCTTGACGCAGAGGAAGAGAGAGAAGACGAAGACCGACGCCCGTTCATCCGGGTCGGTTATGCGTTCCTTAATTTTTGGCGAATCCATCCGACCCGCATATACCGGGAATATTCCCATGTGGGTTCGACCCAGATCTTCTGTCCTCCAAACCAAACAACATCAAAATTGGGTCCAACCCACACCGAACCCGCGAACCAAACACAGCCATAGTGAATTTTTAGGTACTCAAACAAATCGCAAGCACTGAAATTGCATATGGTGAATTTTTTTTTGACAACAATGCATATGGTGAATTTTAATGCATGCTTTTGGAAAACATTTTATTAAAAAGTGTTTTGCAGAAAAAAAATAAATGATAATTTTAATTTGTTGTACAGCTTTGAAAAGTTCATTTTTGTAGTAGTTTTAAATAAGATGCAAAAACAAGGGTGTTACATACGACATCATGAGGTTCTATGAATTTAAGTTGGTCTTTATTGTTGGTTGTAATGAAGTGTTTTGAATTGTCCTGGTTTGTACTAAACTTAATTTGGATTATGCGTAAAATAAACTATGTATGCATGAACTTTGGGGAGCTACTAGGACGTGTTTTATATAGTGATGACTTTCCCATTTAAGTTGGTAGAAGATCTCATAAATTAGTGGCGTCAAGATCTTTATAGTTCCGAAGAAACAAAAAATGAGGTAAGAGAAAATAGAATCAAAACAAAAAAGGGATATGGAGTACAGGCATAGAGCCTCATTTCATACCGGTTCGTAAAATGAACCGGGACTAGAAGGCCTCATTTAATCCCAGTTGGCAAAATGGGGATTAATTAAAGGGGTGGACTTTTAGTCCTGTATGGGCAATCCCAGTTGGGGAACCGGGAGGTTTCCCAATTGGTATTATAACTCATTCTTGTACTAGTGGGAAATCAGGCTGCACAGTCCATCACGTGGCGAGGTGGAAGCCGTGGTGTAGTCCGTCCGTTGTGCTCCATTGGTGGGGGCACCAAGAGGGTGAGCACTATTGTCACTTGCATTATTCAACTGGTGCTAGCCCCTTTCATATACGGTGGTATAAAAAGTATAAACGTTGCTTTTGCTATGCAACCCAGCCAATATACGAAGCCAGGTCAGAATCTTGTTCCTCGCCATATGAGTCGACATCGTAGGTGATACAATGATGTACAACTCCTTGCCGGAGTGCTGATGGTGCCTAGACTGCAGCTACTGTATATGCTTGTGTTATGTTTGACAATAAGGATACTTGTGTTATATGAGGCAGCTGACAAACATAATCCTTACCTTCTCTTCACATTAATTTGAAAGTGTTATAATAACAAATAAGAATATCTGCGCCTAAAATGACTATATATAAATACTTCACCAGAGACACATTACTCAACACCAGACATCTCATTATTTATTATTATATATATTGAGTAGGACACTACTCACCTTATTCATCATAGACACATACATATGTGTAATCATCCATGAAACAAAGTTCAGACATTACACTCGTTCACATTATTCGGTGTAGATGCTTGCCTTTCATATATCAAGGCACAAAAAGTTTAAAGGTAGCCTTTTACTAGGCATCACCGCCATAGACAATACGCGGAGCCGGTGAACAAATGATACGTTTTTCGTTTTCGTCGATCTCGTAGAAGATTTCAAGACGTGTGCATCCTTGTGGGACATCCTGTACTTTCTCGCCAGGACCATATAGTTTAAAATCTGTTACTACAGTATTGAGCCCACCTGCCTCATTAAGCATCCTGGTAATATTTGCATTATTCAACGGCTCATCAAGCATGTCGTCCCATTCAACTTTAAGGGCACGGACAGGGGCAGGAGCGGCAGCCATGATCACAAACTATTTTAGCTTTTCACTCCTTTGGAACTGTAAGAATCAATAATTGAGCAACAGTGACATAATCAATAAAAACATAAAACGTTGTCTCAAACTAAAGCTATGTCATACTTTCATACTAAGCACAAGTCTTAGTCGATTGCACTACATACCAACCGAGCAGAAAACAGTCTAGCTACTAAATGTTAAAAGGAAAAATTTTCAAAGCAGTAACTAACTGATAAATACCTGACAACCTCTGGAGAAAATGAAGAATGCAATAGCCTATGGCAATTACAGGTGCTCTATGTCTATATATACACACTGACATTGTATAGTAGCGTCCTCTTTCCTATGAAAACAATGTGAGCATCATCCCGTGCTCCAATTTAGTAAACATCATGACATGTATCATCCTTTAGTGTTGAGACTATCAGCAGTGGATCTATTAATTGGATATTCTTCTAATTGTTCGCTGGGAGGCATCATCACATATATCATCCTTTAGTATTATATTGAGACAATCGGCAGCAGTGTTAATTGGATATCTTTTATGCAAATAGTTTTTACATATATAGGCCAGCAATGGAGGACAGTTAATATTTCCACGGGCAACATGTTCATTGGGCTGCCTGCCATTTTTTACTGTCCTATTTCTACTGGTGTTTATTAGGCCGTTCGGGCCTGCTGTCCCGATGTGCAGTTTCTCCGCATGGAGAAGGACATCCTCAACTCGCTCGTGCCGCTCCTGCCGCCCATGTACACTATCGGCCCAGCCGGCTGCCAGCGTCGTGCAAACGTCCACAGTGCAACAGCGTCGATTGAAGATTCCCCACTGGAAGAAGTAGGGGGGCATATGCCCCCCCAATGCAGTAGAAAGTTCTGTTAGTACCCCTATTAACATTGCAACATATAGCATATTAAGGCATTAATTAACCTATTCTGTATCGATTAAGAATGCTATATGTAACCAATGGAAACAAATTCATACATAAACAAGTAATGGAACCTTTGTTTCAAGGCAACACCCAAAAAGTTTTACATTATTCCGATGACTTATCTATTAAAGAATGGCAACCTCATTAATGAACTGATTGATCTCACTCTGCTCAATGACTTTAGATACTTTTATGGCTACAAGATGTAAACCATGATAATATTTCCTTGTAAACCATGCCATGCTCTCCATGACTAAGCATACGTGTTTCATCAAAATTGTTTGTATACCTTATCTCTTCCAAAGAGAAGATTCTTGTCTTGTTAGTTGTATTTTAATCAGCTAATATTAATTGTTCAAGGAGAAGGCATTTGTTCTCTTGGAAATATATGTTTATTTAATCAATTGTGTACTGTAACCAAGTACAAAACTTACCTAAGAGAGGAGTCATTTCCTTTTATCTTTGGTGCATTGCATAATTGTGGAATCCTACTAGAGTTTAGGAGGCCACGTGCAATGTTAACTTTCCTTAGTGTTATGGCATAGTCGTCCTCTGCATTTGCAAAATTCAAGCTAGGGGATAGACCTCTCTAAAAACATCTCTTGCCATGTTGCTAATTTATCTTGGTTGTCTCTACCATTAAGCCAAGCTCAACTTTCTAAATAACAATCATGCTCTTTCATCACTATTTGACTAAATCTCATTAGTGCTTACCTTTTGTACACTAATATATTTTATTTGGAGTAATAATTGAACATGATTAGTGGATCAAAACATGCTTGTATAGAGTTTGGTTGTATCTTATACTAACCCATGTAGGAAACTCTCAAATTATTTTGGGGAAGCCATGAGATGAATTCAAATCGAAGATGAAGCGAGACACATGATAAACTCTAATAACTTGGCACAAAGAAGGCACAACTCATTCATCATGGATAAGAACTCTATGGAACAAAAAGGAAAAAGATGAGTGCCATACAACAAGATCTACAATCAGAGCACCCACTCATATAAAGTGGGTGAACAAATCTCCACCACGCCACTAGAGGACAAAAAAAAACATCATGGAGGAACTTGAGTCTATAGCTCCCATGAACAACCTCTCGTCAACCTAGAATCAACATGCAATTGCCTGCCTCCTCGTCTCCTGGATCTAATGGTTTGAGGGATAAGACAATGAGTAGAGCAGAAGGTCGAACAAAAATGTCAAGGATTAAAGAACAAAATGGTGATATGACAAAAAGATGGGAAATGAAGGAGTCCATTTATCATGTGGTCATTATTTAAAAAAAAAACTTTTCATTTACTCTTGTATGTACATAAAGAAAGAAATAAACAATTGTTGACGACAGCATCAACCTGCCTCTTTCCCTGAACCAATCTGGCCGGCCCAGCCACGACCCGTGCCTCGCTTCAGCCCAGATCGGCAGCAGCTGTGCTCGGCCTCGTCCACCAAGCCGAGCAGCCCACGGGCGACTCCTTTGGCCGGCCCATTCTTGGATCCAGCCGGATCACAGCCCGGCTTCGCCAGTGGAGCCGTGTCGACCGCACCGAGCCCCGGCAGCGCCAACACCAGGCCTGGATCGCCTTCGCCTCGACGCCGCCCGGCCGGAGCAGCTACAGCACCTTCGAGGCCAGGCCACGTTCCAGCTCGTTGTCACCGCGGGCACCGCCCCAGCACTGAGCCAGGGCGCCAACGGCCGTGACTTCAACACAGCCTCGTCCCTCTCGGCTCCGCGCGACCTGCCGCCATCCAGCCCGCCGGTGAGCATCGAGTGCCCAATAAGGCCTTATCTTTTTCTCGTCGCGTTCGTCGTCCTATGCCTGTCCTCGACGCCGGCTCGGTTGCCACACATGCACAGCATGGCACTGCTGCCGCCGTTGGCAACCCACGGTCGCAACCATCAGCCTCGACCTAACGGCCGTCGTCTGCAGCCCGTAGCCGCCGGCCGTGGATGCCATGCTAGCTCCCTTTTGAACTTTTACGAGCACTGCTGCCGCAGGGCATTTACCCGAGCACCTGGAGGGCGTTCGTCTACCATCTCTGCTCCTTGGCCCACTCAAGAACCGAGCCCAGCAACAAGCCAGCCCTTTGTGCAGTGCTGGGTCAGCACCGACCAAACGGCCCAGGTCACACCACCAAAGCCGCCCACGTCTTGGTCTGCAACAGGCTAAGTCAGGCCAGCTCTGTAGCCCATCCCACTTGGGCCAAAACCGGCCAGGGGCCCAACCCGGCACCCCTCCACCAACACCAAGCAAGTAAAACCCAGCTGAATCCCTGCCCTTTTCCTTTTTCCAGTAAACCAAGCCACCTGCAAAATGCATAGAAAATTCATCCTAGCGCCAAAAATTATGAATCCAGTTTCATATATTTTTCTACAATACTAAACTGCCACGCACTGCAATCTTGTGTCTAGTTGAGTTAGTTTTTTTTATCGCGGTTTTAGTGCTTCTTATGGTTAGCCATTCATGGCAGTTTCTTTGCTTAGTGACGACTCGAGCTCAGATGGATCTGACCACTCATCTAGAAGTGATCAACCCTGATGGCCGACGACCGCGACTCTCGAAGACGTGCATCACTACTTCCTCGACATTGTCGGTGTCATGACAGGACGACCTTATCTTAGAGAATCATATTGGGCATTGCACATATAATTGCTAGCGTGTTACTTTTACTCACTACTAGTATATGTGATGCATGCTATTGCCTAAACCTTGATTGCCTTGTTTGAAACCTAGTCACCCTGACTACCTAGCTCCATGCTCGCACCTATATATTGCATACCTACTTGCTTGCACTTACTTCTATCATACATATATGCCTTATTTTGTGATGTGGATGGTAGATCAGGGTTTGCTATGAGGCTTTCCCTTGAGGTAGATGGTAGGTTGGCGCGATAGGAGTGTCGAATCCCGAGTGGGTGGTGGTGTTGAGGAGATCGAGAGATCTTCCTAGTCTTGCCCTGTTTCTTTGGTGTACCAGCCATAGTGGGATGATTTTACTTGGAAGGGTGCACAGAGGTGTAGAGTGCCTTGGTTTTGGTTATTATTGTGGATATGATGGTTATGTCGATATGTTGTGATAGGCCACGAGGACCATGTGGTTTTTGGTGGATGGTGCTTGCTCTGGCCAGTTAAGGATCTCATATGCACGTGCTATAACACAGGACTATGTCAAACATGCGTGCTATAGGCCCTGTTTGAGGCAGGGCCTATTCTGTTGAGTTGGTGTGGACTAAAGTTCTTTGGGAGAAGAGGTGCATGGGGTTTAGCCCTAGGGCACAGTGAAAAGGATATCGATGGGTTTCTCCGGATATCCTAATTACGATCCCAAGAGTATGCGTCATGGCGCATGGTACTCCACCTGGTGGCAGTATGGCCAGGAATGTGCTAGTTCTTAGGCAGTGTTCGCCTAGACAACGACCATGGTTGATGATGGTGAACCTGGAGGTTATAACATATTAGGACATAAATTATCTTATTTTGTATCATAATTCTATAAAAGCATATTTTGATCCACTAATCATGTGCAATTATTACCCCAAATAAAAAACATCCCAGTGAAGAAAATGTAGTACTCCCTCCGTACTCATAAAACTTGACGTTTTGAAAGTTTTAGTCAAACATTGAGAATATAAATCATCAATAACTTTTAAGTTGTTGAGTTTGCAAATGTGAAAACTATATGAATAGATTTGTCTTGTAAAATACTTTTACAAAAGTACACATATATCAATTTTTTCATAAATATTTTAGAATAACAAGAGTTTAAAGTTGTGTTTTGGAGACCATGTGTCGTTGTCCTAAACATCAAGTTTTATGGGTATGGAGGGAGTATGAAAGTACTACAGTGAGCTACTCAAATGGAGAAGGAAGAGCATGATTGTTATTTAATAGTTGAGCAAGGTTTAAAGGTAGGGACAACCAAGATAAATTAGCAACATGGCAAGAGATGTTTTTCAAAAGGTCTATGCCAAGATAAAATTATTTCCACTGTTTAGGGCCAAACCGTTTGAAACAACAATTGGCTCTAGAAATCCATGTTTAGGATCGTTTATTATTCAACAATGGCTAGAAAAAAACGAAGTGACTTTAAAAATCATTTATGTAGTAGTGAATAGAGTATAAGTGTTGTCAAAGTGAATTAGGTCAAGATAAGTAGCTCATCTCCCTAATATGGGCTGGGGGTGCAGATCCACCCCAGCGTCAGTGCGACCGTGATGCTCAGCCCGGATCCACCTCGAAGACGGCAAGTGGGAGTAACACGGGCAAGCGGGCAGCCCGGTTGCTTCTCCCATCTCTGGATTACGCTGCTCTATCTTTTCTCACTATTTCTTTCCGAGCAATCTCCCGTTCTTGGTGCTCTCTCTCTCTCACTCGTCTTCTTAGATCTGGCATTGGAGCAGCAAGGGACGCAGCATGAGTGCGTGAGACCAAGCACGTCCTACTCGGTGGCATCTCCACTCTCTCATGCTCAGGGCCTCCCCTCCCCTCCCTCTATTGTATGAATGAATTTGTGGATAGTTGATTTGTCATTTGTTGAACTCTTCTCCTTTCTGACATACGAATAGATTTGTGGATGAGTTGATTTGTGATGTGTTCAATCCCTCCTCCTCTGTTTGTGAAGAGTCAATTTTTGGATGAGTTGATTTGTGGATGTACGAATTGGTTTTTTATGAACTGCTTGATGGAGCAGCGACGATAGTAAGCGAGCATGGTGGTGCCAGTGGTACCGACCATGTTCCAGTGAGCAAGTTGATTTGTGGATGTATGAATTCCTTTTGTTTTGCTTTTTTAAAAGCCTATCATTATCGGGTGACATACCGGCGGTGATGAGTCGGAAGCATCACTGCCGCTTTGCTAGTGCCGCGATGTAAATTCGGTAGTAACCTACAGTAGACACCTCTCCAGACCTTAGCGATCGATGTAGACATTTCCCTATATATATTAGTGATACTTTTTTTACATTTATTACTGTTTCTATTAACAGAATGAATTAGCATGTGATTTTTTTATTTGAAAAGTCAGCATGATTGTTTGAGGGGGTACAGGAACTCACATACAGATCACTCCCTGAGTACGTGGTATTTTGAAACCAAACACATAATTACAAGCAACTTATTAAGTGTTACTCCAACAGATGCGCATGAAACAAATGCACAATTACAAATGTATAACTCGGTACTTAATTCCAACAGGCTCAAGTGCTGACCATTCATGCATCTCTTCCACAATTTCTCCGCCTGCCTGACCTTCAACTCGCCTCAGAGGATGATGAGCATGAGCCTCCGTAGGCCACTTCCTTCAGTTGCTTAAGCTCCTTAACCACCTCTGCCATCGTTGGTCTCTCATCCACGTCTTCCTTGAGACACCGAACTGCAAGCATGCCGATCCCATCTAGGCACTGCAGGTTACATCATGATTGAGCTTTTTTTTTCGAAAGCGGGACTTCACCCGTACTTCATTAAGAGAAAAGGCCAAAAATAGGCCGGAACACAGATACAAAGTGCTCAACAAGTAATCCTAGGATTACCAGCGGAGCCCCAAACACACGAAGCAAACACACAACCAAACA
Source organism: Hyparrhenia diplandra (assembly GCA_015847255.1). Taxonomy (NCBI): domain Eukaryota; kingdom Viridiplantae; phylum Streptophyta; class Magnoliopsida; order Poales; family Poaceae; genus Hyparrhenia; species Hyparrhenia diplandra. Next base: position 233,353 of record JADLZK010007598.1, on the reverse strand, counting down.
GCAAGAATACATGGAGAGGAGAAGGAGAGCCCAACACCAATGTCCTAACCGAACACAAAGGTTGCTCTTTCGAAGACAAAGCCGCGGTGGCAAAGCATCCACCAGAAGTAATCGTCGGCACTCCAACAGCGACCAGGTAGACGCTGCGAGCCGAGCGAGATGCGGGAGAATGAGCTCGAGCATCGGCACTCCAACAACGGCCAGGAAGCCGCTGTGAGCCGAGCGAGATAATGGCACTCCAATAGCGACCAGGAAGTCGCTACGAGCGAATGAGCTCGAGCATCGCACTCCAACAACGGCCGGTAGCCGCCGTGAGCCGAGCGAGATAAGGCCATCGGCACTCCAACAGCGACCAGGTAGCCACTGTGAGCCGAGCGAGATAACGGCACTCCAACAGCGACCAGGAAGTCGCTGCGAGCCGAATGAGCTCGAGCATCGGCACTCCAACAACGGCCAGGTAGCCGCTGTGAGCCGAGCGAGATAAGGCCATCGGCACTCCAACAGCGACCAGGTAGCCGCTGTGAGCCGAGCAAGCGACAGGGCAGCAACGTCAACTGAGACATGGCGAACCTAAGCGAAGAGAAAAAAAAGAAGCACATGCAGGCCAAGTACAGAGAGGACCGAAACCGGCGAGCGGCGCAGAGGATAAGAGCCCAGGGCCGACGACCATGGGAGGAACCAAGGTGGATGGGGCGCAGGAGAGCTTCAGCGCTGCCTTCAGGAAGGACTTCGACGTCCACGGACGCCGACAATGCACAGAGAAGCCCAAGAAGGTCTTTCGACCTCAGCCCGCCGGACACGAAGAATCTTCAATAACGCCTCCATGGTTAACGACTGCCATGCGCCACCGCCGCCGGCCCGGTGTGAACCGAGAGGCAGGGTTTTCACCCAAGAAGTTGTAGGTCCGGCACAGGCCACCCGCAGCGCCACCAACAAGGGTTGGCAAGCACCCCCGTCCGCCGTAGATCCCGAGAGTCCGGCGGCAGGAGCAAGGCCCAAAGACAGAAATGGCGAGCACCACCAGCCCTATCATACATCTTGATTGAGCTTCATCACCTGAAATGACTTCCCTATCATACATCTTCCTTCCCGTGCCCTCCTTCTTGAAGCACTTGACAAAGTCCAACGGAGACTTCTATTTCGTTCATACTTGATTGTTTTCCTTGTAGACATCGCTCTTCACCGTGAAATTGTCTGTCTTCTGATAGACTGGATCCATGTAACTCGTATCGGCAGCCACAAATAGCTCTAGCATATCTGTCGCCTGATAGGAGCTTGGGCGAACAAAGTCGAGACCTTCGGAATGAGTTCCACATCAAGGAGGATGTTGGGTGGCTTTACGTTGCCATGCGGGCGGACGGGCGAGCTGAGCGAGTGCCTAGGTTAAATAAGACGATGAGATGGGCCAGACCCGGCGCATAGAGCATCATATCGATGGGCCGAATTTGTGGTTTGAGTGCTTCCAACGTTTTCCCATATTTGCATACAGCATCGTTTGGCACTGTGAGTTTTTTTGATCAAGCATATTTACATGGCCCTCAAAAAAATGGTCTTTAGGCACGTGATTTTTTTCGAACTTAGCAGTATGGCCCTGAAATGAGATATGTTTGGCTCTAACGGACTGGATGGAAGGCCATAGAGCCAAACAAACCTTGTAGGGTCATACAACCAAGTTCGGGAAAAAAGTCATGTACCGAAAGATCATTTTTTCCAAGGCCGTGTAGATAATTCTGTCGGAGTTTAAAATAGGCCATGTGTTGTTGTTTATGATTTTAGTAAACAAAGTTGAATCATTTTGAAGTTTCCTATGATTTTATCCCTTTTCCCTTTTATTATAGCCTCCAATTAGCACTAACTAATTGGGCAACATCTAAATAGAATTTGTACTAAACAGAAATGACCCTTGTTATAAATAGAATTTGTACTACAAGATATCAGTATCTATTTCATTATTTATGGACAACATCTGCTACCATTTTCTTTGAAAACATGACCCTTGTTATAAAAGAGACATGGCCTATAGTCTTCTCACATCTGCCTCTACCAGCCAAGTCCTATGAATATATATTGGCAGCTGTGATATCGACTCACACAGCATGAGCTTATTCTTCTATCATCCTTACACTAGCCAATAGATGCTAGAAGGAAATGCAACACATAGTGTATGATCATTGTAGACAAAGTGAGAGGGCGCAACTGCATCAAGAAACGTACGTACTGGCAGTTGATCAGTGTTGGCAACATGGATGATGACGAAGTGGGTCGGGCCTAGGAGGCATCCGGAACTACATTCCACTCAAGCATATTGCACAGTCAGATCCCTTTCTGCGGGAGAACCCACCGTCACTAGAGTCTCGTGCCTTTTCTTCCTGTGTGTCATCAGGAACTACATTCTGACCCCCTCAACTCAAGCATATTACATAGCCAGAACAGCTAGAACGCGATTCAGGATGCAGCCATGCAGTCGGCGTAGTAATTGTGACCAGTAGTCAAGCGTTGTTAATCAATGCTATATATTTTTTGTAGTCCCCAATTTGAAGGTGTGTCATACAGGCAATTCAAGTGCATATATCATTTTGCTTTGATCCTTGGATGGAAGCAAATCAATCAGTAATACAAAAATAAATCCATAGGTTCGTAAAAACTGATGGCAGTGTTTTTGTTTTTGTGTTCCCTTTTTGAAAACAGCCCTTCTGTAAATGGTTTCTATACACGGATAAATAATTTGATCAACACCAAAAAGCAATTTATTGTAGTGTAAGCTTCCGTGGCTTGGGTAACATAATCAGTTCTCAGAATATAACAAAAAATGCAAAATAAATGAAAACAAAATATTCAGTCATCAGCACACAGCTCTACACACAACCACTTGTTTCTCGTGCAATTAAAAATGAGACCTCAAACCTTGGCTACTAAGCCCTTTTTAGTATAATAATTGGCTGTGTACATCCCCGGATGTAGAGGCGGATTTTATTATCCATTATCTAAAAAAAATATAGGTGAGACCTTATAACAAAAAGTTATTAGGTTATTAAACATCTCAAATAAAAAAGTTATACACTGGCAGTACTGTATCGAGAAATAAAACTTTAGTGTAGTACTGTGTATTTCGGAATACAAACGACATGGTTTCGTCCTTCAGATAATATGAAATAAAAGGCATTGTAAATAAAAGGCTGTAATGTGTCAGGAAGTACAACTTTTTATACACTTAAAATAACTAAAATTCAAAATACACTATGCCCGGAGTCTGTTAGTGTCTCCCAAACTGGAAATTTGGGTTTGGGATAAACCGGCCCACACCCATGCTTACTGCATGCCTGCAAGAGTGTTTACTGGATAGTATCCGTATTCGCTGCTGCGATATATGGAACTGGTCTATACCATGTGGACTGACTGGCCAATTATATCCATGTATGATGTTAGGTGAGATGAAGCAAATTCATGGAACCATGATAGACGACACTAGCCACCTAGTCATGCATCCATGTCACTGCATACATACATAGTTCCTATTTGGCACAGCTTCTCTACCAGGTCCCTAGTGCCCCCTATATTGGTTGATGCCCAAACAATTGTGTGTTTAACTTACTTCATCTGACTATATGTAGTACATAAAGTCTTGCTAGGAGCACCATATCAACCCAACCCAATTGATGTGAACCTGGAAATAGAGGTTGGACCTCAATGGGCAAAAACCATGTGTCCCGACATATCAACATAATAGGCTGTGGGAATAGGAGGAATCTGGAACTGCGTCTGTTGCTAATCTGAAGAACTCAGCTACGCTCGGGTGCGTGGCACCTCCAATTGGATTCTTGGGGCTTCCGATCGACTGCCATTGGCAGGGATCTTGATGCTACCTGTCAGGAAAGTCCCTACAAGCACCTAAGGAGTAGTGGGCTGGTATTAGCTGTTGGGCTTTTACTCTTGTGTTAGGCTCAGCCCATTGTAACAGGACAGTGACTATTGTTTCAATATAACCGCCGCCCACGAGAAGGGAAGGGGCATGTAACGAATCTGAATCTTTCTATTATCTGAATAGAAGCTGTCCTCACATGTTCCAGCCATATTCATCCCAAATCCTACCTCTTAATCTTGCTATCCTGTCCCCAAATCTCTATCTATGTAGGAAGTTCGTTACAATTGGTATCAAGCTCCAGGTTGATTGGCGAGAAAAAATTTCTCACCGCAATCACCGACAGTCTGGCTCCGAAGCGTAAGCCCACAAAGTATCAGGAAGAAATGACGGCATCGATGGAAGACCTGAAGACCACCATGGAGGCGATGGTTCAGCAGCTCGCCGGAGTGCAAGACATGGTGAAGAAGTTCGCAGGCCTTCAGCAGTCTGTTTCATTCACAGCCGCCTTCACCTGAGTACCATGGCAGTACAGCAAACAAGCTCTACTAAAATTGGACAAGAGAAGCACATAATTGTGGTCACTCTGCTAGACATGAACTTCAGGCATGTCACACTAAGTCTGGTGCGGCCATCGGTCAATTCTTGGCAAGTGAAATTTCCATTTCTCTGGAAATCTTGGACAGCAGTATCGACATACAAACACTCTTTGTTTTTTATTTTTTGAGCATGACATACATACATACAAACACTCAGCCCACTTTGCTTTGGCTCAAGCGTTTCCCACATATCACAACTAAATGTATGAATGCTGGACCTCAGACAGAAAAATCTAGTTGGCGATATTCCAAGGCTATCTAAAGTGTTCCAAATAGCTAAACCCCCCTACCCCCTAAACGGAGGAATAAGATGAATATGGAACGTTTATCGGAACACGGATAGATGCCACAAGGAAATACAACACATAGTGTATGATCATTGTAGACAAAGTGAGAGGGCGCAACTGCATCAAGAAATGTACTGGCGGTTGATCCGTGTTGGGAACACGGATGATGACGAAGTGGGTTGGGCCTAGGAGGCATCCGGAACTACATTCCACTCAAGCATATTGCACAGTCAGATCCCTTTCTGCGGGAGAACCCACCGTAACTAGAGTCTCGTGCCTTTTCTTCCTGTGTGTCATCAGGAACTACATTCTGACCCCCCCTCAACTCAAGCATATTACATAGCCAGAACAGCTAGAGCGCGATTCAGGATGCAGCCATGCAGTCGGCGTAGTAATTGTGACCAGTAGTCAAGCGTTGTTAATCAATGCTATATATTTTTGCAGTCCCCTATTTGAAGGTGTGTCATACAGGCAATTCAAGTGCATATATCATTTTGCTCTGATTCCTGGATGGAAGCAAACCGATCAGTAATACAAAAATAAATCCATAGGTTCGTAAAAACTGATGGCAGTATTTTTGTGTCCCCTTTTGAAAACAACCCTTCTGTAAATGGTTTCTATACACGGATAAATAAATTGATCAACACCGAAAAGCAATTTATAGTAGTGGTAAGCTTCCGTTGCTTGTCTAACATAATGAATTCTCAGAATATAACAAAAAAATGCAAAAGAAATGAAAACAAAATATTCAGTCATCAGCACACAGCTCTACACACAACCGCTTGTTTCTCGTGCAATTAAAAAATGAGACCTCAAACCTTGGCTACTAATTAAGCCCTTTTTGGTATACAATGCCACAAAAAAAAAAGTTACATTTTCAAATATATTTTGAAAGACCTTATAACGAAAAGTTATTAGGTTTCTAAACTTCTCAAATAAAAAAAGTTATACACTGGCAGTACTGTATCGACAAATAAAACTTTAGTGTACACTGTGTATTTGGGAATACAAACGACATGATTTCGTCCTTCAGATAAAATGAACTAAAAGGCATTGTAAATACAAAGTTGTAATGTACCAGGAAGTACAACTTTTATACACAATTAAAATAACTAAAATTCAAAATACACTATGCTAGGAGAGTCTGTTCTCCACTAGTGTCTCCCAAACTGGAAATTTGGGTTTGGAATAAACGGCCCGCACCCATGCTTAGCTTCAATATTTTACAGATGCCTGCTAGAGTGTTTACTGGATAGTAGCTATATTTTGTGAAATTTTTTTCCGGTGAAATTTCGCCGAAATATCACTCTTTTCGTTGAGGACTGAAATATTTTTCTATCGGTATTACCGTAGCTTGACGTATTACCGCGGCTCTACTTTTATGAGTTACAATGTTATTTCACCGATGCTATATAAATTTGTGATGGATGATTGATTACAGAGTTTTTCTAATGAAATGATGCCAAACCTTTTAAAAATCAATTTAAATTTGATACAATGTTACTGAAATTTCCGAAATTTTGCATTATCATCAGGGGCCGATTTTTTTTTCTTACCGTTGAAAAAAATCTAGGCCCTATTCGCTGCTGGGATATATGGAACTGATCTATATGTGGACTGACTGGCCAATTATATCGATGTAAGATGTAAGATGTTAGGTGAGATGAAGCAAATTCATGGAACAATGATAGACGACACTAGCCACCTAGTCATGCATCCATGTCACTCCATATATATAGTTCCTATTTGGCACAGCTTCTCTACCAGGTCTCTAGTGCCCCCTATATTGGTTGATGCCCAAACAATTGTGTGTTTAACTTACTTCATCTGACTATATGTAGTACATAAAGTCTTGCTAGGAGCACCATATCAACACAACCCAACTGATGTGGACCTGGAAAAAGAGGTTGGACCTCAATGGGCAAAAATCATTTGTTGGACACAACATATCAGCATAATAGGCTGTGGGAATATGAGGAATCTGGAACTGCGTCTGTTGCTACGCTGTAGAAGTCAGCTGTGTTTGGGTGCCTGGCACCTCCACTTGTTGCTACCTGATGCAACCTGACCCTTTCCATCTCCTATCTGCATCTCGACCCATGTACCTCGCCCTTCTGCAGGTGGTGTGCTTCACTCTATGATGACAACAGTCAGACATGTCATTGAGATCATGATGAGCCCATGGTTGAGCAATCATGTTTGCACAGATGAGATTGCCGGCGAGGTGGCACAGCAAGAATCATGTCTGCACTGGACTAAATAGCACAGACGCAACCCGTAAGGAGTGAAGACACAAACTGTAAAAGCGTTGATCACAACTGGTTATATCGTAAATCTGGTGTGAGCTTGCAGACATTGTTCCAAGACCCATCAAATCTCGGGAATTCATATAAAGTTCTTCCAGATTTACCATCCTTTGTCAGACTATTTTAGGCTATTTGAGCTTAGACTGTAATATCACTTCTTTGATTGTGTAGCTAGCGTTCGTAAGGTAGCTCAAATAACCAAAATCACAATGGAGACGAAGTAAGAATAGACAACTATGGTGTGCTTCCGTCCCCGAGAAGAAAGCCTATCTAAAGTGTTCCAACCATTAGGGTAAAACCATTTTCACTCAATCGGATACCCTAAATCAACTGTGAGTCTTTATAATCGTTTATAACGTAGGGAGGTCTTACATTTTGAGACTCTAGATACATTACAAAACTAAGCCTCAAACCAACTCAAATCCAATAGGTCCAGTGCAAACCAGCTAGTTTAGTAAAATTTTGGACACTGATTTTGTCATGTTTATTTTCCAAACCGGCTAGTAGTTCACTGATTCAGACTCCAAATTAAATTGTCTCATCATTGATTCAGACTCTTATACAGATGCCGGCCTATCCAAGAGTTTTTACCGGGTTAGTAGCTTATTCTCTTTGCCGGGCCAAATTTCACCGAGATCCCTTTGCCGAGAGCGGCGCCGGCAAAGCCTCTCGCCAAGCGTAAAACGGGCTTTGCCGAGCGCCAGCGATGCTTAGCAAAGGGGCGAGCTCCCATAGTGATAGAAGTCCATAACATGGTTAGCTATGTATGTATATAAATTAAAAGAGCATGCATGACAGATTCATGCACCCACCTAGCTAGTCATGCATGCTCGCCCCTGCTTATATACAATAGACACTCTTACCAAAAACACAAAAAGAAAAAGGAGAATCGAAAGAAGCTAAGGATTACATCAAACTTAGACATGCCCTCACCTGCAGTAAACATACCAAGTTTTTCCCTCGTGCGGTGCTGTAAATCTGTTGTCTTATCTCACAATATAACACAGAAATTCTCTTGACATATTAAAAAGAAATTGGTGCTGCAATGTATGGAAGTGTATACCATGGTACTAATCAATAGCATCATCTGTGGGGATTTTTTTTTTTTTTTGCGAAACATCATCTGTGGGGATTCAAGAAAATCAAGTGCAGTAATGAATCCAATTGCCCACAGACGTCCCTTCTCATAGTTGGACCGCAATAACTCGCCAAGCTGACTTTATATAAGTCAGATGTTGGTATGAGTACTACTCCTGAATGTGGCAGATATATATAGTCTGTAAGAAGTAGCTATCCTTCCACCTCATATAGTCCTACTACATTTTACGGGAAGGGGTGATCAGACATTCAGAGATGGAGTCTGCTAACACAGTGTGTGTCACGCTGGGAATAGTAGTTATCAAGAAGGAACCTGTCGCAGCACTTCTTGTAAGCTGAAGACGCAAGTCGAATATCTGATCCGGACATGGTATGTGGGCACTAGAGGACTATCGACAACGGGAATGGTTGCCAGCTTGACAGTAAGGCTTATCGACTGGATCAGCCAAAGTGGACTCATTACTGCACTTGATTTCCTTGTGTTCAGTAGTACAACAAAGTTCTCTGTGTTCAGCCCTCACTCTATCAACCGTACTACCGACATTGTAGGAGACGAGTAGTGGGAACACAGTGTGTCTCTATATTTGCTATAGAATTAATGATTCTAATATCCTGAGTTATATAAGTATTGAACATTTCGTACATAAATTGAGTGTACAAATATCAAATTGATATTATTTACTCTCTATTTATTTCCAATATAATACCCGTTTAGATACTCATCTATATATTCACTATCTAGTTGTGATACAAGTTACTCTAGATGTGGTTTTGTTGTTTGCATTGTCTGTTTTCTTAACTATTTAGTTATACTTTTATATATACTTAGTTAAAAGAAAATAAAGTTTATTACATGTAGAGCTGGCAGTAGATTGCACATAAGTGAACCATATGAATGATGGATGTAAGTCAATAGCTATAACAGCCACATCAGTTGCATTGATGCCAATAATGAACAGATGCTCCTTCCCTCCCTGCAAGCTTGATCGATGACCTTTAGCTTCTAGTAGGCCACTACTAGTCATGCGTACTAGTGATGTATATCCATGTCTGACGTTTTAGGTAAGATGAAATGAATCCAAGCAACCACGCACACCAACCCCACCTAGTCATGCATACATGTCCCTGCTTATAATAGAGAGACTCCCTGCTTCCTCCCTACAATGCTTGGCTCCCCAAACAACAGCTATTCCTAGCTTAGTTCATGTGCTTGTATAGTACTGCATATTAATCTTGCTAGCAGCACCAAATAAACCCAACCCAACAGATGTGAACCTGGACAAAGTGAGGGCGGAGCTCAATGGGCAAACCGTGTTGGACGATCGGACCTATCAGCATAAAAAGAGCGTTGGAATAGGAGGAATCTGGAACTGCGTCTGTTGCTGATTGCTTGAAAAAGGCTACTCCAAATCTGCACTCAGCCGCCCTGATGTTGGTCACTGCTGATTCGATTCATGGCACCTCAAATCTAGTTGTGGCGATGGCTAGGCTGCAGAGCCTGCTGCAAGATGGCTAGCTCTTGGTCCATCTCGTAGTGAGGTTCGATGAGGATTGGGTAGATTGGTACTTGGCAAGGTGGCTCTACTATGCTGGGTTTAGGTCATTGTCCATGTTACCCTTGGCGACGTTACCCTCGGCGTTGGTGATGTACTCGTCCCATTTTCCTCAGTCTTTCCCAGGCTTCGTCGGCCGTTTTTTGTCCAACTGCATTGCTTGAATGCAGGCCTCCTTTGTAAGCCTCGACGCTATGCTTTTTCTATCACAACTGCTCGTGCATCGTGCATCAAATTCAGGGCAGTGCGGCCCCACTGCCCCACACCCTAGCTCCATCATCGTTTTTGGTTTCTTGATTGACTGGACCCTCGAGATATGTTCTGTGCCAGGTGGTGGTTCTTTTCTGTCACGACGCAGGTGACTGTCACGACGATCGTGCCTGGTTACGGTTTCGGTTAAGGAAGGCGAAGGTTCCTTCCCCTCGGTCTTTCATGGCGCCATGGTGTGTAATAAGGTATGTGGTACAATGGGGTCCCAATGGTGCTTCACTTGGCATCCTACCCTCGGAAAGGAATAGCGCGGAGGAGGCCGAGGGTGCCTCACATGGGAAGGAGAGTGATGGTTCAAGAGAAGCGGGACTGAATAGAACAATAATAAATTCTAAAGTAAATAACCATTATTTCATTGTCTTCACTATAGTACCTATCGTGTATTCATAGGATTACCCCACTACGAGAGGCACGAGTATTATTCCCCTGTCGGCTACCGATGTTCCTACGGTTTTCCTAAAAACTAACAGGAAAGTAGTATAACTCCTGTTGTGTTGCAAAATCCCGACCGGAATCAGGATATTTCTAGCTTAGCCTTAGTGTTACCAATACAAGGCATCAAGAAGCACATTTATGAAAATGGTTCAACCATGGAATAGGTGGCACAGCAAGAATCATGTTTGCAGAGAACCGGATAGCACATATGGCAACCCCACAAGCGGTGAAGGAAGGCTTACTCCAACCTGTAAAGCGTTGGGAAGAATTGACTATCCGCTTGACATCAACTCCAATCATGTTCCTCTTTTGTTTTACATGTCACACAAAGAGGAACATGGCACGCCATGGCAAGTCAAATTTGCATTTACCTGGAAATCTAGGACAGCAGTCTCGACATACAAACACTCTATCAGCCCATATTTGCTCCCCACTGAAGCATTTCCGCCAAATCACAAGCACTTGATATGGGCGATATCTCGCTGAATGTATGAATTAAGATAGACTTGTTACATTACAAATTATCCAAGGCGGAACAATATTGGGAACTCAGTCGAAAAATCTAGTTGGAGATAATTCTAGCCAGCAAGTTCCATCGTAAATCTGGTATGAGCTCGGACATTGTTCCAAGAAGACCCGGCAAATACAACCCTTGCATATTGTTCCATGTTTCCAAACCTTGGGAATTCATATAAAGTTCTCGACCTTGACTGGAATACCACTTCTTTGCTTGTGTGGCTAGAGATGGTAAGCTAGCAAAAATACCCAAAACCGCAACTGAGACAAAGCAAGAATAAACAACTACCATTCACACTCATCTTATAATTATGATAACCTCAATCAATTGTAAGTCTTTATAATTATTATTTATAACATGGGGAGGTCTTTCCCTGTTGAGAGTCTAAATACATTATTACAAAACTAATTGGGACACTATACACCTAGGCTTTACTCATACAGATGTATGCCTGTCCAAGTGTTTATACTAGGTAGCAGCTTATTCGTTGCTGCGATATATGGAAGTGTATAACATGGTTAGGTATTTATGCATCTATATGTAGAGAGGACGTACGACAGACCGGCGAAGTACATCCATGTCTAATGTTAGGTGAGATGAAGCAAATTCATTCAACCACCTAGTCATGGACGCCCCTGCTTGTATATAATAGAATCTCTGCCTCCTACATTGCTCGACAAAACCCAAACAATTTAACAGCTGTGCCTAGCTAGCTTCTTTCATCAGCTTGTTTCTAGTATATACAGAAATTCTGAATCTTGCAAGCAGCACCAGATCCGGCCCAACTGTAGCACTGGAATCAGAGGCTGGAGCCCAATGCATTGGCATACACCATGTGTTGGACGAGTGGACGTAGGTATATCCATATACGTTGGAATACGAGGAATCTGGAACTGACTTTGTTGCCAAGTACTGAGCAAATGCTCCTCCTCACTGAGCAAATGCTCCTCGTCATGAGTGCTGTGGAAATACTACTCATCACACGAGGAGCTTAGTGCTGGAGGAAGCGTGCACATTTTCAGCTTCACCAGATGGCACTGCATCACACAAGGAGCTTGAATGCTTGTGTTTTCTAGTGGTCAAGGGAATGGCAGTGGCTTCGCGGATGGTGAAAAGCGACAGATGAACATATGGCAACCCACACATTGTTCCAAGACCCGTCAAATACAATCCTTGCATTGTTCCATGTTTCCAAACCAGCTTGGGAATTCATATAAAGTTCTTCTACATTTAAAGTCATTGTCAGACTATTTTTAGGTTCTCCAACCTTGGACTGTAATATCACTTCTTTGATTGTGTAGCTAGCGATGGTAAGCTAGCTAAAATACCCAAAACCACTCGCGCGGCAGCAGCAGCAGCAGCGCGCTGCCCAGCGGCGCGCTGCGGCACGAAGCGACGCCGGCCAGCACGCCGCACGGCGTGCTCGTTGGCACGGCACGCACGCGCTTCGACGACCGTCGCATCGTTAGCTTGGGCGCGACCTTGGCACGGGCGACGACGACGTAACGCGACGGCAGTGCCGCCGTGCCGCGCCCATCCGCGCCGTGCCTCGCCGCGTGCTCATGCCGTGTAGTGCCGGGCCGCACGCTTTGGAATTCTTTAACAGTCGCCTTCACTTTTGCATCATGGCAGTGCAGCGAACAAGCTTGAATTGACTATCTGCTTGACATCAACTCCAATCATGTTCCTTTTTTGTTTTACATGACACACAAAAGAGGAACATGGCACACCATGGCAAGTCAAATTTGCATTTCCACGAAATCTAGGACAGTAGTCTCGACATACAAACACTTTATCAGCCCATTTGCTCCCATTGAAGCATTGCCGCAAATCACAAGCACTTGATATGGGCGATATCTCGCCGAATGTATGAATTCGTGATAGAGATGTTACATTACAAATTATCCAAGGCAGATAATATTGGGAACCCAGTCGGGAAAATCTAGTTGGAGATATTTCTAACCAGCAAGTTCCATCGTAAATCTGGTATGAGCTCAGACATTGTTCCAAGAAGACCCGGCAAATACAACCCTTGCATATTGTTCCATGTTTCCAAACCTTGGAAATTCATATAAAGTTCTCGACCTTGACTGGAATACCACTTCTTTGCTTGTGTGGCTAGCAAAAATACCCAAAACCACAATTGAGACAAAGCAAGAATAAACAACTACCATTCACACTCAGCTTAATCTGATAACCTCAATCAATTGTGAGTCTTTATAATTATTATTTATAACATGGGGAGGTCTTGCCCTGTTGAGAGTCTAAATACATTATTACAAAACTAATTGGGACACCATACACCTAGGCTTTACTCATACAGATGTATGCCTGTCCAAGTGTTTATACTGGGTAGCAGCTTATTCGCTGCTGCAATATATGGAAGTGTATAAAATAGTTAGGTATTTATGCATCTATAGAGAGGATGCAGGATATATGGGCGAAGTACATCCATGTCCAATGTTAGGTGAGATGGAGCTTAAGTCATTCAACCACCTAGTCGTGGACGCCCCTGCTTATATATATAGAATCTCTGCCTCCTACATTGCTCCTCGACAACACCTAAACAATTTAACAGCTGTTCCTAGCTAGCTTCTTTCATCAGCTTGTTTGTAGTATATACAGAAATTTTGAATCTTGCTAGCAGCACCAGATCCGTCCCAACTGTAGCACTGGAATCAGAGGCCGGAGCCCAATGCATTGGCATACACCATGTGTTGGACGAGTGGACGTAGGTACTATATCCATATATATATCAACATAATAGGCCTTTACGTTGGAATACGAGGAATCTGGAACTGACTTTGTTGCCAAGTACTGAGCAAATGCTCCTCGTCAATGTCATCATGAGTGCTGTGGAAATACTACACATCACACGAAGAGCTTAGGAAGCGTGCACATTTTCAGCTTCACCACAATGGAACGTAGTGACCAGCCAACGTTGACGAAAAAGGCAATGAGTTGAATGCTTGTGTTTTCTACTAGTGGTCAAGGGAGTGGCAGTGGCTCGCGGATGGTGAAAAGCGACAGATGAACATATGGCAACCCCACACATTGTTCCAAGACCCGTCAAATACAATCCTTGCATTGTTCCATGTTTCCAAACCAGCTTGGGAATTCATATAAAGTTCTTCTACATTTAAAGTCATTGTTAGACTATTTTTAGGTTCTCCAACCTTGGACTGTAATATCACTTCTTTTGATTGTGTAGCTAGCGATGGTAAGCTAGCTAAAATACCCAAAACCACTACCGAGACAAAGTAAGAATAAACAACTACCATTGACATTCAGCTCAATCTGATAACCTCAATCAACTGTGAGTCTTTATAATTATTGATAGCGTGGGGAGGTCTTTCCAGCTGAGAGTCCAGATACTTTACAAAACTAAGCTTCAACCAACTAAAATCCAACGTGTCCGGTCAAACTCCGCCAGTTAACTAAAATTGGGCACTCTGATTTCTTGATGTTTAATTTTTTTTTTTTTGAAAGATCAGGATGTTTAAACATCTAGTCATGGACACCGACACACCTAACACAAATCAATTTAAGCCTAGCTGGGTGTTTATTTTTTATTTTATTTTATTTTTTTTGAAAGATCGATGATGTTTTAACATCTAATCAATTTCTTATACAGATGCACGCCTGTCCAAAGTGTTTATACTGGGTAGCAGCTTATTCGCTGCTGCGATATATGGAAGTGTATAACATAGTTAGGTATTTATGCATCTATAGAGAGGATGCAGATGACGCGGCCAAGTACATCCATGTCTAATGTTAGGTGAGATGAAGCAAATTCATTCAACCACCGAGTCATGGGCGCCCCTTATATCTAATAGAATCTCGCCTCCTACATTGCTCGATAACACCCAAAACCAATTTAACAGTTGTGCCTAGCTAGCTTCTTTGATCTGCATGTTTGTAGTATATACGTAAAAAATCTGAATCTTGCTAGCAAAGATCAAACCCGACAACCTAACCGCGCACTTTGAATCGAGGCCGCAGCCCAAATGCATGGGCATATACACCATGTGTTGGACGAGTAGACGTAGGTGTATATCAACATAATAGGCCTTTACGTTGGAATAGGAGGAATCTGGAACCGAGTGGGTTGCCAAAAATTGAGGAAATGCTACTCCTCATGAGAAATGCGAACTGAATGTGTTGCCAAGTGCTAAGGAAAGGCTTCTCATCAAGAGCCTCCGAGTCACCGCGGGTAGGTCTGCTTCGTTCATCTTGATTTGATCCATGCATGGTGTCATGAACCACATGAAGACCCAGCGTTTCTTCAAGGGGTGGCTAAAGTAACAAGAGTAGTTGGACTTGTAATAGTCGGGCTTGGCCCGAGTAGGAGTAGGGGCTCGATCGGCAAGGGGAGTGAGTTCAAAGGGGAGATGGTTGTTTAGGAGTCGGTGTAATAACCCATTGACGGATATCGAATAATAGAATCCAAAGCTTCCTGACGCTCCCATTTACCATTGTTGTTGCTCCAATTCCACCCAAATGCTTGCTGATTCTATCCTGAATCTCCCCTAATCTCCTTACTTGACATATGGTGCCTCAGATCCAATAGCGGTGGGTTTCAAACCCGACGGTGATTGTGTCCATCTCGAGCAACTATTCGACCCATGTGTCCATCTCCGCCAAAGACATGGAGCCCACCTTCTCCAAGTTATTTCCATGTTACCCTACTTTGAGTCTAACTCTTTGAAAAATTAGCAACCATGGTTCACGGTGAATCTTCAAAAACATATTTCCATGTTAAAAGTATTTGTTACAGTAATAATAGTTAATAGTTAATATCAAATATAAACTATTAGTTTTCAATGGCCCACGAGGGGTACAATCCGACTCCACGGATGGCGAATTGTATCCAATACTACGGGTCATCAAATATCACTTCCATTTGGCCTAGATGAAGGCTGCTCCATAGGAAAGAATTGTAGCTTAAATGCACTAACATGACATTGTCTTGGAATCGATAATAGAGTATGGCTATGCACTGACTCACATCAATATCAATAAAGGGGCCATGGGATGGAAAATCACTTCCTTTTATGGGGAGTGGCTCTTTCTATACTAGTTCAATGATGACTCAAGATTTGTACGGTAGTTATCAATCTTAGCTGCTAGAAGAACATTGTGTATCCATGCATTGGCTAACTGTACATGCTTGGGTGTTAACTCAACCAAAAACACTTTGGTTGTCAATATATTGGTTACAAATGCAAAGGCCAGGATGGATTTCAAGGGAATCCATATGTCAAAAATGCTTTCCAAGGTTCTCGAAAAATATCATATGCATATTATAGAAACATCTTTGTAGAGACCGGATGTTTTTACTCATCCATTATCTAAAAATATTACAAAGAACATCTACAATGTGGCGGTACTAGGGGCATATGCCCCAAAATGTAGTATAGAGTTCTTTTAGTGCCTCTATTAGCATTACAACTTATGACTCACATTAAGGCATTTATTAATATAGCCTATTTTGTATCATAATTCTAATTTGTATCGACATGAAACTTTTGTGTTGACATGTGTTTGATCAATAGGAACCAACTGAAGCTCCAAAGTTTTGAAATCTGTAGCGTTGTAGTTTGCATCTAGGACTATATTAGATGACTTGACATCACGATGGAAGACCGAGACGAGGCGACAGAGTGGAGATAATGAAGCGCACCTATAGCTTTAGCACCCATGATAACGAGAACCTGCTTTCTGATGAAGGATTAAGAATCTCATATAAGGAACCATTGGAAACAAAGACACAAAGTGATGTCACCTTCGTTTCAAGGCAATGTCCTAAAAGTTTTACAAAATTCGATGACTTTTCTAAGAGAGACTAGCATCTCATTAATGAACAGACCGACCTCACACTACTCAATGACTTTTGATACTTGATTTACAATGATGAGATAAGATTCCCATGTAAACCATGCCATGCTCTCCATGACTAATGATGTTCCCATGTAAACCATGCCATCTATGAACAACAACGGTTCAACACAAGCCAAGTAGTAAAATTCCAAAGCCATTACTATTGTAGACGCATGTATCATGTGGCGGAACTAGGGGGGCATGAGCCCCCAATGCAACGAATTAATTAACCTGTTTTGTGAATTCTTAAGCAGTCATCACATGATAAAGAGAACGTGCCTTCTGATGAAGGTTTAAGAATGTCATATAACGAACCATGAACCTTCACGAGTAGTTTATGATTTAGTCAATTGTGTACTATAATCGAGTACAAACTTACCTAATAGAGGAGTCATTTCCATTTATATTTGGTGCACTGAATAACTATGGAATCATTCAAGACCTTTAACAGCCAAAATAATCCAGTCCAGGGAGAGCACCAACGTCAGCCCCAAAATCTACCATGGGTCCCATTGTTTTTCCAAAAAAAAAAAACTTTCAGGTTTCTGAAATCGCATCGCGGTCCGCACAGACCCCTCGTGAACAATAACTGTGCTTTGTTTTCTTTCGCCTAGACCCTTCATGATGGAAAGTTTTTTTGGCTAAGTGATACTATGTGTAGAAATAGCATATAAAAGAGTACTCTAAATAAAACCATTAGTAATACTACACTACTCTCTAATCAGGGCCTTCCCCCATGTACACTCTAATCCTGTGGGTCTCCCAATTTATACAAAATAGATATATTAGTACATCACTAATGCAGCAGTTTTGGCCCATTAGCAAGTGTACAAAGCCCAATAGAAAATCATTTGTTGCCGGCCACTGGTTCCATCTCAACTCAATTCAATTGCCTATCAGTGCCGATCACAGGATGGGATTAACTAGATTGACAACTCAATCCAGGACAAGGCCGGCAAAGGAAAAGACACGATGGGATTAACTAGATTGACAACATTTCAGTAAAAAAGAGGAATCAACTAGCTTTGTTGTTTAACATGGAGTATGGTGCTTACGGACGGAGACAAAACGATACCTACTCGGTGACAAACAAAGGAGGGTCATGGGCAGAGCACCATCTGAAACTGCTGGAGCAGAAAGCAGGGGTCAAGACTAAATGACTGATGATGAAGGCAAAAAGCAACAGCAGAAATTGAGGGATGATTGCACATCAGTTTCAGTTGCAGACTCAGGTGAGTGCCACAACACAGACTTTGGCTACTGTTATGGACCTGATGACACACAGTGCAGAGCCCCACAGGGACAGGGTGATGTTCCCATGGGTCTCAGTTGGGCAGCAATTTCTTCCAGGTTCAGGCATGCTCTTAGTCACCGCGTTCCCAGATCGACCGGGTCGAGGAACGGGGACGAGGAACGAGGTACGCTGATTTTCAATAGTATGGAACGAGAGGGGTATACAGCTTCAAGATGTTCCATGTTAAGTTGGGACGAGTTCCCCGAACGACGTAAGGAACGCCCCACGATTAAGTCCCCGCGTCCCTGTCCCTCGAATGGGAACGAAGTTCCCGGGACGAGGAACGCTGGCTCGTTCCCGTTCCGCGGTGACTTAGGGCATGCTCCTCTTGATTCTCCTCTTGGTCAGAAGCAAACTCTAACTCAGGGTGTTCCATGAGATACTCCTCCCCAGCAAGTCAGCCTGGGGTCCAAGAACTTCCTCCGGCCAGCACAATGTCATGACCCGGTTGTTTTAAATAGCCCGCTATAGCCTGCTACATAGCCCGCTATAGCCTTTCGAGGCAGGGTGCCGCTATTTCTCGTTTTTTTTTCTTTTTTTCAAAAATGGAGCATTTTCACCTCATTCCCATGCATTTTGCACGGAAATACCGCGGTCACCAGGTTTTGAACCTGGGGTGGCCGGGAGGGCCTTTAGCTCCTTGCTCTAGCCACCAGCAGCTGCCGCTCGCTGCATGTACAATTTAACCGCTATAGCCCGCTATTAGCTCCACTATACCGCTTTTTAGAGGCAAACCGCTAAACACCGTTAGCCCGCAATTAAAAACTATGCCTGGTACTCGAAGAAGTCGTCGCGCGACTCCCGGAGCGAGATGAGCAGGGCGGCCAAGAGCTCCCGCTTGACGTCGATGTTCGCCTGCTAGAACACGGTGGACTTGACGGGTCGTGCGTCCTGTAGAGCTCGTAAGGTCGGATGCATCTCCGGATTCAGCTTCAGCCTCATCCGTCTGCGAATGCTTGCCGGCGCATGGGCACGGCGTCAGCGGAGCGCCGGGACATGGTATCAACAGGCGTTTCCGTGGAACGGTGGTCTGGAGGAGATTTTCTCCGACGAATCTTGCTCCTAAAATTCCCAGGCGGCAGGCAATTCGATCTGCGGAGCTCGGGTTGGTTGATTTGTAGATGGATGGAGCCCATGGGCCGTGGAAGGGGATTACATTGGGTCGCCTCTGACTTGCAATGCCAATCGGGCCCGTCTCGGCTGGCTGCGTCTATATCTTGAGAAGAGGTAACCGGCATGGAGGCCAGGTCCACAGGGTGGTGGTGGGTAGCGATTGGTGCTTGGTGGGCCCTCTTGTTTCATTGGTGCTTGTGGGCTTAAAAGACACTAGCACAGACGAGACGCGCGACACCATGCTAAGAGGATTTTATTTTATGATAAAAAAGAGAGGATTTGTTTTATTTAGGATTTGATATTAACAAGTAATATAAATAAAGAAAAATATATGAGATACTCAGCAGAGAAGTCGGCTTGGGTGCCGGTGAATAATCACGATGAACCATGAAATGATCGAGGGGAACTATTTTATTTTATGATTTATTTTATGACGATGAGCAGGCACGACAAGCTACCGATCGACGGTATGGTCGGTATGAGCATTTAATCTGGATAATAAGAAATGGAAGTTGTTCATTAGTCATAAACCTACGCATCGTCGGCGGCGGCCCTTTTTTTTCTCACTGACCTGGAATAATAATTGCCTCGCCACCCACAGTCGGTTGATGGATCATATCGGTTCAAGCTCGATCGGTCTCTCAAAGTCCATGATTATTATTGTTAGTTTGGTCAAATCTCTTGGTCGATCCATGTGCTTGTTTGCTTCCCAGATTATACAATCCAATTTATGTATGTCAAAGAAAGTTGAAAAATAACTTCATCAAGGGCGCAATTCACGCTAATGATTAAGAAAGAATCTTAGATTCAAAATAACAACTGGGGCCAAAACAAACACATGGATATGATTCCAGACGTTGGATTCTTATACACACCAACAGGGTGGTGATGACTAAGTATGTACTCCCTCCGTCCCTAAATGTTTGTGGATTCTCGCTTCCCGAGAAACTATTGTCGGCAATTATATATTAAAATATATAAATATTTATGCTACGTAATTAGTATCATCGAAAGATCTTTTTGTCTAGTTTTTTAATAAATTTATTTAAAGATATAAATGTTTCACGTATTTTGTATAAATCAAGTCAAACTTGTGGCACGAAAAACCTACTGGCGACGGTCAAATAGGGACGGGCAAGATAATGATTAAGGTATGCAGTTAGTACATCATGTACTTACTGAAAAAAAAAATATATAATAATGTCGGACTCAGCGAATTAGTCGTCCAAATAAGTGGAGGGCTGAATATTTAATTATTATTTAGTATTATTATTATAATTATTAGATTAAATTAAAGTGAGTTAGAAAAGACTAATGGGCCTGGCCCGTTAGCAATTGTAAACCCGTCATATAAATATGGGGGCAACTATCGTGAGACAACTAAGAAGAAAAAAAATTAAGTTTTACCCTAACTCCCTCTCGCCTCCCTAGCCACCCAAGACGCCGCACCGCCGCCGCTCAAGGCCACCGCACCCACCGCCGCCTGCCAAGGCCGCCCGTCAAGGCCGCCCTCTCGCCGCCGTCCTTCCCGTCATCAACGCCTTTGTTCTACGTTGAATCACGCCACGTCACCCTCTCGTTCTTCCTATCTCGTTGATCAAAAAACGGGTTGTGACAGATTGGTATCCGAGACCACTACGATCCAATGGCTCGCAATCGGGACGATCATCGCCAGAGGAATTCAACAGATCATCGACGAATATATCGCAGTCATGGAGGCCAAAGCCATGGAGACCAATCCAGCCCCATTATCGCCTAAGTACATCCCGCCCTCCAAGCGCTCTCCAAATCTGGCGATACGATGAGCCCCCATCCGCGCACCTCCGATCCTCAATATCGCAGCCTGCAGACAAAATCGAATTTTCAACCGAATTTAATTCGATTTTCCCAAGAAATTACTCCGTAATATCCACCTAAATTCTTGCCGAAAATCCCGGGCGCACCCGGCAATAATGTTAAATTATTTTTTTCGAGTACGATGGCAAAGAAGAACCATCTCATTGGCTGTATAAGTGTGATAAATTTTTTCTCGCCCAAGGAATTCTTAATACGCATCGATGCAGGCTCGCCGTTCCATCTCCAAGGGAACGATTATCCCGGTTTATCCGTTGGGAAAATGAAGTGGGCCAACCCACTTGGCCGTAATTTTCTACGCAGCTATTAGCAGACGTCCAACTACATCAACCACCGATATTGAGACAACCATAGCACCGGCTAGACATCTCTATACAACTTCACGCCGACAAAACTCCAAGGTACGCACAAGGGGATATTCAGATATTCAAATATCGGTTCATGGATTAACCGGCATATCCACTTGTCCTACCATGCAATTAATGATCAAAATAAATGGCATCAATTTATTGGCCTTACTGGATTACGGTTCAACACACAATTTTTCGGACTCGGGTTTGGCCGTGAAACCGATTACAAAGTTCTTCCTTACATCGTCCGCTCAAAGTTGCGCCGCTAATGGACAACATATCACAAATGTGGGAAGGTATGATGATATTGAATTTTCTATTGCTACTTGAAAGTTTCAAAGCAGATTTTTTCAGCATTAAATTGGGAGGCTATGATGTTGTTTTGGGTGTGGACTGACCGAGTTCTTTGGGGGAATATTGTTTGGAATTCTAATAAACTTATTATGAAGTTCTCGGCGTAAAGGACAAATGATCACATGGCACAACCTCTCTAAAGAGACAGATTTCTCACCGGTATTCATATACTTTCTCCTCGATGTGCCAATGGATCCTCCGTTATGCAAATTCTAAAAGTCGCTCAACGAGCCTAAAGGGCTCCCACCTCAACGGTGTTATGATCATAGAATTCACTTGAAGGACCCCACTCAGCCAACTGTCGTTCGCCCTTATCGTTACCCTCAGATCCAGAAAAATGAACTAGAACGACAATGCTCAGATATGCTTCAGCAAGGTATCATCCGGTATAGCACTTCGCCATTTTCATCCCCTATCGTTCTTGTCAAGAAACATGATCGATTCTTGGCGTTTTTGTGTTGATTATCGGGAGCTCAATAGTAATACCTTGAAAGATAAATTTCCAATACCGCTTATTGCTGAATTATTGGATGAACTCGAAGGTGCTACAACAAATTAGATCTACGATCCGCTATCACCAGTACGCATGCATCCTCCTGGACATAGAAAAGACAGCTTTTAGAACACATCATGGACACTTTGAGTTTCTGGTCATGCCATTTGGGTTATGCAATGCACCCTCAACCTTTCAAGCTTTGATGAATGATATTTTGGGACCGTTCCTATGAAAGTTTGTGCTAGTTTTCTTTGATGATATCCTCGATATTTAGCAAATCTTGGCCTGAACATCTCAACCATGTGGAAGAAGTTTTCAAGGTACTAGCGTCTCATGACATCTTCGAAAGAAATCTAAATGCCTCTTTGGTCAAAAACAATTGGGTTATTTGGGACACATTATATCGGATCTTTGGAGTGGTGTTGATCCCGAAAAATTAAGGTCAAAAGCCATCCTTTGTTTGGCCGCTTCCAACAACTCTTCGTGAGTTATGTGGTTTTCTGAGCCTCGCAGGTTACTATAGAAAGTTTATAATGGATTATGGTACAATTGCACGCCCTTTGACTGATCTTCTTAAAAGGATTCGCTTACGTTGGACACCCTTGGCTACAACGACTTTTGAGCACCTTAAGAGGACTTTATCATCTAAGACCGGTCCTCCAACTTCGGACTTTAATAAATTATTTGTGGTGGAATGTGATGCATCCGATGCATGTATGGGCGCTTGTTTTACATCAAGGCAATGGTCCAATTGCTTACTTTAGCAAACGTATGCCTGATAAATACAAAAAGTTGGCTGCTTATGAAAGAGAACTCATAGGACTGGTCACAGCAGTCAAACGTTGGCGACCATACCTTTGGGGACGCCCATTCATTATAAGGTCAGATCACTATAGTCTTAAGTACATTTTAGATCAACGTCTGTCTACAGTTCCTCAGCATCAATGGGTTAGCTCCTTGGAAGATCAATACAGAGAAGAATGGCGAAAGTTCCGGAATATACATCTCATACGATGACAAGACTTGACCGTGAAGTAACTCAACCCAAAATGTGGACTAAAACACTCTAGAAGATACCGGAAGACACCGTAAGAGAGGAGAGGTCGAGAGGAGACTATGACTGGCGGCCGCCAAGGCATTTAGGCGGTACCCGCCTTCTGATAACCAATCGCCTTCATCTTCTTAGGTCGGTTTGTAACCAACTTTAAGGTTGTATCTACACCGCTATTGAAGGTCGGTTTGATCCAATGGTTATCGCTCATCGCCAAGGCCTATATAAGAAGACCCCGACCCCGTGGTGAAACCTAATTCATTCTATCTCATTCTATTCATTATCTCTCAGTTGTAGAGGTGTCCCAATGTAAGGATAACCTCTATCTCAGGGATTAGTGAATTATAACAAGATTAGAAGAGGATTAGCCATGTAATTAGAAGTAGATTAGTCATGTGATTAGAAGTAGATTAGATCTAACTTAGGTCTAATCAAGTGTAAAGGAGAGTTGAACTATACTTTGGTTCTGGAGATGTCTACAGAGTTTGGTATGTTTCGTATCTTATCTTTGGATGACTTGTGATTTATATACTTATCTTCTCTATTTACTTCTATGCCTTTCATATATGGTTAAGTATAGTTGCTATATTATTGCATGGGATCTCCGCCGTATTGAGGGCTCTAGTTATGCTAGTTAGCTAGAGTAGTAATCGATAGTGTAGACTTGGTGTCTAGACTAGAGATTACCCGAGATTGCACCCAACCCCACGGATAGTTTGTGGTAGCCCTGGTGGTGACAAAAATTTTAACGGTAGGCGTATTCCACCACGTTCGGGTTGGTGTTTGTAGGACCGTGGTCGAGCTTCCTAGCCCCCTTTTCATCTCTTTACTCGTGGCTAGTGTTCCGATGTCTCGAAGTGTTATGGTATAATTGCTATCATAGAACCTAAGTAATAGAGAAGTGCATAGGAACCTTGATCTCTCTTTGACCTCTTGATTAGTTTAGTTATTCTTATATAATCTTAGGTATGTTATTAATTTATACATTGTCATTTACTAACCCATTTATCAATTATGCCCTCACTTTACTCTAGTGGTTTGCTAAGTCAAGTAGATGCATGATTGTGACTTATCGAAATTCTTTAGCCAAAGCTTCCCCGTGGATACGATACTCTAGAATACTCTCCTAGAGAAAAGCTACAATGGTAGTTGTTCTCGTTAAACTGCGGTATCCTTCATATTCTTTTAGCACTTAACAAATACCAACAAGCTTTTTTGGCATCGTTCTTAGGGAAGCAATTGGCCTAAAAGATTCTAATAATGATCATAATGTCTGCTAATTTAGTATATCACTAGCTTTTGTAGGATTACCCTTGTTCTGTTGAGTTGTGGAATAGACAGGGACAAAAGATGTCGTTACGATCTTCCAACAAGATTCCACAAGAAAAGGAAAAGAAAGATTGAAGAACCGGGGTGCCTGATCATTCAAGATTCATCAACATTGGAACCCTACCATCTCAAGGTATGTATTTAAATATATATTAATCTAACCATGTATAAATTGAAGAAGAAGTCACAAATCACAAGAATTGAATACACACATCTCAAGTGACGTATATAGAAGCGCACATCGTGGTAAGTATGATTAAAAGGTGAGAAAGTCTTGCTCATGGACTATAAATTGATTGAGTAGTTATCATTTAATTTCTTGCATTGCATTGCATATTTACTTAATCAAGTCATGCATTCACTCCGCTTAGTTTATGTTTTCTAATAGTAGATCCATTGCATGTTTAGTCCTTTGCATTTATCCATGCCATTTGCATCTAAACAAATCCTCACCATAATCATGTTCTTTCGTCTCTAATTGAGTAAATCTCTATAGTGCTTTCATGTTGCTCTTATGCTATAGTTTGCTTTGGTTTGGAAGTATTAGCTATACATTCAAAGGCTTTTAAATTAAGCGTGGTGCTTAGGTTAAATAGCCTTCCTTAATTAAATTAGACATGGAGTCTAGTTTGGTTATTGAACTAAAAATTGCTTCGTAGACTTTGGATATTTTATTGGACTAACCTCTGTAGAAAAAAAATCTCAAATCCAATTCGGGTAAGTCAAGAGATGAACTTAGATCAGAGATGAAGCAAGGCATATGATGAACTCCAACCTTGTGCAAAAGACACGGCTCATTCATGGAGAAATTGTAAGTATCAAATATTATTCACCTTGTCTTTTTGCTATAAGCTACCTTTGCCTTGAT
Source organism: Hyparrhenia diplandra (assembly GCA_015847255.1). Classification (NCBI taxonomy): domain Eukaryota; kingdom Viridiplantae; phylum Streptophyta; class Magnoliopsida; order Poales; family Poaceae; genus Hyparrhenia; species Hyparrhenia diplandra. The sequence goes on along the minus strand of JADLZK010007598.1, from coordinate 207,840 downwards.
CCTTATACTAGAGTGCAGCCATAAACAAAATTGGTTATACATAAATAAATAAAATTTGTGCTAAGGTAATGAAAGAACCACCTTTTCATTAGCATAGATAAGATCTTATGAACTTTGGACAACAACCCCTTCTTCAATTGTTGTATTCCTTGGTATGTGTCCACTAATATTTTGCAGAAAAAGGATATGCTATGTCTATTCAATGAAGAAGAGTGTCATACAACATGATATAAAAGAAAAGCTCTCACTCAAAAGAAGTGGATGGACAAAGCAACATGCTACAAGAACATCAAAGGCAGGTAAGTGAATAAAAATCTCATATTTGTATCCAACTTTTGTCTTATGTTCTAAAATAATAATAATAATAATAATAATAATAATAATAATAAAAAATAATAATAATAATATAATAATATTATTATTATTATTATTATTATTATTATAATAATAATAATAATAATAATAATAATAATAATAATAATAATAATAATAATAATATATATCTACATTGCACATGAAGACTCATGTTAAAAGAAACATGTTCCTAGGACAAGTTCCCTTCATATTCTTGGTCACTAACCTTGCAGAACAAAGGATGAACAACATCTAAGGACATGGAGATTGCAACACACAATTAGGATGGTTCAAATTCACACTTAAAGTGTCGAAAGTGATAGGAAGGTTCGAGCATGGGGGAGGAAGGTTGACTCCTCTAAAGATCATCGGACATTACTCTTCCTCTACTCAAGCTCCCGTCACTCGACATGCTTTGGTTTGCAATCCCTCTACTCTCTATTACTTTGTCTCTCTAAGTTTGATTAGTTAATAAATGTCATACATCAAAATCAAACTTAAGATATAATAAAATTTCCCATTAGAGAAATAGTAATAGTGAGCAATTGCTAATTAAAATTTCCATCCAAACTTTTTGTAACATAGATGCAACCTTTAGCTCCATGACAGTTCTACCCTTGTTTACAATTACTTGTATTCCTTTGGGTAGTTGTTGTCAACAAATATTTCAGGAATAAACCAAGAGAGGAGCAAAAAGGTTCCAAAGATAATTTAAGAAAGAAAGGACGATGTAATAAAGAAGACAAGTGAGGAACAAGATACACAAGATGCCAAAGAAGGAAAGTTTCGAGAAGAAAAGGACCACCACAAGGTGTTACGGTGTTACATTCCAATAATAAGGTAACATCTTGAGGTAAGTTGTCATTAATTAAGCTTCACCTTAATTATGGCTTATTCATAAATAAAGAACCAAACATGTTGGAATAACAACCTTGCTTGATCTAGCTTATTAGCTCAACATGTTTTATTTCTTTAGTTATTCCTACTACCACTCTCTTAATCTCATAGTCCTAATCATGTAGGATGTGCACCTTGCCTTGGAAGAATCATAATCATGCATGTGATGTTTAGATAAGAAAACCCTTCCAAGAGTAAATGAGCTTGATTCGATCCATTGAAAGTTTTAACCACAAATAATCATGCTTAATCTTCTAATCTTGTCACCCAAGTTAGGTTTAAGAAAAGCGTATAATAAATCAACTCTATCTTGTTTGTTGTGCCTATGGTTAGAGAAGAATGAATGAAATTTTGGTTCTGTTGGTGTTTTCCCACCAACCGTAGAGCCCATGCACTTGATCTCTATCTTGACTTTGCAAGCGGGACACACTTTGAGCAAAAAGGTGGAGAAGCTTATCGGTCTCTCTAAAAATCAACAAGTGAATGTCTTACAAGCACGCACACTAAACAAAGGCGCCGCCTACACTTCACTCTAATTCATAAGACCAAAGAAAGAACATGGGTGACATCGTCATTCACTATCTCCTTCACCATCTCATAGGAGCATGACTGTCAAGATCGGATAATACACTCAAGGAAACGACAAGGTAAGAAGTCTCATTCAGAGGACTTAAAACACTGAACCTCGCCCGAAAAAGGTAAGATCGGTAGTTATCCATATTTATCTCCTTGCATTGCATAATTTTTTTTCCTTTAGCATATTTATATTATAGCACTAGCCTTGCATTAGAAAAGAAAAATAAATATTTGCTTGTTGTATATACATTGAAAAACTTTAAGCCCCATGTGAGTAATTTTGTGGTGTGTAACAACCCATAAGGATATTTACTTGTGATGGCATAAAAATAAAATAAATATGCATGCATCATCATCCTTATCTCGCATAGAAAATCCAAAAATATTAATGTGGCTGAACTATTGTCTTAAAAGAATTATCATAATCTTTGGCAACAAGAAGCTAAGTGGCTAAAACCACTAACGCTTAACTAGTTCCACTAGCTTTGTTGTCTATTTGAGTTCAGCAGGATTTCAACGAAGAGAGAAATGACACACATGGTATCCAAATTAAAAGAAGATCGATCAGCCCCACCATCACTATCTACCTCTACTTCCAACCATCAAGAACATTGAAGACTATGTCAACATCCAAATTGGGGAGGAAAACCCCCATGTATCCGGATAAGTATCCCTTTATCTTATTTAATATTAGCTAGATTTGTTTGCTTTATTAGAAAGAAATAAAAAGATGCATAACTAAGGAAACCAAATAAAAAGAGTCTATCTAGTCTTTATTAAAGAGTCTTAATTAGAGTGTGAGAATAAAATAAACTCGAAGATAATCTCTAGCCTTAGAGATGATGAATAGTTGCTCCGTCATAATTCCTTTCAAGTACCTACCTTTCAAGCTTAATTTCTCTCGAGCTTTCAATGCAAGCTGCTTTGACTTGAGATTTACTCAAACCTAAAACACGTGGGTAGCAAATTGCTTGCTCTAAAGTCTAGGTAATTGACAGATTTGATATATGAGAGTCCGAAATGCTATTTATCTTACTCCTAGTGATGCTAGAGTTCTGGAGATTTATCTTTTGAAAATTAAAGTGCACATGATAAGTTCCTGTGTGACAAGAGTGTTGAACCTCCTACCATGGCCATATATACATGCTCCCTAGATTAGGAAAACCCTTTTGACATATATAGGCTGCTTGCTTTGCATTGAGTTTGTTCAATCTTTGTCGACCCTTAGAAACTTGTCATGCTGATCATGCACACTCTACTCCACTCCACTCTATCCACTTGCATTTATGCTACTTCTACCCTAGAAGTACACATCCACAAAGCATCCACCAAATATCCACCAAAAATGTTCTATTCCTACCCCGAGAGAGCAACCAAAAATATTCCCCACACATATCCACTTAGCCAACATTTCATAAAGCTCCTTTATCCCTGTTTCTATCTCTCTACAAGTTTATTGCAAAAAGAGGCTTGGGTTGTATAGTCAAAAAAAAAAAAAAAAGAAAAGAAAAGGGAGATGAAAAATGGACATGTGTCCTACTGGCGAGTAGAGGCTACCTCCCTAAAAAAAAATAATAAAGGAGAGTTAAAAAATGGACAAGTGTCCACAATAAAACAATGGATACTTAGATGCCCGCCTCTCCATGAGAAAATATATATATATATGTATATATATAGAAAAAATAGTAATATAGAAAGAGTATACAACCCGAGGTTCTCCCAAATAGTTTCAAAAGTCCAAAAGAGAGATATGTTTCCCACAGGGCAGCAAAGTAGAATTAGGCTTCCAATTCATTCGCCTCATACACCTACCATCATATTCATTTCACTACACCATACACATGCACATGCGTTATGACTCGTGACTTTGGATCCATTGCTTGACCTTACAATATATGCATAGTAAGTAGATTTAGTTTTCTCCCACCTAGAGCTCGGATATAAGCCTTAAATATAGGGTGAGAGAGAAGAAGGCATAGTGTCCTACTACCTTATTCCAAAAATACCACATATTATTAGAGAAAGGCAACACAATATTATTGTCTAAGTGAGGATCCACAAATACCACAAATGAGAGACTTGAGAGGGTCATACAAAGGAACTTTGAGTTTTATTTTGAAAACTTGCAAAAACTCCAGAATAAAGGTTGAACAAAGAGCTTGAGACTTGGTACTTGACTTGATTATTCTATCTTTCAATTACCCAAGATCCTAAGAAAAGGCTATAACCTCCATGGTTAAAGGTAATATGGGTAAGTTGAAAGTTGAAGAAATTTTTTTCTATAGAAGAGAAATTTTGTTTGAAAGCATGTGTACTTTTGAGACGTGAAAGCGTTGTAGCAACTCGCATCCATTGTTAAGTTTGGCTTTGCTAGAGACTAGCAAAGGGTAAGCTTGGGGAACTTGTTGACACCTGTTATAGCATAATATTAATAGTCAACTAAATATGAAATAAGGGCATAAAATGAATATCAACATAGACTAGGGGCTTTACTAACATAATTCCACGAGCTTTGGTGATTTATATCTTTTCATGGACTTAACAGATAAATACAGAGAAGAATGGAGAAAGTTCTGGAATATACATCTCATACGATGATAAGACTTGACCGTGAAGTAACTCAACCCAAAATGTGGACTAAAACACTCTAGAAGATACCAGAAGACACCAGAAGAGAGGAGAGGCCGAGAGGAGACTATGACTGGCGTTTGCCGGTGGCATTTAGGGGTTTGGCCCGCCAAAGGGCTATAGTAACCAATCAGCTTCATCTTCTTAGGTCGGTTTGTAACCGACTTTGAGGTTGTATCTACACCGTTATTGAAGGTCGGTTTGATCCAATGGTCATTGTTCATCGCCAAGGCCTATATAAGAAGACCCTCACCCCGTGGTGAAACCCTAGTTCATTCTATCTCATTCTATTCATTATCTCTCAGTTGTAGAGGTGTCCCAATGTAAGGATAACCTCTCTCTCAGGGATTAGTGAATTATAAGAAGATTAGAAGAGGATTAGCCATGTAATTAGAAGTAGATTAGTCATGTAATTAGAAGTAGATTAGATCTAACTTAGATCTAATCAAGAGTAAAGGAGAGTTGAACTATACTTTGGTTCCGAGATGTCTACAGAGTTTGGTATGTTTCGTATCTTATCTTTGGATGACTTGTGATTTATATACTTATCTTCTCTATTTACTTCTATACCTTTCATATATGGTTAAGTATAGTTGTTATATTATTGCATGGGATCTCCGCTCTTATTGAGGGCTCTAGTTATGCTAGTTAGCTAGAGTAGTAATCGATAGTGTAGACTTGGTGTCTAGACTAGAGATTACCTGAGATTGCACCCAACCCCACGGATAGTTTGTGGTAGCCCTGTGTGGTGACAAATACGACGGTAGGACGTATTCCACCACGTTCGGGTTGGTGTTTGTAGGACCGTAGTCGGAGCTTCCTAGCCCCCTTCTCATCTCTTTTCGTGGCTAGTGTTACGATGTCTCGAAGTGTTATGGTATAATTGCTATCATAGAACCTAAGTAATAGAGAAGTGCATAGGAACCTTAATCTCTCTCTTTGACCTCTTGATTAGTTTAGTTATTCTTATATAATCTTAGGTATGTTATTAATTTATACTTTGTCATTTACTAACCTATTTATCAATTACGCCCTCACTTTAGTCTAGTGGTTTGCTAAGGCAGTAGATGCATGATTGTGACTTATCGAATTCTTTAGCCAAAGCTTCCCTGTGGATACGATACTCTAGAATACTCTCCTAGGGAAAAGCTACAATGGTAGGTATTACGTAAACTGCGTAATCCTTCATATTCTTTTAGCACTTAACAAATACCAACAACGTGGCGGACCGCGTGTCGATCGGGTCAAGGCGGCGAAGCGTCTGGCGAAAGCGAGCGGGAGCTCGGATGACTTGGCGACTTCGAGGCGGTCAAGATGGCGATGACACGTGTCGAGGAAGTTTGGTGGTTTGCCCTCAAAACCATCGGTCGCGGGTTTAGTGGTTTGGGCCTCAAAACCACGGCGCGGGTTTGGTGGTTTGGGCGTCAAAACCATTTTGCCGGTTTTTGGGTTTGGGCCTCAAAACCGAGGCGAAGTTTCGGTGGACGGAAGGGGCGGCACGCGTGACGGCATCTGAGGAGATTGCGTGGAGCAGGGGCCACGGATGAGGAGGTGCGGTGGCCGTCGGATCAAATTATCCCCGAGTCGGACTAAATTAGCCTTGGGGTTAGTTGTTCGGCTCATATGTATCTAGGGGTAGTTTGGGAAAGAGGATTTGAGCATATAGCGAGGGCAACCCTCCCATCTCTTGGCCTCTCAATTTACAATTTTAGCTAGGGTTTCCACTTCCCGGTGTGAGAGGTCCACCGATCTTGTATCGAATTTGGTTGGGCAAGGGCTAGCCCTAAGTAGCCTGTCACATGGTGGCATTTTGATTCAATGGATCGTGTGTTTATTGAGCTGTGATTGGTGTTCTTTAGTAACAATTTTCGTCACTTTTTCTTCTCCCCCCTCTCGATCCGATTTCTTCGTGTGTGGGTCGTTTGATCTCGTTTTTGTTGCACCAATCCGAGCCATGACGTGAGAGGATTGTTTCCACACGAAGGAAATCACTTGGAACCTCACGAGTTCGTAGATCGGGCAAGATTTGTGTTCGAGTTTGGTTTTTGTGTTCTTGAGATGTGATCTGAGATTTCTCTCATTTTGCTCCATAAGATCCAAAATTTCAAGGGGGTAATGGTCACCCACATGTCTAGATCACCTGGACTTAATTTCGTGACCTAGGATCGAGTTTTTTGGTTGAGTTTGATCCGAATTTGGGTGAGAATCATTCACCTTTAACAGCCAAAATAATCCAGCCCAGGGAGAGCATCAACGTCGCCCAGAATCTACCATTGGTCCCATTGTTTTTCAAAAAGAAAAACTTTCAGTTTCCTGAAATCGCATCGCGGTCCGCACAGACCCCTCGTGAACAATAATTGCGCTTTGTTTTCTTTCGCCTAAACCCCTCATGATGGAAACTTTTTTTGGCTGAGTGATACTATGTGTAGAAGTAGCATATAAAAGAGTACTCTAAATAAAAACCATTAGTAATACTACACTATTCTCTAGTCAAGGCCTTCCCTGGCCATGTACAGGAGGAGCGACCATGCAGGGCCTCCAAATCCTATGGGTCTCCCAATCCTATTTGAAGGTGTATCATTTTGCTCTGATTCTTGGATGGAAGCAAACCGATCAGTAATACAAAAATAAATCCATAGGTTCGTAAATACTGATGGCAGTGTTTTTGTGTCCCCTTTTTTAAAACAGCCCTTAAATGGTTTCTATACACGCATAAATAAATTGATCAACACCGAAAAGCAATTTATAGTAGTGGTAAGCTTCCGTGGCTTGGGTAACATAATCAATTCTCAGAATATAACAAAAATGCAAAATAAATGAAAACAAAATATTCAGTCATCAGCACACACAGCTCTACACACAACCGCCTGTTTCTCGTGCAATTAAAAAATGAGACCTCAAACCTTGGCTACTAAGCCCTTTTTAGTATAATAATAACTATACAATATACCACAAAAACAAAGTTACATTTTCAAATATAGGTGAGACCTTATAACGAAAAGTTATTAGGTTACTAAACGTGTCAAATAAAAAAGTTATACACTGTGTATTTGGGAATACAAACGACATGTTTTTTTTTTTTTGAGGAAAACAAACGACATGGTTTGGTCCTTCAGATAATATGAACTAAAAGGCATTGTAACTACAAAGTTGTAATGTGTCAGGAAGTACAACTTTTTATACACAATTAAAATAACTAAAATTCAAAATACACTATGCCCGGAGTCTTTTCTCCACTAGTATCTCCCAAACTGGAAATTTGGGTTTGGGACAAACCGGCCTGCACCCATGCTTACTGGATGCCTGCTAGAGTGTTTACTGTATAGTAGCCGTATTCGTTGCTGCGATATATGGAACTGATCTATACCATGTGGACTGACTGGCCAATTATATCCATGTAAGATGTTAGGTGAGATGAAGCAAATTCATGGAACCATGATAGACGGCACGAGTCACCTAGTCATGTATCCATGTAACTGTGTATAAATAGGTCTCCTATTTAGCACAGCTTCTCTACCAGCTCCCTAGTGCCCCCTATATTGGTTGATGCCCAAACAATTGTGTGTTTAACTTACTTCATCTGACTATATGTAGTACATAAAGTCTTGCTAGGGGACCTCAATGGGCAAAAACCATGTGTCCCGACATATCAACATAATAGCCTGTGGGAATAGGAGGAATCTGGAACTGCTTCTGTTGCTAATCTGTAGAACTCAGCTGCGCTCGGGTGCCTGGCACCTCTACTTGTTGCTGCTGATTGGATTCATGGGGCTTCCGATCCACTGGCGTTGGCAGGGATCTTGATGCTACCTGTCAGGAAAGTCCCTAAAGCACATAAGGAGTAGTGGGCTGGTATTAGCTGTTGGGCTTTTACTCTTGTGTTGGGCTCAGCCCATTGTAACAAGTCAGCGACTATTGTTTCCATATAACCGCCGCCCAGGAGAAGGGAAGGGGCATGTAACGAATCTGAATCTTTCTGTTATCTGAATAGAAGCTGTCGTCACGGGTTCCAGCCGTGTTCATCCCAAATCCTACCTCATAATCTTGCTATCCTGTCCCCAAATCTCTATATATGTAGAAAGTTCGTTACAATGGTATCAGGCTCCAGGTTGATTGGGGAGAAAAAATTTTCTCACCGCAATCACCGACAGTCTGGCTCCGAAGCGAAAGCCCACAAAGTTTCAAGAAGAAATGACGACATCGATGGAAGACCTGAAGACCACCATGGAGGCGATGGCGCAGCAGTGCAAGACATGGTGAAACAGTTCGCCGGCCTTCAGCAAGCCGTATCCACTACGCTCGACAAGTTGCAGGATCTGGAGTCATGGTGGACCGCGGCCGAGACATCGATGGGCGCCATGATGCAGCAACGCAGAGCACGACACAGCAGCTGTAGCAACTGGAGACCCACCCCCACCACCGCCACCACCTCCGCCTCGGCTTCAACCACCGCAGCCCCATCACCAGGCGTTGTAGAACCCGGTGTTGCCGCAGTACCAGGCGCACCCTTCCCCCTCCTCCGATGGGTGTTGCGCCGACGATGCTGCCGCAACCTCCTTCCGGGTGGCTGGATCTGAACATGGCGCCGCAGTCGCCGACAGCGAGCGCAACCCTGCCCAACGGGCCCCACGAACACGGTGGGGGAATCCTAGGATTCCCGCCACCGACCTTCGCCTCGCGTATACCTTTCCCCAATCCACCACCGCCTCAGTTTCAACAGTTTTTGCGCCCCGATCATGAGGGATTTCTATTTCCCGTACCTCTCATGCACCTGAGATCGAGTTTCCTAAATTTGACGGTGATTCCCCTCGTTTGTGGCATGGCCACTACGAGATGTACTTCGAGGTGCATACGGTGCTCCCGGCGCTCAAGACCTAATTTGCGGCCCTCAGTTTCGAAGGTGTCGCCGATACCTGGTTACAGACGGTGGAATGGAGAGCCGAATCAACAGTTGGGATCAGCTGGTGGCTTTGGTATTCGATTGTTTTGACAAGGATCAATATCCAAAATAGCTCAAGCAGTTGGATTCTCTGAAGCAAGTTGGTACAGTCGAAGAATACATCAAGAAATTGGAGAAGCTTGCACATGGAATTCTGATGTACAACAATGCCTATGATGTTGTTTACTTCGTGACCAGATTTGTAGCAAGCCTCAAGCCAGAAATTCTAGCAGCGCTGACATTGCATAGGCTGCAAGATGTTGCGACAGCAAGTGCTCTGGCTCTCATTCAGGAGGAAGAACTAGCTGCTATTCGAACCAGGTCCTTTGGGCGGGATTTCACCAAAGGGGCTGGTAGAGGAGGCCATGCAGAGGGTTTCAATCAAGAAGCATATGGGTGAGAAATAGAAAGGGGATTCTGATACAGAGGACAATGTACAGGAACTGAAACAATTTCGCTGGAAGAACGGGCTCTGTTTCAAATGTGGCAACAAGTGGGGTCATAATCATCAGTTTCCAGAGCAGATACCACTGCATGTATTGGAGGAATTGTGGGATGCTCTGGGTAACTCGTTGAAGATGGGGATTATGAGGTGATGGAAGAGCAAGAATGGAGGAAAGTGTGATGGCCTTACATTCTTCAGTTCCTGTTGATACTGCTAAGAGGAAGACATTCAAGTTGTTGGCCACAGTTGAGAATCACAAAGTCTTGGTGCTAGTTGATTCATGCAGTATTGGCACTTTCATCAGTGAAGCCCTGGTTCAGCAGTTGGCACTACCTACAGAAGAATGTCCTAACCTCCAGTACAAAGCTGCTGATGGAGGAATTCTGAATTGCTCTAAAGTAGTACCATCTCTTCAGTGCAGGGCTCCACATTTACAGCAGCTCCTCAAGTGCTGCAGCTGAAATGTTTTGACGTAATCTTGGGAGAGAATTGGTTGGAGGAGGCAAGCCCAATCTGGGTAGATTACAAGAAGAAGATCATGAGTGTCACTTACAAGAATAAAAGGATCACACTAAAAGGGGTTTAGGAGAATCAGGCACCTTGTTCAGAGATATCTGCTGGCAAGCTCAAAGGGTTGTTGAAGAAAGGAATGATTTCCCACTGTATAGCTGCTCAGCTTTGTGCTTCTGAAAGCCTGGAAGGCGAAGGAATTTGTGTGATCCAGAGCTATGGCAGGCCAATTATATCCATGTAAGATGTTAGGTGAGATGAAGCAAATTCATGGAACCATGATAGACGACACTAGCCACCTAGTCATGTATCCATGTCACTGCATATATATATAGGTCCTATTTGGCACAGCTTCTCTACCAGCTCCCTAGTGCCCCCTATATTGGTTGATGCCCAAACAATTGTGTGTTTAACTTACTGACTATATGTAGTACATAAAGTCTTGCTAAGAGCACCATATCAACCCAACCCAATTGATGTGGACCTGGAAATAGAGGTTGGACCTCAATGGGCAAAAACCTTATGTTGGACCCGACATATATAACATTATAGGCTCTGGGAATAGGAGGAATCTGGAACTGCGTCTGTTGCTAAGCTGCAGAACTCAGCTGCGCTCAGGTGCCTGGCACCTCCACTTGTTGCTGCTAATTGGATTCATGGGGCTTCCGATCCACTGGCATTGGCAGGGACCTTCTTGATCGCTCGGGTGCCTAGCACCTCCACTTGTTGCTTCTGATTGGATTCATGGGGCTTCCGATCCACTGGCATGGGCAGGCTGCAGAGTTTCTTGATGCAACCTGACCCTTTCCATCTCCTATCTGCATCTCGACCCATGTACCTCGCCCTTCTGCATGGTGTGCTTCACTCTCTGAGGGTAGCAGTCAGACATGTCACTGAGATCATGATGAGCCCATGGTCCTCAGGGCTCAGCAATGACATTTGCACAGATGAGATCGCCGGTGAGGTGGCGCAACAAGAATCATGTCTGCACTGGACCAAATAGCACAGATGGCAACCCCATAAGGAGTGAAGACTCACTCTAACTGTATACGGTTGGTCACCAATCTGTTTCATTCACAGCCGCCTTCACCTGAGTACGATGGCAGTACAGCAAACAAGCTCTACTAAAATTGGACAAGAGAAGCACATAATTGTGGTCACTCTGCTTGACATGAAATTCAGGCATGTCACACTAAGCCTGGTGCAGCCATTGGTCAATCCTTGGCAAGTGAAATTTCCATTTCTCTGGAAATCTTGGACAGCAGTCTCGACATACAAACACTCTTTTTTTTTTTTTTTTTTTTAGCATGACATACATACATACAAACACTCAGCCCAGTTGCTTTGGCTCAAGAGTTTACACAATCACAACTAAATGTATGAATGCTGGACCTCAGACAGAAAAATCTAGTTGGCGGTGATAGTCCAAGGCAACTGGTTCTAACGTAATTCAGGTGTGAGCTTGGAGACATTGTTCCAAGACCCATCAAATCTTGGGAATTCATATAAAATTATTCCGGATTTACCATCCTTGTCAGATTATTTTTAGGTTCTGTGAGCTTCCACTGTAATATCACTTGTTCGATTGTGTAGCTAGCGTTAGCTAGCTCAAGTAACCAAAATCACAATGGAGACGATGTAAGAATAGACAACCCTGGTGCTTCACTCTCCGAGACGAATAAGATAAATATAGAACGTTTATCGGAGAGACCATCAGGGTAAAAGCATTGTAGATTCACATTTAGCTCAATTGGATACCCCTGTGTGTCTTTATAATCATTTATAAAACTAAGCCTCAAACCAACTCAAATCCAATATGTCCAGTCCAAACAAGCTGGTTTAGTAAAATTGGACTGATTTTGTCATGTTTATTTTCCAATGGTAATAGTTCACTGATTCAGACTCCAAATTAAATTGTCTCATCTTCCAAACCAAAATTGGGGAACTGACGAACTGTACTCTTATACAGATGCCAGCCTATCCAAGAGTTTAATTTACCGGGTTAGTAGTTTATTCACTGCTGCGATATATAGAAGTCTATAACATGGTTAGCTATGTATTGTATATACATAGAGCATGCAGGACAGATTCATGCACCCACCTAGTCAAGCATGCATGCACGAACCCAAAATCATAAAAATTAATCCCTTGTGCGGAGCTGTAAATCTTTGTCTTATCTTACAATATAACACGGCAATTCTCTTAACATATCAAAAAGATATTGGTGCTGCAATGTATGGAAGTGTATATCATGGTACTAATAAATAGCATCATCTGTGGGGATTCAAGGAAACCAAGTGCTGCAATGAATCCAATTCTCCACAGACGTCTCTTCTCATAGTTGGACTGCAATAACCAGCCAAACCTTTATATAAGTCAGACGTTGGTATCGAGTACTACTGAATGCAGGAGGGATATATGGAGTCTGTATGCAGTAGCCATCTTTCCACCTCCTTATATAGTCCTACTACATTTACGGGAAGGGATGATCAAACATTCAGAGATGGAGTCTGCTAACACTCTGTGTGTCACGCTGGGAATAGTAGTTATCAAGAAGGAACCTGTCGCAGCACTTCTTGTAAGCTGAAGACGCAAGCATATTTCCGATCCGGACATGGTATGTGGGCAGTACAGGACTGTCGACAACGGGAATGGCTGCCGGCTTGACAGCAAGGCTTATCGACTGGATCAGCAAAAGTGGATTCATTACTTGACTTGATTTCCTTGTGTTCAGTAGTACAACAAAGTTCTGTGTGTTCAGCCCTCACTCTATCAACCGTACTACCGACATTCTAGGAGACGAGTAGTGGGTACGCAGTGTGTCTCTATATTTGCTATAGAATTAATGATTCTAATATCCTGAGTTATATAAGTATTGAACATTTCGTACATAAATTGAGTGTACGACTATCAAATTGATGCTATTTAATCTCTATTTATTTCCAATATAATACCCGTTTAGATACTCATCTATATATTCACTATCTAGTTGTGATACAAGTTACTCTAGATGTGGTTTTGTTCTTTGCATTGTCTGTTTTCTTAACTATTTAGTTATACTTCTATATATACTTAGTTAAAAGAAAATAAAGTTTTTTACATGTAGAGCTGGCAGTAGATTGCACTGATAAGGTGAGAAAGAAGTCGAAGCGCAATAAGTGAGACATGAATGATGGATGTAAGGCAATAGCTATAACAGGCACATCAGTTGCATTGATGCCAATAATGAACAGATGCTCCTTCCCTCCCTGCAAGCATGGTCGTCCCTTCCATCTGTTTCTAATCAGAATCGATGACCTCTAGCTTCTAGTAGGCCACTACTAGTCATGTGTACTAGTGATGCATATCCATGTCTGACGTTTTAGGTGAGATGAAATGAATCCAAGCAACCACGCACACCAACCCCACCTAGTCATGCATACATGTCCCTGCTTATAATAGAGAGACTCCCTGCTTCCTCCCTACATTGCTTGGCTCCCCCGAACAACAGTTATTCCTAGCTCAGTTCAGGTGTTTGTATAGTACTACATATTAATCGTGCTAGGAGCACCAAATAAACCCAACCCAACAGATGTGAACTTGTACAAAGAGAGCCGGAGCTCAATGGGCAAACCATGTGTTGGACGATTGGACCTATCAGCATAAAAGGGCGTTGGAATAGGAGGAATCTGGAACTGTGTCTGTTGCTGAATGCTTGAAAAAGGCTACTCCAAAGCTGCAGTTAGCCGCCCTGATGTTGGTCACTGCTGATTCGATTCATGGCACCTCAAATCTACTGGTGGGGATGGCCAGGCTACAGAGCCTGCAGCAAGTTGATACGGGCCATCTCGTGTCATGATGAGGATGGATGAGGATTTGGTAGATTGGTACTGGGCAAGGTGGCTCTACTACTCTGGGTTTAGGTCATTGTCCATGTTACCCTTGGCGTACGTTGATCCATGTTACCCTCGGCGTTGGTGATGTACTCATCCATTTTCCTCAGTATTTCGCAGGCCTCGTCGCCCGTTTTTTGACCAATTGCATTGCTTGAATGCAGGCCACCTTTTGTAAGCCTCGACGATATGCTTTTTCTATCACAACTGCTCGTGCATCGTGCATCAAATTCAGGGCAGTGCGGCCCCACCACCCCACACCCTAGCTCCATCATTGTTGTTGGTTTCTTGATTGACTGGACCCTCGGGATGTACTGTGCCAGGTGGTGGTTCTGTTCTGTCACGACGAGGGTGCCTGTCACGACGGCCGTGCCTGGTTACGGTTTCGGTTAAGGAAGGCGAGGGTTCCTTCCTCTCGGTCTTTCGTGGCGCCATGGTGTGTAATAAGGTATGTGGTATAATGGGGTCCCAATGGGGCTTCACTTGGCATCCTACCCTCGGAAAGGAATAGCGCGGAGGAGGCCAAAGGTGCCTCACATGGGATGGAGAGTGATGGTTCAAGAGAAGCGGGACTGAATAGAACAATAATAAATTCTAAAGTAAATGACCATTAATTCATTGTCTTCACTATAGTACACATCGTGTATTCATAGGGTTACCCCACTACGAGAGACACGAGTATTATTCCTGTCGGCTACCGTTGCTTCTACGGTTTCCTAAAAACTGACAGGACCGGAAATAGGATATTTCTAGCTTAGCCTTAAGTGTTACCAATACAAGGCATCAAGAACCACATTTGTGAAAATGGTTCAACCATGGAATAGGTGGCACAGCAAGAATCATGTTTGCAGAGGACCAGATAGCACATATGGCAACCCCACAAGCAGTGAAGGCTTACTCCAACTGTAAAGCGTTGGGCTGTCACATTCACAGTCGCCTTCACTTTTGCATCATGGCAGTGCAACGAACAAGCTTGAATTGACTATCTGCTTGACATCAACTCCAATCATGTTCCTCGTTTGTTTGACATGTCACACAAAAGAGGAACAGGCACGCCATGGCAAGTCAAATTTGCATTTCCCTGGAAATCTAGGGCAGCAGTTTTGACATCCAAACACTCTTTCAGCCCATTTGCTCCCACTGAAGCATTGCCGCAAATCACAAGCACTTGATATGGGCGATATCTCGCCGAATGTATGAATTCGTGATAGACTTGTTACATTTCAAATTATCCAAGGCAGACAATATTGGGAACTCAGTCGGGAAAATCTAGTTGGAGATATTTCTAGCCGGCAAGTTCCATCGTAAAATCTGGTATGAGCTCGGACATTGTTCCAAGAAGACCCGGCAAATACAACCCTTGCATATTGTTCCATGTTTCCAAACCTTGGGAATTCATATAAACTTCTATGACCTTGGACTGGAAAACCACTTCTTTGATTTTGTGGCTAGTGATGGTAAGCTACCAAAGATACCCAAAGCCACAATCGAGACAAAGTAAGAATAAACAACTACCATTCACACTCAGCTTAATCTGATAACCCAATTGTGAGTCTTTATAGTTATTATTTATAACATGGGGAGGTCTTGCCCTGTTGAGAGTCTAAATACATTATTGGGACACCATACACCTAGGCTTTACTCATACAGATGCATGCCTGTCCAAGTGTTTATACTGGGTAGCAGCTTATTCGTTGCTGCGATATATGGAAGTGTATAACATGGTTAGGTATTTATGCATCTATAGAGAGGATGCAGGACAGACGGGCGAAGTACATCCATGTCTAATGTTAGGTGAGATGGAGCAAATTCATTCAACCATCTAGTCATGGACGCCCCTGCTTATATATAATAGAATCACTGCCTCCAACATTGCTCGACAACACCCAAAAACAATTCAACAGCTGTGCCTAGCTAGCTTCTTTCATCTTCATGTTTGTAGTATATACAGAAAATCTGAATCTTGCTAGCAGCATCTGACCCGACCCAACTGCGTCACTGGAATCAGAGGCCAGAGCAAAATGCATGGGCATATACACCATGTGTTGGACGAGTGGACGTAGGTATATCAGTATATATCAACATAAGAGGCCTTTATGTTGGAATACGAGGAATCTGGCTGAGTGTGTTGCCAAGTGCTAAGGAAATGCTACTCATCGGGGACACTACTGTCACCGCGGTAGGTCCGGCTGGTTCATCTTGATTTGATCCATGCATGGTGTCATGAACCACATGAAGACCCGAGTTTCTTCAAGGGTGGCTAAAGTAACCAGAGTAGTTGGACTTGGAAATTTGTAATAGCCGGGCTTGGCCCGAGTAAGATTAGGGGGCTCAAAGCAGGGAGTGAGTTCCAAGGGGAGATGGCTATTTAAGAGTCGGTGACGGATATCGAATAACGAGAATCCAAAGCTTCCCGACGCGCTCCCATTTTTGTTCTCCTCTGTTGTTGCTCCAATTCCACCCAAATGCTTCCCTCGATTCTACCCCTGAATCTTCCATTTCCCCCCTTCTTAGTTCGTGACATATATATGGTGCCTCGGATCCGATTAGACTGGTGGGTTCAAACCCGGCGGCCAGGTGATTGTATCCATCTCGGAGCAGCTATTTGACCCATGTGTCCATTTCTGCCGGCACATGGAGCCCACCTTCTCCAAGTTGTTTCCATGTTACCCTACTTTGAGTCTAACTCTTTGAAAAAAATTAGCAACCATGGTTAGCGGTGAATCATGAAAACATATTTCCATGTTAAAAGTATTTGTTACATTAATAATAGTTAATAGTTAATATCAAATATAAACTATTAGTTTTCAATGGCCCATGTAGGGTACAATCCAACTCCACGGATGGCGAATTGTATCCAATACTACGGGGTCATCGAGCATCACTTCCATTCGGCCTAGATGAAGGCTGCTCCATAGGAAAGAATTGTAGCTTAAATGCACTAACATGACATTGTCTTGGAATCGATAATAGAGTATGGCTATGCACCGACCCACATCAATATCAATAAAGGGGCCATGGGAGTGAAAATCACTTCTTTTTGTGGGGAGTGGCTCTTTCTATACCAGTTCAATGATGACTCAAGATTTGTACGGTAGTTATCAATCTTAGCTGCCAGAAGAACATTGTGTATGCATGAATTGGCGCTAACAGTACATGCTTGGATGTTAACTCAACTAAAAACACTTTGGTTATCAATATATTGGTTACAAATGCAAAGGCGCCAGATGGATTTCAAGGGAAACCATATGTCAAAAATGCTTTCAAGGTTCTCAAAAAATATCATATGCATATTATAGAAACATCTTTGTAGAGGCCGGATGTTTTTACTCATCCATTATCTAAAAAATATTATAGAAACATCTACCGTGTGTGGCGGAACTAGGGGGCATATGCCCCCAAATGTAGTATAGAGTTTTTTTTAGTGCCCCTATTAGCATTACAACTTATGACCCATATTAAGGCATTTATTAATATCACCTATTTTGTATCATAATTCTAATTTGTATCAACATGAAACTTTTATGTTGACATGTGTTTCATCAATCGGAACCAACCTAGAAGCTCCAAAGTCTGAAACTTTAAGCGTTGTAGTTTGCATCTAGGAGTATATTAGATGACTTGACATCACGATGGAAGACCGAGGCGAGGCGACAGAGTGAAGATAATAAAGCACAAGTACGGCTTTAGCACACATGATAACGAGAACCTGCTTTTCGATGAAGGATTAAGAATCTCATATAAGGAACCATTGGAAACAAAGCCACAGAGTGATGTCACCTTCGTTTCAAGGCAATATCCAAAAGTTTTACAAAATTCCGATGACTTATCTATGAGAGACTAGCAACCTCATTATTGAACAGACTGACCTCGCACTACTCAATGAGCTTTGATACTTCGACACAATGATGAGATAAAATTCCCATGTAAACCATGCCATGCTCTCCACGACTAAGGATATGTGTTTCATCAAAATTGTTTGTTTCCTTTTCTAGCTCTTCCAAAGAGAAGATTGTTCTCATGTTAATTGTATTTTTATCAGCCAATATTAATTGTTCAAGGAGAAGGCCTTTGTTCTGATGGAAATATTTCTTGTGTGGTTTATTATGAAACGAACGTGTTTCATCACCTTCGTTTCAAGGCAATATCCAAGACATTGATTTCGCGTTTACAGAGGCATGTATCATGTGGTGGAACTAGGGGCATGTGCCCCCAATGTAAGGAATTAATTAACCTATTTTGTGAATTCTTAAGCAGTCATCCCATGATAAAAAGAACGTGCTTTCTGATGAAGGATTAAGAATGTCATAACGAACCATGAACCTTCACGAGTAGTTTATGATTTTGTGTACTGTAATCAGTACAAACTTACCTAATAAAGAAGTCATTTTCATTTATATTTGGTGCAATGAATAACTATGGAATCATTCAAGACCTTTAACAGCCAAAATAATCCAGCCCAGGGAGAGCATCCATGTAAGCCCCAAAATCTACCATTGGTCATTCTCAAAAAAAAAAAAAAAAAAAAAAAAAAAAAAAAAAAAATCTACCATTGGTCCCATTGTTTATTTTTTAAAAAAAACCTTTCAGGTTACCCAAAATCACATCGCGGTCCGCACAGAGCTCTCATGAACAATAACTGTGCTTGGTTTTCTTTCGCCTAGACCCCTCGTGATGGAAACTTTTTTGACTGAGTGATACTATGTGTAGCACTAGCATATAAAAAAGTACTCTAAATAAAAACCATTAGTAATACTACACTACTCTCTAATCAGGGCCTTCCCTAGCCATGTGCAGGAGGAGCGACCGCGCAGGGCCTCCAAATCCTGTGGGCCTCCCAATCTATACAAAATAGATACATTAGTACATCACCAATGCAGCAGCTTTGGCCCGTTAGCAAGCTAATTAAGGCAGCCAACGTACAAAGCCCAATAGAAAATCATTTGTTCCCGGCCGCTGGTTCGATCCCAACTCAATTCAATTGCCTATCAGTGCCGATCACAGACCCAATCCTTGGCAGCAGTTACGAGTTAGGTCTCCCATCTCCTGGCCATCGCTACCGCCGCCAGCAGTCCAGCACTCACGCCTCGTTTTGATCGGCCGCCAGCCACGTATCACGAGCGTGACGAAGTACGAACGGACATCAACAACGAGTGAGGCGCTGAGGCCCTGAAGGTAATATTAATCTTTCATTTGTTTTCAAGTCACACACATCACAACGTAGTAGGTCAATTTTGTTCTTTTCATCTTTTCATCTAGCCATGTCGTGTACATGCACATCATATCGTACATTTTGTCCTATCTATTACACCTATATAGTGAACTCCCATTAGTGAATTCTCTTGACATGCAAGTTGTCCACATCAACATCCACTCAATAACCCACTAGAAGTTGCAATTATAGCCTTGACATGCAAACTATCCACATCAACATCCACTCAACAACCCACTAGAAGTTGCAATTATAGCCAACTAGCACATACAATTAGTTATCAACGGTGATGTGTTCACTAGAATTATTTGAAATTTTTTTGATTCATATAACAATAAATATAAATAGTTCAGTTTTTTAAAATTATATGGAATCCTCCAAAGCAACGCAGCGGGGGTATTCACCTAGTTTTTCTAAGCTAGTAGCCCTCATTTTTTGTTTCGTAGGATGGTCCTGCTCTAATGGATATAGACTACAACAGCAAACAGCTAGAACTGAAACGAAAAGAAGCATAACATATTGAATAGAGGGACAGTAACCTAAGCATGGCCATGCCAACAACTATCTCTGCTCGTTGTGAATAGGTGAATAGGTGATACAAAGTGCTTTTTTTTTTTTTACCTCAAACTGTGGGGAAAGTAAGCAAGGTAGCAAAACCAGTCATTCCAGGACAAGGCCGGCCGGCAAAGGAAAAGGCACGATGCATAGGAGGGTCATGGGCAGAGCATCATCTGCACTGCTGGAGCAGAAAGCAGTGGTCAAGACTGAATGACTGATGATGAAAGCAAAAAGCAACAACAGAAATTAAGGGATGAATGATTGCACATCAGTTTCAGTTGCAGACTCAGGTGTTGACATACACAAGTGCCACAACACATACTGTGGCTACTGTTATAGACCTGATGACACACAGTGCAGAGCTGCACAGGGACAGGGTGATGTTCTCTTGGATCTCAGTTGGGCAGCAATTTCTTCCAGGTTCAGGCATGCTCCTCTTGATTCTCCTCTTTGTCCGAATCAAACCCTAACTCTGGGTGTTCCATGAGATACTCCTCCCCAGTCCCCAGCCCGTGCCCAGATGGCATCGAGCTCTGCCTGCAAGTCGTACGGGGTCCAAGAACTTCCCAAGTCGTCCCGGGCGAGATGAACAGGGCGGCGAAGAGCTCCTGCTTGACGTCGATGTTCGCCTGCTAGAACACGGTGGACTTTACGGGGTCGTGCGTCCTGTAGAGCTCGTAAGGTCGGGTGCATCTCCGGATTCTCGGGTTGGTTGATTTGTAGATGGATGGAGCCCATGGGCCGTGGAAGGGGATTACAGTCGATCGGGTCGGGTCGCCTCTGACTTGCAACGCCAATCGGGCCCGTCTCGGCTGGCTGCGTCTATATCTTGAGAAGAGGTAACCAGGCCGCGGGCCAACGACTTGGTGGGCCGGCATGGAGGCCAGGTCCACAGGGTGGGTAGCGATTGGTGCTTGTTGGGCCCTCTTGTTTGATTGGTGCTTGTGGGCTTAAAAGACACTCTAACACAGACGAGACGCGCGACACCATACCATGCTAAGAGGATTTTATTTTATGGTAAAAAAAAAAAAAAAAAGAGGATTTATTTTATTTAGGATTTGATATTAATATAAGTAATATAAATAAAGAAAAATATATGAGATACTCAGCAGAGGAGTCGTCAGGCAGCTTGGGTGCCTGTGAATAATCACGATGAACCATAAAATGATCGACCATTTTTGTTTTATATTATAGTTTATTTATGACGATGAGCAGGCACGACAAGCTACCGATCGACGGTACAGTCGGTACGAGCATTTAATCTGGATAAGAAATGGATGTTTTTTTTTCTTTGACAACAGATAAGAAATGGATGTTGTTCATTAGTCATAAACTAACGCATTCTAATTTCTCACTCACCAGGAATAATTGGCTCGCCACCCACAGTCGGTTGATCGATCATGCATATCGGTTCAAGCTCGATCCGTCTCTGAAGGTCCATGATTATTATTGTTGTCACATTTTAGTTTGGACAAATCTCTTGGTCGATCCATGTGCTTGTTTGCTTGCCAGATTATACAATCAATTTATGTCTATAAATTACAAAGTTGCAAAAATAAGCTGATCAAGGGCGCAATTCACGCTAATGATTCAGAAAGAATCTTCAGTTCAAACTAACAACTGGGAAAACGGACACATGGATATGATGCCAGACGTTTGATACTTATATACACACCAACAGGGTGGTGATGACTAAGTACAATGATTAAGGTACGCAGTTAGTACATCATGTGTTACTGAGAAAAAAAAAAAAACCAATATATAATAATCTTAGTCATCAACCTGACACAATGGAATCTACAAGAAACTTGTTGACACTATTTTTAGTGAGATTGTTTTTTTTTCAGAAAAAAAGAAATAAACTTCCTACCTAATAATGAGAGGATAATAAATTGCAGAGACAGGTCATGGAGTATAGGAGTATATAAACAAACCTACATGCTAGGATACGAGAGTGACAAAAAGAGCGGTAGATTATTCGAGACAGTTTTTTTTTTTTTTTTTTTTTTTGAGATAGAATTCGAGATAAGATATATTAAGGAAAAAGTCTACTTTCCCTCCCCCAACTTTCACCAAAGTCGATTTTCCTCCCTCAACTCCAAAACCGGACATATCACCTCCCCTGAACTTTTCAAACCGGTCATTTTACCTCCCGGAGCGGTTTTGTGGGCGGATTTGCTACAGTACCGGCGGTTTTGTATTTTCTTTTTTTAAAAAAATCGGCTGAATCTTTGAAAAATCATAATAAATTATAGAAAAATCATAAAATAGAAAATCCAATTTTGTTGGACTCCACATGAATAGATCTACACGGTGAACATATAATCGTATACTTTAGTACAAAGTTTTTGCAATACGAGAAATTCAATTGCACTAAGAAATTCAATTGCGGTATGAATTTCGTCTTTGCAAAAACATTGTACTAAAGTATACAAGATTATATGTTCACTGTGTAGATCTATTCATGTGGAATCCAACAAAATTGATTTTCTATTTTATGATTTTT
This sequence comes from Hyparrhenia diplandra, assembly GCA_015847255.1. NCBI lineage: Eukaryota > Viridiplantae > Streptophyta > Magnoliopsida > Poales > Poaceae > Hyparrhenia > Hyparrhenia diplandra. Next base: position 185,343 of record JADLZK010007598.1, on the reverse strand, counting down.
CTATAATTTATTATGATTTTTCAAAGATTCAAATTTATTTTTTAAAAAAAGAAAATACAAAACCGCCGGCATCAGAACAAAAAACCCTGTTCTTGTATCAAATCCGCGCAAAAAACCGCTCTAGGGAGGTAAAATGACCGATTTGAAAAGACCGTAGGTGATATGTCCGGGTTTTGGAGTTGAGGGAGGAAAATCGACTTTGGTGAAAGTTGGGGGGAGGAAAAGTAGACTTTTTCCATATATTAAAAAGCAACGAAGGTCCGGGAGACATCCAGCGAATTGAAGGCCCACGTGGATGTCGACCGTCTTCGGGTTGGAAGCCCATGCCCACAACCAAGCACGGCCCGTGTCGATCCGAAAGCGGAGCAAAGACCAAACCTCTCGGTCGCCACACACCAGCGATGCACGTGTGTGGTACACTGTTCATTTGCGGCGGGGGAGCGGACTCAAGCGATAGGTGATGGGGGCCCCGAGTCAACGCCCTTTTTTTGTATTTGTTCCTCTGTTTTGCCCCTACAATCCATTCACGCTTTTTCTTTTCTTTTACGGATATTTTATTTCTCTGCTCCAAACATATTAGGGGTGTTTGGTTCCAAAAACATTTTTGTGTTGAGAGAAAAAGAACTCCCAAAATGTTATTAGGAAACCAAACGGGAGGACTTTTACTAGAAATCCCTAGAAAAACCTCTTGAGAGTCTTTTTCTTAAAGTCCTAGTACTAATTAACTTAACACCCCTTACTCAAGAGGTCCTTAATAATAAGTTAAGGTCAAGCCGAGATACTAACCAATCAGCAACAGATCTCTCTAATATTTCGTCACATACCACTACTGTTAGGGATTGTTTAATTTGGCACCACACGCTGAGCCAGTAAAAAAAATGCACTAGCGGCACTTAAACTTGGCGTGGGTGTCATGTAGGTCTCTAAACTCTCAAAATGTACATCTAAATACTTAAAATTAATAATTTGTGTCGTATAGGTCCCTAAAACTTGCTAGAGTCGTCATCTAGGATTAAAAAAATATATCAAATAGCAATCTTAAAATAGTATCCTCTAAAATCATCTAAAACTTATAACTATGACTAATTAGTAATATAAATAATATTTGTAGAAACGGTTAACATTGGTATTTTATATTTTTTTTTTTTTTTTGATACAAATGTCTAAGGACCTAGATGACACATTGTACAAAGTTAAATGATCTAGTTGTGTGTTTTAAGAGTTTGGGACTCGAGATGATACACTCTAGCAAGTTTAATGACTTAGATGACACACTCTATCATGTTTAAGTGTCTAGATATTTGCATTTTGAGAGTTTAGGGACCTAAATGACACCTCATGCCAAGTTTAAGGGCCCGTTGGTGCATTTTACTCATTAGAACCTCGATGGGCTTCTACGTAAATGAAGAAGCTAAAGATAGAAGCTACGGTTTGGGTTTTGAGTTGAGGGGCTTCCTCGTCTAGTGGCTCTCTGTTAATAGTAACACTGAGCATGACTCGCTACCATCCGCATTCTAGAAGCTCACCCTGGCCACAACCATGGCTACTAGCATCAACCTTGATAGACCATATCTCGATCGACCCATGCTTACCATCCCTTTATCACCCTACGTACGTACTAGCCCCTTTAACAAACCTTAATAAAAGCGATCGAAATCAATGCCCATCGATCGTCGTCGTCATCGACGCCCATTGTATCGAGTCGATCGATGGATGGATGGACGGACGGATCCAACAAGGTGTCCGGCCATTGTCACCACAGGATACACAGAGTACCGATCGAGCCGGCCGCCGTCCTTTTGTTTTTTTTGCCCACACACCAAGCTATCGACCGCCAGAACTCACCTGTCAACGACCGCGCTCATCGATCTCACCTTCCTAGCTGCCGTACGTACTCCCTCCATTCCACAATACTTTGCAATTTTTTGACTATATAAACCGTGTTTGGCTCGCTCGTCTTATTCAAATTTTTTATATAAATTATAAAACAAACAAAACGTTACTACAATATCTTTAGTGACTTAATAAGTCATAACAAAAGTGGTAATATTTATTAAAAAGAAAAAAAAGCTGGCGGTCCTTTAACTTACACGATTTTATATGAGTTAAAATAATTGTAAGTATCGTGGAACGAGGGTAATACGTCCTTTTCCGGCACCCGGCCCGCCTCTTGACGACCGTCGGCAGGCCGTACTACTTCGATCAGCTAGGAAGAGAAAGGAAGCTCAGTTGTCTCGCCGTTCGGCCGGCGCCGGCGCGTGTGCGTTCGTGTGCGCGTTGTCACGGGCACAGCACGGAGTGGATCACGGACGCGGATCAGGACGAGCTACGACTGTAGGTAGCTGGGAATCTGGGGTGCAGATGCGGTAGGGTAGCTGGCCGGCCGTCCGGTGGTCGACAGGCCGCGGCAGAAATAGTATGGGGACAGGGTGGCTGGCAGACGATGATGGGGGCGAGAGAAAGCGACGGATCCGTCGGCATCGCATCGCATCGCTGGCGAGATCGATGTTGACAAATAAACGATGCTATGCTGCCTACAGTGTGTGTACTGGCCAGGCCCGGTTGGTTCGTAGATGCCGAGATGCATGTGTGTGTGCCAGTGGCAAGGACACGCTGGATCGATGCTGGCTGCTAATTCCATCCCTATACAAGTATATTTCCTCTCTCTTATTGGCATAATTATAAGTTATTATTTTTCTGCCTCTCGACGACTATCCATCAACCGGTTGATATAGCCTCTCAATCAACTGAATTTTTTTACACACTTACTATCTCTTCTAGCTATATTTACACCATCTTATTATTATTACTACTATATGTACATTGATATATATAAAAATATAGTTTATTGTATATTCAGTGTACAGTTACAAATTTTAGAATAAGATAGAGCGTTCAAACTTTTAATTGAATCAAACGAATTATAATTTAAAAAGGAAACGTTTTCACAATTTGTAACTCAAATTTGGTTGTCTAATCATCTATGAAGCCGTGGGAGCGAAGTTGATCATCTAGTAGAACAATGTGGTGTTTTGCCGTCGACGACCTCCGCAAAAAGTCAATTTACATATTTCTCAACGGCTTTTTCGAACCATGGGTGAACAGACTTTTGTAGCGAACGAACGCTTTCCCAGGTGTTTCCTGTGATTTCCTTGTCTGTTTTGGAATCCAGAGGACTGTAATGTTCCTCAAGCGCTGGATGATGCCAGCACCTGCTCCACCACCACGGCGCAGACGTCCAGCTCTCCCAGGGTATGGCATCGCCGGAGTTCCACCGCTAAAGGAGTTCCACTGCTAGAGGTTGAAGAGAAGGATCAAGAGAGATGACTGCTGCCAGAAGAGAAAGCATCACGTGTTTAGCACAGAGCCAAGGGGGCTAATAGGGGCCATGCCCCCCAACCCACCCACCCAAGCAAGGCGATCTCTTTTATCTATATATAGAAAATTCATTTGTATAGCTAAAAAATATTATTTTACTCTATTTTGATGATCAAAACAGACTAAAATTTCTTTTGAATTTGAATAGGCTAAATTCATATAGAAAAAATTTAACACCGCACAAAACATATTTAGCATGATCATGAAGTGTCGTCGTATTTTCTGGCCTCCTTTTAAGTTCTGGCTTCGCCAGTTCGCCTCTGGGTGTCCCGTCCCCTGGTCAGCCATGATGCTGGTTGTGCGGGTGCCACTCACCGTCCCAATGAGTAGCTCGTCTCCAATTTTATAATACTTACTTATAAAAAAATCTAGTACATGAGACCAAGCGCCAACTTTGCAAGAGGACTGTCGTGTAGTATATATTATACTGTCGGGTAGTAGCCGTACGTGTTTTTTTTAAGAAACAGTAGCCGTACGTGCTCGATTTTATTTAGCCATGCGCTCGGCAAGAATAATGTTACATTTGCAGGAATAAATAAATAAATAAATAAACCAAGACAATATATGATATATCGAAAGGACTTTGCGGCCAGCTTAGCAATGAAATCAAACTTTATTTATTCCTTCATTCCGCCCCACGACCGGAGGTGCGAGGCGGCACACAATTCGACAATGATCCAGTCACGCCCACAACCAGAAGGACCCCAGCACAAGCAAGTGCTCCCTCGCACTATCTCCAGCAACAGCATCCCAAATATAATGAGAACAAAAATGTCAAACATATTAGTGATACTCTTTCCATCCCGAAATAAAGAGAACTTTAGAGTGTGTGCTCCAGCATATAATAATTGGGCTTCAAAAAAAAGTCACCAAAATTATTTATTCTATATAGCTAAATGTGCACACTTATTTCGGTACAAATGTTAAATTTTGAAGCCAACTTATTATTTCAGCATGAAGAATACTACAACTGTCATTAGTTCTTGAAACATTTCGGATTGTTCCTTGTACTACTTACCAATGTTTTAACTAATGACATACATAATTGCAAGGCATGCCACGCGTGTGCATACAATACAATAGTACATATCCATTGACATCTCTCTAATCAATCAAATATTATGAAAATTCAAATCACAAAGGTGTACGTCAAATAAAATTGGTAAGCCTTCTCTTATCTTACTTATCATCGATCATCGATCCACACCCAAGTACGTACCTATCTACATACTCTGCAAACCACCAAAAACCAGGACTGCATTACATACACCGAGCATGTGAGTATTACAAGACAAAACACCAAGGACACGACATACACAAAAGGGCCAAAATAAACAGTGGGCCCGGCCCAAGTTGGTGGATCCATGACTAGGGTCGCTCTTCCAACAATCGCGTCCACGTCACCACTTAGTCCTCCTCTTGTCCACCTGTCGTCGTCGTCGTCCACCCCTCCACCACCTCGGCCAGCGCGGCGGCGGCGGCGCCCCCGTCGCGGAGTCCCTCGGCGGCGGCCTTCTGCAGCTCGGCCACCTTCGCCCTGACCGCGGCGCCCTTCCCTTCCCCTGCATCACCTCCCTCACGGTCTCCGCGATGGTGTCCCTGTTCTTGGCCGACTCGGGCACACGGATGGCGGCGCCGACGCCGTCGGAGAGCATGACGGCGTTCTGCTTCTGCTCGGCGAAGAGCGGCCACGCCACCATGGGCACGCCGTAGACGAGGCTCTCGAGCACCGAGTTCCAGCCGCAGTGCGTGAGGAACCCGCCCGTGGACGCGTGCGCCAGCACCTTGGTCTGCGGCGCCCACGACGACGGCACCACCAGCCCGACGCCGGAGGTCCGTTGGAGAAATCCCTCGGGGAGGTACGCGAACGGGTCCTTCTTGCTCTCGGCGTCGTAGTAGTTGTCGTTCACGGCGCCCTCGTCGCTGGGGCTCCGCACCACCCACAGGAACCGCTGCCCGCTCAGCTCCAACCCGAGCGCCAGCTCACGCATCTCCTCCGTCGGAATCGCGCCGCCGGAACCGAACGAGACGAAGATCACCGACCTCGCCGGCTGCCGGTCCAGCCACTCCAGGCACGGCGACGACGCCGTCTCGTCGCTGCCGTCGCTGGGGCGGTGGATGAGCGGGCCGATCGGGTACACCTTGGGCCAGTGGTCCCGCTGCCGCAGGATCTTCGCCGGGCCGGTCTCGACGGCGTCGAACGAGTTGACGAGGATGGCGTCGGCGTCCCTGTACTTCTCGCCGTGGTGCACCATCCAGCGGTAGCACGGGTTGGCCTTATCCTGCAGCGGCATGAGCACGTCGGGGCCCGGGATGGGCACGCACCCGGGTAGCTTCAGCGGCTCCGGGAGCTCCCGAAACTCGCAGTTCACCGACGCATCAAGCTCCGGGAGGTTAAGGATGAGCGTGAGCGCGTGAAGGTTGGTGGGGAAGAAGATGCACCGGCGGCGTACTCCCGCATCCCTTGCCGCGTCGAGCGCGTCGGCGCCGAACAGGTCGGCCACGAACGCCTTGAGCCGCCCGCCGGTGGTGCGCTTGAGGTCGAGGAGGGATGGCGGTGAGCGCGGGGACGGAGCGCGCGCACTCCTCCGACATGAGCGTCTCGATGGCGGCGCCGCGCGGGAGAGGTCCGAGAGGTCGACGGGTGGCAGCGAGAGGGAGGTGATGGTGGGCGGGAGCGAGGCCAGGAACGCGCGCTGGGTGGAGGAGGCCGTCGAGGCGAAGGTGATGAGCGTGGAGGTCGCGTTGTGGAGAGAGGAGAGGCGCTTGGCGAGCTCGGCGAGGGGGATCAGGTGGCCCATCCCCGGCGTCGCGAGCATCGCCACGTGCGGACCGGTGGTGACGGTGGTGGAGACGGTGGTGGTGGTGGTGGCGTGGCCGTTGCCGTTGCAGCAGGCGGCGGTGGTGGTGGTGGAGCCGTTGCTGCGGTGGCCGTTGTCCATCTTTGGCGCGCGCACTGCGGGGCTGGGGCGGTTGCTCCGGGGACGGAGATGCCCTGATGGCGATCGGGCGTGGCTGTGTGTGGCTGCGGACCTGCGGTGGTGGTGGTGATGGGCTTGCCGGACGTTTATAAGGTGAGACAGCGGCAGCGGTGGTGGGTTGGCGGGAGTTGTCGTGTGTGTGGCGGGAGTGGGGCGGGCGGAGATGGCAATAATGCAGCCATGATGAGGTCAGGAGGAGGTCATGATGACGCACGCACGGTCGTGGGAAGCGTGAAAGGGAATTGCTGGTGGCCTGTTGGGCTGGGCTATCAAGGGCCTCTTTTGGACCTGCTTTGAATCCGGTAGACATAAAAGCTTCTTTTTCTTTTTTTCTCAAAAAATAGAAAAGCTTATTTTTGGGTCCAAGTGATATGTTTTTGTTGCTGCGTTTTGTGAATGCATATATCTAGCCTTCCCGGATGAATGAATGGTAAGGTTCATTCCTCCAATGCAAACGATGTGAACTTGTGATTTGTGAATAGAGAGATAGGTGCGGTGGGCAAAGTCCTCCTTGTTCAACGGGACCCACAGTCAAAAATGACACACAAATTTTTATGATGAATCTCAGAATGGCACAATTTTTTTGGGATGGGTGGGCGAGTGTACCTAATTCGGAGGGCGAATGCACGGAGGAATTGAAGATGAAAATAAAGGTGGAAATCAATAAAAAAAAGTCTACAACCTTTTTAAAAGTTCTCCTCGCTAAACTTTTAGTTGGGGGTGTTTGGATAGAAATCAGAGGTAAACCTTAGGCCCTGTTTGGATTGGGGTGACTAAAATTTAGTCACCCCTATTTTAAAAAAACTAATTGTATTGTCATTTGCCTATATTAGTTGATCTGATTTGATTTATCCATGGATAGACTACTAGCACTTGAATTTTTCTCCAACCTATGTTAATTAGTTGACCTGTGAACTAGTTAAACTTTTAATAGTTGGTTTGTTATTCTCTCTAATAGAGGCTGGTTAACGAGGCTAATTGGAACGAAGAAAATACTTTCAAGTTCTGTGAAATAGCATGTGAGGAGATACATGCTGGTAATTGTCCTGCTGGCACATGGACAAACAGAGGGTACAAGAACATAAGGAATGAGTTTTTGCAAGGGTTGGACTGTGGCATAGTGATAAACAATTGAAGAACAAGATGACTGGATTGAAGAATCTCTACCTAGCTTGGGTTTGGCTACAAGCACAAACGGGATGTGGCCATGGACCTAATGGAGAAATCACAGCGACACCTAAGTGGTGGCAGGAAGCCTATAAGGTAATTTGATGCAGCTTGGCTTGTAATTTTTTTTACTGATGATGTATGCTTGGCTTGTAATTTCTTCTTGTTATGTTTTTTGTACTTGTTACAGCAAAAAAACCAGACACAAAGAAACTGAAGAATGGTCCTCCTAAGTACATTGATATGTTACATGAGATGTTCCATGCTGCATCTGTTGATAGAGATTCCATGCGGTACCTGCTTGTGTGATAGAGATGAAAATCAATGTAGAAGAAAAAGCATCGTAACTTCAAAAAAATCCACATGAGCTAGATTGCTACAACTTGAATGCATTTAGAGATTCACTTGCTGATGAGTTGTTTAGAAATTTGTAATTCTTTGTTCTAGCACTTTATTCCCATTAGCCAATGTAAAGTATCGCTGAAGCAAGTTTGAAGTGATCACTTTTTTTTGTTGCCAATGTGGTTGGCTGTAAACCTGTACGGAGTACCACTGTCACCTTTGTTCAAACCTGTGCTGTTCAAATCTGAACTTTCTGATTTGTTGTCTTGATTATATGGGTGCAAAAGCATTCTTGCCATGAAAGCACCTGGTTTTTGTGTGTACAAAGTTGTTTGGATATGTGTGATCTCTTCTTCAGAATCAAGCTGCTGAGCAAAGGTGAACAGCAACAACAGTCATGTAAAAAAAATCAGTTTTTATTTGCCTTTAGTGGTCAGGTGGACAACGATCCAAACAGGGGTGACTAAAGTTTAGTCAGGTGACTAAAGTTTTAGTCACCTGACTAAACAATCCAAACAGGCCCTTAGCTTCTTTTTTAGGTGGACCATTTGTGTATCACTACTAGTAACTAAATTTAGCATGCTTCAGTTAGCCAAAACAATTGCATCTTCTCCTTTGTCCAATTTCTGACCGGCCGGTAGTAGTGTGGCTCCCGTCGTCCGGCCAGCGCGTGCGATACGATGGGTGCGTTTGTGTGTGTCACTACGTACCATTACCAACCGTGCGCGTAAGATTTCGTCGATCTCCTAGTATTGAGAATTGCGATCCATGCACGTACTTCGACGATCGACACGATGCGTGGGTACTATATACAATAACTTGTGCATCAGCCGTGCACGTACGGACGCACGCAGGCACGTGCAGGGTACACGTTTGTTCAGGCCTGTACACCGTAGCTTATTATTATTATTATTATTTGAGAATTGCCTGGACACCGTAGCCGGGCACGTCACTCAATCGTCGTCAGTGATATATGGCCCACAAGGGTGGTCAACATTTGGGCATTGACAATTTGGTGGTGGTATGGTACGTCAACCCCAGGTACAAGACTAGTGTGTGTGTCTGCATGTGGCGAGCCGAGTCAGAGGCGTACGTCCCGGCTTGGTCTCGGGTCGGGTTCGGTCGGTTTCGTCTTCCTAAAGCAATAGGGAATAGGAATCCGGTGGCTTTCGCCACTTGAAGGTGGAAGCTAATTAGCAATTGGACATTTATGGATTTTAGGAAATGAATTAGAAATTTAAATTTTGATGGTGGGTCATCTCTTGCTAGTTCATTTTTAAACTAGGGTATCCATTGGACATCTATAGGCGTTCAACTTCCACCTACACCGCCACTGCGGCACTGCCCACTAGTTATAATCAAACATATATATTTATATATCCAACTAATGTTGCTTGAAGAATTAATAAAATGACTATTAATATCTTCCAAATTTAAATAAATATAGAGTTGTCTAAATGCTCCCTCCACACTTTCATTTTGCTGGAACATCCATTTTAATATTTACCTAGACATATATTATATTTAGACATATAGCACAATCAATGTATCGGAAAAAGTCAAAACAAGTTATGCGATCGACGAATCTACTTTTACCTTATTTGGCTCTGAAACAACTATGCCTAGTCCAACCCCACACCCCACATATATTTTCCTGAGATTCGCATGACCCCTTGGAAACGCAGGGTAGGTCGTGCTCAATCGTCATTGTCCCTCTTTGGGAGATGCACACGTGTGGTTACTATGCAGGCCAACAGTTCCCCAGCGCGCCAGATGAGGAGCCAAACAAAGTAGACCGTGCGTACACGGTATCCCCAGCGAGCATTTTTCGGGCCGGGTCGGGTTCGGACCGGGCTAAAAAAACCCGGTTATTTCGGGCCGAAAAAGTCCTACCCATAACATCTCACTGGGCGAATCGGCGTCTAGACTTTTTCGGGCGGGTTAGTTTTGGTCAGGTATAGTACACTGCTATAAATGCAGTTTACTATTAACAATATTTCACCGTCGGTTTTAAGAAATGTTGGTGATAATTTTTACCAATGGTTTATTTTACAAACCATCGGTGAAAATGACAGATTTTTGTCAACCAACATTTTATAATACGGGTTGTTGGTAGAAATGGGTTTTACCAATGAGTTATAATATAAACTGCCGGTACAAAAAAAATGTGTGACTCCCTCCCGCAGTATGTGCTGCAAGGTTTTTATTTTGTGATTGTCTGCTCTTGCGTCTTGCACGATAACGACCCCAAAGCTACTTAGCACGTACCACCAATCACTGGAATGCAAGGTCTATATATCTTCACAAAAGACCTCGAAACTGCTAATGTGTGATGCATCTAGACACGGTAGCTAGTGTGTGCATGCATCCTTTCTCGATCGCACTGGAGTATTTTTTTTTCCCCTTCAAACACCTCATACATCAATCCTGCACGACAGAAACACCTAAGCTCGCTGCTAAGGGCAGTCCTAACTTAAAAATCTAAAATGGTTTGTATATTTATTAATTACGGTGCTAACTACGTACTACGGGGATGAAGATTTGGCATCGAAATTGAAGAACATATAAACGGAATACTACCGGTAGGCAAGAACTAAAGGAAGGACATAAGAGGGACCGGAAAGAACCAGCCGCATCGCATCAGAAACAACTTCATTCGTGGGTGGACAAAGATGCCTAGGTAAGTGGTGTCGTGGTGACGTCGACGCGATTGGCGCTGGCCGTGACGCAGCGCGATCGTCCTCATCCACCAAATTGGGTCGGGGCCCGCCATTTATTTTGGCCCTTGTGTCCTTGGTCTTGGCTTCTTCCCTGCTCCCTCCGTCTCAAAATAGTTGTCGTTTTTGGGTGTTCGTGCCACAACTTTGATTCGATTTGTATAAAATACGTGCAATGTTTAAATTTTTGAAATAAATTTGTTAAAAACTAGACTTAAAGATCTTTCCGATGATACTAATTACTTAGCATAAATATTTGTATATTTTAAAATAAAATTGCCGGCGATTGTTTCTCGGGAGCCGAAAACGACAACTATTTTGAGACGGAGGGAGTACTCACATGCTCGCTCTAGTGTGTGTATGTAAAAAATGTAACTATCCTTCAATGCCGTCCTGCTCTTTGGGAGTACTAGTTTATTATTAGTAGAGTACGGAGTACGTACTAGATAGGTACTTGGTGTTAGATAGGTACTTGGTGTGATGTTGATGATAAGATATATAAGAAGGCTCACCACTTTGATTTTGGCACTTTATGATTTGACGATTTTTTTATTAGGAGATATGTCAATGGATATGTATTGTATTGTATGCACACGCGTGCCATGCCTTGCAATTATATCTCTCTTATACGATTCATGCAACAAAGGGCCAGCCAAGCGTGGCCACGTCGCCCCGCTGCCCTCGACCGTCCGATCGGCCGGATGGGCGGCCCAGTCGAGGCGAGTCCCGGTCATTTTGCAAAAAACCCTCGAAGTTATACGAAATCAACCCGCGGTCCCACGGCTTCTCACGGGAAATTTAACGGGCAAGCCCTCGAAGTTTTTCAAATCGCACCACAGCCAAGGCCGGCCTCCCTCCCTACTTGGGCCTGCTTGGGCCTTAATGGGCCAAAATTGGCCCAACTACATTTTGTCTTATCTATTCTTTTTAAACACGAATAAATTTGGTAACACTACAAAAATGCATAGTAAATTAAAAGAAAAATCATAAAATAAAAAAACAAATTTTGTTGAAATCCTCATAAATAATTCTATGCGGTGAATCCAAAATAGAACATATTTTAATTGGAAGTTTTTGCTGTACAGCTACTCCTATGTTTTTTATGGGTACATATGAAAATCAAATTAAAAAACATAGAATAGGAAATCCAGTTATTCGAAACTCATCATGATAAAATATCATCATATTAAACTTTCGGCTACCTAATAAATACTTTTAGCCTCTTTCCTCCAAAAAAATGGGATAGCTCCATTCCAATAATAAATATAAAATATAACATAGCGACAATTACACCGACGCATAACTAACCACCATACTCATCCAATCACCCTAACTCTCAAGGAAAAATAAAATAAAAAAAAATATTACCATTTCAAACCCCAAAACAACATATAAATAAAATAATGCCTTCACAATGACAAACTCTCCAAAATATACAACAAGTACAACAATTGCTACAAACCATGACACATATATATAAAAAATATCATATCGAACCACATTAATCTTATACAATTATTTTAACTACACAAGATGGAACAAAGCCTACATAGTTAACGAAACCATTGCACAACAAATAATAACTTCCAAAGAAAAATATCACAGGTCCTACTAGCCATAAGCGGCAACGCCGCGACCATTTCTAGTATATACTATCTGCATATTGACAACATTGTAGTGATGTGACTGTGACGTCATTATAGTGGCACGCGTGTACACAAACACATACAAATCTAAGATTTTAAAAAAGTTCGTCCAAGATAGACTAAAGCCCATCCCTTGTAAAAATTGTTTGTGTAGCGGTTGGGCGGGGACTTTAGTCCTTCTTGGAGCCACCAACCGTGACTTCTGCATTTTTAGTCCGGGCTCAAAATATCTGAGACTAAAGCTCTGAATTGAAAGTCCATTCTCTACCGGTGGACGTAGCCTCTTAGTTAAAGTAGGTACAACACATATATATACACACGTAAGAACTCCATACTCCGTAGTTGTATAGACATGAGTACTTTTTTAGTTTTGAGCAAACGTAGACATGAGTACTTGAGTACGTACTACCTACGTGCTTGTTTACATGTACCACTCCACTCCACACACTACAGTAGTACGGAGCACATTGTTTATTGTCAACGGCGATCTCGCCCGGACGGATCCGTCGCTTTCTTCACCCCCATCATGCATCTGCAGCCACGCGAGTACGTCGGCTTCATTCGCTTGGCGTTTGGGCAACAGGACATGACGGCGGAGTGACGGAGAGCTTTGTTGGATCGATGGGTGATGACTATGGACTCGGCTGTCGACGACGGAGTCATGCATGGCGACAATGGACATTAATTAATTTCCCAGTTAAGGTTTATTAATTATTATAGGGAAGGACTATAGGGATGGGTGATGATATATGGCATGAGTCCAGATATATATGATTACGTTGTCACGGTTGTTGACGCCATGGTTGGGAGAAAAAGGGCCATCGAGCTTCTAGAATGCATGCACAACATGGTACCAAATTGCTTACTCCCTCCATATGATGTTTTAGAAAAAAGTGTGGATCAAACATTGGGAATATTGATTATAAATAACTTTTATGTCGTTGAGTTTGGTAATGTGAAAATCATATCATTAGATTTGTTTTGAAAATTACTTTCATAAAAATATGCATATATAAGTTTTTGAATAAATATTTTTATACAAAAAAGAGTTAAAGTTGTGCTTTGGTGACCGTGTCGCTATTCTAAAAGTCTTCTAATAGTGATACAGAGTACTTCCTTAATTGGTCTCTCTGCGGCTGCTGGTTTGGGACACATCGTTCGTGTGGTGACAAATTTGTACGTACGTCAAGGACCGAGCCATGGCAACAATGGAGTACATTGATTTAGTTTCCCCCGTAAAGGTTTATTAATTATTATGGGCATGGACTAGCTAGGAGGGTGATGTAGGGATGCAAGATATAGAATGGGCCGATGTATATGATTACGTTAGTGTCGTCTATCTATCTGTCTATCTATCTATCTATCACGGTTGTTGGTTGGGAGAAAAACGGGCTTGGATTATCGAGAGCTTCTAGAACGCATACAGATGGTACATAGTACCAAATTCGTGGAAGAGGGAGTATATATGTGTTGTCGTGCACCTTTTTTTACCGCATCGCATTATAAAATCTCTCTGATATTGAAGTGTGAAACCGTATGTCTCTCTCTTTTAAATTTCTCATCTTTCCTTGTCGCTTTACTCGGTCACTCCCTCGAACACAAGAGTCGTTATGACTGGGTGCATAGGACCTGTTTTACACAGCTCCATCGCGCTCCAACCACTTTAGCTGACCATAGCAGACCCCAAAATCTTTTCCTTATTACTAGAGGTATTCCTCGCGTTGCCCGTGGTAGAAAGGGGTATTATATTGTTAAAGGATTGAATTGTAATCACTAAGATTATCTGCAAAAAGATTATTTAATCATATGTTTAAACTTCAAGCTGAACCAATATTGAATAAAAATATTTAGATATGTTGGACGGTGACAACTTACGGTAATGCAATAAAAACATATATAATAATTTATTTGAGAAAATTCTTGATACATGTTTTAATCCCCTTAAACTTTGTCCTTCACGCGTCATATCCCCGCTAGCGTTGACACGGGTATGAAGGAGAAATCTATAAGTTAGAATATTACTATCACACCCTCTATATCAACTACCATCGATTGGAGCCGACCTATAATTTATCGAAATACTTCCATATGAGTTATTGTTTTGAAAGATTTATTGAAAAAATTCAATGGTGTAATCAGAATTTAAATTGGTTTTTAGTTTGTGAGTTATAATATTTTTAGTTAGTTCAAGCAAAGGGGGCCTGCGACTAGATCTAATAGTCTTAGTGTGATTTGTTGAGGTGACATGCTTGTATGTCGAGAGAACTCCCTAGTGGAGGTTCTCTAAATATGTGTAATAGATTAGTTGATTTTGGCTTGAGCCGGAGGTAAATCGACGTTGCCAGTACGAAAAAAACTATGCTATAAAAATGCTGAGAATATTTGAAGGGTCTCTGAACACTAGTTCTGCTATTCCGTACATTATATAGTTCTAGTACATACTACGCATGAAACTAAGCACGTACTCCCTCCGTCCCTAAATTCTAGTCGCGGACGCTATAGTACCCTTTCCCTTAATACATGTCGATTTGCCTACGAACCGCTAGGCCGGTACAGCCTCTGGCGCAGCGATCTAATGCTGTCCCACTCGGCAGCCTCGTGCCCACCGAGGCCACCACCACCGCACAAAATTGGGGATTAAAAAAAAAAAGAAAAATCAATCCAACCTTTATCCCTCCGACCTCCACGCTCCGCCCTTGGCGGCGGCCACGCGCCGCGCGCGCGGCCGCCGCCTCCGCCAACACCGCGCCCGCCTCCGCCCACCACCGCGCCGCCCTCCACGCGCGCCGCCTCCGCTCACCACCGCGCCGCCCTCCCTCCGCCCGGCCTTCACCACCACCACGCCGCCCCAGCGCGCTCCTGCTTCCTTCTGCGGCGGCCCTCCGGCGTGGTGGCGGCCGGTGGCCCTCTCTTTCCTCCCTTCTCTCCGTCGTGGCGGCCGGGGTTCGGCGCGGCGTGGCCGCGGCGGCCCTGCGCCGCTCTGCTTTGCGGCGCCGGCGGACTCCCGTCCCGAGCTCGCTCTCGGCGAGTTCACGCGGGAGGCGCCATGGTTAGCTTCGAGTTCTCGGGAGCGCCCGTGGCCCACGGGATCTCTGGCAGTGCGCTACGCGCCGCCCGGCACTACGCCGCTGGCACTACTACGCCGCTTCTAGCCCCTCCGGCGAGCAAAGCCGGTCCGACCCCGCGTCGCCGACCATCCTCCGTAGGGACACCGCCGACTTCGCCGAGGCTACTAGTATTCCATGACCGTACAACCGCCGAGCGGTGAACAAAAGCTGGGGCGACTTGAACACTGCAGGACACAATGATTATCTAGGGGTGTTTTGGTCTTCCAGTTGTCTTAATTCTTGTGCCCACTCCCCCAACGACAAGTAAAAAGGGACGGAGGGAGTAGTAGTAGTGTGTGGAACGTGGCTGCCACTTCTTGACACTTGTACTCGTATCTCTAATGAGTACCACTGTGTGCGCGAAAGGCCGATCGAGACCAGAGAGCTAGCGTTTCATCACCTGTCTCTGTCCGATCGAATAAATTCCTGGCCTGCGTGTGCCATAATGGGCACGGCAACGCCCAAAGCCCGAATCGTCGCAGCAGGAAGCTATGCTCTCAGGAGGGACCGGCGCAGCCCTCATCTGCTTTAATTTCGTTGCGTCGGAGGACCCATTGCAACTCTAGATGGATGGATTCTGGAAAGCAGTGGCCGGGTGCCGTGGTGCCGACGACCATCATGCATCATTGCCGGGTGAGGGCACCGATGGCGACAGCGAGGGCCCGTCCTCGCCTTTGGCAGATCGCGCCCGGTCCGGACTCCGGATCCCACGCCTGCTGACGCTGGCACGCGTCTGCGACGTACGTACGTCTGGTAAAAACGCCTTGGAGCTAACGACTATCGAGTAGTCCTCCGTCACAAAATAAACGACGTTTTGGGTTTTAAATTAAAAGTTTGACTCGATTTATAGAAAAATACGTAGAAGATTTAAATCTTTAAATAAATTTGTTAAAAACTAGATCAAAAATCTTTCCAATGATACTAATTATGTAATATAAATATTAAATCCTATTTTAATATATAATTGCCGATAAATGTTTCTCGGGAAGCGAAAACGCTATTTATTTTGGGACGGAGGAGTACGTTACTTAAAAAAAGAAAGAAGGTTACGAGTACCCTACTCGGTCGGTTTTCTTGCTCTCTGGTGTTGCTGGTACAAGGAATAAGTACGTACGTAGTAGGTGTAGACGATACACGTACACGTACACGTACCTCTCGCCTGATGGTGTACATTTTCAAAAAGGAAAAAGTCTACTTAACCCCCCGAACTATAGTGCTGTGACTACTCCTTGCCACCACCTTTAAAACCGTTCAACGAATACCTTAAACTATGACAAACCGTCTATTCCACCCCGGCCGGTTTTGGGAGGCGGTTTTGCCCGCGTGGCATCCGCGTGGGTCCTGCTTTTTGACACGGTGGCGCAAGGGATGTATTCCTGGTGGGTTCAATTAGACTGACAAGTGGCCCCCGTGTGTAAGTAACATGTGCTACTCTCAATGACAGGTGGTCCCCACCTATCATCCCCTACCTCTTCACTGATCGATGATGTTGTACCTATGTATCTAGAGTTGCGGTGGCGGCAGACCTCATCGATGCTCTCGTGGGCGGCGTCGGGAGAAGGTCGGGCTGCTCGCCGCCGGTGCGCCGGCACCGGACCACCACCCTGTACCGCGCGGCCACACGTTGCAATGGCCTTGGGCCTCTGTCGGCCCCCCTGGCGATCACTGCGTCGTCGTCTCCGTCTCAAGAAGCTGGTTGAACGAGGTTACCTTCTCCAGGGCCTCGGCTACATGTTATATATAGGTGAGGAAACGCCCCTCACGTGGCTTACAAGATTGGTTCCGTGATATGCACGGGATTACAACAACTTGTCATACAAGTCTACAAGATTACAACCGAATCTACTTGTGTTACAAGAATGAACCTAGACAGCTAACTAACTCGCTATCGTTAGGGGAGATATGTTGACAATATCTTTAACACTCCCCCTCAATCTTAGCCACTTACAAGGTTAAGATTGACCTGAAATGATCTCATCTTGGCCGCTGAAACAGCTTTGGTAAATCCATCTGCTAGTTGGTCACCAGAATTAATAAAGCGAATATCCAGCAACTTTCTTGCCACTCTTTCTCTCACAAAGTGAAAGTCGATCTCTATATGTTTGGTTCTTGCATGAAACACTGGATTGTGTGCCAAGTATGTGGCGCCCAAGTTATCACACCATAACCGAGTTCACCGGAGGATGACGAACGCCCAACTCGTGGAGAGCACCGTTCTTGAACCCACATTACCGCCCGTGGCATTCGCGAGTGCCTTGTACTTTCGATTTCGTCTTTGGAGCGAGACACGATGGTCGTTTTCGTCGCGGTCCACGAGATCAGATTACTTCCAAAGAAGATAGCGAAGCCGCCAGTAGACCGACGATCATCAACATCACCTGCCCAATCAGCATCAGTGAAAGCACTTACCAAGGCACTGCCCGATTTTCTAATCTTCATTCCAGCTTCAACGTGCCACCCACATACACGAAGGATCCTCTTTCTGACACTCAATGAACCGTGGTTGGGGGCATGAAGATATTGACATACTTTATTCACCGCATAGGATATATCCGGCCGAGTTAAGGTCAGATACTGAAGTGCCCTAACTAAGCTTCTGTACCGTGTACTATCCTCTGACCCAAGCAGTGTACCATCTGTTAGACTGAGTTTCTCAGTAGTAGACAATGGTGTGTCAACACTTTTGGCTTTGTCCATGCCTGACCTTTTCAATATGTCCCTGGCATATTTTTCTTGTGACATAACAAGTCCACCCTAAGACCTCCTTAACTTGTATACCAAGAAAGTAGTGCAGATTACCAAGATCCTTAAGAGCAAATTCTCTTCCAAGATCCTTTAGCAATGCTTCTATCGCCTCCTGTGATGAGCTGGCCACTATAATGTCATCGACATATACTAGAACAAAGATAGTGTATCCTCCTCGACTATAATAGAACAAGGAGGTATCTGATTTAGAAGGAACAAACCCCAGTGCTTCTAGTTTCTTGCAAAGTCGGGCATACCAGGCTCTTGGAGCTTGTTTGAGACCATAGATTGCTCTATCCAACTTGCACACATAGTTCGGATGTGCCTTGTCAAAATATCCAGGCTGCTGATGCATATATACTTCTTCTTCAAGAATGCCGTGCAAGAATGCATTTTGAACATCAAGTTGTCTGAGTGACCATCCTCTCGACACAGCAATTGAGAGAATCAGACGTATGGTCGCTGCCTTAACAACTGGACTAAAAGTCTCTTCATAATCCACTCCATATTGTTGCTTGAAGCCCTTTGCAACCAACCGTGCTTTATACCGATCAATGCTACCATCCGCTTTCCTTTTGAGTTTGTAAACCCACTTGCACCCAACAATGTTCTTGCCCTTCGGTCTAGGTACCAAATGCCAGGTATTGTTCTTCAAAAGTGCTTGAAATTCACTATCCATTGCCGCCTTCCATATTTTATTTCCAAAGGCTTCATCGGGAGTTGACGGCTCATCCAGAGACACTAGTATGCATGCACCACCCGATCGTACCATCGAACGTTTGTTTGGGTTTGGTAATACCGTGTTGCAATCGAGTGGAGGGCGTTGTACCCCGCGCGATGCGAGAGAGAGGCTTCAATCGGCGTCGTCGCGAAGATCCGGGTGCCAAAATCTCTTGACTTGGCGCCGTACCACCGAGCTCCCCCTCGCTCGGATGCGCTCGCGGGGCGGGTGACGATGGAGATGAGGTGTCTTTCACCATATCGACCGCAGAGATCCCGGAGCCGGCGGCGGCAAATGCCCGGTGATGCCGATCCGAAGACGATCCCGACCGCTGCCGTCGGCGGGGTCTGCCGCGACCGAGTCGAAGAGAGATCGGCCGTGTCCAGCGCCCGGTGCTTCCGTGGGCAGCATGAAATGACGATCATTGTGCCTCAAGTCTTGATCATTTTCTCCGAATTTTTCACCGCATGCGTCCACGGTATCACCGAACTAGATGACCGGTTAGTAGGGTCGGTGGAGTGCGCACGATGATCATGCAAATTCGAATCCCCATGAGATGAATGTAGGAGCATATCTAGAAGAAGCTCAATTTCGTTACGCAAGCGTGCACCGGCATTTGGATGGAGTTTGGCAAAGGGAAAAACCGTCTCATCAAAAATAACATCACGAGAGAGATGTAGATCCGACCTGCCGAGGATCAAGACACTATACCCCTAATGTAAGGAGCTATAACCAAGAAACACACACTGTTTTGACCGGAAGGCAAGCTTATGGGTATTATAAGGTCGGAGATTTGGCCATACTGCACAGCCAAACACACGGAGGAAATTGTAGTCAGGTGTGCGACCAAGAAGACGATGATATGGTGTGTCATGGTTAATGACTTTAGATGGCAGACGATTAATGAGAAAAACAGCAGTGGTGAAAGCCTCATCCCAAAATTTTAGCGGTAAAGATGCATGTGCTAGAAGTGTGAGACCCATCTCAACTATATGCCGATGCTTGCGTTCGGTGACCCATTACGTTGATGAGCGTGGGGGCAAGACACATGATGTTCAACCCCAATTCGAAAGTGAAAAAGGTGTTTAGCGTACGGTACTCTCCTCCCCCAATCTGTTTGTACCGCACGAATCTTACGACTAAATTGTCGTTCTACAAGATTTTGGAAGTCAGTAAAACACCGAAACACCTCAGATTTGTGGTGAAGTAAAAATATCCATGTGAACTTACTAAAATCATCAATGAAGCTCACATAATAGTTATTATGACCAACTGAGGTTGGGGCAGGGCCCCATACATCTGAGAAAACAAGGTCCAAAGGACCAGCCGACACACTCGTCGACTTAGGGTAAGGAAGCTGGTGGCTCTTGCCCTGCTGACAAGCGTCACATACCCTATCTTTATTTGACTCATGAACAAACGAAAGTTTATGACTAGCTAAGACTTCTTTGAATGAGTCGAGACGAAGCATGGCCTAGACGATGATGCCAAAGCGACAGCGAAGGCTTCACGACGGCATGGGCTTGTTTATTTGGTGGTGCGGCTTGGTGGATTGTAGAGGATGGTCGTAGAGGATAGAGCCCTCCTTCACATCTGCCTCTGTGGAGGGTTCTCTTCGTCTCCTGTTCCTTGATCAAAAAATGATTTGGATGAAACTCTAAAAAGACATGATTATCTCTAGCAAGACGATTAACGTAACATAGATTCATGCGAGCTTTAGGAACATGCAACACATTATTTAGATGAAAACTTGCATTAGGGGAGCGAACAATGCTATGACCAACGTTTGCAATCTCCATACCGCCCCTGTCGGCGCCTGAACGTGATCGCCTCCCTGGTACTTGTTCCGGAAGGTCAGCTTCTCAAGCTCTCCTATGATATGATCAGTAGCTCCGGAGTCAGCATACCAGTTTGTATCAATGCCATAGGCGTTTGTGGTGGCCGATGAGGCGTTCTTCTGTGGAGGGCCTTGGACAGATTGATCAAATCTCTTGAAGCAGTGCCACGCTGGGTGGCCTTCTTTTCCACAGACCTGGCACATGAGACCAGGAACAAAATTCCCCTTGGGACGAGCGTTGCCGCGACCACCATCGCCACGACCGCGGCCAAAGCCACCGCGACCACCGCGGCCGCCACCATGTCCATTGTTGGACTGCTGACCGCGGCCACCTCCTTTGGCCGCCATGTTTGCAGAGGGCTGATGGTCTCCGCTATGGATCTCCATGCGCTGCTCGAAGGCGTGGTGCTGAGCATACAGCTCAGGAACCGTGATGGGTTCAACACGAGCGGTGATGGCCGAGACCACTGGGTTGAATTCTAGATCCAAACCGGTGAGAAGGTAGGAGACGAGCTCCTCATCATCAAGCTTGCGGCCGGCCGACGCCATGTCATCAGCCAGCGATTTCATCTTCACGAAGTAGTCACTGATGGAGCTTGAGCCCTTCGATGCCGTGGCAAGGGCCATTCTGGTGCTCATGATCCGAGCACGAGACTGGGACGCATGAAGCCCCTGGATGGCGGTCCGCGCCGCCGCCGCCATGTGCGCCCGATGTGATCTCAAGGCGCCAATCTCGGGAGAGATGGCGTTGAGCGGATAGCTCGGGATCTGGCGATCCTTGGCGAACCACTTGCTCCAAGCCTGGGTTGGTGACGGGGATGTCATCCTTGCCGGTGTCGGGCTTTGGTGGCGAGAACTTGGCCGGCACCTCTGTGCGGGTCGATGTACTCGGCGACTTCAGCGCGCCGCGCGAAGCGGAGAGGACCTGCCTCTCCCACATGGCGAAGTTTTTCCTCGTGAGCTTGTCGGTGATCGGGAAAAGCCCGATGGAGAAGGCAGCCAAGGCTGCGGAAGACGAAGGGAGTGCCATAACCCAATTCCGTGAGGAAGCAGGCTCTGGATACCATGAAAGAACTGGTTGAACGAGGTTACCTTCTCCAGGGCCTCGGCTACATGTTATATAGGTGAGGAAACGCCCCTCACGTGGCTTACAAGATTGGTTCCGTGATATGCACGGGATTACAACAACTTGTCATACAAGTCTACAAGATTACAACCGAATCTACTTGTGTTACAAGAATGAACCTAGACAGCTAACTAACTAGCTATCGTTAGGGAGATATGTTGACAATATCTTTAACACCGTCCCACGGTCTTTGGCACCACCGCCGAAATGCGGTCGCGGCGGCGCGTCGCGGCGTGATTACCAAAGTTCAAAGATTAGTCATGACTCATGACATTGGATTAGTCGTTTTTGTGCTACCCAAAGACAAGAGGCGTATTTTGTACTCTTTGCATCCGGTGCTCACCGTGCGCATGCATGTAACACGCGTGTCCTCCCGCCCACAAATTTCTTTTCCGTTCCCACGAAAAAGGCACCTCTTACGCAGGTGTGCGCCACGCCCTCTCGCTTTGGTCCAAGAACGACGCTGGCCGCCCGACTTCTTGCCTTCGCATGCCGGAGGAGGAGGCCGAAGAAGCACGAAGCGCCCGCGCCGCCGCCACCACGAGCTCGCGGAGGACCATGCCGAGATCCAGGTGCGTCCGAGGTCGCCGAAATCAACGCCACCACGAGCTCCCGGAGGACCATGCCGAGATCCAAAGTGCGTGCGGCTGGTCGCCGAAATCAACGCCACCACGAGCTCGCGGAGGACCATGCCGAGATCCAAGTGCATGCCGAGTTCAGCTCCGAGGAGAAGGTGGGGCTATTCGCTTGTCCCCCAAGCAGGTGCGTGCCTGAAAGCGCGCCTTGAGCACATGGTAGTCCTCCCAAGTGGTGACCGATGATGGTAATGTCGTCCCACTTGATCTTGACTTGTGGTATGGCGGCATTCCCCTTCTTGATGAGGCGGCGATCAATCACCTCTTTTTGGCACGCGACCGGCGGCGTCCGGATCGGTCGTCACTGGCAAGGAATCAAACACCGGAGTATAATCGCAACAAATGGCTTAACCTCGCGAGACATGAAATACATCATGGATTAGAGATCCTTCCGGTAATGCCAAATGATATGCCACTTTCCCAATGCACTCCAGGACTGAGTATGGTCCATAATATTTGAATGCTAGCTTGGGGTATGGACGATTAGCCACGGAGGATTGTGTGTATGGTTGGAGCTTCAGTAAAACTTGATCCCCCACTACAAACTGGTAATCAGTCCTGAGATGATCAGCCATCACTTTCATACGGTTTTGAGCTCTCTTGAGATTTTGTTTCAAAGCTTCCATATGCAAAGCTCTATCCTCAATCATGGTTGCCACATTGGCAGGTGTTGTATCAGGGATATCTGGCAGCAGGCCTAAGTTGGCATCATATCCAAAAAGAGCATGAAAAGGAGAACAACCCAGAGAAGAGTGTAGTCTTTGTGTTATACCGAGTTCAGCCCGGAGATAACCCGGGACTTCCAGGACTTTGGAGCATCTTGAATTGAGCATCTGAGGTACATCTCAAGACACTGATTCACTCTCTCGGTTTGTCCATCCGATTGTGGATGATATGCAGTACTGAAATGCAGATCCACCTTGTACAGCTTCCAGAATTGTTTCCAAAATTTGCTCTAGAACACAGTGTCTCTTTCTGAAATGACTTTCTTAGGTAACCCATGCAGTTTGACAATGTTGTCCAGAAATGCTTGTGCTACTGTTTCTGCTGTATAAGGATGTTTCAAAGGAATAAAATGAGCATATTTAGTTAATCTGTCACCACAACCATGATAACACTGAATCCCTCTGATTTAGGCAAACAATCAATGAAGTCCATGGTAAGCTCCTGCCAAATCCCTTCTGGTGTAGGCAATGGTTGTAGCAATCTCAGGGGATGTTTGTTGGAATGTTTGGCCTGTTGACAGATGGCACACTGTTTTATGAAATTATCCGCATCCTGTTTCATTCCTTTCTAGGCAAAACTGTGCTTCAATCTATGATAGGTGGCTGCCACTCCTGAGTGACCCCCAATTGCACTGGCATGGCAAGCAGTGATGAGTTTTGTTTGGAGAGCAGAATTATTGCCTATCCACACTCTGCTATTGTACCATATTAGTCCTTTATCCAGCTTATAACCATGCTCATCAGGACTGCAGAGAGCCAATTTCTGTAACATGTGTTGTGCCTGTGTATCAGTATTGTAGGAATTTAACACCTCCTGAAGCCACATAGGTTGAACTGAAGTAACAGCCTGAATCTGCATCATGTGAGCCACCCTAGATAGGGCATCTGCAGCTGCATTTTCCTTGCCTTGGCGATAAACTATTTTGTAGTCCAGCCCCATGAGTCTGGCCATTGCTTTCTTCTGCAGTTCTGAGTGTAGACTTTGGTCTTTCAAGTATGCCAGAGATTTGTGGTCAGTGACAATGATGAAAGGAGTCCTCTGAAGATAATGTCTCCACTTGTCCACTGCCATAATCAAAGCCATAAACTCTTTTTCATATATGGACATGGCCATTTGCTTCTCTCCTAAAGCTTTGCTGAGATAGGCAATGGGTTTCCCTTGTTGCATAAGAACAGCTCCAATGCCAGTGTGACATGCATCTGTCTCAATGATAAATTGTTCTTGAAAATTTGGCAAAGCCAAGACTGGTGTTTGAGTCATAGCTTGCTTCACCAAAAAAATGCTAGTTGTGCTCTCAGTCCAATTGAACTGTTTGATCCTCAACAGTTGGTGAGAGGTTTTGTCATGATGCCATAGGACTTGACAAATCTCCTGTAGTAGCCTGTCAAACCCAGAAACCCTCTTAACTCTGTAACAGAAGTTGGTACTGGCCAATTAACCATAGCTTGGATCTTGCTTGTATCAGTAGAGACCCCTCTGGAAGATATGGTATGGCCCAGGTACTCAATGCTATCTTGGGCAAACGAACATTTACTCTCCTTGAGGTAGAACTGATGTTTCCTCAATTGCTCCAGCACCTGTTGCAAATGCTCACTATGTTCTTCCATCGTTGTACTGTAAATCAGTATGTCATCCAGAAATACCATAACAAACTGCCTTAAGAAGGGTTGTAAGATATGATTCATGATACATTGAAACGTTGCTGGGGCATTAGTTAACCCAAAAGGCATCACTCTAAATTGGTAGTGACCATGATGTGTCTTAAAAGCAGTTTTGAACTCATCTTCTGGAACCATTCTCACTTGATGATACCCAGCTCTAAGGTCTAACTTAGTGAAACATTTGGAACCAGCTAGCTCATCCAAGATTTCTTCAATAATGGGCATAGGAAATCTGTTTTTAATGGTGAGATCATTGAGTTTTCTATAATCTACACAAAATCTCCATGACCCATCCTTTTTTTTTACTAGTAAGACTGGAGAAGCAAAAGGACTCATACTATGATCAATAAGTCCTGCTTTGAGCAACTCTTGCACCTGTCTCTCTATTTCGGACTTGTGTAGTGGTGAATAATGATATGGTCTAGCATTGACAGGAGCAGCATTTGGAAGTAAAGGGATAGCATGATCATATATTCTCGCGAGGTGGTAATACACGAGGGTCAGTGAAGACATCTACGTACATTGTAATTACATCTTTGAATGGAGTCCGGCAACTCTCTGTGGTGTCCCGGATGGGACCATGTCGATGGATGTCATCTTGTCTACCATGGCAAATGCCCAAACATCATTGCCTTTGGTAGATTTGTATATCTTGTTTGCTGATATTGCAGATATTTGGAGGGGTGGATCAATCAGTCCCTGGAGCTTAATTCTCTGGCCCTGCTCCTCAAATTCCATTGTTCTTAAGACCCAATCGAATTGCATTGGATTATGAAGCTTGAGCAGTCAAATCCCGTAATAGCATCATAAGGTCGCATATCTAAGACAATCATATCAGATGATAAAGTATGACCTTGACAGTACCAGGTGAGTTGTGGAATCATTCTTGTGGTCAGGATTTGCTCTCCATTAGCAAGTTGGACCTTCCTAGATGGGGCAACCACTATAGGCAGGTTCAGGGTTTGAACTAGCTGAGAGCTAATAAAACTATGGGAGCTTCCACTATCAATTAAGATAAGCATCACCTTGTCCTGGATTCTGGCTTTGATCTTCATACAGTCATTAGTGTCACAGCCAGACAAAGCATTGATGGATAAATGCCCAAATTCCTCTTGTAAAACATCTTCAGTTTCAAGCTGATTCAGCACATCATCTGACAGTTCTCTGTCTAATTCATTCACCACCAGAGCATTAACCTGAGGCTTAACACGTTTAGAGCAAATATCTTGGTGGCCTGGAACAAATTTCTCACCACAGCTGAAACACAGTCCATTTGCTCTTCTATAGTCCCTGAGCTGTCTATCCTTCCACAATAGAGTAGAGGGTGCTGCAGGTTTGTTGTCAACTTTAGGTGTATAAGATGCCTTTGTTGTTTAGCCATTGCCTTGGTAAACCCGTACGTGTTCCTCTCATTGACCCCTTGCTGAATCTTAGCAATTTGAGATGCTTTCAGGACTGTTTGAGGCATCTGTGGTTCTACTACAGCTCTAATTTCTTCCCTCAGACCCCTAATGTACTGCTGTGTAAAGAAGAGATCATCATACTGAGAATTGTGCATTTGTACCTGATACTGTAAAGACTGATATTGTTGTGTGTATTCCTCCACTAATCCAGTTTGTTTACATTCCAGCAACTCATTCAGAGCCTGTCTGAAAGAATCTGAGCCAAACTCCTCCTGAATCACAGAGCAAAAATGGGACCAATTCCTGAATGTGTGGTTCTGTTTGTATGCCCGGTACCACCTTGCAGCATTTCCTTCAAAATGGATATGAGAAGCTGTCACCCACATTCCTTGAGGAATTTGATACAGTTTGAAATAGCCTTCACAATTATCTTGCCAGATTTTGGGGTCTGTGCCATCAAACTTTGGAAACAACATTTTAGGCAGGGTGTGATATGGCAGTTCTGATTCCTGATGAACCCTGGGCCTCCTCTCTCGATGATGAAATCTCCTGAAATGAGATGGTCTAGGCTTTGGCATCTCTTGCTTGCCTGCAAATACATTTTCCATTTCTTCATCATGAGCATCAGAGATAGCTGACTCAGAAGAATCACTCTGAAACTGTGGTTCAGTATGGAACTGTCTCACTGTCAGCTGAGCAACTGCTGCACCATTGGCTTTAACTTGTTGTGCAATGAGATTCTGAGCCTTAGTATACTCATCCATTGTGGCATCCCGGAGGTCCATCTGTCTTTTCATCTGATGCTGAGTGGAACCAATGTCATTCAGCCTATCCAATAAGAAATCAACATTCTCCATAAGTTTCTCCATAAACTGTTTGTCTGCCTCTGATGTCTTGGACATGTTGTCCAGGAGAATCTGAGTCTGATGAGATGGCTTCAGTTTTGGCTCCAGATTGAGCAGTCTCAGGAACACAGAACAAATAATGACTGTAGGCAAAACTCGTTTCCCTTGATCAAATGCTTGGGATCACGCCACAAGGCTCCGGTATTTGGCATGAGTATGAGTCCCACAACCTTCACCGCGAGGTCACCACTGAATCAAAATTGGAGAAGCACGAAGTCCGCTAGGATCACACGGAGACGCCGGAATTTTACGTGAGAACTTGTCCCACAACCCTTGCCCGAGATCAACTAGATACAACTGGTGGCGAGAGATGGCTTATGAGGAGATCGGGTTCCGTTGGTCGGATTTACGGTATCTGCACTAGATGAGCGCGGATTACTCGGGCCGCTCGTCTGCGCGCAGTGAACCCCACCGAGCCGTTTTGGAAACACCGATTGAAACCAAGTGATGCGGATCGCAAGCGAATGGAACAGAGGCAAAACGTCGAACAACGAACGAGCACTTCACACTACTAACCGGGCTCGAAAGCGGTACAACAAGTAACCGGACGAGCGAACGAAGAAACCGACCCCAATTCAATCCGCGGTGGATGGATTTAGAGCGATGGGAACTCAATCATGGCGAATCCCTCGACTTAGTACGAGCCGTTTGCGGATTTGAGGAACGGAACAAAGAGCACGATGAACGGTGAACTCCGGACGGGCGATGCGAGGTGAGGTGGCAACGGAGATGAGGTGAGGAGCGATCGGGGAGGTCACCTGAGGTTGTCGGAGTTGTTGCGGAGGATACAAAACGTCGCCGCCGGCGTGATGACTCAACGGCGCCGCCGAGGAACGCGAATCCGATACCAAGTGTCACACCCCGGCCGCCGGCGTGGATCACCGTCGACGTGAGCACAAACACGAGATGAATCGAATCACGGAGGCGACACCAGAGCAAGCTCTCTGGATTAGCCTGTTCAGATTAAACTGAATTCGAAAACCAAGTCACCAGGACACGCTACAGACTCGAGTACTTGTACCCCTCTAACATGCTGACATAAGGGGTCCACCCGTCATACATTTGTAAACTCAACTCAAATAGAAATACGTAAACGATATTGGGAAGACGTCTTCTTAGTCTTGATCACCCTCCAGCTGTGTCCGCCGTGACAGAGGCCGGCCCTGTACTTCAATCCGCCGCGCGTTGCAAAGCGTGTGGCGCCCCATCGGGCCCTCGCGCGCCATGCGGCGTCGGCGACGGTCCAGGCGTCGTACTCCACCATGTGCATCTTGAGGCTCCGCTGTCGGTCCTTGATGACCTTGGCCGTGGCGACGACGTGCGGAAGGTAGGAGCCCAGTGCCTCGGCCTCGCCGATGACCACGGTGTGCCGCGACGAGACACGAGCGCGGACGCCCCAAGCCGCCGAAGCGCAGCAGGTCCCCAACCTCGTAGGGCAGCCTCACCACGGTCAACGCAGGGCCCACCGATCGCTTGTCCAAATCAGCATCACATTCCACCTAAGCACGCCACGCAGGCAAAACCGCTCATGCTGGACGCCACGTAGGCAAAACCGCCCTAGGGGGTAATTTAGACGGTATGTCAAAGTTTAGGTTATTGGTTAGACGGTTTTAAAGTTAATGGAAAGGAGTAGTCACAGCCCCTATAGTTCGGGGGGTTAAGTAGACTTTTTCGTTTTCAAAAACAAACGAGGCGAAAATCAGAACACTTCTTCTGTTGGTCTGCGTCAGGATGTGCACGTAGTATATTTTATTAGACACATGTCGTAAGGTTATATACATCTAGATGGTTCACCCACCCACCGTGTGTTTCATGAAATTGACACAAGGTGATGATACATTTGTCAACGGTAATCGTCATCGAATCCTCGTTCTTATAATTTCCACATTTTTTGTTTTGTTTGCTTTTTTATTTTGTCAAACCAGGGTGACAAAATCATATGACGTGTGGTTTAATTTCTTGAGATCGCCATAAACTAGTCTAATGTTGCTTATTTTTTTTTTTTTGAAGAATTAACGATGCTTAATTATTCACCGCACAGATGATATATATAGACTGTGTAGTCGAACACCAAATGCTTAATTATATATGTCTAGCTATTATACCACAACTCTTATAAGTAGTTATAAAATTAGTAACTTTTACGTATCAAGTCACATAGAGTAGAGCTTTATATCAAAGTGATATATCAAAATTTCAGAGCCCAATGACATCTACAACATATTTATAATTTTACAAAGTACTAAAATTATGTTTAAATTTCTTAGATTCTGAAATTTTAAAATTTAGAATCTTCAATCCACATGCATAATTCTATTATTATTATTATTTTTATCTAAAATCATTTAGAGTCCAAAAAAATTTTCATATATTTCTAAATTTCAAATTTGAAAATTGAACCGAAGTCATTTAAATGTTTAAATTTATAAATCAAATATATAAAATAAATGTTTAGGACTATCAACAACTACAGTACAAATTTATTGATCTAATATAATTAGTTGATAAATATAACGTTTTTATATATCATACATTAATATGACAGGCCAGCTGATTTTAGCTAATTTAATAGTATTTTGTAAGAAAAAATAATTAAGTCGAAACAAGCTTAAACAAGAACAACCGGAGAGCGGGAGCCCGACGTTACGAGCTGTAACTATCCAAGTAGTAGTAGTAGTTAGCGGCTGCGGCCATGCGCCAATGTGCGTTAGAAGCTTAAACTAGCAAGCTTCCAATTCGACGACGACGCACACCCCCATGATGTGCATGTGCCTGCCACACATTGGCTGATTTAGCTCAACACATCGTCGTCGTCGTTAATATCGTGACATTGGCATGTTCTCTAGCCGCGTGTGGTTTCATTGTTTGATTGAAATTTGCTACCTAGTATAGTAGGTAGATGTTAGAAGTATTAGTTGTCTACACTTTGTAACAAATGTTTGTCACGATGAGATGGCGTGCGGTGATGGATGTTGTGTAGCGTCTAGGTTCATGGTTTGTTGTACAAGATATAGTTTGTTGTATCTCCTAGATTGTAGCTCAAGTAGATCATCACCGCATGCCAATATGTAACAAACTTGTAAGCCACGGTGGAGGCGTTTTTCCATCTCATATAAACATGTAGCCGAGCACCGGAGAAGGGTGTCTCGTTAACCCAACTTACTCAACATTTTTACATGGTATCCAGAGCCAAACTCCTCACGGATCGTGATGGCTTCCGCTTCTTCTTCCTCCACGCAATTTCTTCCGTCTTCACTCGGTATCTTCCTCCCGCCTCCGAGCAAGAAGCTAACCCAGCGGCAACCATGTGCTGTGGAAGGCTCAAGTGATGTCGGCCATCAAGGGAGCTCGCCTAGCTGGGCTCATCGATCCAGCTGCCAAGCCACCGGCGATGTTCCTCCCTCCCAAGGCGGATGCCGGGAAAAGCAGATCCAAACAAGCCCGACGAGAAGCACGAAGATCCTGTGGTGAATCCCGAAAGTACGAGACATGGATGGCAAAGGACCAAACGGTTCTCTCCTACCTCCTGTCCAATCTCGGGAAGGAGATCCTCTCCCAAGTCACAATGAAGACGACGGCGGCCACGACATGGGCGGCCATTGAAGGGATGTTCGCATCTCAGAGTCGTGCCAGGATCATCGCCACAAGGATGGCGCTGGCAACCAGTACCAAGGGTACTATGTCCATCGGGGACTACTTCACCAAGATGAAAGGGCTGGCGGACGATATGGCGTCTGCCGGCAAGAAGCTTGAAGATGACGAGTTGATCTCGTACATACTCACGGGCCTGGGAGAAGACTTCGAGTCTGTGGTCTCGGCAGTCTCAGTTAGGGTCGAACCCATCACCTTGGGGGAACTCTACACCCAGCTCGTTGGCTTGGAGCAACGTCATGAGCTCCGTGGCGGTGGTAGCGGCGGCAACATGTCGTCTGCAAATCTGGTGACCAAGGGTGGCGGCCGCGGTGGCGGCAACACCGCCAACCGGGAGCGGCGGCAACAACACCAATCCCAGCGGTGGGCGGGGTGGTTTCTCCCACGGCGGTGGTTGCGGTGGGAGATCAGGAGCTCATCCACCTGGCAAGAACTTCCAGCCTGGCGTCTATTGCCAGATTTGTGGTAAGGAAGGTCATCCGGCTCATCGCTGTTTTAAACGTTTTGATTCATCTCGTGAATGGGCCGCCGTTGAAATCTGTCTCTTCGCCACCACTTAGTCGCGGAGTCGACTCCAACTGGTACATGGACACGGGAGCTACCGACCACATCACCGGGAGACCTTGAAAGGCTCACGGTGAGGGACAAGTATCACGGCGGTGATCGGTGCACACCGCCAACGGCACGTATATGGAGATTTGTCATGTTGGGCATGCATCTTTGCACTCTCCCACCAGCAAAATTCATCTAAAAAATGTTCTTCATGTTCCTAGCACTAGCAAGAATCTCGTTTCAGTAAATCGTCTTGTTAAAGACAATCGAGCTTTCCTAGAATTTCACCCCGATCGTTTTGTTGTCAAGGAACAGAAGACGAGGAGAACACTCCTCCAAGGTCCATGTGAAGGGGGCCTCTATCCCGTCCACCCTACACCACCTAGCGTCCAAAAGAATAAAGAAGCTCATGTTGCATTCAAGCCGACCGCCTCCATATGGCATCACCGGGCTTGGCCATCTTCTTTGCTCGGTCGTCGATCGTGTCCTTCGTAGTCATAATTTGAGTTTTTCTAGAGATTTGAGCAATAAACATGTATGCGACTCGTGTCAAAAGGGTAAGAGTCACCAATTACCCTATCCTAGGTCTACCGAAGGTGTCGCCTAGACCTTTGGAACTCATTTTCTTAGATGTTTGGGGCCGTGCTACCTCATCTGTGGGTCGCTATACATATTATGTTTCCTTTATTGATGATTACTCTAAATTCACTTGGATCTATATGCTAAAGCACAAATCTGAAGTTTTCCGTTGCTTTACTGAATTCCAACAATTAGTTGAGCGCCAATTTAACCAAAAAATCTTGGATGTACAAACCGACTGGGGTGGTGAGTACAGATCACTCAATTCCTTTTTTCAGCGTATAGGCATAGCTCATCACATTTCATGTCCCCATGCTCACCAAAGAAAACGGCCGAACGAAAACATAGACACATCGTTGAAATGGGTCTTACTCTTCTTGCTCATGCATCAATGCCATTGAAGTTTTGGGATGAGGCATTCTTAGTCTATTTGTTTTCATCATTAACAGGCTACCCACCACGGTACTCAATAATAGTACTCCATTTCGGCAACTCTATGGCCATGACCCGGATTATACGTTCCTTAGAACTTTTGGGTGCGCTTGTTGGCCCCATCTTCGCCCCTACAATGACCATAAACTTCAGTTTAGATCCAAACGCTGTGTTTTCTGGGGTACAACAACTCACATAAGGGGTTTAAGTGCCTTGACCCGGCAGAAGGGAGAGTTTACATCTCCAGGGACGTTGTTTTTGATGAGCGTGTCTATCCCTTTGCTGATTTACATCCTAATGCCGGCGCCCGGCTCAGAAAGGAAATCTCTCTTCTTCCCCATGATCTTGTTGATCCATCATCCACCTTTGGGAGTGCACAGATTGCTGACCTTCGTGACTTATCTTCTGTTCCTACTAATACTTGTGCTATTCCTGGTGGATCTGTGATTTGAGCAGGATCAAATTCGGCGTTAATTGGTGAAGAAATAAGCACAAACGGGGGCGTGCACACTCGTCATCACATGTGCCCCCGCCGGCGACAGGACGGAGCTCGAGGATGATCGAGGCGGACACCGTCGGCTCGCCCCCGCATATCGACCTCGGGATCGAGCTCCGAGTCTCCGGCGCCTCGGCCGGGATCCATCCGGCCCGGATCACGCGGGCGGTGGCGATCTTGCCGGCCCGGATCTTCTTGGCGGGCCGTCTCCGTCTCAAGCTGTTTCCAACCGTGTTGTTGCACACAGCGATCCGGGCACCGGCACCAGCTCCCATGCAGCAGGTGGATCAGATTTGCTAGGATCCGATGTGGAAGGTTCCGGTGTGGATACATCTGTGCCTCCGAGTTCCTCTACGACATCGGCTCAAGTCTCAAGACCGGTCACACGATCTCAGCGTGGCATTGTGAAACCAAAAGAGTACACGGGCGGGATGTCGGGTGGGGATGAGCTCCACGGTATCTAGTGGTGAACCGAGCACGGTCAGTGAAGCACTGAAAAACACCAACTGGACTCAAGCCATGCAAGAGGAGCACCAAGCCTTACTTCGGAACAATACCTGGCATTTGGTTCCTAAGCCTAAAGGTAAAAATATAATTGGGTGCAAATGGGTCTATAAGATCAAGAGAAACGCAGATGGCAAGATTGATCGTTATAAGGCCCGCCTAGTTGCGAAAGGCTTTAAGCGGCAATATGGCATAGATTATGAAGAAACATTCAGTCCGGTTGTAAAAGCAGCTACAATTCGATTGATCCTGTCAATTGCGGTGTCACAAGGATGGTCACTTCGCCAGCTTGACGTACAAAATGCCTTTCTCCATGGAGATCTCACCGAAGAGGTATATATGTATCAACCGCCTGGCTTTTCTGATCCAACTCACCCATCGTATGTATGCAAGTTGAACAAGGCTCTTTATGGCCTCAAGCAAGCTCCTAGGGAGTGGTATGCCAAGCTTTGTGAAAAGTTGATCCAGCTGGGGTTCAAACCGTCCAAGGCAGATACATCCTTATTCTACTTCAGAGAAGGTAACCTTGTGATGTTTGTTTTAGTTTATGTGGATGACATTATTGTGGCCAGCTCGGTTCCTCGTGCCACAGATTTGCTGTTGCGAAATTTGCAGCATGATTTTGCACTCAAAGATCTTGGGAATCTCCACTATTTTCTGGGGCTTGAGGTAAAACGCAACAGTGATCATCTACTACTTAGTCAGCAACGTTATGCATCTGACGTGTTAGCTCGATCTGGTATGTCGAATTGCAAACCTGTGGACACTCCATTACCGAGCACACAGAAGTTTAGTATTCGTGATGGTGATCCTCTTGGGCCAGAAGATTCCACGAAGTACCGGAGTTTAGTAGGAGCATTACAATACCTTACTCTTACTCGCCCTGATATATGTTTTGGTGTTAACAAAGTTTGTCGGGTTTCTTCATGCTCCTTGTACAGTCCATTGGGTAGCAGCGAAACGGATCCTTCGGTACATCAAAGGGACTTTGGATCTTGGACTACGCATTGGTAAATCCTCCTCAGCTATCGTCAGTGCCTTCTCTGATGCCGACTGGGCCGGCTGTGTTGATGATCGGCGTTCCACTGGTGGTTTTGCTGTTTACTTTGGGAGTAATCTCGTGTCATGGACAGCTCGAAGCAAGCGACCGTCTCTCGGTCTAGCACGAAGCTGAATACAAAGCTCTCGCTAATGCAGCAGCTGAGATGATGTGGGTGAAAAGCTGTTGCGAGAGCTAAGAATACTGCACTCTCCAGGTTGCTCGGCTTTGGTGTGACAACTTGGGCGCTAAGTACCTCTCCACTAATCCTGTTTTTCATGCACGCACAAAGCATATTGAAATTGACTTTCATTTTGTTCGTGAGCAAGTTGCTAGCAAAGTGCTTGATATCAGGTTTATAAACACCGGCGATCAGGTGGCGGACGGCTTCACCAAGGCGTTGCCGGTTGCTAAGCTAGTTGAGTTTAGGCGCAATCTCAACCTCCATAGTGGCTGAGATTGAGGAGGGGTGTTAGAAGTATTAGTTGTCTACACTTTGTAACAAATGTTTGTCACGATGAGATGGCGTGCGGTGATGGATGTTGTGTAGCGTCTAGGTTCATGGTTTGTTGTACAAGATATAGTTTGTTGTATCTCCTAGATTGTAGCTCAAGTAGATCATCACCGCATGCCAATATGTAACAAACTTGTAAGCCACGGTGGAGGCGTTTTTCCATCTCATATAAACACGCAGCCGAGCACCGGAGAAGGGTGTCTCGTTAACCCAACTTACTCAACATTTTTACAGTAGAAATCTAAGAATGGGAAATTTCCATGTGTTTTTTCCTCTGGGGAAATTTGGAGAAGTTGTAATTCAAGGATTTTCTATAAAAAAAACATAGCTCTAAAAATTTGCTACAAATTTGGTTTTAAAACATAGCTCTTTTTAAAGGATTTGGGTAACCAAGTTTAACCACTCCTCTTATTCATTTCTCTACCAGACGAAGAATTGACCAATATAAAAGTTATAGATCTTGGTGTACGAGAAATAACACAAGTCATACAAACACAATAATAATAGTAAACATTACCGTACAATAAACCACATATACATTAACAAATATCTTACAACAAAACTACATATACGATAACTCGCTAGGTCATATCGTTGAGCCTTGTTGAGCCTCCAAATCTATCATATATATAGAGGATCATTCGTCAGCCTAGTTTACTTATATTTCTTGATGGATCGTTGAAACAACTGACCAGCTGAAGGAAGAGCTATGGGCGGAGAAACACTTGCCGAGTGTTCCTCTTTTTGCCTTTCATCACACCACTTCGGAAGAGTTCCGGGTGGAGAAAGCACTGGGGCCACCAATAGACGCGTTGAGCTCTGCGGACACCACCACTGTCTTTCGTGGTCGTCGAATGCGCCATCTTCTCCACGGAATCCACCATCTGCAACTTTGGGGATCACATCTTCATCCATCTGTTGCAGACCAACCACCTCGTGATGTTCAGAGAGCTTGTTGGGTAGGTACCTTCGCGAGGCATGCCAGACAAGCTCAAGAACATCAGCAGCAGCTGCACGATTTGGATTTGATTTCTCAGTTGGCATGACGATGTAGAAGTGGGCGCATGCCAGCAGGATTGGATCTTGCAGTCTGCCACCGGAACATCATCCAAGCAGCAGCCCCGTCGACGCCGATGGCTTTACTCTTGTTGTAAGCCGTCGGCGTAGACGGCGCCAGGCTCCGCGCCACCCTCGTCGCCGACGGTCGGTGCCGAGTTCACTCGTCGGGCTCTGCTTCAACTGCTTGACGGGGGTCACGTCGCCGCCCAGTGCACCTCCCCGTCACGTTGCCTTTTCTGCCTCGGCACGAGGCACCGGGCCAAGGATTGCAAGCAGCGGCGTCACCATCGTCCTCCTCAGCGCCCTTCAACGAGCCGCGCGCAGGCACACCCACGCCGTGGCGTCGTCAATGGTGGCAATGGCCACGGGGCTCCTGCAGCGGCGAATCTGCACACGGCTCCAATCCTTATTGGGGCCATTCTCTGTCCGACCCCCTCGACATCGACGACGCAGGCACCATCGTCGACGCTGGCACCTCTGGGGGCGTCCCCCGTGGCGGCGCCGCGCGTGTCTGTGGGGGCGCGGTTGCGCGTCCGCCCGTCGGACGGGCCCGGCGGCGCCAGCGCCGGCGCAAGCTTTCGAGGGAGATCAGCCTGCGTCACCAACATTGATGCCGTGAGACCCGCTGACGCTTTTTGCGTGCGTGGGTGGGACGTGTTGTTTGGGTTGACCGATGCTAGAGGGAGCTTGCGGCCTCCTTAGTCGCGGCGCCCATCTACCCTGCTGGAGATCCACCGGGCGGGTGGATCCCCCTTCGCCACTACGCGTGTCTGACAGCTCGGCCGGCGGATGCGATTGAGCGGGCGGTGAGGTCGCCGTGTCGGGGCGACACGCATCCCCTTCGGCTCCTGCCCAAGGTCGGGGCGTCGACGTCCGAGCGCCGGTCAGGTGGGGCTGCTGCCCACTCGGTGCCGCCTCGGCGTCTTCCGGTGATGAGGCTAACACCGTCCAGCCGCGCCGGCGTCCTGCAGCAAGAGATCGGCTTCGGTTGTGTGCCGCTGCCTTCGCGCTTTGATCAAGTCGGGGCGGCGCTGCGGCCGGTCGCGCAAGCCTCCAAAGATCTACCTGCCCGCGCAGCGCCCCGTGTCGCGTCGCAGCCTAGGGCGGCTAATGCGACTCTACAGGCCCAGAATCTTTTGCTTCGAAAGTTGGGCGTCGTAGTGGAGGCCGGCGTGGCTCAGCTGCCATCGAGGAGAAGGTCGGGGGCGTCTTCGGGAAAGGGGTGTGTCGCGGGCTAAGCGGCGCCGCTTTGAGACTCTTCTCAATGGAGCTTTCGACATCTCCACCCTGGACCTCAACACCGAGGGCCTAGACGACGAGGTCGCCTAGCGTAGCTAGTGTCGGGGTGTTTGGTCGTAAACCTGTCAAGATGTAATCCTTCGTAGTGTATCCGGTGGTTGTTGAGTCCGCCCCCGTGTCGTTTGGTTACCGTCGCATCTTGTTGTTTGAATTTTATTCTGCTTAATGAAAAACAGCAACGGCGTGGTCACAAAAAAAAAAAAAAGCCCTGGATTTGGATTTGGTGCGAAGCCGTAACGATGACTGTTCTGGATACCACGAACAAAGCGCAGATACAGCGGTGATGGAGCAGGAGAGCTTCGTCCGTGCAAGGCCATTTCAGCAACGAGTTCCTTCATGGCGGCACGGGCGGTGCAGAACTGGGATGGCAGGAGATCTTTGGTGCTCATAGCGATTCTCATGAAATCCACAGAATCAGATAGGTAGAAAGCCACCATCATCTTCAAACTCTTCTCCCAGGCCACGTCGTGGTCACAGGACATCCATAGACATGCTATTTTAGATGTGTTACCTTCGTCGACGTCATGCGCCTCCTCAAGCCACCATGGCTGAAGCAAGAGAACAGCGGTGCCGCGCCGTATCCGTAGGGATTGCTCCACTGCTTCTCCAGCGTCTAACGAGCGAGCGAGCGATGGAAGGGACGACGACAATGGCAAGCTCCTTGCGCCTGAGCGGCCGCCATGCTCGACGAACTTGATGAACTCGCTGCCATGATCGGCAAACCTCTCGAACCTCTTCACCGTCGCCATACTCAGCTCTTCGGTGTCATAGACAAAAGGCACAAAAGCTTAGCTGCTCGAGAAATGCCCAGCTGCCACCAGATGGACTTTTTGTTGCTCTTCAAGATTTGTTTCTTGTGGAAACGCAGGACACCCTTGCCTTCCTTGGCGACACGCTTCAGCTTGGCCTTCCAGCGGATTAACGGCCGGTGTGCGAGAGAGGTGAATAAGCTTGGGACACGGCAAGGACAGTTTGGAGCTTAAGCACGGCCATTTCCAATCTCTCCACTTTGTGCTCGTGGCTGATGATCTCCGTATCTCCATCTTCGCCTGATAGAAGCGAAGAGAGTTTACACGTGGCCTCATCGACAACAATAGAAGAGATAATTTCTGCCATGTATATTGTCTCTGGAGTAATGATGTTAGTGTGGAATTTTGGGATCGATGTTCTTGAAGATGAACAAAGCGTCTGTACCAGAGAGTTTTGCATAGTACACCTTACATAGCATCGTTGTATGTCTCTGTCGATACAGTCTGACTATGTCAATGTTTACATGCTAACTACAATGACTTCTGTTACAACAATGATGACTTATGCTAACTAAATTAAACACAAATAATGTACTTATTGACAATTCAAAGTTTACATACTACTACAAGTGAGACACAATGACTTCTCATAGAAAAGTGTGGCAGCAAATTAAAGACTCCTTTCTGTTTTTATTATTATATATATTACAAGACGTGGCCACTCGAAGCGAGACACAGTGACAGGCCGCTACACCACAACAAAACCAAGCAACTCTAAAGTTTTTTTTTTTCTAAAAATCGTTTAGAGTCCCAAATATTTCTTTTTAATTTCTTGTGTTTCTCAATTTTAAATCTAAAAATTGAACCTTAATCATTTCAAATTTTATACTTACGAATCTAAGAAATTAAAATAAATGTTCACGACTCTAAATGATTCTCGACAAAATGTATTATCAACTACACAGTACAAATTTATAGATTTAATTGACAACTACAACCCTTTTATAGCCTATCAACACATACATCAATGTCTGAGGTCAGCATCACGGGTTTCTACTTTCTAGAGAGGAGCAGAGAGACGTTACGCGCTGTAATTACTATCAATAGTACTCCCTCCATACTCATAAAACTTGATGTGTAGGATAACGACACAGTCTTCAAAACACAAGTTTAACCTCATGTTATTCTAAAAATATTTATGAACAAAATGATATATGTATACTTTTATGAAAGTATTTTTCAAGACAAATCTATTCATATAGTTTTTATACAACAACTTAAAAGTTATGGATGATTTATATTTTTAATGTTTGACTCAAATCTTCTCCAAAACGTAAGTTTATGAATATGAAGGGAGTAGTAGTTAGCTGCTGAGGCCCAGCGTCATCGTGCGTTAGAAGCTACTGTATAGCAAGCTTCAATTCGACGACGACGCACACCCCATGATGTGCTTATGTCGTCGTCAATCGTGACACTTCTACAAGTTCCCAATTATCTAGCCGCGTGTGGTTTCGTTCTTTGATTGAAATTTGCTACCTAGTAGAGGTAGAGAAATCTAAGAAAAGTAAAATTAATTTCCTTGTGTTTTTTTTCCCCGGGGAATTTGGAGAATTTGTAACTATTTTCTAGACTCTACTAAATCTAGCTAGCTAGAAGCCTTGTGTTTTTCTTACCCGAGAAATCTAGAAAAAAATTCTTCTTATTAATTACTCGACATTACTACGAAAACAATCCGTGAAATGGTGTGCACGCAATAAGTTTGGATATTCTATCTTTATCCTTAAATTTTTATTTACTTACTTTAGTGTATCCATGTCTTGGGTATTATTTTCCTAGGTATTGTCCCCTAGACTTATTGTGAAACCGGATATATTTTCTTTATTATTATTACGGAATTTCTGTTAAAAAAAAAGGCCATGCATTGCTGGTTTGACCATATTGGATTGATTTGCTCAGTCCCCAGTCCCAGTCTCATCTCTACAATCCTCCTACCGGCCCACTAAACAAGGCCCTCAACATGCAGGCGATGCCACGCTACGGGCCACAGCCCACAGCACGCCGCCATCCAAGCCCAGGTATCACAGCCGAGGACTACAATGTTGGGCTTCACCAGCCCTCCGCCACTTCATTTGTTTTTTTCATTTCTTGTACACATCGTTTAGTTTAGATGTTTTTTTGGTTTTGCTCTTTTTGAAATATTTAAGATTCTACAATTTTATACCCAGTAGTAAACAGCAGTATCTTGCTGCTCGGCCCTTCGATAAAAAGTCTGTAGGAGACTTTTAAAAGATATACCACCAGCTCAGCTCTACATTCGTTTCAGTGGCATTTCTCTGAACAGCATTAGCAAAAGAAAGACTGCCGACACCTAGGAGATACGCATAACAGAGCAGAATAGTAGCAAGGCTGCAACTGCATCAGAGTGGATTCATCACTTCATCAGGATGATTTCCAGAAGTCCAGAGTATAGTTTCGAAACGAAAGATGTTGACCACCACAGTTTAAACCGCTGTCGAACGACACACAGCCAAAGCGTCAGTTTTGTTCTCAGCCAGAAATTTGGTTTACTTCCAGTTCCAGACCTGCACCGACATCTTTGGGTAGAGGGAGTATGAACTTCCTAATGTTTCTACTATAACTTCTCACAAATCTAGATCGAGCTGATGATGTTCCAGCCATGCGTCCATAAAACTCACCAATATGTCTCCTGATCTAATGTGACTACCTGAGCCATACTCCCACACATCCTATTCTTGTTTGAACGACGACAGCCTACAAAGACAGTACACAACATAACTTGTGTCTGGCACTGTTTCTCCTCTACCAATTTCGGACTGGTATTCTCACGCCTGATGGTGCTGGTCACTGTCTTGACCATTTGAGCCAGCAGCATCAGAAGCCGCAGTCGAGCCGTCAGAGGTTGGGATCAATCTGCAACTTCTCCTCAAGGCCATTCCCTCTCCACCGCCATGTCGGTAGGTTGACCTGACAACTCTGCGCCGGTAACTGAGGCCTCACAAGTCTTGCCTTCAAGCTGAACTCCACTGCAGCAAAAACAAGTGCTGTGAGCTTAGCAGATGAGAGCCAGGCAGGCATGCAACAGAAATGAGAAAATGGAATGGCATTCAGTGAAAGGGGATTATTTGCGTCTGGAGAACTTCTAGATCATCTTTCAAAAAAAAAAAAAAAACTTCTACATGAATCAGTCGTATAATGATGGACTTCAGTGAGAGGGGATTGTGAGCACTATGCAGCTAGCATGAGGAGGTGT
Organism: Hyparrhenia diplandra; assembly: GCA_015847255.1. Lineage (NCBI taxonomy): Eukaryota > Viridiplantae > Streptophyta > Magnoliopsida > Poales > Poaceae > Hyparrhenia > Hyparrhenia diplandra. The sequence goes on along the minus strand of JADLZK010007598.1, from coordinate 144,101 downwards.
AGAAAAATACCAAGTAGCAATGAAGGAAAACAAATGTAACCATTTCTGAAAAGCTAGCAGAAACATTCAGTATTTGTTTAGCAGCTGTACAGCAAACATCTTAGCTGTTAATGCTACTGAACCTTAATGTTAAGGAACAATAGACTTCATTTCTTGCTAATGTTATTTAATATGCCCATTCCCTTTTTAAAAATAGGCACCATAGGATGCTAGCAATTTTTAAAAAAAAAGATACTAGTGCCTTTCAAAAATAGGCGACCCTATTAATGTCAGGTTGTTCACTACATCAGTTGGGTAATCACAGTCAAGAAGATAATCTTTAACTAACTAAAAAAAAAGGTTTAAAGCAGGAAACAATAAACCAGAGTATCATTACCTTTCCTCATTATCCTCACTGATCTTTGGATCAATCTCCAACTTATCCAATTTTGCAGCAAAGTTAGCCTCACTTTCCGCCACACTGATTGCCGGATCAGATGATTCTGTATTCTTTGTTGGGTTCTCAGAACTCTCCCTTCTGTTTGGGGAGACTGAAAGGAATTCCTTGCGTTAGTACTGAACCATTTAATGAAACAACAACAACAATAATAATAATAATGAAAGGAACTCCATATATGTGTAGTAATTTACTCCTACTTTTTATTTTCATCAACTAATGAAACAAAAACAACTAATGAAACAAACAACATAAGTTCATTCTTGTTTATTCCACAGATGGATATCCCCAGTATTATTATTTGGAAAAATGTGAAATTAGCAAAACAATCTTCATCTAGAGCTTTACCTCAACAACATTGCTAGCAGGATTAACAACTTCTTCAATGAATATAGCATCAATATCAGCAGCATTGATCGACTTAGCACCAAGTTCTGGATCTTCAGTCATGCATTTCTTTAATTGTCTCTGCAAACATGGTTGCCATACACAATATGAGCAAACAACTGTATAACCTGAGCTAAGCAATAAAATTCAGAGATAACGAACCCATAGGAATGATCTTGCAAGTTCGAGAATGACTTCACGATAATCCAATGCAGAAGATTTTAGAAACTTATGCCACCCTTCCTGTATTTCAGGAATAGCCTTGGCGAACTGCGATGTAAAGATATACTGAAACATTAGACTCTCACTAATATATAAAGCACAAGTCGTTCAAGAATTCATCTAAGGAAGAAATGCCAAATCGAAGTCATGCATGGGGCGTCACTTAAAATTGACAAACCTCTGTAGTAGATCTATCTGTAGGTAGAGTCTTCATTTTGTCCTTTATGCTTTCAAGCAGCATACGCCCTTTCTCACACTTGTTTTCTCGCGTTTCAGGAAATGGCTTTGGCCGTACTCCACTTGAAGGTGCATAGAACAACCATTTGAACACCTCGCTGCTCTTGTTGAAGCATACCATCACGTCCTGCTGTTCTGAATCTGAACCTTCACAAAATGTCACCCCATCCAGAGAATCATCACTCTCCAATGCTTCATCACTCAGTTTCTGATCCAATACTGACTGAAGCCGCGGCAGGACTGCCCTTGGGTGCCTGCTGCACATGTGTGACAACAGCAATCCAGTGTCCATGAACTTCTTGCGATCACAAACTGGGCAAATCCAGAACCTCCATGACTTGTGCTCCTTGACAAAGCTCCGCACATCAGACATGGTGAACGCATACGACCGATCAACCTTGAGGTACTCATCCTGCAGCACACCAAGCCTGACCTGTAGGAAGCTCTCACGCTGCGTCTCGCTGCTCATGGAGTCCCAGTAATCGCTGGCCAGCATCAGGATCTTGTTGATCAGCTCGTGGAACTCGCATGCCAGCGAGACCAGCCTGGTGCCACGGTTCTCCCCGCTGATCGACCCAACCGGGATGCAGTCCTGCTGCGGGTCATCGGGCTCCTTCATCTCCAGCGCGCGGCGGCACTCCGTCTCGGCCGCGTCGTACTCGCCCAGGACGAAGAGGAGCTTGGCGTGGAAGGCAGCGATGACGACCGACTTGGGGTAGTCCGCGCGGCGCGCTCGGTGATGGCGAGGGTGCGGCGCAGGAACGGGCGCTTGTCGATGGCCGCGTCGAGGCTGCGCGCGAACTCCAGGTCCATGAACGCGGCGAGGTACTGCGCGCGGCCCAGGTTGCGGAAGGTCTCGGCGACGAGCCTGGCACGCTTGCGCCCTTCCGCGGCGCCGAGCTTCCTGCCGGCGTCGAGCACGTGGTGGATCGCGATCGGGACGAGCTCCTCGACCGTCAAGCGGGCGTAGGAGGCGCGGGCACGGTCCCCGGCCTCCTCCACCCTCTCGGTCGCGAAGTCCGGGTAGCGCTCGTGCTCGTAGCCCTCGAACATGCCGTAGGACGCGTTGTGGAGGGCCGGGTCGGACGGCCGCGGGATGCGCTGCGCGCGGAGGTACTCGTTCTCGGCGTCCTTGAACATCCGGGAGGCCGCGAAGGCGTCGCCGAGCGCGGCGGCGATGTCGACGCAGTCGGGGGCCAGGCGGCGCGCCTCGGCGAGCGCGTCGCGGGAGATGCGGAGGTGCGGCGTCGCCGCGGCCTTCCTGGCCTCCGCGGTGCCGTCGCCGCGCGCCGCGCGCACGGCGGCGGCGTAGTGGAGCTCGCCCAGCAGGCGGTGCGTGACCGCCAGTCCCCGGTGCGCGAGCATCAGGTCGCGGGCGCGGTCCAGCGCCTCGTGGATGTGGCCGTCGCGGTCCAGGAGCAGCACCTCCGTGGCCGCGGCGCGGACGGCCTCCGCGTCCGCTTCGACGTCGGCCATCTCGCTCGGAAGGCGGCGTACGTGGAGCGCGCTGGGGGTGTTCGGGAAAATGCCGCGGCGAGGTCCGGGCGGCGGAGCGGGGTTTGTTCGGGTTTTGGAGAGGAGGTGCGGTGGACGGGGGTTTTATAGTGACGCCGTGGAAGAGGGTGGTGGGGCCCGGCGGGCGGTGGCCGCCGCGTGAGGTTTGCTGCTGCTCGTGCTCACGAGATTTTGGTCGACGAAGATGTTGATGCTGTGAAGGGGTTTGGTTTGTTGTGATTCAATTGCAATTGGACCCACCGGTCAGTGAGCTTACTTTGGAGGCTAGGGGTTCTTAGAACAAGTGGGAGGTTTTTTTTTCAATTGGGGAGAAGTGGTTTATATTATTTGTAGATAACTTACTTGTACAACAATGGAAAAAAAAATTATAGGAGTAATCTGGATCTGTTTTAGAAGATGAGATTATTTGATCAAATGCTATAAGTTAAAAATCCATGTGGAGGCCTCCCCACTAATTCGGTCAAAAAGAATCTATGTGGGGTCCTCGCTTTTCGATGTGCAGTTGGCATCTATCCCATCCTTTTCTACGCGCGGTTGGTACCGAGCCTCGCCGATTGTGTCTCATTGGCCAGCCAAAACAAGCGTAATCATTTTTGCTTGCCCGATGTCCCGTGTTGTATGAGCTGTACAACATAGCTGCGTAACAAAAATTGGGTAAGAGGCGTGACTCCCGCGAGCGTTACCTACTTTTGTTGAACCGTTTTGGCGACGAAGCAGAAATAATCGTGGTCATGTTGTGGAGTGTAGTAGGTGATGCCATTACGCAAGTGGGATTTGATCACATCTGTTGTGGTTGAATCATGTTTGACGCTTACATTGATTTCTCGTATTATCTAAACAAAAGATAGTTTGTGCTTTTTATGGTAACGCTAAAAGTTGTGTAGGCTACGGAAATTTTGTAGTGAATTAACTAAATCTTATGGAGAACTTTTGATAAACCTTTTTTTTAGCAATGAGGCAGATTGACATGAATATCTTGTTATTTAGTGTAGGAACATAGGTGATGCTTTATGTATAAGGGACCTTGCTTATAAATCTAGCTAGATAGATTTCCCGCACTTGCCCCAGCTATATAGTTTGTGCATTTAGTGGTTCTAAAGTTGTGTGTGCTTACTAAAACTTTAGTATTGTCGTAAATGAGCATTGAATCTTGTATGTGTTGTCAACTTCTGGTAAGCCTTTTGTGAGCAATGAAGCAAACATGAATTGTCCTCCTTTTTAGGCTACTACTGGCATGCATGAGATTGTTTACATTAGTGGGTTTGCTCACATTTTATGGGATTCATTCATGTTCATTTTGCTTGCATGTATTTCTGCACTTCTAACTATATGGTGCGCTTTGGTAGTGCTAAACTTGTGTGGCCTATCAACATTTGGTAGGCAAGGCACTCATGGATCCTTTCAATCTTTTGTTATATCTTTGTTTGAACAATGAAACAAGTATAAATAGGAGCATTCGAAGACGAGATTATATAATCAAATCCTAAAAGTTACAAAACTATGTGGGGTCCACCTTTCAATGTGGAGTTGTCATCTATCCCATCCTTCGTATGCGCAGCTTTACCCGGCCTTGTCAATTGTGTTCGTTGGCAACCAAAACAAGCATAATCATTTTTGCTTGCCCGATGTCCTGTGGTTTGCATGAGTCTGTACAAAGATAGTTGAGGTAACAAAACTTGGCAAGACACGTGACTCTCTCTCAAGCGTTACCTACTTTTGCTGAACCGTTTTAGCGATGAAGCGCAACAATAATCGTGATCTTGTTGTGGAGTGTAGGTGATGCCATTATGCAAGTGGGATTTGATCACATTTGCGGAGGTTGAATCAAGTTACAACGCTTACTTTGATGTCCATATTATTTTAAGTGGTATAATTTGTGCTTTTTATGGTAATCCTAAAGTTTTTTTTTTTTTGAACGAATACCGTGGGGGCAAAGCCCCCAATGGCATGGTAATGCTAAAGTTGTGTAGGCTAGCGAAATTTCATAGTGAACTAACTAAATCTCATGAAGAACTTTTGACAAGTCTTTTTTTAGCAATGAGGCATACATGTAGGAGCGTCGGTGATGCATTTATGTATACAAACCTTGCTAGTATGGAGGTTGCATCGTATAAATTTAGCTTGTGATAATATGGTATTTGTTTTAAGGCCACTCGGAGGAGGTTTCACTTTGTTGTTTTTCAAGACTGTCATGTCATATTGAATGAAATGAAACTTGGATGAAACACCCTCTCAATGCAAAATTTCATTCTAGAGTTTCATCCGCATTTAATTCCATGACTCAAAAGATAGATGGTAATCATATTAGCAGAGTGTTATCTAGATGACACTCATTTCTTCTCTCTCCCTCTTTAATACACTATCATGTCATAAAAAATGCCTACATGGCAATCCATTTAATGCAAATAAAACTCAAATGACACTCCGATTGAGACCGACTTAAAGTTGTGTGAGGTATATATTTTGTGCATTTAGTGGTTCTAAAGTCGTGTGTGGTTACCAAAATTTTAGTAGTGACATAAATGGCATTGAATCTTGTATGCATAGTCAACTTCTGTACCTCTATTTGTGAGCAATGAAGCAAACATTTGTTCTCCTATTAGGCTATTACTCACATGCATGAGATTGTTTGCATTAGTGGGTTTGCTCACATTTCATGGGATTCATTCATGTTCATTTTGCTTGCATGGATTTATGTACTTATAGCTATATGGTGTGCTAAACTTGTGTGGCCTATCAAAATTTGGTTGGCAAGGCACTTGTGGATGCTTTCAATCTTTGGATATATCTTTGTATGAACAATGAAACAAGTATGAATAGGAGTATTCAAAAAATGAGATTATACAATCAAATCCTAAAAGTTAAAAAGACTATGGGGTCCACCTTTCAATATGGAGTTGTCATCTATCCCATCCTTTTATGTGCCGTTGTTACCTAGCCTTGTCAATTGGGTCCGTTGGCCCGGCCAAAACAAAGTGTAAACATTTTTTGCTTGCCTGGATGTTTTGCATTGCATGAGTTGTATAACATAGTTGCCGATGCAGTTGGACCGTGCTTCATTTTTTTTTTTCATCCGTTGATCATCCCGGGCTTCTTCTTTCTTGCATCTTCGATTCTTCTCTTCGCTTCTAGGTTGTCAACATATCATCTAAGATCTTCTTTTCGGGCGTTGATCAAATTCTTCTTATTCTAAATAAATCCGTCTGTCATCATACAACCTATTCAACTACAAAGTAAACACTTGCACACTTATTAATTAGTCCAACTTGGTCTTGTTCATCAAACACCAAATTCCAAATTAAATGGGACAAGGGTCCATTTTCCTTACACCTAAAATAAGGGGGTGAAGCATCGTAGACCTAATGTGTGGTGCGGGTTGGGCAACCCTAAGCCAGCCAACCTATCAACCCTTACACATATATATAAAAAAAAAGATAAAAAACAACTAACCTTATTGAGTCCTAGAGACTTACTCTAGAATTGTATTTTCTTTTGACTTTGTTTTAAGATAAACATGTCTAACTTTAATCAAGTCATAAAAAATATTTATAACATCAAATTAATTTCACTAGAGACACCATGAAATAGCTCTTGATAAAACATTTATTTGGTATTGTAGGTGTTAATATGTTCTTTTATAAAATTGATCAAGGTTGACTTAGGATAAATCCAAAACAACATATAATTTGGAAGAGAGAGGATAATATGTAGCTTATACTTGTGTACCGAATTCCTTAGCAAATTTTGGAGTCGAGTATATTGAATTGTGTATGGATTATACCAAACGTATATGAAATGAAAAAATGTTAGACATATCCTTTGTATATAGGCAACGTATCATGTGCAACCAAGCTTCGTGTGCAACCTATTCAACCATCAATTAAAGCCACAAGATCTGGATCCAACGGTGTTTTTCACTTAAACCCCTCCACCTATGCAACCATCAATCAAACCCGTGTGTATCCAAGTGGGAGGGTTTAAGTGAGAAAAAACCCCGAGACGTTGGATCTAGATCCTGTAGTCTTAATTGGTGGTTACATATGTTGCACACGAAGCTTGGTTGCAATGATATATATTCTCGATAATCTTGTTTGAAGGTGCTCTAGATTTCCTATCACGCACACTATATCTAAATTTTTTCTAAAAAAAAGAATCTAAATCTTTTTGGATGTCCTCTAAAAATAACCCTTCTCCCCAAAAAGAAAGGAGAGACCCTTTCGGTTATGCCTTCACCTCCTATTTTAGGTAAATCAGCTTAAACACTTCTACGGAATATGTTGACATGGTTTTAGGGGACTCCATATATATATGAGATATGTTGGAAATGCTCGCTACACCTCTAATATAGAATTTGACAAATTTTCAAGAAACCGAGCTCTAAAGCCTAAAAATCTGAGCTTGAGTTTCACCAAATGGGCCTTAAACATTTAGGATAGCAAGTGTACAAACAAATTTTGTGGCCTCAAATCAGTTGTCGCCTATCCATGTGAATGCTACCACTAATCAAATGAGAAAATATCTGAATACGCAACTATCAAAGGATACCGCTATCCGATCTAACATGGTCGAAAAAAAAGCATTTGGGGTCACAGACTCTATGTCGATACCGATGGAGTAAACACTCCCACGATTACGCAAACCGCAAATACAACCAAATGTCATAAGAATTACCAGGAACAACAAAGAAGCGAAAAAAATAGATATCTCATGCCTCTACTGTCTTGCTTCCATAAATGATCCATTTCTCCTTTTCGAGCAAAGCGAGACATGTTCCTCCTCAAGACAAAGATATCTGATTACAAAGTAAGATTGTATCCCTATCATAATCTGGTCCTATATGATAATATGAGAAGGTGTACAACTCCATGCAGTCAAGGATAATAAATATCAAGGATTAGCAGAGCATTAATTTTTTTTTTCCTCTGCTCTACCATTAAAACTCACAACCTAAAGTATAATGCATGTATGTATGTAGCATTTTAAAAATGAGAACAATGCAGATGTTAAGATTCATGAACAAATAAACCAAGGAACAGATATGAAAAATATGAGGTTCTCTCAAGACATACGGCTGCAGCCGAGTACAATCTTCCTCGGAGGAAAGACTTTAGTATCATAAAGCATATCAAACTTCAATGGAGTGGTTATGTTTATCAAGACTTCCGACATGTTAATGCGGCTATGCTTGTCAACCGCCGTTAAAAACTGCAACAATGGTACAAAACAGAAAGAGAAATAAAAGTTGGTGATGTAGTCATAAAAATAAAAAAAAATGTCAACAAATAATGTTTAGAATTGGAATCAATTTATTTTGAAATCAAAGTTGGGCATCTAATATGAGCCTGTTGTGTTGCCGGAAAAAAAAAAACTAAAAATAAATTTGAAAGCATAAATGGCCTAGGCACTAGGAAGTGGCCTAGCGCCCCGCCCTTAGCACCTAGCGTCTTTTGGAACCTTGGCTGGTTATATAATAGCCACTTTCATACTTGGACTGCATGAACATAGCAACAAATGCACTAAGCTTGTAAATTTTTTTTTTTTTTTTTTTTTTTTTTTGCGATGATAAGCTTGTAAAGTTTATTGCTTTGCCATTCCTTTATAACACAACCAAAATGTATTAATCTAACAAATTGTGAATTGGAGCAAGCAACCGCACCAAATAGCATAAATAAGAGGCTCGGTCGAAGAGAACGCTTAGTCTTGTTCCCACATTGGCGGTTGTCGCTGGCAAACTTAAACCCGCTTGTCCACATCTCTCGGAGGGGACCGAAGCGATTTCATCCGAAAACCAAAAGGCTCCAGTTTTAAAAAATGAACAAAAATCCAACATTGAAATTTATATCCTCAACATGAGGGAAACAAATAAGACATAAACTATTGTTTACCTCCATTTCGAATTGCACCGACATCAACACCGTGGAAAATGTAAGGTAATCCTTTGTTCACGCGGGATTTGTTCGAACAGTGCATTGTTCTCTAATGGGCAAACCAAAAACATTATGTGCTAGACATACAACATCGAAGGATCTTGATGTGTTTATCATTTGGTGTTCAATATTTGCATTGTAAGAATGCAAAGAAGTATGTGACTTATGCAAAGTCTCCAAGATTGTTGATATAATTTCGATGCAATTTTCATACGTTCCTACAACCAAATAAAAAACAATTCAACTAGTTAGCTATAAGCGAGAATCTTAAATGGAACTAATGAAGTGCCCATTAGTACTATGTTATAATATATTCTTCGAGGCATCTGTCTAGTGTCTCTAGCCTAAAAATGGTGGATAATCACCGAAAAGCAAAAAGTCTAGTAGAAAAAAATATAATGTGAAAAATATTCTTTTATGGCGGTTCCACCCAAGAGTAAGTCTAGTAGAAAAAATATAATGTGAAAGGAACAAACCTTCCCAAAAAAGATTATGTTCGTTCAAAATATCACTGAAAAAGCAGTTCCTACATCATGTGGAAAATTAGTGACTCCATAGTCTTTCTCGTTGTCCCATGCTTTAAATGTTTTTTTGCAAAAGACGATAATGCAAAGTGGACCTCAACAAGAAGATGAGGCAAGACAAGTGGCATATCCAGAACCTATCATGGAACTCACTCAAATGCCACAATGCCTGCAATAATATTATTCTTTTCAAGTGGATAAACATCTACATATTAAAATTTTGAAAGAAGAACAAAAATAATTTATACCCGGAGAGTCACATTCAAAAACAATGAGACCCTCAACAAAGGATGTGAAGTACGTAACCTACTCCACTGTCTGTGGAAGAACTTTCAACTTCCAAGGTAGAAAAATTCGAGCTATCTGTAAATGTTACCAATCAGGGTAAGCAAAATAAGCAAGCCATGGATTTATGGTAAAACAACTGAATCTTAAATGACGATAGATCCAATTTAGAATAGACAAGATTAATATTTCTTTACATTCTCACATGGCTTTTAAAATATTTATATAACTTTCTCGTATGGTCTCGCCAAGCAAGTGATGCAAAGCCCCTTTCTGTTGGGTATTTCGATCTCATAGAAATAAGATCAGCAATAGCTAAAACAAATTGAGAGAGATGTTTACAGTTTACGGATTAAGAGAGTGAGGAGTTTTCACGTTCATCTGTCCTGCTGATAGTAAAACCCATGTCTCGAATCGATTAATGGAATTTTGTCTTCGAACGAGATTCCTCATGCAGATTATCTAAACCATCTCCATTATTGACAGCATTTTTATCACCCCATCCTGTGAGTCTTCTCCAGTAGAATTATTCAACTTATCCTGTGAAGACAACCTTGAATACAAGCAACTAATATAATAGAAGACATGCGACCATTAACTGACATAGGCACTACACTAACCCATATATAAGCCCTAATAAGAGGCAAAATGGCAGCACTGTAATCAAATGTACAAACTTCCACGAGCTTGCTCTTTAAACAGCCCACTTCGTTATCTAATAGCAACATCTCAACATCTATAGAATCCACCTGCATGTTTGACAGGAAAAATCTGAACATTGACAGACAAGAATCAAGGAAGGTGAGATGCACTCTTTTGTTTAGTAGTAATATATATGTCAAACTTCCTTCTATTTTCCACTGCCTCAAAGATATAATTTCCTTATATCTGATTGCACTAAACCCACAGTGAGTTATAAATTGAAATATAAGTACCATTAACATGCAAAGTAAGGACCTCCGTAAGGGATAGCCCCTATGATTTTTCTTCTTTGCAGCACACTTCATATCAAATTGTCTGTGCAATAAATCTGATATTCCATATATCGTTTCCAGGACTTCGTTTCCATGATGGACACACTTCTGCCTCAAGCTGGCCCATGGCATCGCAACCTCTTCCAGAGAATTTAACAGCCATCTAAACAGCGCATCCTCCCCGCAAGGATCATCCTTTTTCCTTGAAGCAACAACCTTCTCAGCGTCCAAAGATAACAAGGTCCCGTCTTGAACCAGAGACATGATATCAGAACGACCTCCCTTGTTCTTCCCTTCATTACCCAATGTCCTCACGAATTCCCAGCCTCTGGAAAAATGTTTATAAAGCTGGTCCAATGGTTCAACGAGTCTCTGAATTTCCATGGAATCCAATGAGGTGACACAGGAAGGAATGCAATATGGCAATGGTTTCTTGGACCTGCCTCTCACAAACTTGATGACCTTGTCCATAAGGCTAACAGGGAGAGCCTTATATGTGTTGATACCACAAAAAAGACATTCTTGATCGTGTCCAAGTTCCTTCTTCGCTCTGCGTCTTCTTCTCCCGTCTCAAATGGAGTCCACTTCAAGGAAAAACTGAAGCACTTCGGAATCCAAGGCTGCTCTTTTGGGCATCAATGGCTGCAGCTCTTGGAGTTCATCCATGTACTCGCCCTCGGCGTGTGCCACGAACGAGTTCAAGCGTCCAAGAAAAACCATGTCGCACACAGGGCACAGCCAGTACGCCCATGCCTTTGTGGCCTTGGCAAACTCCACCGCGCATGTGAGCAGATGCACGCCGCCGCCGCCGCCCGTTTGGTCGCAGAGGGACCTCAGGTCGCCGAGGTTCACCGTGAGAAAGCCACGCAGGTCGCGTCGTCGGGTCACCGCCTTCCACGTGGTGGCGTGGCGGCAACAGCACCGCAGCTTCGCCGTCGGCGCCGCCACGCCCACGCCCACGGGTGGCCGTGGCGGCGGTGGGTATCGTGGGCGTGCTCCCCGCGGCCTCGAGGACCTCCACGCCGGGCGCTGACTCGAGGGAGCTCCCGCGCCGCCGCCGCTGCGCTGAGGGGCTCGTTGCCGCCACGAGGGCGGCGCGGCGGGAGGAGGCGGGGCGTGCAGGGCCGGGTCGGTGGGGTCCGCCACTTCGTCGTCGGGCGCGTAGAGGAGCGTGGAGGTGGCGTGGCGGCGATCCCGGCACGGCGGGCGAGCTCGGCGGGCGCTTGGCGGAGCGGTGGGAGTGGGGCGGCCGGGCCCGGATCGTGGACTCGGCCTCCTTCCGTAAGGCGGTGCAGAGTCCTCCCAGGCGCGTTGGTCGGCGGCGGCGCCGCGACACCCCGCCCCTTCGCTCCCGCCGCCCTTCTTGCTCTTGCGGCCCATAGGAGTGTCCGTGTGTGGTTTGGGGGCAATGGCAATGCCGGGCGGCAAAGACGATCACCACACATGACGGCGGCGAAGCGAGGCGGTGTCACAACTTCGAGGTAGGGACCGCAGTGTGGGACCCACTCATCGGCGTTACATGACTTTTGGTCCCGGTCTCGTAGATAAGCCCGGGCACTACTACTGAAACAGGCACATTAGGGCGGCTAAAGATGCACATTAGGGGTGGCTCCTCCGGCCGCCCCTAATAAAACACCCCTAATGTGGTTCCACATTAGGGGCGGTTATCGTGAGCCGCCCCTAAAGTGAACACACGTCGGCGGCTCTGTTTGAACCGCCCCTAATGTGAATCGCAGATTTCGCATTTTCAAAATTCAAAAAAAAAAAATAACAAAATTTTTTTTTTAATCGAGGTAGGACCCCACCCGGCTAGCCACCCACATCCCCTACACATGGTGATTTTTTTTCAGGCTTTTTGCAAATGTTGCAAAATCCAAGATTCGAACCCATGACCTCGAGCTCGTCGTGACCCTTCCCTCCACTACGCTACACACTTGTATGTGTCCATATCCCATTCCGCGTCCCTCATATATTATACAAATCAAAGTGTAAATTGACTATTTGAGGCCCTAAACGGATTCAAACTAAAAGTGTTCAACTACAAAGTTTCATAACTTTTCGAGATCTACATTTCATATTTAGGAAGTTTTTCCGTCCGAGGTCGTTCAAAATTTGAATTTCAAATTTGAGACATTTGAACACAATTTTTGCATGACTAGATGATTTCGAACTAAAAAGTGGTCAACTACAAAGTTTCATAACTTTTCGAGATCTACATTCCATATTTAGGAAGTGTTTCCATTCGAGGTCGTTTTACGAAATTTGAATTTCAAATTTGAGACATTTGAACACAATTTTTGCATGACTAGATGATTTCGAACTAAAAAGTGGTCAACTACAAAATTTCATAACTTTTCGAGATCTACATTTCATATTTAGGAAGTTTTTTCGTCCGAGGTCGCTTTTACGAAATTTTAATTTTTAGTGTCTTATTTTAAAAAATTCGAACCCACTATAAGGGTGGCTCAATATAGAGCCACCCCTATTGTGAACCACGGTGAGGGGCAGCTGGTGATTGAACCGCCCACGATACTTGATAGGGGCGGCTCGTAACATCAGGCCGCCCCTAATGTGACCTCACTAGGGCGGTTTGTTCCCACCGGGATTTACACTTTTACACATTAGGGCGCTCAAAGTATGAGCCACCCCTAATCAAAATGGCAGCCACCCTCTTAGTAGGCTTTTGTAGTAGTGGGGCAAAATATCCGGTACTCATTACCCGTACCGAACTAACCGAATCGAACCCGAATTACCCGATCCCAAATTCGGTAGCGATTTCTATTACCGAAATTAGTTTGGGTAGTTCGGGTAATACATTCCGGTACCCAAACTACCGAACTACTACAATATTTGTTTTTGCTTTTGTATTTATCACGTGTTGTTAGTTGGAACACTTGAAATTATCACTTTATTAAAATATAATTATCTCGGTTTGAACAAGTGACTATAATATATTATTCTCCACAAATTGTTATTGAAATTCTACACAAATTGCTGGTGAAATTATGTATAAATTGTCACTAAAATTTTGTGCAGTTTGTTGCTTTTTATAAATTCATGTAGATCGGGTATACCGAAACTGAACATGAATTATTGGGTACCTGAAATTTCGGGTAGTGTTTTTTTGGGCTAATATACAGCCGATAGATCCATCTAACATACGTGCCATCATGCTGAATCCCATTTATCTTTTTTTTTTTTTGAGGTAACCTAGCTTGTTCCTCAGCTTATAGTTTTTCTAAACAATTCATAATGCCCGTTCTACGTTCCAAATACGCAATTCATGTAAGCGAATTGATGGTAGTACATGATGAATCAGAGTATTGTAGACTCTAGAACATTGTACACACCCACATGCATATGGTATGATTGTACTCAAGTTAAATTAGGAAACTTTCGTTTACCTTAAAAACATATACCATGCGATGCAATTGTATGCACGAGCATAACATTACACACGACAAAAAGACATTGAAATCGCCTCCAGGAGTAGATTCACCGGTGTGACGAACCATGGCAGCCGCCCGCTGACGAGCTCCCCGTCTGGTAGGGATACAGATTTCTGTAGAGATATTTTGATCTGAATTTTCTTAAAAACGTGTTAGATGATGAGTTAGAATCACTTTATGAGATCGTTTGACTGGTAAACTGATTATAATTTTTAAAATATTTTTCTATAAAAATCGTATAAGTAATTAAAAATATTATGAAAATTCAGGAATTATTGTGGGTATAGAACAACTGAAATACAACATATTTTAACTTATTATACTTAAAATGAAAATGATTAACTAGAAAAAAATTACCTAGCAGAAGCACAAATGAGCTAGCACAACATGACAAGAATTATGTGAAACCACCCTGATTCTATTTTGGTCCTTTGCGAAGGAAATCTTAGAATCGCTAAAAATGTTTTAGCTCCAATCACTAAGCTATAGTGCCGTTTGAATTTTGAAAGCGTTTCTGGTGATTCTCAAATCTCAAGAGAAAAGGATACGTTTCTATCATGCGTGAACATGTCCGCCAGCAGCACAGCACCAGTGGCCACTCCCGAGCACCTCAAATCGGTCCCAAAGCCTACGCGCGTGCGTTCGCGCCTCACAAGCCTGGGATCGGTTCGAGAGGACGGGAGTCAGTGTCACCTGGGCCACAGCCCAGAGCCCACAAGCCCCTCTCTCTTTCTCACACTGGCACTGCATCCTTCCTTCCCCGTCCTTCTTCCTCACTGACACTGCATCCTTTTCGTCCCTTCTGCTTCTTACCTCTTCAGCACGGACACGGCATCCCTTCACTCCTCTGCTTCTTCCCGCTTCCACGTAGACACTCCATTCCTCCCCCATTCCACCAACCCACCCCCAGCCCCCTAAACCCCGCACCGCATCCTTTGCCTGGGGCACGGAGAAGACAGCGGAAACGACTTCCACCTCCGGCGAGTGTGTGACAACAGCAGCGCCAGGAGGGGAAACGACGGCCGCAAGCCGCCGATCGACCTCTACAAGTATCCACTCTCCAAAACATGGCGGTGGCGCCGGCTCTCCCGCTCCTGCCTGTATTAGGGGCGTAGCGACCGTAGTGGAAAAGGCTGTGAGAAAAGGTCTAATAGAGCCTGCAGTGGAGCTAGTAGGGGGTGTAGTTGAGATTATAGGAGATGTTGCAGACAAAACAGGTGAGCAAAGAAGACATCATTTTTTTTTTCACTATCCAAAACAGTGTGGTCGCATTCCCATCTCTCTCCTCTAACCCCCCTCTAAAATAATGAACTTTAGTTCAAGCGTTCAAGACCAATTCCAAGTTGAAGAGCGAGTTGAAGGAACTCCAAAGGCAACTGGATAAGTGTAGGGAGGAGCGTAGGGTGACAAAGGGTGAACTGGAGGAATGCGAGAAGGAAGGCTTTAAAACATCTTTGAAATTGGTTAAGTGTAAGTTCAAAAAGGAGCTGCTTAAGGCAGAAAAGGAGGAACTCGAAAGGCAATTGAAGGAGTGTAAGGAGGAAAAAGATGAACTCCAAAGGCAATTGGAGGAGTGTAAGGAGGAAAAAGTTAAACAAAAATTGGAATTGGAGATGTGTAAGTTGGAAAAGGAGCAGCTTGAGGCAAAAAAGGATGAACTCGAAAGGCAATTGGAGGGCACAAGGAAGGCGGCTCTTGTGTTCATGGACGCTGCCGATACGTACCAAGAAGATGCAGAGAAGCTAATTAAGGCAAAGGTAGATGAATTGGAGAACACTAGAAAGGCGGCTGTGGCGTTCATGGACGCTGCTGATAGGTATGAAGAAGCAGCAAGAAAACAAATTAAGGCAAAGGAGGAGGAATTAGAGGACACAAGGAAGGCAGCTCTATTGTTCATGGACGCTGCCGATACGTACCAAGAAGCAGCAGAAAAGAAATTTAAGGAAAAGGAGGAGGAATTGGAGCACACAAGGAAGACAGCTCTATTGTTCATGGACGCTGCCGATACGTACCAAGAAGCAACAGAAAAGAAGTTTAAGGAAAAGGAGGAAGAATTGGAGCACACAAGGAAGGCAGCTCTATTGTTCATGGACGCTGCCGATACGTACCAAGAAGCAACAGAAAAGAAATTTAAGGAAAAGGAGGAAGAATTGGAGCACGCAAGGAAAGCGGCTCTGGTGTCCATGGATGCGGCAGATAGGCACCAAGAAGCAACAAAAAAAATGTAGATGAACGCAATGCCAACAACAATATATTTACTTGTCCATATGTTGTGTTAATCATCTTCTTATTTGGAGCGTAATTCTAAATAACATATGCATTGCATCCGTATGTTCTTTAGAGTCCGTCCTTTTCTTTAATAACAAGGAAAATAGACAAGATTCATCTTATCCTCATTTGGTATCCATCTGGCGACATATCGCTATTCATTTTTGTTTTGGCGTCATCTGTTATGATACAGTGCTGAAATTACTTCTTCCATTCCCTTATTTGGTACTTAACATATTTAGAAAATGGAGGTTACTGTAGTTCTTTGTATGAGTTAAACAATTGCCTTCACATGCTATGTGTTTTGACATAACTATTATTTCTTTCTTTTATATATATATATATATATATATATATATATATATATATATATATATATATATATATATATATATATATATTTACTATTAGGAGCTTTAGGCTTCCAATAGTTAGGGAAGCACGAACCCCAAGCGGGCGTTCTGGTTCCACCGAACCAGTTCAATGAAACCAAGCATGTGGGTGGTCCCGCGCCTGGTTCGGGGGGGACCAGGCCCGCGCCACGCGGCCGAGTGGACAGGGCGTCCCCGCGTTGGTGGTCCCCATTCCAGATGCAGACGTGAGCTGTAGCGCATACAAACCGCAATACTGGCGTATACAGACCGCAATAAGCATGGCTTAAGCTGTAATATGCATACAGTCTCGACCGACAATGTATACAGACTGTGATAAGGGGGTGATATTGGCTATTTAGTGCATACGAACCCCAATTAGGGCGTATACAGACCGTAATAAGCGAGCCATAAGCTGTAATATGCATATAGTTTCGACCGCCATTGTATACAGACCGCAATAAGGGGTGATATTGGCATCTTTGAGTTTTCGACAACCTAGCGCTGTAGGCGCTCTTGAAGGCAGAGAGGGCCGGTAGGCCCTCGAGGCTTTTTTGCATGGACATAGCGCCGGAGGTGCCTTAGCGCCGGAGGCGCCTTGCATAATTCATTGCATGGGAAGCAGAACAACACACGCTATAGAACAACACACGCTATAGGACATGACATTACCTTCATCCGTATAGGAAAATTAGCGCCGAAGGCGCATTAGGGAAAGCAAGGCTTTCCCTGTAAGGCCGAGAGGGCCGGTAGGCCCTCGAGGCCGTGGAGCAAATTCATCGCAGGGGAAGCAGAACAACACACGCTATAGAAGAACACACGCTATAGAACAACACACGCTATAGGACATGACATTACCTTCATCTCTATATGAAAATTAGCGCCGAAGGCGCATTAGGGAAAGCCAGGCTTTCCCTGTAAGGCCGAGAGGGCCGGTAGGCCCTCGAGGCCGTGGAGCAAAGTCATCGCAGGGGAAGCAGAACAACACACGCTATAGAAGAACACACGCTAAGCAGGGAGGCGATATACAACACGCTATAGAATAGCACACGCTATAGAAGATGATATTACTTGGATCCCTATATGAACCAAGCGCCGGAGGCGCATTAGCGAATGCAACGCATTCGTTCCGAGGCCTAGAGGGCCGCTAGGCTCTCTCGGCCGAGTCGTGAAGTCATTGTAGGGAGGCGATATACAACACGCTATAGAATAGCACACGCTATAGAAGATGACATTACTTGGATCCCTATATGAACCAAGCGCCGGAGGCGCATTAGCGAATGCAACGCATTCGCTCCGAGGCCCCTCTCGGCCGAGACGCGAAGTCATTGTAGGGAGGCGATATACAACACGCTATAGAATAGCACACGCTATAGAAGATGACATTACTTGGATCCCTATATGAACCAAGCGCCGGAGGCGCATTAGCGAATGCAACGCATTCGCGGCCCTCTCGGGACGAGACGCGCGATCATTGCGGGGAGGCGATATACAACACGCTATAGAATGTATGCATTGTCTTTTTAATGTATGAATCTAGTTTTAAAGTATGCATTTTCTTTTAAAGTATGTATGCATTGTCTTAAAGTATGTATGCATCGTATTTGTTTAAAAAGCATGAATCGGTTTTAAAGTATGTATGCATTGTCTTAAAGTATGAATGCATTGTATTGTTTTAAAGCATGAATCGAGTTTTAAAGTATGTATGCATTGTCTTAAAGTATGTATGCATTGTATTTTTTAAAGCATGAATCAGTTTTAAAGTATGTATGCATTGTCTTTTTTATTTGAACCAAGCGGTATGCGGGCCGCGGGCCGTTTGAAAAAGGTCTCTTTTTTGTGGGCCCGTCATGTGCTTTGGTTTTGTCCCGATGTGGGGGGATTTGTGCGTGAGACGCGGCGTTGCTAGAAAGCACGCGGGGGAAGTGGTTGTTTTGTCCCGAGGCCCTCGTTCCCATCTGCCGTTTATTGCGGATAGAAATGCGTATGCATTAATAAACTAAAAAGCGTGCACGTTCGTATTATAGGGCCAAAGGTCCGTCTGCATCTTTGTTATTTTTGTAGTTTGCTAACTAATGGAGGGGGTATCTGCAAACTTCCATGGTCCACGGGAATATCGTATCCGGCGGCGGATTCGGCCGCATTCGTCTCCCTCACACTCTCTCTCCACCCTCGCCTCTCCCCTCTCCTCTCTCTCGCCGCCCCACCCCGCGGCGGTTTCCTCTGCTGAGCACCGGCGGCAAAGACTCCGGGACCCCGGCGTCATGGAGGTGAGCCTCCGGCTTCTCTATCAGCGCGCAATGGCGAGTTCAAGGTCTAGGGTTTGATTTTTTTTCAAATCGTGTTTTTTGCGAGGCCCGAAAGTGGCGCGCGACGCCGGATCTAGCAAGGCGGGGGCAACCGACCGGCGACGCGCCCGGCGGCTTCGGCGCCGCTGTCGCGGCGGCCCGGCGCTCCGACCTCGGCGCTTTCGGCGGCTCCAAGCGGCGCATTCGGCGGCGGCGCTCCGGCCTCGGCGGATCCGGCCCGGCGGCGGCGGTTCCGGCGTCGGCTCTCGACGACGGGGGGGGGGGGCAACCGCCGTTCGGTGGAGGTGACGGAGGCGGCGGCGGCGGCGGCCGATTCCGGCGTCGCCCGATAAGATCGGTGATGGAACGGCAACCGCCGGCACCCGCCTCGAACGGTTGAAGAGTGCCATGCGGGTGGGCAAGCGGGCTTGGACGGACACGCAAAGAAGATTGTCGGTCATCGTGGTCGAGGCGGTCGGCGGCGGCCGCGGCGGTCGCGGTGATGAGGTGTCTCGACTTTCCATCTTTATCCCCTTTCCCCACTCATCCTAGTTCTTGATTGGGAAAAAAAATCAATTTTCCCCTTTTTACACAAGGCTAGTGGTGATTCAGGCGACACGGGTGGCGGAGGGAACTGGTAAAGACGGTTCCGTGCCGGAGGGGCGGCGGTGGAGGCTTTCCGGTGGGGGAGAGGCTCTGGTGGGGCGGCTCCGGGCGTTTGATGCACGCGGTGGGTGAGAAGGCCGACAAACGCCTTTCTCGAACGCGAAGGCCGTCGAAAATGCCTCCGAGAAAGCTACGTTGAAGGAGAAGGCCGCCAAGGTCGGTTTTGTTCTACAATACTCGTTGTATGCATATCGTTGCTCACCTTGCGGTGTCAAAACTGCGTGATAGTTTAGTTTTTGTGTATGGTTAATGTGTATATATGCACTGTATACTTTTGTTATGCGATAGTTTGGTATGCACAAGTTGGGGTTTTGGTAGTGAATCTGTTTTCACATTCATTGTTTATCATTTTTCATTAGTGTGTATGTGAAAATGGATGCCTTATATTGGCTATGTATGCTCTTTTAGGGATAATCCATATGCTATGCATTAATTTCATTCATGTGGATGGTCTATATGCATTTTACATTGACTCTGTATTGATGACTATGGGTGGTACATATGCACTTTGTATGCATTACTTGTTGATGATCCATATATACTATGGAAGAAACAATGATGCATAGCAATTTTATATGCATCTGACCACCAAATCCATATGCAATGCATAGTAGCTTGGTGTTACGCATGCATTGTTTTCATTAGTGTGGATGTATGCAACATATAATTGACTATGTATGCATTCTTGTGGATGTTACATATGCAATGTGTATTTTGGCATGAACTGTTTTTCAGTTTTGTGGATGGAATATATGCATTATACAATTGACACTTTATTTTGCACTATGTAATTGGCATGTAGTGGTTTCATTTGTTTTTGTTGTTTTATATGCAATATATAAATGCTATTGTGTAAGCACTACTGTGGCTGATCCATATGCCTTATGAGATATTGAAATATGCATAGCAATTTTAAATATCTATGACCACCAATCTACATGCACTTTGCTATAATGGTCTTGAGCTAAACATCTGTTTTTGTTTTCATTTTTATGCATCGGGATACACAGTGAAAACGAAAAGAGGGCCGCTGGCGAGGCAAAAGGCCATCGAGTCCGATGCCTCTAGTGTCGGCGACCGATGATGAAGAAGGCGCTTTCATGTCCCCGCGTGATACCGGCGCCAAACGGCGCTCCTCCAAGAAGGTGAAACGTGCCAAAACCGTTGACAAGGACCCCGGCGGCCGCGTGTCTTTCAAGGTTCTTATTTTTGGACCACACTAGCATCTTTTTGTCCCCCGAACCGACCATGTGTGTATGTTGTTGTCCCTTTCATTCACTAACATACCTTTGTTTGTAACAGAGCCGCCTACTGAAAAGCCCGCGAGGAAACGGAAGGCGGGGCGCCGATGAACCCGGCATCAACGAGGGGTCGTGAAGAAACCAAAAGGCGACACGAGATAAAGCCGTAAGCTATTGACCTGCGTGCTCTATTTTTAATTGCTTTCTTTGTATGCATTTATTTATTTGATTGCTCTGTCATTTCATATATGTGTGCTATGTGTTTTATAACCGTATTCTCCTGATGCACTTTAATTATCTGACTTTACCTTTTCTTTTTGTTGAACTTAAGCGGCACACACATCGGTATGCACTTTCAACTAATATATGTATGCAAGATATCACTACAAGTGAAGCTCATAAATTGAAACTTCCTCTGTCATACACATATATGCATGCACTTGTATGCATAATCAGATTATTTGTATGCACTGTGAATACAGCTTAACCTGTTAGTTTTGCTAAACTTTAATTGGCACACACACCAGTATGCACTATCAATGAATATCTGTATGCAGTGTCAATACATCTTAAGCTTCATGAATTGAAACCTATGTTGTCATACACACATCCGCATGCATAATCAACGCACAACCGTATGCATTGACTTGCACGCCCATGTACGCACCGCCAATACATGAAGTTATGTAGTTTATTTTTGGTAGTTGTAAAATTGATAGTTTTTTTGTATATTCATTTTTGGTGCCATTCATTTGGTTTTGCAGAAGGGACCGCCACGTTGGAACGTGCGGTCATACCCCAAAAAGGTTTTTGAGCTCTTTGAGGCACTTACCGATGACCAACAATGACTCTTTGTCGAGGAGACTGGATTTGTTAACCTTCTTAGTTTCAAGCTTGAGGAGAACATTTCTCCATCTTTTCTCAAGTGGCTGTACAAAGCGCATCGACATTCGGAACATGTTCATTGATGTTGGCCCTAGAAAGAAGCTCCCTATAACTATGGAAGTGTTTCACCTTGTGCTTGGACCGTCCAAGACTGGAGATTGACAAGACAAGGGAATGACGTGGAAAGCGAAAGTAGATGCAGCAAAGGTTTTGCGTCAACAGCTTGGTTTGAAGGAGGAACAACAGTTTGATGTGGACTTTTGCATCAAACATGTTAAGAAGAGAGGAACTGATGAGTTGACGAAGAGATGCTTTTTCTTGGCCTTATTCAACTGCTTTCTGTTCCCAGTAGGAAGTGGTTATATCACCAATGATGATGTTATGCGGACGGCGGACATGTCAAACTACAACATAATCAATTGGTGTCATGAATCTGTTACTTTTCCTTCGAAAGGAAATCGAGGGTTTCCATCGACCGTGGAGAACGAGCAAAGGACTCACACGATTCCCGGATGCGGTGTGGCTCTAGCGGTAATCACGGTGTTACTTTTTATGTGTTTACAATCTGCACCACCATTTAGTCACTTTGCCAACACAACTCTGTATGCATAGTTTCTATTTTGCACATCTATATGCATTGACTGTGTTTTGCACGTATGCAATGCTGGATAAGAGATCTTTGCGACAGGGGATTGTGATGGTTGCTTTGGACAGCAGCCTCGCATGTATTTTCTTTTTTTTTTTGTCAACTGTCACTATGCACTGTTAATGTACATATATATGCATTGCTCATACACATTGATGTGTACTGTTAATTCTCATTTATATGCATTTAATCTGTTAGATTGTATGCATTGCTAGATTAGAGGTATTTTTTTGTGCCAGAAAATATGACGGTTACTATGCACAGCAGTCTCCCATGCATTTTCTATATCTAGAACATGTCGTATGCATTGTTAGTACATGTCTAATCTTGAGTTATATATATATTCTTACGCAGTTGTATTACTTGGACTGGTTGGATAGCAAAGAAGGCCCTAAGGAAAGATACACAACCCCCCGCCTTGGTGCATACACCAGTGAAATTGTTGACAAGTTGTTGACGGAAGATGTGGTTAAAGATGTCCACAACATCATCTGCTATGGAAACAAAGATGTATGATGGCCTTACATATTTTCCTTTTCTGAGTCGGCTTATATATCCTAACACATGTCTTTACCGCTGCAGTTCTTTCCACGCTCTCAAACTTGTTATGTTACCGATCCCGAAATGGGTAGCATATATATCCCAAGACTTTCGAACCTGTTGGAGGGCAAGATATCCGAGTTAGTGGTCATGCTCGATTGGAGGTACAGGAAGTCGCTTTACGAGTTTGATCCGGAGGTTGAGAACCGATTGCCATACCATTCGGCCGAGCCATAGATCACATCATTCTTAAACGGCAAAGAGATGAAAGATGTGTTTGCTTTCGGATGCTCGAGCGTTTGCCTGCGCGAAATGTGAATGAACCTGCGGGGGTCTAGGCTAGCTGCTACTAATGCAGGTTTGAATATACTCTCTTACGAACATGCATGTTTGATTATTGTTTCATGATTGGTAAAATGTCTAAGCCGCCCACTTTTCCCGGCCGAAAGCGATCCAGCCGAGAAACGAGAGGAGCAAAGGGAGCGGGACCGTCGGCCGCGGTCAAGTACATAATGCTGGTAGGGAATCTGGTAATACCACCACAGCCCGCCACCCGTTGTTTATATTAACACTTAGTGTTTTTATTGTTTTTACCATTGTCGATATCTTTTAGAGCAAAACAAGAGTACCGGTCCTGCAAGCGCAGAGACAACCCCGCAACCAACTACTGGTGATGAGCGTGAAGAAGGCAGGGAATCTGGTAATACCACCACTGCCCGCCACCCCGCTATATGCTTCGTATGTACATATGCATTCAGTTTTGGGCTTCATATGCATTGTTTAGTTAAATTCCCTGCTCACACAACATGATGTACAGGTATATACGCACATAGTATCAGGGTACATATTTAGTACCACAGGGGGGTCATATGCTCTGAATGCCATGATACATGGGCCATGCTCAGCTGGCATAATGTCGACACTTCTTTGTGTATTGTTCTATTATACAAAATAATTCCAATGCTCTCATTTTGCCCAGGGCATATCGGCGACAAGTCTGCGAGTATTGGAGTTGAAGAACAAGGGGAGCAGGGCCGTCAAGGCGATGAAGTACACAAGGATAGTGCCATTCCTGACCGTGACCCCACCAAAGAGCCCCACATCGTCGCCATATCTCTACATTTCGGTTCCAATGCATCGTTCTCATGTCTATTCGGTTTGTATGCATACATCTGAGTATTTTTCTACGCAGGTTCCCATCCATCATTAGTGGAGTATTCCGATGAATCGGACAGTTCTGTACCTCCTTCCCCCAAGGCTGCAACGGATGAGAACGAACATGGCAGAGATTCTGGTAAGAAGGCTCATATGCAATCAATATGATGGTTCATATGCATTGGTTTTTTGTAAAACCCAACGTTCACATGGTCCTTTGATTTTCTAAAGACTAATGTTTTTTCTGTTAATCATAGATGGAGGCAAGAAGAACATGGAAGAAGACATAAGTGGAAACGAGGATCTGAACAAGGATAGCGCCATTCCTGGCCGTGACGCCCCAGAAGAGCCCCGCATCAGCAGTATACCTCTACATCACAGTTCCACTGCATCATTCTCATGTCTATTCAGTTTGTATGCATACATCTGAGTATTTTTTACACGCAGGTCCCCGGCCATCATTAGTGCTGTTGTCCGATGAATCTGAGAATTCTGTACCTCCTTCCCCCAAACAAAGCTTGGACATTGGGCTATCTATAGATGGTGATATGGGCAGGGAAGGTAATGATGACGACGGAGATGAGTGGGTCGTTTTGACCGATGAAAGCGTGGTTTGGTATTTTTTACGTAGTGCATGCAGTACCCATGCACTTTTACTTTAGTTTACGGATTGTCTAAAAGTTTAGTGTGTTAAATACAGGTCTGTCATAGTCCTCCTCGATTGAATTTACGTCACAGACCCCCCCAACTCAAGCCACAAACACGGTCGAGGTTGATGAACCCAAGAATGGAGACGACGATAAAGAGCCCCAAACACGTGAGTACAAAAACAACACACAGTACCTTTTGCTACTCATATATACCTGATTTGTTTGAAGGGGGAGGATCATTTTCTTGAGAGTAGTGTGCTTTTTCATGACCAGGGGCATGTGCATCTGCATGATACAGGTCATATGCATTGCCTAATAAGGTCATATGCATCCCATGATGCAGTCAATATGCATTGCCTAATACAGGTCATATGCATTGACTGATTCACCTCATTTGCATTTCCTTTTAAAACACTATCATATGCATTGCCTGATACAGCATATATGCATTGCATGCATTGTTGTCACACTTACGCATGCAAATATGAATATTTCTCATAATTTCTGGCGTCTAAAACATATTTTTCCCAATTCATAGCCGACCCGAGCTCATTTGGTAGCCCTATTGGAGCACAACCAGAGAAGACCACTAGCGAGGGGGCGATGGCAAGGGGAGAACACCCCAAGGCTATCTGAGGATGATGGACAACAATCAATCACGTAAGAATGAAGACACCGCACAGCCTTGAAGCGGTTATTTCGTTATGATGAGGACATCCTCCACTATTACCCGTTGGCAAAGACGCAACAATTAAATGGGCCAAGTGGCCCGGTTGTAGTCGGGCGGCGGCAGGTGTGAGCCTCTGAATAATCCCACCTTACTTAACTTGGGAGGAGGAAGTCACCTTAAAAGGGAGAGCCACCCTTCCCTATTAATCAATCACGTAAGAATGAAGACACTGCACAGCCTTGAAGCAGTTATTTCGTTATGATGAGGACATCCTCCACTATTACCCGTTTTGCTTTGTCCCGCTTCTTCAAGCTGATTCCAAATACCAACCGCAACACCTGATCGCAACAACAAAGAGAATTGATGAATAATTTGGTTCATATATACTTTTTCCAGCCCATACTAGCAGGCATATGAACTTTTAGTTCAAACTTCCATGCATATCATCCTAAATTATTAGTTAACCGTGGTTATAATCCGTGAATTAGAGCTATACTCACCATTATAATAATGCATACCAACCTACATAATCTGTGCATAATAACATTTTCGATGCATACAAAATAATGCATTCAAGTTAGATGAAACACGAAAGTCATGTCGCATACCTGTGTTTCAGACTGATATGCTCGCTGCCATTGTCTTTGTCTTGACATGTTGTTGATAATGGATGCAGCACCACCCCGTCCCATGATAGCAGGTTCCTGTGTCAAAAAAAATTGAAGTTATGACAGAAATGGTTAGTCTATAAAGAACATGGTGGCACATTATAGGTATCATTTTAATGGATTAGTCATGCAGGTCAAATGCAACTGATCTATACCTTGCTCCTTGTTTCTTGTGCCATGTGGGCATGTACCGAGGGGATTATTGCCATCGAGAGTACCATCAAGCCCTACATATGGCCAATGTCGGGAAAAACTCACTTCAAGTTGGCATTTCATAATTACGGTTAACACACAACTTATTTTGATATGGTTCTCTCATACGTACCATTGTTTCATGTTGTTGTTCATCAACTGTATAGCCACATGGGTAAGGGGAATGTCCTGTTTTGTTCATGTAGAGAATAACAATCTATAAACCTCAGAACAGCAACGCATACAGAGATGTAACATCATGTATATAAAACATCAACTCTTGTGTTGAATGCAAAGTTTTATTTTGCCACATAGTGTAAATGACTTTTTAGATGTTGCATTGTGTGTCACTACATACGCACCGTGGTGTCATGCGGGTTGTCTTCACTTGTTGTGGCCGTTGGTCCATTCCCGTTTCAGTAAATGCATACAATAACATGGTATATAGCATACCAAACAAGACAAAGTATAGGACATTTGTTGTGTAATTGTGATCATATATACGTGATCGGGAGCAAAGTGTACTTACTTACGCATCTTCTAGATCAATGTTGCCAATGCCAACATCCGGTTCCTACCCTTTAGCTATGGCAATGAGCTCATCCAGGGCCGTCCCAAGCTCCTTTCCAAAGCGCCTTGGATAGGATTGAAAGTCTAGTAAGCTCCATGGTTTTGACCATCATCTTCCCCTTTCCTTCACGGCGGTGTGTCACCATCCTCCCCTTTCATCTTTTCGGTCACACCGGTCAAAATGCGTGTCTTTGCGTGCATTGTGACAATAGCGTTTTGGGAAGCATTTGCTTGGTATTCTTTCCGTTGGATGCATGAATGTACGCAGCAAGTGCACCTGAGAAAGAGACCTAAAAGATGATAAGAGTGGTCGATCACAACAAAACACAATTTTCAATTTTCGTTCTAAATGCCCAATGATAATCGGTTCGATGTCTTTTGGCATAGCATACCTGTGTGCTCTAGTTGTTTACATTCACATGCAAACAAGCCCTTACCTTCATCAACTGTGACTTGGAATTGGTGTTGGCCCCATACAATTTTCGATGATGTGCTTGTGTGCTTGACCAACCATGAATTCTCCCCTCTATCTCTATCTTGAGATATCCTGAATGTAGTTGCACATTTCAGGGGTTTGCTCAAAGCGGCGAACACAGTTCTTGTGTATACCCCGGCAGCACCGATCTCAAATGACCGGTTCTGATCAGTTATTATCGCGCTCTGCATACATGCATACACATATTCAGTAAAGATGCATACGAACCCAGGTTGGGCACAGAATTCAGAGCACCAGAGACTATGCATACAGAACAAGGTAATGTTTAGAAAACATTAACATATACCGTGGATCCATAGGTTTCTCTTGCTTCAGCCATTTGGCGACGTTGAAGAAATCTCATCATTTGCTTCGCAAACCGGTGCAACGGCGTGTTACCATCAACATGGCATTCCTTCACGATCTTATTGACGCCTCGCCGCGTTTAGCGTCGATGTCATCATGCCGCGAGTAATCTTTCTTGAAGAAGCACGGCACCCACTCGTTCGCGGAAACCATACGGGGTTGGCGGGGCCTCATGACCATGCAATTCGAATTCATCCAGTAACATTTTCCAAGCAGATTCAAATTCAGTAGGAGTCAAAGGGTGGTGCACAACAGATATGAACTTCTCTTTGAATTGCTTTCTAAAGAACCTATTGTACAGCTCGTTCAACTCGAGGTGGAATTTGCTGATGACATGCCACAAGCATAGCCAGTGGATGGTATCGGGGAAGACTGCACGGAGCGCTACTGGCATTGCCGGATCCTGGTCTGTATAGATGTAAAGAGACAATGCATATTAGGGGATAATGTAGTGCATACAAGAGGGAAAAAGTAACAATGTACAGCTTATATATGTGGTTCAGGAAGTGCATACAGGTATTTAGAGAAAATGTATACGAGGGCATCAAAAAGTGCATACAAGGACTTTGTTAGAGCAAAACAAGAGGGAAAAAGTAACAATGTAGTGCATACAAGGAAAATATAGTGCATACAAGCAAAACAAAGGGAAAATGTATACGGGGCATCAAAAAGTGCATACAAGGACAGTGTACATCTTATATGTATGGTTCAGAAAGTGCATACAGAGATGATCATGTAGTGCATACAAAGAATGCATGTTCATATTAATCAAACTCTAGCCGTGATACTGAAATGTAAGTGAGAACTATGCATACAGAATAATAGCTGATCTTTTAACAACAATAATATGCTACTTATAGGTTTTTTGTGGACAACACCATGTTGATGGATGAAGTATATTAAGAGCGGAATGGGTGGGGTACTGACAACTATGCATACAAGCCTTTTTCTTAATAGAACCAAAAGGAATTGAATACCTGTGAGGATGCATCTTGGGGCCACGCCATCCATGCATCTTTTGAAGGTGCTAAAAACCCACTCAAATGTTTCTATGGTCTCATCGCCCAGCAGCGCAAACCCAAAGATGGTACACTGTAGATGATGGTTAGCACCAACAAACATTGCCAGAGGTTTGTCGTACAAATTGGTCTTGTGGGTTGTATCAAATGTCACTGCATCTCCAAAATCAGCATACTCCCCTTGCATGCTTGCACTGGACCAGAATATACTCTGAATTTTCCCTTCCTTATCCAACTGGAAATCCGAGAAGAACTGAGGGTTTTCTAGTTTGGATTCGGTGAAGAAGGCCAACAGCTTCGCCACATCATTGCTCCGCTCTTCCAATACTTGAGCAAAATTCGCTGTATATAGGCAAAATTGAAACTATGATTACAGGGAGCAGGCATATATTCAGGGTACAGGTATGATTTGTAAGCCAATAATCAACAAGCATCTTTTGCCAGCAATGGTACAATATAAAAGTATGCATATGCATTAACAGATTTCTTGCATACATATGTCACTATAGAACGCATATGGACAGGTGGCACTGTATAAAAAGGAATTCAAGGTGATGTTCATGGGACAAGAGACAACACTTACATATTATCCAGGTGCTTCTCTGTAAGGGGGAAATGCTCTACTCCGCCGTGTAGATCAGCCATATGGTCCATTATGCGAGTGGTATGTATGCGGCTTCTTTGCATAGCCGCAATATACTCGAGGTAGGTTGGATCATCTTCCTTGTTGCAATGAAAGTGTTCCGCTGCTCCTGGCCCTTTCAGAAGTGGATGGTTGTGGTTGTGGTTGACATACTCAATAACCACACGCTCCACGGAATGATCAACACCATAGATCTTCCTCAATTTGATGGCAGCCGTACAACCGACCCGCTTCGTCGTCTTCTTGCGCTTACGCGTGTCCTCTGTTAGCTTTTCCTTGCACTTCCCCTCCCTAACACAGTTGATCCACTTGAATTTTGTCTTGTTGCCTCAGTACAACTTGACTCCAAAACCAACCATCTCAGCATAGTCTGCGTAGAATCTTTTTGCCTCCTTGATACTGCTGAATTTCATCCCCTTTTTTGGAACAAACTCTTCATTCATGTCAGCAGGCTGCAGACAATGCCATGTATATTATCAGCATACACCGAGTCAATGCATATGTACTCAGGTGCAGTGTATAAATAGTTGTCATATAGTGTATACAAGAGCTAACAAGAGCATACACTGGGTCAATGCATACAAGCAAACAAATACATTGCATAAAATAGATCTAAACCATTGCATACAAGGGGAAAAAGTAGGATAAGTTAATCACAGTTACTGCATACAAGGGTAATCAAGTATTGCATATAAGGTGGATCGAATAGTTTATACAAGATCTCACAAGAACATATTTGCTTCTAGGATACAGTGCATACAAGGTGATCAAGTAGTGCATACATTCTATCAGAGGTAGTACATTACAAAGTGGAACAACCAGTGCATACAAGCTTTGATAGGTAGTGCAGACAAGGTGGATCAAATAGTGCATACACCAACCCACCAAATCATATAGGTACAAAAAGATGTATACAAGTTGTAACAAATAGTGCATACAGTCTATCAGAGGTAGTCCATACGAAGGTGGAACAGCTAGTGTGTACAAGCTATCAGAGGAAGTGCATAGAAAGAGAACGAATATTGTATGCAAGAGGAATAAGTACTGCATACTAGGAGAACATTTAGTGCATACAAGAGGAATATTTATCTACCTACATACACGCCAAGGAAAGAATTGACAGAACCATAGCAACATGGCATAAAGAACAAATGTAGACATGTATACAGTGCATACAAAAGCAGGTCATCATAGACGAACAAGAAAAAACAGTGTTTTTTAGGTACCTCACTACATAAACTCGTTCTTTATGCAAAGGAATCGCACATCGCATACATACTCGCACAACGCATACATGCCAAAGGAGTCTACAGGGGAGTGACAAAAAGATGATTTTTGGGGGTGCAAGAAGGATGGGGAACTCACATGTGTATGGACCTGATCTCCGGCGGGTGTGTTGATGTCGGACGAGCCAAAAAACTTGAATGTCCTCCGGCCACAGGCATCCTTTGGCTCTGGCAGCCGACTGGTGAGATTGGAGAGGATCTCCTGGTGCGTGGATAGCTGCATCTGGTGTGATGTATGCCGGCGGCGATTGAGATGTTGCCGGGGGAGCTCCTGTAGAAATGCTCACGCCAGTGGTCGTAGCTTTGTAGGCACCGGCGAAGACCGGCCGATTTCTCGCCGGCGAAATCGATGCGGGGCTCGGTGCCTGGTGGCAGGCTGAAGAGGTTGTCTCCGCCGCCCCCATCGTTGCCGCCGGGGATGCTTGTCGGCCGCCCACCCCTAGATGGCGCCTTGCGCCTTGCTGCAGCCGCGCCGCCGCCATCCTTGCCTGGGGGGGAGAGCGATGCTTGCCATCGCCCCCGAGCGTAGATGGGTTTGCGCCCGGCAGGCGGTCGGAGGGGAGATGGGACAGCCTTTTGGAACGTAGCAGCCGCGGGTGCGGGTTATATATGGGGTCGACAGAATGTTCCCTTTTGGCTACACCGATCCCAAAACGGTTCATGCCTGTGCTATCAAATCATTTTGCCGGTTCGGATGTCAGAGCATATGAAATAACTCATATGATGTAGACAAAACAGTTGGACGCGCACATTTACTAAAGTCCTAAGCACACACTTTTAGAGCAATGCATACGAACTCATGCTAACATGTATTTTAATTCCATGGAGATGATAGTAGGACAATGATGCATACCACAAAGTAGCATCAGGAATATATACCAGGAAGTATCATTTCGGATTAATGCTACAATTCCTATTTGTGTACAAGCTACAACAACGAAACACGCAAAGTAACGAGCATGCACATGAATGACCACGAACAAGATCTGCTGCCTTTGAAAACAAAGACATCCATGAAATATCAATCCAAGACAGGCAATATCATGGCATACGAACATGTTATCGCATGTATTCGCGCTGAATTAGCTTAGAATACTTGTTTCCCGCTTTGTAAAAGGCAACCGTATGCATACGAACCTAGACTACCATGAATGAGATCTGCAGCATTTGAAAACAAAACTACAGAACTAAACAATTCTATCTTGCATATGAACCTCCTGGTGTTTTGGAAAGCAACAAATATAGGAGGAACGCGGCCTTCCTATGGTTCGTATGCACCGTTGGTCTATATTTTACGTAGGTCCCTACATTACACTGCCTTCGTTCAGTCTGTATGCACCATTGAATCTCAAATATATGCACCAAATTGTTTGCCGATCCGGTGGCGATCATGTATTCATTGTTGTTCTAGATTGTATGCACCAAATCGCTGTTTTTTCGGACCATGAACGAGTATTCGTTCTAGTTATAGGTTGTATGCACCAAATTGATCCTTTTAGCAACACGCACGAAGCCGCGACCGTCCCCGCGCGCGCGGCGTCGTGAAGGGACCGCCCGGGACGCCATCCACGCTACGGGGAGCAAATGGGACCCCCGGGGTACGCGTCCGTGGGATCCCGCCTCGGGGGGGGGCCCCGCTCGCCGGTGGGGGTGGACGGCTCGGTCGGGTTTGGCCACCCGGCTCGTGGCCCCCTGACCTATTGGAAGCCCTAGGGGCGGCGCTATTCTACACCCCTGGTGTACAATGCCATTCTACACCCAGCCAACCTAACACCCTACCCAATCAAGAACTTGGTCGCACCGGACCATCCCACCCCTCCCGACCCGATAACCCAGCAATCCGACACCCTCCGTGTCCCAATTCTTCCTTCCCATCGAAGTCGCGTCGCGGCGGAAGCGCGGCGAGCGAATGGGCGGCGAGCCGGAGCCGTGAGCGCCGGAGATTCCGACGAGTTGCGTGGAGGAGGGCGAGCCGGAGTCGCGAGCGCATGGAGATTCCGCGAAGTTGCGGGCGAGCAAGGCAAGCGAGAGCCACGCCGAGGCCGTTCAGGCAAGCGTCGCGCGGTCTTTGTGGTGTTCAAACGCTGCCGCTATCGGGGATGCGGACGCGGCCGCCACGCTGGGGCACGGAGTTGCCCTAAGGCCGCGGCGCCAGCGAGGCTACAAACTCCAGCAAAGCGGGCGGCGAGCACGCGATGAAAGGCGGCGACCGCGCGGCACGGATCCCGATTGGGAAGACGATGTTGCGAAAGCGGTCTTCAAAAGATGCGGGGGAGGAAGCTACGGTAAAAAATCTGAGGTACCCCGAATCGAATTGAGCGGAAGAGCTAAGGTGCCGGAAGAAATTGAGCGGAATTTGACATTCGTCATACATGCATGGAGGGAAGCTTTTGGAAGCAAAATTAGATGAGGAATTGTATGTCCTAATGATGGGGAATCGGTTCGAATTATTGAAAATCGATTGCGACGGTGGAGGCTTTGCAAATGTAATCCATGTAGAAGATTGGAGTATTTTGCAAAGAACAGATGCTATTTGAATAACTCATCGCAAGTGGCTCTGATGCACGATGCT
Source organism: Hyparrhenia diplandra (assembly GCA_015847255.1). Classification (NCBI taxonomy): domain Eukaryota; kingdom Viridiplantae; phylum Streptophyta; class Magnoliopsida; order Poales; family Poaceae; genus Hyparrhenia; species Hyparrhenia diplandra. The sequence goes on along the minus strand of JADLZK010007598.1, from coordinate 110,974 downwards.
ACTAGTAGGAGGTTACTGTAATTCAGCGCCGCTATTGGAATCTCGAACAAGATGCATTATTTAGTAATTGTCGGTATATACGTAGGCCGGTAATCTTGATGTATTGCTTGAAAATTATTAAACATAATGTTCATAACTTGAGAAAATCATAAATGAATAAAGGTTGATAGACATTGCATTTCTATCAGTAATTATTTGAAAATTACTCGAGGTGGGTTTGATACATTGGATATATTATTACATGATTACTTGAATCACCAAAAATACTTGAATTACCGATGGTGCTATATGATTACTTGAATTACCGAATATCTCAAAACCGTGCATTACTGAACATACAAGGAGTCGCCGAGAGGGTACAAATTACATGCAAAGGAGTATATATACAAGCAAAGCTTGAAGAGGGAGAAAGGTATTTAAAACAATGGACTTATGTAATTATAATGTACATGTAATTTGCACGGACTATGGAAGTCATTTAACTTTAGATTCAAATTACTGAGCCTAGCGGTGAGCAAGAGCCTTGTCAGTAAATGCGTGACAACATTGTCGGCGTCCTCAGTAAAGAAAGCTGGTTCTTCAATCTCAGTAGGAAAGGGCCTTTTGCCATTGCGCTTGTGGTAAAGAAATTGTGCCTTGTACTAGGATCCAAAAGGCAGACGTGTTAGGGGCCGAACAACACATGTATATTACAATTACTGAAGGTAAAAAGATTACTGAATAAAGTTAAATGAATGGACTACTTTAGAAGAAGGAATTGAACACATTAAGCTTATACTAAGCCTAATTAGTGAAGGACTACTTGATTTGAAAACTATACCACTGAACACACTTGTAAATACACTTCAAACAATGAGATGGGAAAAACTTTACCAAAAAAATGTATATAGAATTGCATGCTTAAGGAGTTACTGAACAAATGAGGACTACTTAATTTCTTTTGTGAACATGCTTAGCTAAGTATCAAAATCCAAAAATAACTGAAACAAATTTATTGCAATAGCTCGAACTACTAAAAAGCGGATATTAGTTTATTGCTGAAATACCAAATATCTCAAAAGAGAGGATATGCTTGGAGCGATTACTGAAATATCAAATAAATGGATGGTTACAGGATTACAAAATCATCGAATTACTAAATTACCGATTTAGCGATGGAGCAAAAAAAAAAAGTGATCACGTTGTGGAGTGTAGTAGGTGATGCCATTACGCAAGTGGGATTTTATCACATCTGCTGAGGTTGAATCATGTTACAACGCTTACATTGCTAATATGGTGGTTGAATCATATAATTTTAGCTTGTTGGATCCCCGCACTTGCCTGAGCTATATAGTTTGTGCATTTAGTGCTTCTAAAGTTGTGTGTGCTTACCAAAACTTTAGTAGTGCCGTAAATGGGCATTGAATCTTGTATGCGTTGTCAACTTCCGGTAATAAGTCATTTTGTGAGCAATGAAGCAAGCATGAATTGTTCTCCTATTAGGCTACTACTGACATGCATGAGATTGTTTACATTAGTGGGTTTGCTCACATTTCATGGGATTCATTCATGTTCATTTTGCTTGCATGTATTTCTGCACTTCTAGCTCTATATGGTGCGCTTTGGTAGTGCTAAACTCGTGTGGCCTATTAAAATTTGGTAGGCAAGGCACTCGTGGATGCTTTCAATCTTTTGATATATCTTTGTGTGAACAATGAAATATGTATGAATAGAAGTATTCGAAGATGAGATTATATAATTAAATCCTAAAAGTTAAAAGGACTATGTGGGGTCCACCCAGTGGCGGAGCCACCAGTATGGTGAGGTCTCGCCTCCGCCACACCTAAAATGTAGACGAAACACTAGTATATATGTGTATATACGTATATGTGAAAGTGAAACATGAAACATACGTGGCTGTTGGCTGTTGGCTGATACATGGATGGGCTAGTATAGCAGTATCTCATGGGCCTACGTCAAGAGCCCACGGTCACGCAGGAAACTAGCGTACTCGTCTTCCTACCTTCCTGGCGGCTGCTCCATATTTCAGTTGCCGTGCTCGATGCCTGATGCGACGGTTCCTATTTTCTAAAACCAAAACCTATCAGCTACCGCACATCCAAAAACGGCAGCATGTCAAGAGCAGAGGCGGGCAAGCCGGCGATCGACGACCCCTGACGCGATGGAGGCCGATGGGGATGGAGGCGCCAGTAACCATCGGCGACGTCCGATTCCAGATAGCCGGATTGGAAAAAAAAAATTAAAAGGTGAGAGTTAGATTATTTACGGAGTCGTTAAATCGTACAATCTATTAATTTAACCCTACTTGCACATTTTGATATATGTTCCATTCAATGTTTTCAGTTGTAAGCGTAAAGAGATTTTTCAGTCCGATTTCTAGGCAAGAACATACCAATGCTACTGCAGATGGGGAGATGGCAATGAAATTGAAGAGCCTGTACAAGAAGAACAAACTGAGAATGCACCGCAAGCACAAGGTATACAATTCTATGATTATGTTTTTTTATATAAATGAGTAGTGATAGGTTAAGCCACACATAGATTTTAATCCTGGCTCCGCCACTGAGTCCACCTTTCAATGTGGAGTTGTCATCTATCCCATCCTTCTACGCGGTTTTTACCTAGCCTTGTCGATTGTGTCCGTTGGCCACCCAAAACAAAGTGTAATCATTTTTGCTTGCCTGGATGTTTTGCATTGCATGAGCTGTACAACATAGTTGCTGATGTAGTTGCCCATCCATCATTTCTTCGTTCGTTGCATCTTGGATTCTTCTCTTCTCTTCTAGGTTGTCAACACATCTTTTAAGATCTTCTTTTTCGGTGTTGATCAAATTCTTCTTGTTCTAAATAAATCCAAGTCCTGTCATGCAGCTTATTGAACTACAAAATAAACACTTGCACACTTATTAGTCCAACCTAGTCTTATTGTTCACCAAACACCAAAATCCAAATTAAATGGGCCAAGGGCCCATTTTCCTTACACCTAAAAAATAGGAGGTGAGGCATATGCAGACCTAATGTGTGGTACGGGTTGGCCAGCACATACCCTAAGCTAGCCAGCCAAACAACCCTTATACATATATATAAAAGGATGAAAAACTAACCTTATTGACTCCCAGAGACTCACTCTAGAATTGTATGTTTTTTTGACTTTGTTCTAAGACAAATATGTCTAACTTTGATCAAGTTATAAAAATATTTATAAGATCAAATTAATTTCACTACATACAACATGAAATATCTCTTGATAAAGCATTTATTGGTATTGTAGGTGTTAATATGTTCTTTTATAAAATTGATCAAGGTCGTTAACTTAGGATAAAACCAAAACAACATATAATTTGGAAGAGAGGGGATAATATATTAGTTTATACTTGTGTACCGAATTCCTATCCTTAGCAAATTTAAAGTCAAGATATTGAATTGTGTATGGATTATACCAAATGTATATGAAAAAATGTTAGACACATCCTTTGTATATATTCTGGATGCGCTGAAGGTGCCCTAGATTTCCTATCGCATACACTATATCTAAATCTTTTTAGGAGATCCTCTAAAACTAACCCCTTCTCTCCTAAAGAAAGGAGAGACCCTTTCACCTATGCCTTCACCTCCTATTTCAGTAAATCACCGCAACACTTCTACGGAGTATGTTGATATGGTTTCACCTCCTATTTCGAAATGCTCGCTTCACTTCTTATATACAATTTGACAACTTTTCAAGAAACCGAGCTCTAAAGCCTAAAAATCTGATCTTGAGTTTTCAGCCAAATGGGCCTTAAACATTTAGTAGGACTAGACAAGGATGTACAAACGGCCGTGGCTCCAAATCGCTTGTGCGTCTATCCATGTGAATGCTACCACTAATCCGCAACAATCAATGGATATTTGCTATCCGATCTAACACGGTCGAAGAAAAGCATTTGGGGCCATGAGACTCCAATGTCGATACCGATGGAGTAAACACTCCCGAAATGCGCCTGTTCCGCTGGGGCGCCGCCTAGGCGGATTTAGTCGCGCCTAGGCGCTAGTCGCGGATGCACCGTGGAGCCTAGGGGGTTATCGGTGATCTAGGCCGGGCTCGGCGCCTAGGCAGAGTCGCGGGCGCGTTTCTCGCCGATTTGGCGCCGTGGGCGCCAGAGGGCGGCGCCGACGCGGCGGGGAAGCGGAGCGTGATTTTGGCGCCGAAGCCGCCGGAAGGGAAAGGCCGCCGCGGAAGGATAAGACCGCCCTCACAAGTTTCCGCCGCACCAGCTCGCCCCGTGCCCGAGTCGACCCGCTGCCCCCGCGGGCGCCTCCTCCCGCCGGCTAGCCTCCTCCCCGCCGGCCTACTCCCACGGCTCTCCTCCCCCCGCCGGGTCCTCCTCCGCCGCTCAAGCCTCCTCCTCCCGCCCGGCCGCTCGTCCACCTCCCCGCCCGGGCCCGCTCGTCCTCCTCCCAGCTGGTCCCCGCCCGCTCGGCCGCAGCAAGGTGAGTCATCCCTTCCTCCCGGCCTCCCTTGCTCGCTCTTGAGTGATGAATCTGCTATGCCTATGACCGAATCTGCTATGCCTCTTGAGCCGATGAATCGCTATGCCCCCCCTCTGCTATGCCTACGACCGATGAATGAATGCTTGTGTGCCGCAAATTGAATGCGCTATGACCCCACAGGGGGCTATGACCGATGAATGCTTGAATCTGCTATGTTCATAGACTTTTATTAGAACTGCTTGTGTGCAAATTGATGATCATTTCAGTGTCATGGCTGCTGATGCTTGCTTTATATGCACCTCTGGTTTGTGTCATTACGCCTAGCTATATATATAATATGCTAAATTGGCAAAATGCCAAAACGCCTAGAAAAAAACGCCTAGCGCCGCCTAGTCACGGTACTCCGACTAGTTGCTAAGCTAGGCGAGGGTCGCCGAGGAAAATCCGCCTAGCGCCTAGCGAAAACAGGGGAATCTCGCAAACCCAAATACAACCAAATGTCATAAGAATTACCAGGGAAGGACAAAGAAGTGAAAAAAAATAGAGATGTCATGCCTCTACCGTCTTGCTTCCATAAATGATCCATTTCTCCTCTTTCCGCAAAGCGCACATGTTCCTCCTCAAGACAAAGATACCCGATTACAAAGTAAGATTGTATCCCTATCATAATCTGGTCCTATATGATAATATGAGCAGGTGTACAACTCCATGCACCATCATAGGCCATCGGTTTGGATAATAGATATCAAGGATTAGCGAGCATTAATTTTTTCCCCCTGATCCGCCATTAAAACTCACAACCTAAAGTGTAATGCATGTATGTATGTAGCATTTTAAAAAGGAGAGCATTGCGGATGTTAAGATTCATGAACAAATAAACCAAGGAACAGATATAAAAATAGGAGGTTCTCTCGGGACTTACAAATGCGCCCGTGAGTATAATCTTCTGGAGGAATGACTTTATTATCATAAAGTATATCAAACTTCAATGGAGTGGTTATGTTTATCAAAGCATTTCGACATATTAATGCGGCTATGCTTGTCAACCTACCGCTTAAAAACTGCAACAATGGTGTACAAACAAAAATGTAAATAAAAGTTGGTGATGTACTCATAAAAATAAAAAATGTCGACAAATAATGTTTAGAATTGGAATCAAAATTGCCAAGCTTCTCGCGGTGTGACCGGTTAGAGCAAAGAGCTCGGGGGCTCTCCCGTCCAACCCGGGTTCAAGCTTTGCACCTCCTTATTTTCAAAGTTATAGGGGAGTCTTCTCCTATAATCTAGTTTTTTAATTGGAATCAAAATTTCCCGAATGTGTTAAATATATCCCGAAATCAAAGTTGGGCATCTAATCCGAGCCTGTTGTGTTGCCGAAAAAAAAACTAACATAAATTTAAAAGCATAAATGTCTTAGGCATTAGGAAGAGTGGCCTAGCGCCTGCCTAGCACCTAGCGTATTTTGGAACCTTGGCTGGTTATATAATGGCCACTTTCATACTTGGACTTTGCATGAACATAGCAACAAATGCACTAAGCTTATAAAGTTTATTGCTTTGCCATTCCTTTATAACACAACCAAAATGTATTAATCTAGCAAATTGTGAATTGGAGCAAGCAACCATAGCAATAGCATAAATAAGAGGCTCGGATCGGCGGCGCTTAGTCTTGTTCCCACATTGGCGGTTGTCGGGTGGCAAACTTAAACCGCTTGTCCACATCTCTCGGAGCCGACCGAGTGATTTCATCCGAAAGAACCAAAAGGCTCCAGTTTTAAAAATGAACAAAAACCCAACATTGAAATTTATATCCTCAACATGAGGGAAACAAATAAGACGAAAATATTGTTTACCTCCACTTCGAATTGCACTGGACATCAACACTGTGGAAAAATGTAAGGTAATCCTTTTGTCCACGAGGATTCGTTCGGATAGATGCATTGTTCTCTAATGGGCAAACCAAAAACATTATGTGCTAGACATACAATATCGAAGGATCTTGATGTGCTTATCATTTGGTGCTCAATATTTGCATTGTAAGAATGCAAAGAAGTATGTGACTTATGCAAAGTCTCCAAGATTGTTGATATAATTTCGATGCAATGTTCATACATTCCTACAACCAAATAAAAAAACAATTCAACTAGTTAGCTATAAGCGAGAATCTTAAATGGAACTAATGAAGTGTGCATTAGTACTATGTTATAATATATTCTTCGAGGCATCCGTCTAGTGGTCTGTAGCCTAAAAATGGTGGATAACACATTCTTTTTATGGCGGCTCCGCCCAAGAGTAAGTCCAAAGAAAAAATATAATGTGAAAGCAACAAACCTTCCCAAAAAGATTATGTTCGTTCAAAATATCACCGGAAAGCAGTTCCTACATCATGTGGAAAATCGGTGACTCCATAGTCTTTCTCGTTGTCCCACGCTTTAAATGTTTTCCACGTAAGGCGATAATGCAAAGGACCTCAACAAGAAGATGAGGCGTACAAAGTGGCATATCCAGGAACCTATCATGGAACTCCCTCAAATGCCACAATGCCTGCGCAATAATATTATTCTTTTCAAGTGGATAAACATCTACACATTAAAATTTTGAAAGAAGAACAAAAATAATTTGCTACCCGAGAGTCACATTCAAAAACAGCAGACCCTCAACAAAGGATGTGAAGTACAGAACCTACTCCACTTTATGCGTGGAAGAACTTTCAAATTTCCAAGGTAGAAAAATTCGAGCTATCTCAGAAAATGTTGCCAATCGGGGGTAAGCAAAATAAGCAAGTCATGGATTTATGGTAAAATAAGCTGAATCTTAAATGACGATAGATCCTATTTAGAATAGACAAGATTAATATTTCTTTACATTCTCACATGGCTTATAAAATATTTATATAACTTTCTCGTATGGTCTCGCACAAGTGATGCAAAACCCCTTACATTTGGGTATTTCGATCTCATAGAAATAAGATCAAGAATAGCTAAAAACAAATTGAGAGAGATGTTTACTTGTTTACGGATTGCGAGCGAGGAGTTTTCACATTCATCTGTCCTGGCGATAGTAAAACCCGTGTCTGAATCAGTGTCTGAAATTTTGTCTTCGAACAAAGATTCCTCATGCATTATCTAAACCATCTCCATTATTGACAAAGATTTTTATCAGCCCCATCCTGTGAGTCTTCTCCAAAGAGAATTATTCAACTTATCCTGTGAAGACAACCATGAATACAAGCATTCATCAAGCAACTAATATAATAAACGACATGCGACAATTAACTGACATAGGCACTACACTACCCCATATATAAGCCCTAATAAGAGGCAAAATGGCAGCACTGTAATCAAATGTACAAACTTCCACGAGCTTGCTCTTTAAATAGCCCACTTCATTATCCAATAGCAACACCTCAACATCTATAGAATCCACCTACATGTTTGACAGGAAAAATCTGAACATTAACAGACAAGAATCAAGGAAGGTGAGATGCACTCTTCTGTTTAGTAGTAATATATATGTCAAACTTCTATTTTCCACTGCCTCAAAGATATAATTTCCTTATATCTGATTGCACTAAACCCACAGTGAGTTATAAATTGAAATATATGTACCATTAACATGCAAAGTAAGGACCTCCGTAAGGGGATAACCCCTATGATTTTTCTTCTTTGCAGCACACTTCATATCAAATTGTCTGTGCAATAAATCTGATATTCCATATATCTTTTCCAGGACTTCGTTTCCATGATGGACACACTTCTGCCTCAAGCTGGCCCATGGCATCGCAACCTCTTCCAGAGAATATAACAGCCATCTAAACAGCGCATCCTCCTTGCAAGGATCATCATCCTTCTTTCTCGAAGCAACAACCTTCTCAGCGTCCAAAGATAACAAGGTCCCGTCTTGAACCAGAGATATGATATCAGAACGACCTCCTTGTTCTTCCCTTCGTTACCCAATGTCCTCACGAATTCCCAGTCTCTAGAAAAAAATGTTTATAAAGCTGGTCCAATGGTTCAACGAGTCTCTGAATTTCCATGGAATCCAATGAGGTGACACAGGAAGGAATGCAATATGGCAATGGTTTCTTGGACCTGCCTCTCGCAAACTTGATGACCTTGTCCATAAGACTAACAGGGAGAGCCTTATATGTGATGATACCACAAAAGACATTCTTGATCGTGGCCAAGTTCCTTCTTCGCTCTGCGTCTTCTTCTCCCGTCTCAAATGGCGTCCACTTCAAGGAAAAGTGAAGCACTTCGGAATCCAAGGCCGCTCTTTTGGGCATCAATGGCTGCAGCTCTTGGAGTTCATCCATGTACTCCGCCTCGAAGTGTGCCACGAACGAGTTGGAGTCCAAGAAAACCATGTCGCACACAGGGCACAGCCAGTACGCCCATGCCTTCGTGGCCTTGGCAAACTCCACCGCGCGGTGAGCAGATGCACGCCGCCGCTTCCCGTTTGGTCGCAGTAGGACCTCAGGTCGTCGAGGTTCACCATAAGAAAGCCGCGCAGGTCGTCATTGGACACCGCCTTCCGGTGGTGGCGTGGCGGCAACAGCACCGCAGCTTGCCGCCGGGCGCCGCCATGCCCACGCCCACGGGTGGCATTGGCGCTGTGGTGGCGCCGCTGACCCCCATGGCCTCGAGTGCCTCCGTGTCGGCGCGGATCCCAGGAGCGCTCGCGCCCGCTTACGATCTGCGCCGCCGTGGCTCGCCGTTGCCACGAGGGCGCGGCGCCGCGGGAGGCGCGGAAGCGCCGGGCGCCGGGCGTCGCGCCGGCCGGTCGGTAGGGTCCGCCACGCCGGCGGGCGCCGCGACTCCGCGAGCGCCTCTCGGCGGCGCGCTGCATGCGAGCGTGGAGGCGAAGCGTGGGCGGCGATCCCCCGCACCGCTGGGCGAGCTCGGCGGCGATCGGAGCGGCGGGACCGCGCCGCCGCCCGCGCGACCAAGGTTTTGGGATTCGGTTTTACAAAATATTTCGGTGACCACCGAATTTGACGAATTTCGAAATTCGGAAAATTTCATCCAGGTTTTCAATTAAGTTGACTGGTCAAAAATTCATATTTTGACCGAATTTTGACCGAATTTTGACAAATTCTGTCCGAATTTTTTCATAAAATATGTAACAGCACATAAATCAACTAAAAATGCTTAAAACAAGTACCATGATCTAGATGAGGCTTTCAAGGCTACAACAATCACAGATTCAGTTTCACAATAGCCTAGAATCAACATTTAGACAACAATCTTAAGGAGTTTGCTCATAGAACTCCATAAATAGTTCGAGTAGACTTTAGAGTCCACACAAAGGCCACATAGTCTAGTTCATCACTTAAACAAATCCAATGGAGTAAAATTTAGATTACAGTCCAGCCAGCCATACATACACTAGTACCCTAATAGAATTAAGTCGCTCACAAGTAAGCGCAAAAAGAATATGTCAGCGTCAATGTTAATTGCCACTTTGCACCTTTGTGTTTCATGGCAGTCATCCAACCAACACCATGTACACACCAAAAGTTTCTTCCAAATTTTCCAAAACCACTGCTGAGAACTGCCGCTAGACTGTACCTAAAAAGGATGCATGAAACAACATTAATAAGCTTTGTGTTTTATGGAAATACACATCAATCAAATATAGCAGCAACAATTATTATATATAGATAATAAATATAGGTACCAAAGCATATTACCTTGACGGAACTACTGAGAAGAGATGCTACTCTCTCTCATAGAGAGTAGAGAGGCTTTGAGTCCTCATCTTTTTTTGCTGAAGTCTTCCGCATCTACGGCCACTAGGATTACCATCTTCCTCACCTAAAGCTTCTGTCTTCAACTCTTGCCGCAGCTTACCACGGGCTCACCCCTCACCATCGAACTGTCATCATCAATGTCAATCGTGTCATCATCTTCCTAAGTCTTCCTCAAACCCATCCTCATTCTCGTTCTTCATCACTCTCCCCAACTCAAACTCAATCTCATCCAGTCCATCCTAGCCCTCTTTCCATTAGATGAATTGCCTAGCTGGCTTCCGACACGCATCAGCCAAACTAGGGCCTACATCATTCATAGATCTATCTAACCCAATCCCATATTGGATTCTTCTCATCAAAAATTGCAAAAGATCTAACATCATAGAACATGGATCAACTTCCTTGTCTTTCACCGGTATCCACCGTCCCTTCTCGATACGCTCCTTCAAGTTATAATGCACATACACAAGTTTATGCAACTTGTCATAACCAAGCTTGTTCCTAATTTTTGTATGCACTAGTGCAAAAGTGCTCCAATTTCTCTCACAACCACTAGATGACACACATTGGGAAACAATACGTAATGCATACTTTTGCAAAGTAGGAACTTCTCCTCCAAACTGAACCACCAATCGCCTACCAAAATGAGAATGAAAGTCACCCACAAGGAGAACACAGATTCAACAATCTAATAGACATGTAACTAAATAGTGAATTAGTATTTGACATGTAAGAGATTCAACAATTTATAGCATTAAGCTACCGCTGTAGCATACCGGTCTGTCATTATAGTAAATTGAGAGAGGTGTGCAGCAGCAAATAGCGCCAAAGACCTTATTATTGAGAAAAAAAGGTCCAGCTACAGTCCAGCGCCATATTATTGAGAGAAAAAAAAAAGTGCAGCCACATGAGACTTACATGGGGACATAGTCGATGCTCCAAAGACGTGCTATGGGGCGATTGAACCTCCCAAGGCACTCTCGAAAGACTGATATTTCCTTGATTGCCCGAACAGCTTCATCGATGTTTGTGCCATCTTCTCTATTGCATCCGTTAGTGCTAAAGAATATTCTGGTTTGCTGCAAAAGTTGTGCTTGTAATGGGTCTCGGGATCAAGAGCAGCAGCTACATAAAAAGGTGAGCAAGAGTCGATTTTATGGAAATACTAGACATGTATTAATGAAATTGAGTAGTAGTATCAATACACCGCAACCATTAATGTGTTTTTCTCCATATTGTTAACCCTCATTTGTCACCTTACTCATAAACCGATCAAACTGCCTTGATCCAATGCCAAGTTGAACTTCCATTGCTTGTATGGTCGCCATCATTCTAGGTTTGAACCCGAGAAAGTGTACATGACTTCGTATATCCGAATATCGCAGCACCAAGTAGAGTGGTTTTTAGTGCATCCACTACCCACTTCGGTGCCGACCACCATGTAGAACTTGTGAGACGATTCGATGTACTCATAGTGCTCCTCACCTTCCAATCACTCTCCTTCCAATCTTGTGAAACCATCCAAGCTCTAAGATTTTCTTTCCTATCAAGGAAACTCGAGGAACATAAATACGCCCAAAGCGAGTAGCATTTGGCCTTATCGGTTCGCCACCAATCTTCTTCTTCATCTCATCATGTAGCCTCGTTATGATTGTACAGAACCTCTGAGATAATCTTGGCACTTTTAACAACATTAGCAACCTTCTAATCCTTGCCAATGTCCTTCAACATCGATTGATAGTGTGAGTCTGCACATGGCTGCCGCTTAAAAATATGCTTGTATTTGGGTTCCTCAATTAGCTTCTCACATGCTTTCTTGTAATTTGCCCCATTGTCGGTGACAATTTGAACTACCAATTCACGGCCAATATTGTCAACCACCTTTCTAATTTCCCGACGATAAAATCTGCATAGCAAAATATAGTAGAAATAAATTACATGTTACAAGCGGCTGACTAAGTAGTAGAAACTAACTGCAGCCCAAAAACACATTTAGCAAGAAATTACATTTAGCCCATCTAACATTCTAACGACCATCAATAGACACAAGTGCTTTTCAATATACAGTTACAAGCATGTTACTAACGAAGAAGTAAATACATTCGGCTTAACATGGAATAAAACTTAAAAAGGAGAGATGGACAAAAATAAATAAGAATAACAACTTATCGGCACTTTGCTTGTGGCGGATACATCAACCGACTTCACGAAGAACATGCGTGCATTACAATACACCATGAAGTTGATGATGGCCATGCCGGTAGGTCCCGGCCCATGAATCACACATGATAGTCACACCATACTCTTTGCCAACCTTGCTTGAATAGTTCAAGGGACTTTTCGCTTTCCTCAAAGTTTGCTTCCAAGAATTCCCGGCCAATTCCATGAGATGTAGGGATCTCGCGGTCGTAGGCCCTAGGCTGGCGAGTAAGCCTAATTGCACTCGCGAAAAGTACGGGCAATCGACTTTCAGCCCAAAGAATGTCATTCGCATGGAAAAACTTTGCCCATGCCCGACCAAGCTTCTCTCTAGATCCCACTTGAAGTACGGTGTCAATTCTAGGCTGCACACAGGTGCTTTGTTGCGTGCCATATCCTTGTCAAAGTAGGTTGTGACACTACTTTTACCAATAGAAACACGGACACCTTTGCCACTCCCACATCTCCTCTCTATTGCACGAAAAGGTTCTTGTCTCCCCAACCTGCCGCCTAATATTCAAACGGACTTGGTCTTCTTCATCACTTGCAAGGTCAATCACTTCCCCGTCCTTGCACCCCTTGCATGAGATCTCTCTCCAACCCGAGCATACGTTCCTTTTTCTCTTTTTATTCTCCATTGATGTCTTCCGCAATTCCCTCATCGCATCCCGCACATCTCTAGGCACATTGGTGCATGACTTCACTTCACCAACAATACAACCAAGATGGTCCCTAAACCTGGTTGCACCTCCACCTTTGTTTACAGTCCCACAATACCCACATTTGAAACCTTGGCCAGTAAGCTTTGTGCCATGCATCCACACCTTGTTAATGTTTCCATCATTATGGCCTACAACATTTAGACCAATGCAAGTTACATTCAGTCATACAACATTTAATAAAAATAATAAGCCTAAAGAACAAAATTAAATCCAATCGGTATGCTAAATAGGTAGCAAAGTCACCCATCAGTTTTGGAAAAAATAGAAAAAACAAAACCTGATAAAAAAAGTTAACTTCACGACTTCATCAAACCATCAGCCATCACTACGTAAAAGAATTACTTGACAAATTAACTCCCCAAGCAAGATATCAGCAATACAAAACATGGAAATTTAAGAGATAAATTATCTAACCAATGCAAGTTACTTTCAATCATACAACATTTAATAAAAAAAGCCTAAAGAACAAAATTATATACAATCAGTATGATAAATAGGTAGCTAAATCACCCATCAGTTTTGGAAAAAAATAGAAAAAACAGAACCTGATAAAAAATAAACTTCACCACTTCATCAAACCATCAGCCATCACTAAGTAAAAAGAATTACTTGACAAATTAACTGGAGCATCAGTCATCATTTCATACTTGGCATAAAGAATTCTAGATAGAACAAATCAGAGGTACTCTGTTTTCACATATACCTTGGGAAGCTACTGTCGGTGGAGATGCAGCCCTTGCTGCCGGCGGAGATGCAGCCCTTGCTGCCGGCGGAGATCCAGCCCTTGCGTGGCCACTAGTTGCACCACCCATAGCCCTCATCTGGTTGACGGCGCTGCTACTGGCGTACCCGCCCCACGGCGGAGAAGGCTACTCTCCATGAGCAAGATCTGCACCCAAAAGTGTCGATCAAGAAAAACACCAGATCATTGAGGTGCCATACAGCAGATATCGCACATCACGGACGAAAGAACATACACCAGAAATCGCACATCATGGATCGAGGAAAATACGTACCAGTAGGTCGAGGATTTGGTTGCAATGGAGGATTGGAGGCTGCTAGGGAGGAGAGGAGTGGAAGGGGAGACGATGGGGAGGAGTGGAGGTCGACTGGAGTGGAGGGAATCAGAGATCGCCGGCACTTCACGGTCGCTGGGCGCGCGCCCGCGCTAGCGACCGCCGCCGCCAGCCAGAGACGAAGTGGAGAGGAAATATGAAACCCTAGGGTTTCCAGAGCAGGGTTCGTGCTTTTATACCAACAGGAGGTATTTGCAGGCTTCTATGGATCTTGGGCCGGGCCAAAAATTCAAATTGGGCCGAATTAATTTGCCCGAGACAACAATTATTCGGGCCTGTCCGAATTTGACGAATTTCACCGAATTTCGGGAAATTCGGGCCGAATCCCAAATCCTTGCGCGCGACCGAGGCGAGCGCGTGGCCGAGGATGTGGTGCGCCAGCGGCGACGCCGGGTGGCGCTCCACGAGGCGGGCCGCGGCCGCCGCCGCCGCGGGGCACCCGTCGTCGCGGGAGTGGGAGTGGGTCCGGGCGCGGATCGCCGACTCCGACTCGGCGACTCCTTCCGGAATGAGGGCGTGGCATCCTCCCAGTCCGCTTTGGTCGGCGGCGGGGCCGCGCACCCCTGCGGGGCATGGGGGCAGCTTCGTGCTGCCGCCGCCCTTCTTGCTCTTGCGTCCCATGGAAGTGTCCGGCGGCATGTGGTGGGGGGCCAAGGGCAGTGCCAGCAGGCGGCGCCGACGGCGGCACAGAGATCACAACGCGTGACGGCGGCGAGAAGCTGCGGTGCCGAGTCACGACTGGAGGTGGGGCCCATAGGTATGGGACCCACTCGTCAGCGTTACATGACCTTGGGTCACCTTCTTGTGGAGGAAGTAACGTAAACGTGTGCAATAACCGTATAAATATACGAGGATTGCTAAGGATATACTCTGTAGAAATGTTTTGGATTTAAATTTTGTTAACAGTAACATTTTTAGATGATGATCCAGAATCACTTTATGAGATTGTTAATTTGACTCGTATGAGCCCGTTCATATGAGATATGAGCGCATGATCCGATACGTCTTGAAATATGACTCCATATCGATTATCGCAAGACGGGAGCTATATAATAACTAGTGGAAAAGCACGTGCGACACGCACGTGTTTATGGTTGTGATATACGGAACTTTGAGATTGTATAGTATAACATCAAATAGAAAACAAATATTTTGATATTGTTATAAAAATCAAATATTGGCACTAATGGAATACACAATATAAGCCTCCTCTTTGTTTGGTTCGGTAGGGTCTGCCGCGTCGGGCGCGCGCACACTCCGCGAAGCGCGTATCGGGCCGGCCTTGCGCGTAGAAGAACGCGGACGCCGAAGTGGCCGTGATCCGGGGGCACCGCGGGCGAGGCTCGGCGCGCCGGGCGGGACGAAGGTCGCCGTGGCGCTTGTGGCGTCGTGGGATGGTGCGCCCGGCGCGACGCCGGCCGGCCTCACGGCGGGTCGGCGGCGTCGCCGCCGCGCGGCGCACCCGTCGTCAGCGGGGCGGGATGGGTCGGCGCGGGAATCGCCGACTCGGCCTCTTCCGGAAGGCGGCGGCGGGCGTCCTTCCGATCCCGCGTTGGTCGGTGGTGCGGGGCATGGGGCGCTTCCTGCTCCGCCGCCCTTCTTGCTCTTGCGTCCCATGGAAGTGTTCGGCGGGGTGTGGTGGGGCCGGGCGGTACCGGGCGGCAGCGGCGGCGGCACAGATCTAACGCTGCGTGGCGGCGAAGCGGTCTTGAAGTCGCGACTCGGTGGGCCCATGGGTATGGGACCCACTACGTTAGCATGCACTCGTCAGCGTTACATGACCTTGGGTCACCTTCTTGTGGAGGAAGTAACGTAAACGTGTGCAATAACCGTATAATATACGAGGATTGCTATACATCTCTATAGAAACGTTTTGGATTTAAATTTTCTTAAGAGTAACATTTTAGATGATGATCCAGAATCACTTTATGAGATTGTTAATTTGACTCGTATGAGCCCGTTCATATGAGATATGAGCGCATGATCCGATGTCTTGAAATAGGACTCCATATCGATTATCGGAAGACGGGAGCTATAATAATAGTTAATAACCCATATGAATATGAATTATTATATATATAATGAAAAACGAATGAATGGACCGATCGTGAAAAAAAAAAAAAAAAGTCCGGACGGAAGAAACTCTTCAGTCGATAGTAAGTGGGAGACGAACAAAACAAATGGACGGAAAATTTGCCTCTTTATTATTAGATGGATAGGTATATAGGTATACATTATCGAAAAAAGCTCGGTACTTCCTCCGCTCTAAAATGTATAGTAAGGACTATACATCTAGAAAACCTTATTATAATTTGTAAAGAGCGGTTAGCTTATTATTGCAGTGGGATTATAAAAGAGAAATGCATACATGCTACTCGGGGTCTTGGCAGTCGGTGATCTGGTAGTCCACTTTGAGCTGCGCAGTTCCTAGTCCAAATACCATCGTCGGTGTCGATCTGCTCGAACGCAGCCTGGTCCATCCAAAGCACCGGGTCGTCGTCATAAGCGACGTCGCAGATGTCTATGATCCTCACCGTCACCGAGACGCCATTGCTCGTCGCCGCGTTCGTCACCTGCAAGCACAGATGGCACCCACATGCCCCGGTGTACGGCCTGCAGTCCCCGCGAGAACTGCGTCCCACGGGTACCGTTGCCGAACGCCAGCGAGTAGCTACTGTCCATGGCCGGGCAGCTTTTCATGCTTTGCTCCACTCCCGCCCGGCAGCTCGGGCTGGTAGTCCATGTATGTCGCGTTCAGCCGTAAGCCGCCATGGCGCACGGCGTCGACAACGACGACACCAGAACCAACGCGACCATGAATGCTAGGAGCAGGGCGCCGATGTCGCGCGAGTGCATATTGGTGGTCAGTTTGGACTCCATTGATGATGCTTGCACTACAAGAAATTTGCCCTTATGTGACAAATTACATATGACAAAGTACTTTTTAGTCACAAAAGTGATGCAGTTATGACAATTTTTCAATGGATGACAAGTGTTTGTGAATAAAATGTGTTTTAGTCATAAACAACTATCACCTTGTGCTCTTTCCACCTTTTGTGACAATAGCTCATGACAAAAGTGATCGAATGTGATTGTCATCAATTAAAAATCATATTAAAAAACACCTTGTCAAAACATGCAGCTATGTCCAACTTGGAATGACGGAACTATTATCTATACCTACTAATAAAGCAAGGAAATTTCAGGCCGCAGGATCCTCCACAACCATCGGATTGGCATCAACGGTTTAAATCAATTGTTAGATAAGTGGACATGTGGGGCAGCGTGGAGAGCAAAATTGCAAAGCCCAGGCCCAGCAGCAGAAGTTGAAGCCCATTGGGGAGTTCGGCAGGCCAAAAGGTCGAATAAACCATGTTCTTTGTTCTTGTTTAGTCTTCTTTTCCCATGCTCCTGTGTTTCATGATTGTTTTTTTGTCTTTTTCACATAACTCACTTTTCAATCAAATAAATAATAAACATCGTATTACGATAAAATATAAATAAATATGCAACAATGTCGTTATCCGTCCCGTTGCAACGCACTACTTTATATTTTGCTAGCTGTATATAATTTGTGGAAGTATGGTCCTTGGTCATATCTTTCTGAAATTTCGTTGTAAAAGAAATTGTTTTATATGCAACTCATAGTCTATCTTGTGTCCAGGCTGGATGCTGAGGCCACCAATGGGTTCAACTTCACCCACCAAGAGACCATCAGGATCAAGTGTGGTGGCTTCATCTATCTTATTGCAGTAGGACTGGTTTGAGTGAATAAATTAGTGTTGATGTATGCAAATGTATGGTTGTTGGTGAATTTTATAACCTATGAACATACTGTTGTCTATTGATTTTTGATATATACGTACCTTGTATATGATAGAATGAAAATATATGTGAAATTATTTTAATTATGAAAGGTTGACTCTATTATAAATGGGCTTGATGTCAAAAGTGCACCAAAAAAGGCCGAGTTATATGGGCTAAAGGCAGATTTATAGTGTAAAAAAAAAAACAGCTCATGCTATATGGGCCAAATTTATTTTTATGACAAAATATTTGTCATACTACTTGTGCCATGTTGTATGCCATGTCATGTGCCATGTCAATGTATGGACACTTGTCATCATCTCATTCAACATGTTATGACAAATAGTGTAGTCATAATATATGGTGACAAAAGTGCAATGGTCACTAAGATTAGTGACAATTGGATCTGTTAGTCATAGAAGGGGTTTTATGACCCACCTTCTGTGACACGAAAAAGGTTGTAATTGTCACAATTAATTAGTCATAGAAGGCCTAACCTCTTGTAGTGTTGGCTAGCTTTCTTGTAGGCAGGTCCCTTCTGCTTAACTAGTGTGGGTGTGTGACTGTGTGAGATGGATTATGCGTGTTTATATAGCTGATGAGAGGAGACTCCTGCCCAAGATGGAGACGGAGAATGTGTCGTCACACGTACACCACCAAACAATTGACTCAACGCGGCCACGAGCGCGTCGATCGGGTCCAAATTAAGTAAAGAGAAGAATAAATAAACCAGCTGTAGCCTTGTTAATTGAGCATAACGCTGTGGTCGATTGGTCTTTAGGCTCTGGTACAAAGTGACTCGATAAGACCGAGCTGTTGGGGCCATGGCCAAACCGTTGGAGCCCCGCCGACCGGCGTCAGCAGCAGCAGCTGGCGACGTCATTTCACTTGGGCGAACGTCATTTCATTCACTTGGGCCGAGCAAGTCCAAACAAAATAAACATGCCTAATATGACTCATGCCAAGTGAATTCTACAACTTTTTATTGTACTCTCTGTTTTCTAAAAAAAAACATACAAGGAAGCATGCCGGTCAAACTAGGTCAACTTTGGCCAAGTTGACAACCTTAAAGTAAATTTATTATAAAAACATAATTCATAACTAATGTAATGGCACCTATTTTGTTTCATAAATAGATGTAAGTATTTTTCCTATAAGTTTAGTCAAAGTCCACAATGTTTGAGTCCTCAACTAGGTACCTTAACGGCAAAGCAAAACTTAGGGTGAGTAGCAACCATAACAAGCATGTCGCTTCCGCCAGGATTTCCTAAACTCAGATTAACTTGGGGGTCGACTGACCATTAGCCGATCGAGGAGCATGAGTTGTCTGTGCATGCCATCAACAACTCCTCCGTTTTAGAAAACATACATACAATTCTCACGTCACGAAAGCAGTCAAATGTCATGGACTTTGACCAGAATCATACTAACATCATTTACTTAAACGAAATAGACGTCGTTAGATGATCAGGTATGAAATACTATGGTTTTATAATGAATTTGTTTCAAGACATAAGGGCACTCACAGTGCTAGAAACTATCATGGTTTCTATAGTCATGGACATTGTGTCAAGAAACTATCTCGCACAATGCAATTTTCTATCATAATGTCACATGGCCCACTTGTCACTCTCATAAATTGTCTTGGTTTACGTGAAGACACGGTTTCTTAGTTAGACTTGGTTTCTTGTGTTTTTTCCTCTCTCTCTTCAATAAATATAGCGCCACATTAGCAAAAAAAATAATAAATAGAGGGGTAATAAATAAGGATAGAAATTATGGTAGAGTCCGCATTGTGAGTGCTCTAAATATTAATACTTTTTTACCCTAAACTTGGTCGAAGGGAAGTTGACACCGGCACGTACGATACCCCTTGATTGGACGCCGTTAGAAGAAGAGGGAGGAGCATCGTACAAGAACACAGTTGCGTACTACTGTTTGAACCGACCCGGCAGGCCATCCACTGCATGCGCGCTTTCCGGGTGTGTTCATTTTCTAGTCACATCAACCAAAAAAAAACCAAAAGTTCCCAAAATTTCTATCACATCCCATCACATCGAAAACATTTAATGCACCCAAAAACGCCACGGTCACTATAAAATTTGGGTAATTAAAAAAAATTGCACAGTTTAGATGTATATTGGCGGCGACGATTCTTTTGGCTGGTTACGCCATGGTAGGATAATATTTATCACTAACGAACGAAACGTCTTTACAAAGATATATGATGTGACAGCTACAGAAATTTTGCACCTAAATTTTGCACCTAAACACACAAGTTCCAACCCTGTTCCAAGTGCCTGCCATTTGGTGGGCTACCTGACTGCATGTCTCCATCGATCCACCGCGCTACGACTCCTAGCAGGCAGCGGCGTAAATGCAGGCATCTGCGCGCACGCAGCGGCAGCGCCGAGCTCCACCCCAGGCCAGCCGGGTACGGGTCCAAGCATCACGTCGGGCGGTCATGAGGCGGGCGGACGCGGACCGCGGACGCGACGCGAGTGGCAGTTGCGTCGCGTCGCCCTGCCTGCCTGCCCCGGCGCCATCATTGGCATGCGCTGCGCCAGCGCCGCCCTCCCGAGGCGCGCGGGCGGCGAGCCTACTCCCTACAGGCTGCGGCGCGGTCGTGTCGGAGCTCTAGGGGCATGCAGCTAGCGCGCCGGCCGGCCGGTGATGGCGTATTGGCGTCAGCCATCGCCGCATAGGCCGTACGTCCCGTCGGGGGTTGGGCGCCGGCAGGTGTGGAGGGAGCGTGACGGACGGTGCGCAGAGGGCACTGGCGTCGGGAGGGTCGAGGTGGAATGGATGGTTGCCCAGGACAGACCCCAGTCGTAGTGCGCGCGCGCGGACGTCACTCGCGCCAGCTTTTGTCGCTCTGCCCCTGCCCCTGCCCCTGCCCCTGAGCCTGCCCTTGCAGTCTCCAGGCACCGCGGTCACACGGCATGCAGCAGGGACTGACACTGCGGCCGGGAGCCAAGACCATTGAGGCACGCGCGTGTATGGAGTACCAGGATATACACGGAGTACATTCATGATCACAGCAAGCGTATACAGTATTCAGTAACACACATCGAGCGAGGCTTTCCCGCCGGTACGTGTCCTCTCTCGCATTGCTCTGTTAGTAGGCACGTGTTTTAGTCTAGAGTTTAGTCATATACTCCCTCCGTCCCAAAATAAACGACGTTTTTAAGCCAAGAATTATATACTAAAAATAGGATTAATATTTATATTACATAATTAGTATCATTAGAAAAATCTTTTGATCTAGTTTTTTAACAAATTTATTTAGAGATTTAAATCTTCTACGTATTTTCTACAAATCGAGTCAAACTTGTGACACCTAAAACCCAAAACGCCATTTATTTTTGGGACGGAGGGAGTAGACCCTTATTAAACCATTAGAGATTTTTTCGATCGTTCAACTTTTGTCCCATCGTGTTATCCAAGTCATCATGAGTCTCTAGCTTAAAACACACTCATTCGGTCCCGATTTACTCCAACTATGTGTAGTTTTGGCTCCTGTATGTAGCTATACGACCCACACCTACCGTCGAGGCCTGAATGCAACATCATAGATCCACCCATCCACCTCCCTCTGTTCGATCTTTTCCACTCGCTTCGTAACGCGCATCGCTCCCAAGTGGGGCGACACCAAGCTCTCGTCGGCGCCCCTCTCCCTTCTCCTACTTCACCCGGTGACACCCCTCTCCTCCACTTGCGATCCCCCTCTCCTCCGGCCGGCATGCGGTCGGGTGGGCGGCCGAGATCTGGCGCCCTAACGCGGCGGCGACGGTGCCGGGTGCTCGAGCGCCCGCCTTTGGTGTTGCGTGATGACAAGGAGTTATCGTCGTCGCCAGCCGGTTCGCGGACGATGCAGTTTGGCGAATGAAAGCAAAGGCGATTCTTGTATGAGGCGAGAGAAGGATCCATCTTACCAATGTCAAGGCGGCCCCTATTAGAGTTGTGTCTTCCTCTAGTTTTTAGTTGATTGATCCAATTCGTTGAGCTCCATGATCCGAGTTTTGTTTGAGTTGGACTTGTCTCGAGAAAAATCCACCAAATAGAACAAATAGAGGAGAGAGGTCGCGGTCGTCACGTAGTGTCACCGTCATGTGTACGTGAGATCCAACAAATGTATATTATGGGACAAAGGGAGTATATATTTTTTCAAGCCCTCCAACTTCTCTTTATCTATTATTTGTGTCCTAAAGTTTCAAAATGCATTTTCTATTCCTCAAACTTGTCTCACTGTGCCATCTAGATCCTTGAACTTGCCATGATCTACTACGCTTATGCCATAAGACCGTCCCACGCTGGCATCGGTGCTCAAAAATCTTTTCATTCGACATTTGCGGCGATGCACGAATCCATTTTAATCCCACAACGTGGCACCGTGGTGTACACCGCGTGGCGTGGACCACAATCACGCATACCTTTCCCTTCCTTCTAGACTGCTTTGGGCGCGTTTTTAATCCTCAAAACCAACGGCATTTGCAAATATAATTGTTTAATGAATGAAGCACCGGGGCAGGAACATGCCACCGGATCAACAAATTCAATCCTGGCACCGACACCCACAATGGCTGGCACCGGTGCTCAAACAGGAGAGAGAAGGTTTGAGCACCGGTTGAAGCCAACACTTGTGGGTAGTCTAATGGTTGGAACCATAAAGAATGCGTCTTGTACAAGACACACACACACACACACACATCATTTTTAACCGGGGAACAAACTTAATTAATGGCAACACAATCATTCGTCTACCTCTTCTACCTAAAGAGTACGGAGTCCCGGCTTATTGGAATGCACACTAGATTATTGGAATGTAGACAGAGGGGAAAGCATGGAGATGCTCCTTTGAAGAGGGAGGGAGGGAAGGAGAGCATCTAGATAGAACACTAATTGAAGAGACTACGAATGTGGGATAGAGTAAGACACGTGCATGACAAGGTTGAGGATATCTAAAAATGAAATTTCTAAAGTTTTGGGTCAAAATGACATATCAATTCAAGTTCGAATCTTTGTAACACCAAAAGACTAGGAGCCTGTTTGGTTGTTTGGCGTTACCAGCGCCACGCCACGGCGATGGCGGCCACATGACGGTGTGGCGGCGGCGACCAAAAACCTTGCCTTAAAACGCCCGCGGCCTCGCCACAATCAATACCGCTACACGACGAGCGGCAGGAGCAAACGACAAGGTGTGGCTGCCAAACATTAAAGTTGAACCAAGCAACCGCCAAACATTGTGTGGCGCTTGCCGTAACCTAGGCAAAGCGGATTGTGGCTGGGATCCAAGCATCCCCTAGATAGTTTAACGTACCAATCATGCATTCTAACCCTTAGCTACATTCTACTTTGGCGCTACTCCCTCCATCTCTGAATACATGTCGTTCAAGCGCTCAAGAGATTTCCCGAAATAGATGTCGTCTTAGATCCCTAGCGTGGGTGCTGGCCTATTAAACGAGTACAGCAGACATCCATCCATCACTTCAATGTCCTCCACTACCGAGTAAAACATTACGTAGCTCAGCATCTCTCGTCTCCCATTGGTGCGAGGCGGCCTGGCCCGCACACAGAAGAGGAGACACGATCAGGAACCAGCGAGGAGCACGAGAAGGTAGGGGTATCAGTGTCTTCTTTTCTTGTGCTTGGTATGCGCGTCCAGCTCCCAAACGACGTGTATTCTGAGACGGAGGGAGTACTTAAAATGAGCTATGCACTGTACCGAGCACTTCACTGCGTATTCCTACGTCGTACTCCGTAGGAGTACTGTAGAGGATAAAGGGGTAGTAGTACGAGCAGGAGTATGTGGCAGCACAACACAGTATATAATTGCTGTGATTCTTCCATTTTGTTTGCACATGAGTAGGGAGTGTAGGCAGGGCATGCATGAACCGGCCGGCCGTCAGCTTTGTTGAAACTAGCACAGAGCAGTGATGTGTTGGCAAACACGTCACAGCAAGCAAAAGATGCGGTCATCAATTCACTGCCGCTATCTGTACTGGATCCGCGAGCAGGAGCAGGATCTCACACTCCACTCCAGTACAGGTGCAGGTACACGACGGCAGCCATCTTGTCAAGCCATAACTGTACTGTACGAATTGAAATCCAGCAGTGGAACTCGAGTGGTTGATGCATGCTGCCTTGATGATGACTCAAAGTTTCAGACTAATGGTCACTCCGTAACTACCAACTCTACTCTACTATTCATTTCTACCACTACTAACTCTACTATTCATTTTTACCACAGTTGCTTGTCAAACCCTATCTTATTTTTGACATCTTTTACTATGAGTTACGATGATGGAAATCTTTTGGGAGCAAACCAAGTGAGTTACGATGATGAAAATCTTTTGGGAGAAAAACCAAGTGGGACCAGCTCCCGTCTATAAGTACCTCCGTGGCCCTCAGCATATCTTGGTCATCCCAGAAGTCCACAACCCAGAAGCACAAGCCTGGGGAGACGACTGGTGCTGTTTACTGTCCAGTGGTAGTTCCCAACTGTCCGTGAGTCTATCCCTCTGGTTATACACCGCGGTTCTTGCATTGCTAGCTTGGTCGTCCCACTCCCAGCTAACCCAGCCATCAGCTAGCCAGCATGGCCTCCCGGATCTTCCTCTGCTTCACGGCGTTGTCCTGCTGCATCACGCTGCTCTCACCGCCGGTGCACTCCCGCCGACCTGCAGGTATGTATGTATATATGAACGCACGCACCAACAATGGCCGATCGACCTTATTTGTTTGATCGATGCCAACCTTTATTAGTCCAACTTCATCGTCCCTCTCGATTTAATTTCTTTGCCATTCTGATGATGTACCTGATGAATTGTACAATGCAATGTCCTGTTGTATATTCTTGGTTCACTTGTTCATGCTTGGTTTTTCAGGCCTGCAGGCAACCGGTGGTGGATTCGTAGGTGGCCGCAGCAGGCATCTTCTCCATCAACTGCCTGTGCCTGTGCCAGAGCAGCCACGCTTTGTCCCCACAGATGTCGACAACGAGAAGGGGCGGCGGCGCGTCGTGCCGGCGACGACGACTACGAAGAAGGCGAGGAGGCCGGCGGCGGCGTGGAGCGTCGTGAGGCCGGAGCTGCGGGCCGTGCCCGGAGGCCCGGACCCGCTGCACCACCACGGCGGCGGCCCCAGCAGGCGGCCGGAGCAGCAGGACCACCGCACACCGTCGCCGTGATCGACCCCCGGCTGGCCGGCCGGCAAGCCGGCATGGCAGAGGACCTGGTTGGTTCCCGGCTGCCTGCGCCTGCATGCTCGCTCACCTCGTGCGCCGTGCGCGTGGCTATGCCAGCCGGCGCTGGACTGGATCCTGTGCGCGAGGAGACTCTGTGGCCTCACCTGTGGCCGAGCGCGACTCGTCCACGCACTACACGTGTCTGGCTGGCTACCGAGTTGAGTGGAGTAGGCTGGTTCTGGTTGAGGCGTTTTGGTGTACTGTACTCATGCAGTTTGTACCACAGTACGTGTACAAACGGAATTTAGTTTTTTTTAGATTGGAATTTAGTTTTTTTTTTTTTTAGATTGGAATTTAGTTTTATGTGGACGTGCAACTGTCATTGTGAATTTGTTTGGATTTCATCGTTTTTTATGAGACAGTACATATGCTCGAAAAGGAAAAAAAAAATACTAACAAAATGCAAAACATAACCATTGGCCATCAGTCCCAATTAATTACTAAGCGGGTTCATGCATCCACCGACAGCAGACGCAAACCTCACACAACTTCACAAGCAGTACTGTTACTATACTGTACAGTACGTCAAAGACTGACAGCCAGCCTGTTTGGAGCGTGCAAATTTCTTTTAATTTTCCTATTTTTTAATCATATACAAAACTGAACTAATTCTCTATAAAATTCTTATATTATTTATTTATTATTACTACAAGTACAGGCTATGTAATCCCTAACACGTTTAGTGCGAAACGTTATAAACTTGTTGAACTCCATGTTATTTTAGGAACAATTCTATGCGTTTCTAGATGTACATGAAATATATCATACATCACTATTTATATGTGGCTATATTTATGTATGTTATTGTTCCATTCGACCATTCCAATAGATGTGTAGTCAATCATTACTAATATTTTGTTTAGTATGTCTAAACATTTTAAGAACTCATGCTTCAAGCCTACTTTTGCTATCCTATAACATAAAAAGCATTATGATTTCCAAAATTTACACTAAAATATAAGTTATTCTATTGGTGCCCATGTTCAGATTTGGCAAAGTTTGCTAAAAAAAGAAAAAAAAACAGAATTTGAGGAGAAATTCCTTAGCAGTTGAGTCAAAGCTATAGCTACATGGTTGCTTATATAAATTCTAACTCTCAAATCAGAGAAATTTCGACCATCCATCTTTTTGGTAAATTTCAGGGTGGCGAAATCCGAATACCAAATTTGAAAAGCTAGTAGAGAGAGCCAACTGGAGATCGGCCTGGGCTCTCCTCTTTTCATCCATCCATCTATCCCTATCTTTGTCTGACATTACCAATCAAACCTTGCTATTATACATACAGTATGTCTGATATTTGCTTGTCAGTTTTAATTTCTCGCCCAACTTTTGGTAACTCTGGGTTGCTTGCCAAAAATCTTTATCTAGTCAAATTCGGCTCAAAACTCTCGGCATCGCATCTGTATATATACAAGTCTCTGGTTTTCTACAGTTCATCCCAGGAGCAACAAGCAAGAGTCTGAAGATCGATGCTTTTGGTTCGTCGTCGTCGTCCGAAGCCCAAAAGCCTCGCCATGACCCGGTTGTTCTTGCTGTGCTTGGCGGCGGCGTCCTGCTGCCTCTTGCTGCTCCTGCCGCCGCCGGTGCAGGGCCGTGTTCTGTTCAGGGAGCCACACTTGGATGCCGCAGAGGTAACAAACACGTACGGCTATATGCACCATTGTTTTTCTACGAAAAAAAAGATTTTGTCATCCCTGTATGATGCAACTGACGACTACTACTATCAGGCGACGGAGCAGCAGCGCGGCGCGGCGGTGGAGAAGCAGCTGGCGACGCCGGCGTCGTCGTGGTCGCCGCCGCCACGGACGGCAGGTGGCGTCGTGGTCATGCCGGAGCTGCGGTGGGTGCCTGGAGGAAGCTTGAACCCGTTGCACAACCACGGCAGTCCCACTACTACAAGGAAGGATGATGAACGCACCCCACCGGCGGTGGTGGCCGCGGTGGCGCAGGGGGAGCGTGAGCGTCGTCAGGCCGGAGTTGAGGGCGACACCTTGGGGCGCCAACCCGTTGCACAACTGACGACGAGTTGAGATGTTCTTCAGCTAGCATCGTAGTAGTTTGAGGTCATTTTGGATCGTGTACTATGAATCGCAATTGTCACAGAAACTGTTTTAGCGAGTTGAATCCACAGCACCGTTTATTGTATTGGAACAGCTGCAGCCACAGCTGGCTGAAACGGCTTAGATTTATGCAACATAGCTCTCCTGCATATGTTACAGGAACAAAAAAGAAGTCATCACTAAATTCTGCAGAATTCAACCATTGCTGCATTTCAATTCATAGAACAAAAAGAAATCATCACTAAAATTCTGCAGAATCATCCACCAACAGCACACGAATTATTTGTCCACAACCCCAGAGGCTCGATGCGTATAGAGAGGGGACGGCCCCACATTACAACAACCGAGCATTAAACAGTACCAGGTCTTAGGTTAAGAGTGCTGAAAAGGTTATGCAATCCAAAGTATATGTACAGAAAAGCAGGTCACAACATGCTTTTCAGGGCGGTGATTCTGCTCCATCATGGAGAGCGCAGCACACGGTGGCCTTGTGATGACCCTGGTACACCCTGATGGCCTCTCCCGTCGACATCGTCCATAGCCTCGCTGTCGTGTCAGAAGAAGCTGCAAGAGACAACAAACCGCTTAACTGCGTAACTGATGAATCATCGGGAAATTAAGGCAGAGCGTAACATGGTTTAGTCCATACCTGTTATCAGATAAGCACCGTCGACTGAGAACACGCAGTCCCAAACCCAGCGCTGATGGCCTGAGAAGTTGATTGCCAGTAATGTTTCAGGATCGATCTCATTCGAAACATAAGATGGATCTGAGATGGAGAGTTGGTTAAAAGAAGACTCTGAACATTACCGACTAAAGTTCTTTCCAACTTGAAGCCATCGACATTCCAAATCTTTACAGTGTGGTCAGATGATGCTGTGGCAAGATACCTGCAAACAAACCCAAGAATGTCACATGGAACCGAAGAGAATACAGTAATAAACTGGAAGAACCTACATTACCTGTTAGGATCGCAAAATTCTGGTGAAAGCAGGCACTTCAGAATGTAGCCATCATGGGCTTGCAGTTTGTGCAGAGGTTCAAAGCAGGTGATTGTCTACATAACAGAATATGTCAACTTGAAAAATTCACATCACAATTCTATATTTAAGAACAGGTGGGTCTACTGAACAGACTGACCTGAGTACCCTTAAGGAGGCGCCAAACATAACATGTCCCACGGTTATTTGCAGCAACAACCATACTCCCATCCCACATGACTGTCAGAGATCTTACAGCAGTATCAACCTCCGGTACCTAAATGATTGAAACCAACAGATCACTTCTTTATTACATTTACCTTTCGACAGCAGTACCATAATACTGGAATATGAGTATGTGACTCACCAACTCACAGCTGCATGAGTTAGCAGCCAAATCCCACACACGTATGTTTCCATTCTGATCACCAGATATTAGCTCTTTCTGAAAAAAAAAAATACAATGTTATAAAATTTGGTGGGAAGAAACAAACAGAAGTAACAGAGAATAGCAAAACAAAAACTATCTGACTCAACCACCAAAGTTAAGAATACTGACAACACTATTTCTTCAGAACAAGAAAATAATGTTCCACAGGAAATTTGAGAAACAAAGAGTGGGACATAGGCCCAGCCCTGCAGTTTGCAACGAAGGCTAGCCATATGAAAGTTCAGTTCACTCTCCCAAATTGATTTCAACAAGGATATCACAATAATTGAAACCTCTGATTCTTCAGAAAAATAATTGAAACCTCTAAATTCACAGCTACATGCAGTCAAATTGTGTTTTGTCAGCATTTTTGCACTACAGAGTTGGCAAGGGATCGAATCAATGCCAAGCAATCGCCTAAAACAGTATGGAAGCAATGAACAGAAGTAGCAAACCAATAAGTTTAAAACCAATTGTAGCTCAATCCATGTGTACTTGGATGAAACCATTTTGCAACCAATTACCAATTAAGACAATACAAATTAGAAATAAATAATGAAAAAATGATTGTAACCTGATTTGGGTGCAGAACAACAGTGTTGACAGCAGCACGACTTTCATATTCTCGTTGGCAAGTGCCAGTCCTGAAACCGTAAACGCACAAATAAGAAAAAAACAAACATCAAAGACATACGATGATTTACAGCTCAGCAAATTAGTAAGGTCCACTTGTACAAATTTTAAAAAGACAATATCTAATTTACATCATTCCATCTACTAGCACTACCAGACAAACTCATGAAAGTTGTAGTAGATTTGGAGGATTCAGATAGTCAGGTTTAAAGTTTTCGAGTTAAAAAAGTCAGATTTTAATAAATTTGGTGTGTTGGCATTCTTCACGGATGAGCTATAGATTCGTGAGGCGTTATTTATTTTCGAAATGTCCATAAGTATGCCCTCTTAATTTTCGCAAATATTTAGCCTGTTTAAAGTAAAGCCAATGCGCCATACTGTGAGCATGCATGATAGCACCCGGAGATTGATCTGCACTAGATTGTCCCCTAGTTAAGGACATTTTTTTCAAGTTATCGCTAGAACAGCAGATCAAGTAAAATAGGCTTGTAGCTTAAGAAATGATAGTATGATACAAGATATTAGGTTTGAAAAGCTCACCGTAAATCCCAAATTCTAACAGTGCCATCTTCAGAACCTGAGTACATCCAGTTACCATCACAGTGGAATCCCACAGCCATCACATTGCTAGTATGTGAGTCATAGCTAATTACCTGCTATGTGTATTCTCATTAAATAAGGAAAAGGAACTTTGATGACTCATGGGGATTGATGTTGAAAACATGTATTTGTACCGGTTGAGTGCTATTTGAGTTGACATCAAAAAGGCGGATATGAGGATTGCCAGCAGCAGCTAAGAACCGCTTGTCGGGGGTTATCTCAAGGCGATTAACTTGCTGCAGAAAACATATTACAGCAGCGAAAAGGTATGTAAGATTGTTTTTAAACTAGACTAGATAGATAGCTCTGATGCTGACGGTGAGGTATACCAATAGCCATTACTTACAGAGTCTGGATATTGAATAGTGCGGTAACAGCGACCGCCCTTGGCTTCCCAAAATCTGATTGTGTGATCATAACTTGCAGTTGCTAGAAGGACAGTAGGTTGAGTCATTTAGCAGAATTAGCCTGCACATACATCAACCCATGCTCTCAGAATGATGGAAATAGACACAGATAAAAGATGGCAATATATATATGTTATCAAATGAATAGGCCTTGGCATCACAGTTCACAGAGAATCCATTCATCCTACGATTGAGCATTTAATCATGCCATTACTTATAAATCCTATCAACCACTAAATTGATACATGATGCTTCATTTTTACCAAATTACACAGGAATCAAGCACCACAGTGTCACACTGGGCATTCAGTTTACCGAAACCGATCGGTTCGGTTCCTCGGTTTTCAAGCAAAATCGTTTCCCTGAGATTGAGGGACCGATCGGTTACTTCACAAACAAAGAACTGACGAACTTCGGTTTCGGGTACTTGGGTTCGGTTCCAGTTCTAATCGAGAAAACCAAAACTGTCTAGGGGAGTGATTAGAGGAGGAACACACTGCTCACCGGTCACCGCCGTGCCACTTCACACCGGTCACTGCCACCGCGGGAGAGGAGAGGGCGCCGTCTGACGCCTGGGAGAGGGAGCCGCCGCCCGCCGCCAGAAGCCACCGTGGGAGGGGAGCCGCCGCCGCTGGCTGCCACCGCGCCAGAGGGAGTGGAGGAGGGCACCCCTCTGCCGCCCACGCGTGCGCCGGTGCGGCGGTTCCCGTGTCGAGGAGGGACAGGGCAGGGGTCGGGGTCGGGCACGGGACCTAGGGGCGGAGGCGGACCTTGAACCCCCGTGCCCAGCGTCCTCGCCGGTCTCTGCGCACGCCGGAGAGAGTACACGACGCCGGCCGCTAGGGTTTGGTTAGGAGGTTGGATCGTGAGGGTCGCCGGAGGAGACCGATGCGATACGGCGGCGACCGTCAAGGAGGAGAAATATTGGGCCTTATTGGGCCATTGGGGTAGGGAGAGTAAGATAATGGGCCTTGTCGGCCATCGGCTAGTGAGGGGAGAGAGAGAGAGCAGATAGGCCTTTTGGACGGAATTCTTGAAGACCCTATCGCTTTTTGTGTTTTTTTGAATTTATAAATTTATAATACTAGCAAAGATGTGTGTTGGTGTTGCAAAAAAAAAATGTCCAGCATTCCTTGACAATGTGAATGGTACATATTACTTTTTGTTCTTTGTATAAATTTAATTTTTATATATTTTTTAATGATGATAGTCAAAATTTCTACATTTATGTTTTTGTCTAGCCTAATCACTCGCTCACCGCCCACTATTATATTTTTTCGGCTTACGGTTTGATTAGTTGAATCTTGACCAACCTAGATTTTAATAAGAAAGTTTTGTTTCTAGTGGAAACTATATCAATAACTTGGTGGTGAAAATCTTTGTGCTTTAAAGAAAAGATGCATTTATCAATGGTTTAAGGTCTTAAGGACCTATTATATTGTACTTACTATTATTCTTATCTTTGTAAGATAAATGAAGAAACTAGTGACCAAATGAAAGAAAAAAAAAAAATGTGTCAAGTGTGCCACGACACCCCTTTCATAAATCGTGTCCAATGGTACGTAACCACGGCTAGCGTGCGTGTTTCAGACAATGTGTGAAGTGTTTCGACTCTTATTTTTGTATGTTGCTAGTTTTTTATTTGGATGCTTCAAAAGGATATCATGATGTTGCACACTGTAATAATGTTTAAATTGTATGTTCGAAAAAGTTTCATCTGTTTTGGATGTATATGCTGCAAATATTTCATCAGGATGTTGCAATTAAAAGTAAATTGGGGTGTTCCATGGCACGGTCGGTGGCTATTGCTGTTTCTCGGGTGTAGCCATGGGTTTCCCTTGCGGGGCGCGGGTCCTTGCGACATACGTGTGCAGATGCGAGGGCAGGATGCTGGAGCTACGCAGGTGTCGGAGCCTCGTCTGGAAGCGACGTCACGTCTGGATGTTCAGACGCTAGGGGCGTGTTTGATTTCACGGCCCCCGCGAACCTGGTTCATGGGCCCGGCCAGGCCAGCCGTAGCCCCGGCTCTCACCATACAAGTTTGTTGTTTGATTCTGATTCTCTCCGCAGCCAGGCTGAGTACATTTTTGTGTTTGATATGGGCCAGCTGAGCTTGGGTGACCTTTGCAACTGGTGTTCGTGGCCTTACCACCCCTTCCCTCTTTTGGCATTTCATCAACACTGCATTCGGTGGCCTACCACCCCTCCCCTCCATGGCGAAGCAGCAACAGGTCTCCATGGCGAGCAGCAGCGAGGTGGACTGGTACTCGACCACCTCACCGCTAGCGCTGCCTCGTTTATGAAATTCGCCGGCAAAGAAAACAACACGGCGCGGCCACCAGGGACCAACAGCACGGCCAGCCACCGCACCAACAACACCGCTCAACGGAGATGCTCACACGAAGTCCGGCCGGGCCAAGCACGGCGAGGCTTTGGCATGGACGGCTCGCCACCGCCCCTGGATCGACATCCTCGCCTCGTGGAAGCCGTGGTCGGCTCATTCGCGCGCCGGCCCGATCTAGCTTCGCCCATCACCGATCACCCGGCGCCCCTCCCCGCAGCCCGGGCCGTCCGAAGCCGCCGCCTCTCAGCGCACGGGATCTTCCTTGCCGCCAGCCCATGGGATTTGACGCCGCCATCGAGCCATGGGGCTCGCCATCGCCGCCCGCGCCCGGATTTGACGCCGCTATCGAGCCATGGGGCTCCGCCATCGCCCAGGGGGAGGTCCGCCTCGGCGCCACTTGAGTAACGAGAAGAGGGTGAGGGAGGTGACGAAATCGAGCGAGCTCGCCACGGCCCGGCTCGAGAAACGAAACCTTCGGCGTCGCGGCGCGAGCCGAGAGAGAGAAGGTAAATTGCATCGTTGGAGGCAGGCGGGGAACAAAGAAGTGATATCAAACATTGGGACCTGCATGCCGGAGCCAAAGCCGGGGTTTTTGGCCCATATCACACACGCCCTAGGCGTACCAAACAAACCCTTCATCAACTAAGAGCCCTATCTGTTTGAAGATATTCAATGGTATTATATTATAAGAAACTATATATTATAGTGAAGGAGAATGGCGTACCGGATTTTGTAGTCATTAAAATACATGATACGGTAGTGACTTTTTTTAGACTTGAGGTCACAACTTGTCCTCATATAAATCACCTCCGTTACATACTTATATTCTTGATTTTGTAGAGATGCCAATTGGAGAGGAAAACATCGTATTTTCCTTTTTTTTATATACTAGCAAACATGCCCGTATGTTAACGGGAGAAAAAAAAATGTTATGCACTCAATTAGAATAAGGGCATCATAAAATTTTTCTTGCATTGCTAAGCACAAAAATTGTGCTCATAAATAAAATTAATGAAAATAGGTAAAATCAATATTAAATTTCATAAATTCTTTTTTTACACATGTAAAGATTTGTAACTCAATTATCATGGAATTAGTTATATTGATATCAAGAGCTACTATGTGTGATGATTATGACACAAGGTCACTCTCAATTTTCCATACTTTGCGTAGGATGGCACTGGTTCATACTTTCACAATTTGTTTTTGGACAATCAACTACATTTAGACTATAATAATATGAGTTTTGCTTTTTAATACATTAATAAATTTATGGTAGAAATATTTATTTGTCATCAGTCAAAGGTATAAGAAGTTCAAAGCCTATATGTTGTGTTGTCTTTATTTTTTTATCTATCTGCATGTGAGTATTTACCTCTGCTAGTTTGGTTTCTTACGTCCATTAGTAGAGGTTGTGGCTATAAAATTATAGGAGGGAGTAATCAAAACTGATATAAATGTTGGATCTGGATTTTTTTTTTTTTTGTTGGTGAAAACTTGTAAATGTTGAATCTGCTTTTTTTTGCGTTTTTAATCTTCTACATCTATGAAAGGAAAAAGAGAGATGAGACTTGCCTCGAGAGATATGTCGTTCGGCACCTCTCGAAGTCATTGGTAAACGATTGTTTTTATAGCCAACAAAAAGGCAAAAAGTACGTATTTGTTTGAAGACCGATGGGATCCGTATTTGTGGCCTCGGTTGGTTCTCGGCTTAGTTTAGGACTGCACCGGCGCTATGCACTTATAGGCATGCAACGACCTTGGTTCGGGTACACGACCTTGGTTCGGTCTCGGGGAAAGCTTTCCACGGGGCATGCAAATATCTCTTCATGGACTCTATACGAACGGAAGAACATCGGGCAGACGGAAAAATAGGTGGCGTGCCTCGAACCTCAAAAGCTACGTCAATAGCCGAGGCGCAAAGATGGTTCCGGTGCACGTAGCCACCCCCGCATCTTGTACTGCGCCTCCACCGCCTCTCTACTTTCCTTTTTTTCGAGGTGGGACTAAACAGCTCCGATCTCCTGCACCGATCATGACGACTTGTTGTGACATGGTGCTGGGCTCGCTCGTGCTATATCGCTTCATGGGCTTTTTAGTCGTACCAACGTGGTGGAAAAAAAAAGTGGTTGAAAAAAAGAGGTGAAGAAAAAAAGCGTGGACTGTCTCTCTTTATTAGTATAGAAAAAGGCCCGCGTAGAAAATATCGCACCGCTGTACCACGTTCCCGCACCACGTTCCTCACGCTCCGAACATGGCTTCTAAGGACACACCCGCTTGCTACCCAAACAATTTTTATACTTCGCTTTATTAACATCTAATTTGATGATTTTTATGTTACTAGCAAAAATATCCCTACGTTACAACGGCAAAACTATTATGAAATGCTTATATATTTGGTCTAGCTTGCTACAGGTCACTTTATTACACTTGTTATATCAAGTTCAAGGACATTATTTGTGGATCCATAAAAATATCAAAATTTTAATTCTAATATCTTAAGTTAGTGAGGAGTTAGTTGTTGTGAAGTATAAAATTAGTCTGCTCATTGATGAGTCTGAGACCTCTCTCGATTTACATGTCAGTCCTCGTTTATGGACTGCAATGTGCAAGACATATTCAAACATCTTGGTGATACATTTATTGTGATTATATAGATAAAAAGTATAGATACGAATATAGAAGATATACAATAAGTATAGATAGACTGGGTGGGAAACTACTTAAAATCATGGAAAAATAAAGTATATTTGCTTAGAGAAGTAAAAAACAAGAATAAAGTAGGATGGTAATCTCACAAGCTTGCAGAATGATGATGCAAGCACGGTTACACCTGCCATTGGGTCTGAAGATTACCTCAGGTGATTGTGAACACCATGAGCCCCTATTTGCGTGGGTGACATGTGTTTAGTCATCGGGGCAGGCCACTTCGATCTCACTCCACTCCCGTTGTTGGACGACATGGCTAGAGGCTGTCCGAGGTGTTTGGCATCTACAACGGGGGAAGGTGCAATAGGCTCCCCATCGTCTTCACTATTGTTGTCTTCTCAAATGTGATCCTGATGCCCGAGATCCTAGCATGCAGCGATGGCCATCGTAGAAGGTACCATGCAACGCTTATGTGCCACCACTATGGAGATCCGGAGGCACGAAACCACATCATAAGATGTTTCCATGGCTCACACTTAGTCATTTGGCCACATACTACTGTGGGCATACTCCTCACTAGACTACGTACAGATCATATTTCGTCAACACTTCCCACCTTCCTCGATGAGCTCGAGTACCCCCCAAAATTCTTGAGTATCATCCACGGTCCCCTCGCAACCACCAAGGATAGCCAATGAGCCACCTGTAGCTAACACATCCACAACCACTTGAATGCTAGTCGGCGCTGCCTATGGGTGCCATGAAGCCTATGGGAGTACATCTAGCCAGGAGACGTGAATCCACCACTCCGCGGTGCCGAATCTACCACCTCCTCCATGGATGGGGGGCTATCTTCGACTCCACCATATCCACCGTCCACCCGCAGACATAGAAGAAGCAGAGACGGAGCTCCCTGGTGCACCCCTCCCCTCCTGGCCACCTTCAATGTGACCTCAAGGGCAACATATAGTAAAGGTGCAATTTGCTTAGTTTGATTCTCGGAATGCTCCTTTTTGTTAATAAAACTAGAACCTCCGCTAGCGTTCTTTGCGGGAATTAAAAACAATACAATGATTATAAGAAAAATTTTTATGATATAATCTCTGCACGATAAGGATATGAGCTTATTATAGAAAGTTAACCCGTGCATTGATGCGGGTACGCAAAAGTAAATTTAATCTAGCTAAGAGGAATTTTAAAATAATTTCTATAATGAAGTAAAGAAAAGGCATCATCTTAATCTTGGATCTTCAACTTAAAAAAAAAAAAAAAAAAACATAGGTCACTAACTTGTGAAGGATAATTTTTGGAACTTAATGTATAACACAAAAATTATCAGTTTGTGGTAAGAATAGACTTGAGAAAATACTGAACACACTAATGATTCAACATACCTTATATTTATCCACATTATTGCAGCGAGAATTTTTAGTATTGTATATGCCTTTGATCGAACATAATATATTTTGTTATATTTCCCATAAATAATAATTTTCTTTTATTTGTATTTTTGTTTTCCCTTTTTTTATTTTCCTTTTTTTTCTTATTCTCTTATTTTTCTTTTCTTTTCTTTTTTGCTAGAGTTCAAGGGCAAATTGCCCCGGCCTTCCGATTAAAATCAAGAGACCAAATCCAGTTTACAGCACAGGTTTCCAAAGAACTACCCAGGGGACCTTTACCACCAGGTAAAATAGCCACAGACTAAGCCAAAAACGTAAAAATATATATAGCATATATTCTCCAACAGTAAAAACGGAGCCTAAGCCAAAGCAAGGATAACATCTCCTTCAAGATCGCATCCAATTCCTTCCACCATGGTACAGCTGCCAGCTGGGGATTTATTCACCTCAAATCTTGCAAGGCGTTTTGTTTTCCTTTTTTTTTTTTTTTTTCCTTTTTTCTCTTCCCTTTTATTTCTCCCCTTTCCTCCTTATCCATTCGTCATGCCCGCTCGGGTCCCGTCGTCCCAAACCAAACCGTGGGAGCGAGGGGGCGTTGGAGGCGGAGCACCGGTTGCAGCGAGGGGACGGATGGAGGCGGCGGCGGAGCACTCGGGTAGTGTCGGCGCGGGGAGCGGCGTCGGGCGGAGAGGCAAATGGCGAGCGGCGGCGGGCTCCTCCTGTCCGTGCGAGGCCGGACGACGGTCGTGGCGCTGGCGGCGGCGCTGGCGATGTCGTCGTCAAGAAGCAGCGCGGGCCTCAGCGTGCGTCGGGGAGCTGGCCGTACCCGACCACCTCGTCGGGCTCTGCATGTGCCGTCTGCGGCGGCGGGGGGCGGCGGGGAGAAGGACGCACGTGGATGAAGAGAGCGGTGGAAGCGCGACATCGTCGTCCTCCCCGTCGTCGGCATCGTCCGTGGCTTCTCCTCCCCAACGACATCGTCCGAGAGCAGCCGCTCGCGCGCCGGAGCGTCGAGCTCGACCACGGGTCCACGGCGGGCCTGGAGGTGCTCCCGTGCTCCGCTCCCATCCTCTGCTCCCATCATATATATGCTAGCCGGCTGAAAGTAAATGCGGGTGGACAATAATTGCATTCGGCCTCTGATCTTCGATCGCTGGTGGTGGGTGCAGTTAGTGCTCTGAAGTTGCATGGACACCGTTTGGGGCATCCATGACGCGGGGCAACGGCGGCGCATGGGCTGGCGCCGGCGATGAGCAAAACGCGTGGGGGTCACGAAGAAGCCACCGAACGGAAGTTACCACTCCCAGGACGAATCAGAGCCGAGAATTCCTTAAGCCCCAGATAGTGGGGAGCCTCGTATAGGAGTTTTAGATATATTTTCAAAAAGTTTAATTTTCAATAAAAATAGAATTTCTAAACGATATGAAGACATAATTTTTTATATTTATAATAAATAAATATAATATAATAACATCAAACATTTGGTCTAGTGGAATGCCCCATTTTTTTTAAAATAATTTTAATAATAAAAATAGAATTTTTAAACCTATAATCATGCCATTGCGAGGGATAAGTTTATATTTAAAATAATAAAGGAATAAAGAATATACAAATATAAAAGGGCATTTGGTCTAGTGGTATGATTCTTGCTTCGGGAGTAAGAGGTCCCGAGTTCAATCCTCGGAATGCCCCCTTTTTTTATTGTTAATTTAAGTTTTAAATTAAAATTTTGAGGATTGTTTCAATAATTCGAGGCAGGTATCGTTTACATGTATATATAGATGGATAACGGAAATTAAACAGAAGAGGGCATTTGGTCTAGTGGTATGATTCTCGCTTTGGGTGCGAGAGGTCCCGAGTTCGATTCTCGGAATGCCCCATTTTATTTTAATTCATGAAAGAAACCAAATTTATTTTATTTTATTTTAATTCTGAACAATTCTATTTACTTCCAATTTTGCTTTTTCAAACAGTCTTTACTTGACTCTACATATCCAATCCAATTCTACGAATTTTGACTCTACATATCCAATCCAATTCTACGAATTTTGCACTATAATACATCAGTTAATCGCAGATTCATTCAGTTCGTCACGGAAGAAACCAAAAATCAACCGGAGGATCGAGCAACAGAGAAGAATGGCAATAATCTCACAAGCCGCCGGCAGATTCAGGTTCACGCGATGACGAACACCCGGAGCTCGCCCCTATCCCCCCACGCGTGACGCGCGTGTCGTCGTCGAGGTACGTCACCTCAAACTCGCCGCTCCCGGTGTTGGACGGCGGCCGTAGGCTATCCGGGATCCTCGGCACCTCCAGCGGCGGCAGCTGCGCCAGTCCGCCCTTGGTCTTGACCGTCGTCTTCTCGAACGTGATCTTGACCCCCGCCGTCCCGACCACCTCGAACTTGTGCGCGAGAGTGGCGGTGGCCTGGACGGGCGGCACCGGCCACGGCGCGCCGAGCTCGACGTCGACGATGTTGTCGAGGTCGCGGCTCACGACGTCGATGCGCTGGAACACCTGGCCGAGCGTGATGGGCAGGAGACGCCCCGTCGGCGGGCCCGGACGGCTGCCGCCCAGCGTACCAGAAGAGAACGCGCTGCTGTAGAGAAGACATGGCTAGAGGCTGTCCGAGATGTTTGGCATCTACAACGGGGAAGGTGCAATAGGCTCCCCATCGTCTTCACTATTGTTGTCTTCTCAAATGTGATCCTGATGCCCGAGATCCTAGCATGCGGCGATGGCCATCGTAGAAGCCACCATGCAACGCTTATGTGCCACCACTATGGAGATCCGAGGGGCACAAAACCACATCATAAGATGTTTCCATGGCTCACACTTAGTCATTTGGCCATCTACTACTGTGGGCATACTCCTCACTAGACTACGTACAGATCATATTTCGTCAACACTTCCCACCTCCCTCGATGAGCCCGAGTATCACCCAAAATTCTTGAGTATCATACACGGTCCCCTCGCAACTACCAAGGATAGCTAATGAGCCACCTGTAGTTAACACATCCACAACCACTTGAATGCTAGTCAGCACTGCCTATGGGCGTATATCTAGCCAGGAGACATGGATCCACCACCCGAATCTACCACCTCCTCCATGGATGGGGGCTATCTCCGACTCCACCATATCTACCGTCCACCGGAAGACATAGAAGAAGCGGAGACGGAGCTCCCTCGCGCCCTCCCTTCCCTCCCAGCCACCTTCAATGTGACCTCAAGGGCAACAGATAGTAAAGGTGCAATTTGCTTAGTTTGATTCACAGAATGCTACTTTTTGTTAATAAAATAAATTTGCAAAAAAAGTTTAATTTTTTAATAAAAATAGAATTTCTAAACGATATGAAGGCATAATTTTTTTATATTTATAATAAATAAATAAATATAATACAATAACATTGGGCATTTGGTCTAGTGGTACGATTCTTGGCTTGGGACCAAGAGGTCCTGAGTTCGATTCTCAAAATGCCTCATTTTTTTTAATAATTTTTTAATAATAAAAATAGACTTTTTAAACCTATAATCATGCCATTGTGAGGGATACGTTTATATTTAAAATAATAAAGGAATAAAGAATGTACAAATATAAAGGGCATTTGGTCTAGTGGTATGATTCTTGCTTCGGGATTTTGAGTAATGTTTCAATAATTCGAGGCAGGTATCTTATAATATATATATATTGATAACGGAAAATAAACAGAACAGGGCATTTGGTCTAGTGGTATGATTCTCGCTTTGGGTGCGAGAGGTCCCGAGTTCGATTCTCGGAATGCCCCATTTATTTTCATTAGCATATTTTTAATTTATCTAACTAAAACTTCTGAACAATTCAACGAACTTCCAATTTTGCTTTTTCAAACAGTCTTTACTTCACTCTACATATCCAATCCAATTCTACGAATTTTGCAATTTTGCAGTATAATACATCAGTTAATCGCAGATTCATTCAGTTCATCACGGAAGAAACCAAAAAATCGACCGGAGGATCGAGCAAGATGCAGCAGCAAGAAGAGAAGAATTGCAATAATCTCACACACAATTAAGCCGCTGGCAGATCCGGAGCCGGAGGTCAGGCGATGACGAACACCCTGAGCTCGCCCCCTATCCCCGCGCGTGACGCGCGTGTCGTCGTCGAGGTACGTGACCTCGAACTCGCCGCTCCCGGTGTTGTTCGTCGGCGGCCGGAAGTTGTCCGGGATCCTCGGCACCTCCAGCGGCGGCAGCTGCGCCAGCCCACCCTTAGTCTTCACCGTCGTCTTCTCGAACGTGATCTTGATCCCCGCCGTCCCGACCACCTCGAACTTGTGCGCGAGCGTGGCGGTGGCCTGGACGGGCGGGACCGGCCACGGCGCGCCGAGCTCGAGGTCGACGATGTTGTCGAAGTCGCGGCTGACGACGTCGATCCGCTGGAACACCTGGCCGAGCGTGATGGGCAGGAGCCTCCCCGTCGGCGGGCCCGGACGGCTGCCGCCCAGCGTACCCGACGAGAACGCGCTGCTGTACAGCAGCCGCCACCGGCCCCGCAGCTTGTCGAGGACGTCGCCGCTGGTGAGGTCCACGCCACCGCCCGCCGCCGCGGACTCGAGCTCCCGTGCCGCCGCGTCGGCGCGGTCCAAGTCCTCCTGAGTCGCTGCCAGGCCGCGGTTCAGCCCGGACACCGCGCTCTGCAAGCGCATAAAAAAGGGTCGACGAGCGATCCGTTTCACAGACCGGCCGAGGAAGAGAAACGCTAGTGTTATTGGAGGAGGTGGGTTATCGATCACTGACCAGGAGCTTGATCTTGAGCGAGGCTATGGAGGCGGTGGTGGGGGGTGGTGGCCGCGTACTCGACGGGCGGCGGAGGCGCCGCGGCCGTGGCGCGGACGGACAGCTCACGTTGCCGCCTGTAGATGGTGCTCCGGCTGGCAGCAGGTGCCCAAGGCGCGCTGCTCTTGTTGACGCTGGCGGGGCGAAGCGGAGCGCTGGTGGACGCGGTCGCGGCGCAGCAAGACGAGGGCGCGGCGGCCATGGCCATGGCCACGGGGAACGGGCGGACGGACGGGCACTCACGACTCTGCTTCGGAAAGGACGTCGTGCGGTGCGGCGCGCGGAGGGAAGAGTTGACGAGACCAAGGGAGTGGAAGCCTAACCTTGGGTTGGGAGCTCGCAGACGCAGACGCAGGAATCAAGAGCGAGCGCGCGAGATTTCCATGGCGGGCGTTCTTGTTAATGTTGTTGAAGCAGCTAGCAGAGGAGAAAAATCGAGATTTTTTTTTTTTTTCGGAGTGTGGTGGGTAGTAGAATATTTTGTGGTGGGAGAGTCGCCTCGCCGGGTCAGGTCAGGTCAGCACGCAGCAGCAGGTGAGTGGAGTGGCGCGGCGCAGCTGGGGACGCACGTGAACGGGAGCTTGTGGCGCATTCCTTGAGCTTCTGGAATGTTCCGTGGACACGGCAATTTTTCTGCACGCGTGGCCGTCTCACGTACCGGAAATCGGTGAGGAGAATTTAACCTTGCCTCCTTCGGTTCTTCTCAATCGGAAAACCGAATTTTATATTTACCTTCACCATATTTCAAAAACGTCCGATTATGGTTTCAAACAAGGAAATACAGCAAACACGCCGGTGGATATGAACAAATAAGATTGAAGTTAACGAATAAGTATTCTTCGTCTCAAAATAACTCAATTTTTAGCATCTTGGTATACAACTCAATGCAACAAAGAAAAATACCAAACTACCCTTATGCATCCTATCGTTATAGATGTCCAACGGGCGTGCCTCCACGCGTGCGGGCGGCGTCCTCGGCCCATGGCCCGGTCCGTGGGCCATTTCTACGAGACCCACGGGCCACTCGAGCCACATTTCATCGGGCGGGCCACAGCCCGCCAGCGCTTCTGCCGCCGCCATCGCCGCTGGCCCTGGCCGTCAGCGTCAGCTGCCGCATTGCTTCTTGCCTGCCGCCGCTAGCGCCCATGGCTTGCCGCCTCGCATGTGCTCGTTTGGCCGGTACCGCTAGCGCCCTTAGTGCTAGCCGCAGCGATGGAGCCGCGTAGCTGAAAGCGCGCCGCCCGTACTGGAGAAAGCGGAGCTTGGCGCGAGGAGGAACAGCGGGCCAGCGGTCGAGGTCGGGCGCCAACCGCGATAGAGAACGCAGCCGGGATCGGCGAGCGAGCTTGGGGACCATCCCGGCGCAGCGTGCGGTGTGGGATGAGGAGCGGCGCCAGGGTGCAAAAAGCGGGAGTCAGGGAATACTCGTTGGGCCAAATTGCGAAATGCTTAATTGAGCGGGCCACCATCCGGGCCGTCTTGCCGTACCGTGCCACGGGCGGGCGGCGCCCCATGGCCCGTCCGGCTATCGGGCGTGCCGCCCGTAGCCCGTATGCACCGGACGGGCCGTGCCAAATCTACCGAAACCAAATGATAGGGCCTCGGACGGGCGGACGCCGTCTGCGGGCGGTTGGACATCTATACTATACGTACATCATAGCAACAGTCACGGCAAAGATGATGTGAATGAGAGAGAGAGTTGCGCTCACACAGGAGTGGACCTGAGCATGGGTTAATGAACAAGAACACAGCAGCATGCTGTAAGCCTTAATAAGCTAACCTTTTATTTCGTCCATGTAGGGTGCACGAGCACTAACCTCAAACTATTCTCGCTGGTACATGTCACATC
The DNA here is from genome assembly GCA_015847255.1 of Hyparrhenia diplandra. Taxonomy (NCBI): domain Eukaryota; kingdom Viridiplantae; phylum Streptophyta; class Magnoliopsida; order Poales; family Poaceae; genus Hyparrhenia; species Hyparrhenia diplandra. The sequence continues at coordinate 67,533 of JADLZK010007598.1, read as the reverse complement.
CTATGTATTCTTTCATTTCGGGTCAAATTTAAAACAGCAAACAAGCTTGCATATATATTACAATACAGAAGGAGTAGATAACATTTTTTGAAAAACAATAAAAATTGACATGAGAATCCACCTTCATTTTTATGAAATGAAGAGAAGCACCTTCGAGTTAGAGGTTTTGACATAGTACTTATCATGTATACACCCAAAATCACACCATATAATTTTGATGAGAAGATTTTGGTCAATTTTTTTTTTTTTGATAATACGTATCTGCATTAGTACTGGATAAGGAAAGCGTACAAAAATGCGCGTACAAATCTGAGAGGCGTACATGGAGGATACGGATACAGCTGTCTCCCGCCAAACTGCGCTAAGGACCCTAAAGAAAAAAAGAAATTACAATGAGATCCTCGATCCGGGCGCTCCCGGCCTTCGGAGTCGCCGCCATGCCACCACCGCCGGAAGAAGACACCGTGCGCCACCGTGAGCTGGAGGAGCTCCATCGCCCGCTGGCTTTGAGAGGAGTCGGGCGTAGACACCCGTCCTAGAAGACGGGATGAAGCCGTCGGCGGTAAGCCCATCGGCGGGGGCCCCGGCTCGTCAACTCTTTGGATCAGCGCGCCATCGACGACGGCCGCGGGGAGATCGAGCCAGATCCAGCCGGCCGCCATCCGCAACACCCACAGCCACCTCCACACTTGTGAAGAAGAAGGCCGGCGACAACACGGAAGAGATGACAAGATCTTGAGCCTCGGACTCCTATCTGAGAACTCCACGGCCTCGCCATTGGCGGAGTAGGACGTCGCCCGGGCGAGGAAGAGGCCTGAAACCTTATTCCGTGCGTCGCCGTCGCCTTCGCCTTAAAGCCTCGATGACGCCGCCACCAAAAAGCAAGCAGCGGTGGGGCATCGCTCCCCGGCGAACCCTAGCTTCACCATCGATAGCCGATGGCAAGCACAACCTAGACCTAGATACGAAACTACCTAATGTCTATATACACCAGCGCAGCGATTCCCGGTCCTCCCTCCCTCTCCCGACGCCATCCCGGCCGGGAGAGGAAGAGGACCAGCGAAAATCACCGCCGGTAAGTCGAGTCGAATAAGAGAAACGCAAAGAGGACTGCAGTGGGATAACTGAGAGGGCCCAGGAGAAAACTGGGGTATGCAGTGACTAAATGGGCCAAGCCCAATAAGGAACTGTAAGACATAACTAAAGCTGTTAAAAAAAAAGAGATAACTAAACTCAACCGAATGAATCAGCCCATATATATATCCATGCACAACCAGTCAAGAATCTGCCCATACCTGCTCCCTTTTTTGGCATAGGTCTGCTATTTCTCTAGGATACGTATCATCGGATTATTAAAAAAAAAAGATACATATCGGATCTACTGTTTCCACAATTTTTACGCTAAACTAAAGTGCTTTTTTGTAGTATAAACTATAAATAAAATGACTACTCTTCTTTGGGTCACTCCGCCATTTATAGGGCCTATTTGGTTCAGTTGTGAGATGTGAAGAACCTATTGAAAATTATGTGTTGTACAAAAAAACTACAATTGTTAGTTTTTAAGAAAACTACATTTCTTTAGTTGAAACAATAAAACCTACCCCCTTTCTCTATCTACCTGTTGCATCTATGAAATGGCTTTCTATTTCTATCTATTAAGAAAAGCCGAAAGCTGAAAACCAAAAAAAAAAAGAAAGGGTCCAAGGTGTAGCGATAATTATAATGCATGTAAGCCGTGGTTTATGCAAAACAACTTCAGCTTCCACCCTTTTTGTTGACTTTTCTACTTTTGACTTCAAAATCACTTTTCGGAAGCTCAACCAAACACAGGCTTAATATAACAGGCATCTCTTTGCCGGTTCATTAAAAGAGGATAATCTACCTCACATCTCGATTTACATCTTGCTTTGGATCTAAAATTTTTTTGAGCCCCAAATGATCAGTCTAGCTATGGCTAATGTACAAGGCCTATAGCTTTACCATCTTGACTAAATAAAATTACTCATATGGCTATATGATTCTCCTATCTTCAAGTAAAAACAGAACACATACATTTCCTGCAAACCAGGAAAGCAATTAGACACAGGGAGATACCTTGTCCCCTATATTTTTTTTGACCTGGTGGCGGATATGTTAGCAACTTCGATTTTCTGGGCTAAATTTAATCGACAAATTAAGGGAGTGTTCCACTTTTGGTTGATGATGCTCTGTCAATCCGATGACAACATTCTGTTCTTGGATCATGATCTGCGATAAGCCTTATGTGGAAGTTGAAAGTATCGCTGACAATTATGATTTTTATTATGGTATTTCAAAAGAATGTTCAATCTCCTACTAACTTTGCTAACTTATTTGGTTCTTTGATTCATGGATTTCATCCTAAACTCAAAACCAAATTATGCTAGGAAACAGCCGCACTTTTATTGGGCCTTATTGTTGAATTGTAATTGTATGATACTTAAGAAGGCTAAATGTAACACTTTTTACAAGTAATTTTCAGGGCGATGTTTTGTATCCGAGAGGGCTCCACGCTGCACAGAGAGCAGAGAGCAGTAACCTCTGTTCAAGATGTGGGCTTCAGAAGCTTATAGAGATCTTAATGTAAGTTTGGATGGAGCTTTTGGAATCGTATTGCGGTCTACTTTTTTTTTTCACAGTTTGTTGCTCTCACTAGATGAGCTAAACCTTGTGTTTTCTCTGTCTCTCACGAATGTGCAAGCCTTATGTCTATGTTTTGTACTCAACAAGCAGCAGTGTACCATCTGCGGAGGTAGAGCCTGGAACATGGCTCCTGCGGGGACTTGTTTTTTGCTGAGACTAAAAAAAGTCCCCAAAAGTTACTAGGAAACAAAACAGAAGAAGACTTTTTAAGACTGTTTGCTAAAAGTCCATAAAAGTACTTCCTTGAGGGAGGGCCCCAGAAATTCATAAATACATTATTAAATCAAGTTACATTCTATTTGATTGAAGACAAATACGTGGTTCTAGCCGACAAGGATCATCGCCTTCCCCATACATGATATGACAAAGAAGAGGCCTGGGCTGCAAATGCTGATGGCTATGACAACGTAGGTTGGCTAGGGCGCTGTCGGCCCCACGGTGATATAGACGGCAATCATGAGCGAGAGGAGCATTGCGAGGCAGGCAATGATGGTCAGCTTTTGGCTCCACAAAAGGTAGTGGAGCCTCAGAATCGCGGGCAGCCTGGCCCAGATGAGAAGAAGACACCAACAACGGAGCTGCACATGGCGAAGCTATTGGAGACTACGAAGATCTTGAACGCGGTGTTGTGGCTGTGAAGGGCGATGACCTTGGTCTGGTCGTAGCCATCGGGCATGGTGAAGGTGGCGGGGAATATAACTGTTGTGATAAGTGTGGCGGCGAGCAAGTAGGCCTATGACACTGTCGGAGTCCTTGCTGTTGAGGGCCCTACGGCGTCCGCCATAGGTAGTGCCAGTGGGTGGCAACACCCGCTTGTTGCACCTTTTGGACTATTGCTTCTTGAGCTGATTCCAGAGATGCACCTCGTAGGTGTCCATCATGCCGGTTCTCCACTTGTCCTCTAGGACGCTATGCGCCATCTTGCCGTCGCAGTTGCGGACGCTGGGGTCGACGCGCGGGTAGTGTGCATTGAAGCTACGTGGGTGGGGATGATAACCTCCGTAGTGTGCATGAAGCTACATACAGGGTTCCATCCTTCGTAGTACATTCCAACCCCTGAGAAGCCGTGGTGGGACTACATTGGAGGCATCCGGCGGAGGTACGGGATCTCGTTGGACCTTTTCGACCATTGGTCATTGGAAGTGATGTGTCCATCGTGTGGGGAAATTTGTACAACCTTTGTAGAGTTACTCAAATCTATTCATGTCCATCGTGTGGAAAAATTTGTACAACCTATGCAGAGTTACTCAAATATATTTGAATAGTCACATCCTTGGAATGGGCAGATGCTAGGACCAGATCAGCTATGATTAGATACACACAATTAAGATAATCTGGTATGTAATCTATTAACTTGAGTTGGGTTGATTAATAATTAATCCGGAAAATAGTGAGAGTGGTTAAACTCTACTAGGGTCCAACCCCTAATGGTAACCATCTATCTTTTGGTTGGGACTTGCCGAAAGTGAAAGTACTCACCCCTCTATTTCTATTTTTTTAGAATGCGGGTTGCGGGGAGTGTATCAAAGGAATCAAACTACGAAGGCCGGCGCAAGGATGAACCACAAGGAGTACACCTAAAAGACGGAGGCGATCATGAAGAAGCTACATGAGAATGTGGTGATCAAGTTATAGGATCATGCCATAGGAGTAAGTCCAGAGTTTTTTTTGCACTCCAAGCATGTTCGTAGGAATGGAGCACTGATATAGGTGCTACACGTAGGATCTCTGATAGGTTTATGATGTACGGCCTATGGCCCAAGTCACTTAAACCCGAACCTTGTATTATGTTTTCTCATTAGCAATAAAAGTAAAATTTTAAGTAATTTTGTACTTAATTAGGCGTATTTGTGCATAATCCTCGCACAAATACATGAGATTAAGGATTCTTAGAAATGAGGGTGTGACACATCACCGAGAATTATGATTTTCTTGTGGTATTTGAAAAAAAGGGGTAACACTTAGATATCTTAGCAAAGAGAAGCCGACAAGGAAGTGTCAAGTGTTGTTTTTTGTAGTTCAGTTGAAACTATACATCTATTATTCAATTTTCACTTTACGAGCTTTTTTTTTTTTTTTGAATAATGTGCATATCACATTTAGTGGTCAATCTCCTACTAACTTTGCTAACTTATTTGGTTCTTTGTTTCATGGATTTATTCCTAAACTCAAAACGAAATCATGCTAGGAGCAGACACATTTTATTGGGCCTTATGGATGAATTGTAATGATATGATATTTAAGAAGGCTAAATGTAACACTTTTATACAAGTAATTTTTCAGGGCAATGGTTTGTATCCGTGAGTGCTCACGCTGCACAGAGAGCAGCAACCTCATGATGGGCTTCACAAGCTTATAGAGATCTTAATTGTAGCGGTCTTCAGGGGATGGAGCTTTTGGAATCGTATTGCGGTCTAGTGTTTTAACAGTTTGTTGTTCTCACTAGATGAGCTAAACCTTGTGTTTTCTCTCTTACGATTGTGCAAGCCTTATGTTTGTGTTTTGTACTCAAACAATCAGCAGTGTACCATCTGTGGATGGTAGAGCCTGGAACATGGTTCCTTTATAAAGAAACAAAGTACATATGCAAGACTTTTTTTTTGTTGAGACTAAAAAACGTCCCTAAAATTTCCTAGGAAACCAAATAGAAAGAGACTTTTTAATACTATCTTTGCTAAAAGTCCATAGAAGTACCTCCCCGCCTCAGAAATTCATAAATACATGTTACATTCTATTTTGTTGAAGACAAGTATGTGGTTCTAGCGGACACGGATCATGGCCTTCCCCATCCATGATATGACGAAGAAGAGGCCTGGGCTGCAAATGCCGATGGCTATGACAGCGTAGGCAGGCCAGGGGCGCTGTCGGCGCCACGGTGATATAGACGGCAGTCATGAGCGAGAGGAGCATTGCGAGGCAGGCAACGATGGTCAGCTTTTGGCTCCACAAAAGGTAGTGGAGCCTCAGAATCGCAGGCTCCAACCTGGCCCAGATGAGCAAGAAGACACCGACGACAGAGCTGCACATGGTGAAGCTATTGGAGACTACGAAGATCTTGAACGCGGTGTTCTGGTTGTGAGGGGCGATGACCTTGGTCTGGTCGTAGCCGCCGGGCATGGTGAAGGTGGCGGCGAATGTAACTGTTGCGAAGTGTGGCGGCGAGCAAGTAGGCCTATGACACTGTCGAAGTCCTTGCTGTTGAGGGCCCTGCGGCGTCCGTCGTAGGTAGTGCCAGTGGGCGGCAGTGCCCGCTTGTTGCACCTTTTGGACTCTTGCTTCTTGAGCTGATTCCAGAGATGCACCTCGTAGGTGTCCATCATGCTGGTTCTCCACTTGTCCTCTAGGATGCTACACGCCATCTGGTCGTCGCGGTCGTAGACGCTGGGGTCACGCGCTGGTAGTCTGCATTGAAGCTACATGGGTGGGGACGATAACCTCCGTAGTGTGCATTGAAGCTACATACAGGGTTCCATCCTTCGTAGTACATTCCAACCCCTGAGAAGCCGTGGTGGGACTATACTACAATCTAAAGGCATCCGAGCGGGCACGGGATCTCGTTGGACCCTTTCTGACCACTGGTCATGGGAAGTGATGTGTCCATCGTGTGGGAAAATTTGTACAACCTCTGCAGAGTTACTCAAATCTATTCGTGTCCATTGTGTGGGAAAATTTGTACAACCTCTGTAGAGTTACTCAAATCTATTTGAATAGCCACATCCTTGGAATGGGCAGATGCTAGGACCAGATCAGCTATGATTAGATACACACAATTAAGATAATCTGGTATGTAATCTATTAACTTGAGTTTGGTTGATTAATAATTAATCCAGGAACTAGTGATAGTGGTTAAACTCTACTAGGGCCCAACCCCTAATGGTAACCATCTATCTTTCGGTTGGGGCTTCCCGAGTACGAAAGTACTCACCCCTCTATTTCTATTTTAGAATGCAGGTTGCAGGAGTGTATCAAAGGAATCAAACTACGATGGCCGACGCAAGGATGAACCATGAGGAGTACACCTAAAGGCGGAGGCGATCATGAAGAAGCTACATGAGGATGTGGTGATCAAGTTATAGGAGTAAGTCCAGAGTAAGTCCGGAGTTTTTCTGCACTCCAAGCTTGCCTTTAGGAATGGAGCCCTGATATAGGTGCTACGTAGGATCTCTGATAGGTTTGTGATGTACGGCCTATGGCCCAAGTCACGTAAACCCGAACCTTATATCATGTTTTCTCATTAGCAATAAAAGTATAGTTTTGATATTAATTTTTTTACTTAATTAGGCATACTTGTGTGTAATCCTCGCGTAAAATACGTGTGATTAAGGATTCTCGAAATGAGGGTGTGACACTGCTGAGAATTATGATTTTCTTGTGGTATTTGAAAAAGGGGTTACACTTAGATATCTTAGCAAAGAGAAGCCGGCAAGGAAGTGTCAAGTGTTGTTTTTGTAGTTCAGTTGAAACTATACATCTATTATTCGATTTTCACTTTACGAGCTTTTTTTGGAATAATGTGCATATCACATTTAGTGGTCACTCTCCTACTAACTTTGCTAACTTATTTGGTTCTTTGTTTCATGGACTAGTATCGCACCCGTGAGTTGCTATGGGATAGCTAAATTTTATATAAAAACACACGGATCGCATGATAAGATCAACACTATGAAATTAATACATTGAGTAAAATCCATTGTAGGTCCTTGAACTTGTCATGAGGTCTCATCTAGGTCCATGTACTTAGAAAACTAGGTAAACAAGTCCACTGAACTTATCACGCGAGGTCTCATCCAGGTCCAAAACCGGGTTTGGTAGGCGGTTTTTGCTACAGTAAGTGGTTTTTGTCTTTTTTTTTTGTCCTTTTCTTTTTCAATTTAGATTGAATCTTTGAAAAATCATAGTAAATTATAGAAAAATCATAAAATGAAAAAATCTAATTCTTTTGGACTTCACCTGAGTAGATCTACAAGTGAACATATAATATAGTATACTTTAGTACAAAATTTTTGTTGTAGCTTTAGATTTATGCTTTTATGTAATTAATTGAAATAATTCGTAGCTGCACTACTAATTATTTTATTGGACTAAAAGCATATCATATTATATACTCAATTAGTGTAGACATGCACATGTGGAGTCAAACAAAATTAGATTTCTATTTTATAATTTTTTTTTTGATTTACTATGATTTTTAAAGATTCAGCCAAATAAATAACAAAGAAAAAAATAAAAAGCTTCAGTAGCAAAAATTATGTACTAAACTATACCATATTATATATTCACTTGTAAATCTACTCATGTAAAATTTTGTACTAAAGTATACTATATTATATGTTCACTTATAGATCTACTCACGTGAAGTCCAAAAGAATTAGATTTTTCATTTTATGATGTTTTTTATAATTTACTATGATTTTCAAAGATTCAATCTAAATTGAAAAAGAAAAAGACAAAAACCACTTACTGTAGCAAAACCGCCTACCAAACTCGGTTTTGGACCTAGATGAGACCTCGTGACAAGTTCGGGGACCTGTTTATCTAGTTTTCTAAGTACATGGACCTAGATGAGACCTCATGACAAGTTCAATGACCTACGAGTGGATTTTACTCTAATACATTTTACTGAAGTGATATTTAATCCAGAAAAATAAAGTTCGTCAAATTAACACGGTAATAAAAGAGCATGGTGTTCATGTTTCAACAGACTTGAGACTTATGAGATCAGAACAACAGACAATATTCAACAATGACTTTTTAATTTTCACAATCTCAGTTACATGAAAAGTATAAAACCAATTCAGATGGTACCTGAACAATGCAATGCATCTGAAAAATGAGAAATTGATTTGATGCTAGGACAAAACAGCAACGCGATGATCAAGTTACTCCTGCCTCAAGTGCTCAGATAAGATGCTCATGTAATTTCATAAGAATATAATTTTCACTGACAATACATTAACACAATACCTCCTCTCAACGCAAGGAATGAGAAAACGTAGTCTACTGCAAATGGAGAAAATCACTTGAACTAAAACAACAGGGAGGGACGACCTGATTCAAAAATATTCAACACCGCATATGAGCGGAGCAGTTTACTATATTGAAAAAATAAAATAAACACATGCTAGATCTGATCTTAGAATGATCCCAAGTTTTAGGCTGAACAAAATGATAACATATCAATACGAAGCTGTATAAAGAAAGTGTAACCGTCTCCAGAGCCAAAAAGAATAATCCATTTTTCGTTTCTCCATTTCGTTTTTCCATTAATCTCCTCGGTATGGGAGCTACAAGATGTCAGCCCTATTATTTTATATGTATTGTAGTTAAGATATACGAAAAATCGTAACACCCAACAAAAAGGAATCTAGTTGAAGACATGTATGTATTACAAAAAAGAGTTCAGAGAATCACAGGATCCATGGATTTTCTTTTTTATGAAATTTAAATACTTGTATATGCATTTCTCTGGCATAAGCATTTTCAAATTGCTCAATCCAGCAAGGTCCTACGGGACTGTTTTTAACTCTTGCAGATATATCACCTTCTGAAATTCTGAATGGCGAACAAATGGAGCAATCACAAGCACCGAGCAGCTACATAGCAAACAATTGAACGCTGTGCGATGCCAGGCAACCTCTCGGCAGCAACACAACAACAGCACCCACACAGCCGCAGCATCGACACAGAGTTGCGTCACACAGCCACCACCACGGCCTACCACAACGTTACCCTTGGCAAGCCACGGCCGACCGGCAGCCAGGCATGACCCGGCACAGCCAGCCAAGCCCACAACCACAGGCACGGCCAGCCACAAGCAGCCATGCGGCCAGCGGTAGTACCAAACCGTAAAGCTCGGCCAAAATAACACATCCACCAAACTGCGATGGCATGAACAATGGGTAGATCGATGAATTACCTATTCCACATGACGATAGCATCTTGGGTGGACGGTGCGGGCATCACGGATGCGGCGGTGTTCGGGCGGCGTTGATGCACGGTGTTCCGTCGGCGTTCGTGAGCGTGGCTGCCGCCTCGTCCGCGAGCGTGGCGATCTCACACAGGGTGGGGGTTCGGAGGAAGACTGAGGTGTGATTGCAATGGAAGGAAGCGATGCAGAGGGCTTTGCGGTGATGGGAGGGCAGCGGTGGGCCCCTTTGACAGGGAGAAGTCGCAGGAGCCGGACGGGCGAGGGAAGGAAGGAGAGAATCACGCACTGGCAAGGGTGCGGCATCGACGTGATGGGCCTGATTCCTAATCGGGATTACGGGATGGCAATTTATCAATAACAGTTTGGGTTGGCTAGGAGGAGTGACATTTTTGGGAAGACAGGGTTGGGATCGCACGACGTTTTTTTTGGGTTGGGATCGCAAGGGGCGGTGCCGGAGGTGACCTGAAAATTACCCACGAAAGAAAAGTCTTACTTTCATTTTTTTATGTTGTAGAGATTTAATCCTAAACTCAAAACGAAATCATGCTAGGAGCAGACGCATTTTTATTGGGCCTTATAGAGTCCATGCCTTTCATTTAGATGCTCTCCCACTTTTGGGCAGTCGTAGCTCCCAAAATAGCCCCCTACTTTCCAAGTTTTGATTTTTAAGATACCTTGTTTTTTTCTGATCTGAACTTCAGCAGGAGCCCTTAAAACACATCCCTAAACAAGGCTTGAAAACTGTCTAGTTTAGTTGATATAGCAAAAGAGTTTTTGAAGCAAGAACAGATGACCTTTGATCTAAGAAAAGTTTAAAGAGTCAATAAATTAACAATAATTCACGGTGTATATATATTGATTTTATCATATTATAATAAGGGTATTAAACATGCAGTATAGTTCTATCTATATATGTTTTATAGAAAACAAAAGCCGTAATCCATATCACACACAGAAATTCCAAATGTACCAATGACCAGGTAAAAGTTGACATGCATGCCAAGAAACAATAACATGGCACGCCTGTATTTAAAATGTCGTATTTGGATTACCGTTAAAACAAATTTAGAGGATACAGGATTCCACGAACCGTACAAAACACACAAACACATTTCATTTGCAAGAGATATATTGGTATAAAGGAACATCAGCATAATAGTGTCCAGCAAATCTGAAACCAATGCTCATCTGGATAGGAACTATGGCTCCCCACAAGGCACAAGTGCAAATGCACTAAAAATTCACATTGGAACAAAATATACGCGCACATAAGTTTACTGCCAAAAACAATCACCAGAATAGGGCATACAAAACAACAGAGAACTTGTCTATGCTCTCAGAAATAAAACATCATCTGTAACCATGAATTGCCAGAGACATTGACATATATAGGAACATCAGTATAACAGAGCCCAGCAAATCTGGAAACCGATGGTCATCTACATATAGGAACTAAAGACTGCCCCACAGGCCACAAGTGAAAAGGCACTAAAAATCCACATTGGAACTTGAAACAAAATAAGTAGACATGAGTTTACTAATAGAAGAATCACCAGAATAGGCCATACTATAAAACAACAGAAAACATGTTTCGGCTCTGAAATAAAACATCATGGCCCCTGGCCCCAGGTGGCATAGGATCAGGTTAACAGAGTTGATCTCCACAAGTTCATTCAGGAGGAAATAACCATGTTGAAATCATCACTTTACCATCTGCTTCCGAAAGTTTGTCCTCCGGTATGTCTGCAGCAAATGGTGCCATAGTGCCCTCTTTCATGTTGTACACAAATCGGTGGAGGTGATCAAAATTGAAGATATAGATAAGATCACCTTGAGCTCCACCATAAGGACACGGCCGGAATGACTTTCTGCTGTTTGTGCTTATGAAGATGGAGTCGCCATCCAAGCTCTTAATCTCAGTTAATCTTACAGGGTTTGTTCTCTCAAGTCTGCCTCAAATACTTTAACCTCAATAACCCTTTCGCCAAATTCATCATTGTGATGATATATCACAACAATTACTAGTTTTCCACGCCACTCTACTATGCACCAAATGTTCTTCCAACCGCTATCACTAACCTCTGGCATTTCAATTGCACAACATTCGACACGAGAAACCATCAAGCCAAGGCTGTCATCAGCGATCTCAAAGGCCAGGAGGTCTCCGGGGACTTCGCTGAACCTGAGCATGAATAGCTTCCCCTGGCAGAAGACAATATCAATGAGATGAGGAGTCCAGCCACCATCACACACGCACCACGACTTCATCCCAGGCCGCCAGAGAGCAAGCAGCGGCACTCCCGAACTCGGAGATGGCAGCCAGGACACACTTGGAACCGGAGTCCGGTGAGGAGGACAAGACGACCTTTCTGAATGACGTGAGGCACCACGCAGGGTTGATGGCGCAACTCACCACACCAGAGCCATTGATGATGGGGAGAGACACCACAGCAGAGCCATTGATGATGGGGAGAGACGCGCTGACGGCAGCCGCACGTGAAGGAGGAGGGAGACGCTGAATGACAACCTGGGAGAAAGCGTTCATCAGGAAGCACCGCTGGTCGCCAAAGTAACGACTCTTGTTGAACTTCACGCCCACGAGCCACCCCTCGAACGAGCCCACGCAGCGGACGGACCATGCCGTCTCCCTCTCCGGCAGCGGGACGCGGCGACACGCGCCCGTCATGGTCCCTTGGGAGCCAAAGCTGAAGAAGGAGAAGTCGGACATCACCATCAGGGGCGGGCACGGCGGCAGCTGCCGTCGGTGGATGCGCGCCGCGGCGCGCCACGCGCGGCAGATGGAGCGCAGGCGGGCGCGGTCCTCGAAGAGCGAGGCGACCGTACACGACGCCGAGGATGTCGGATGGGAGGTCCGCCCAAGGCCGGTGCTGCGGATCCTCCGCCTCGTCATGAGTCTGCTCAACGGAGGTTCCTGTCATCAAGTCCATGGCTGACGAACTGCGTCGCGGCGCCGGCCGCGCCGAGCTCCTCGCCGTGGAGAGGAAAGTATTGATCGACGGATCTTTGCGCTTGGCGACCTCGCCTTGGGACTCGGTAGTGACTGAATCGAATTCGTGGTGATTCCGGTTTTACGAGATTTGTCCTTCCAAAAGCCCTGGTTAATTACGTTTTAAAAAAGGATCAATCTAGCGCTCGGACGTCCTAAAAATTACAGGCCCATCGGACGGTCACTAGGTAGAGCCCACGAAGTAAAATACACGGACACCTCGCCCCCGCAAAGCAAAAATACGCTAGCTAGCTACTATTAGCTAGTAAGCTGACCGTCTCTGTCCGCCCTGCAGGCACCCAGAGCGTGACCACTCCTTTCTCTCCCGTCAGTTTCCAGTCCCAAAACGAGAATTAAAAACTTCAGTTGCAACATTGCAAACACATGGAAATTTTCTTACTGTAACATCGATTTGTGAATACTGCAACATTCAAAAAGAAAAAAAAAAAGTAATGCAACATCGAAGAACATGAACTGCAACACACAGAATAAGCTGTAGCAACAACGTGGTATAAGGTAATGCAACATTGGATTGCGAGAAAACTGAAACATCTCAAAAAATAGTATTGCAACAGATGATGAAAACTACTGCAACATCTACGACAGAAACGAGTAAGTTAAATTTACACCCAGGTGCATTACGCCCACACTGTGGACCACATGATGCGCATTGTGATCCGTGCTAGCACTGCTCGAGAAGTGTGCTAGCACGGATCCCAACGCGCATCATCATGATCCCAGCCATAATGTACACATGGTATGTGCACCTAGGTGCAAAAAAACGCTTCGAGAAACAGAGAACCATTGCAACAACGAGAGACATCTGAACCTGAGATCTCGCCCCCTCTGCAACATCACTTAAAACTTACCGCAACAACCAGAGAACACCATTGAAACACCTAGGGCTAGGCGTTGGACTGCCAATGGATTCACAAGCAAAAAAGGTGGAGGAGAAACACCACCACAGGGGAAGGAGGCACTGCCAGGATAGGAGACCGCCAACTCTATCATCGAAGGTGTTGTCGATGCCACATACATCGGAGGGTCGCCATCTTAGCCAATCGGGCGGCGCAGCGCATCCATGCCGCCGCAGGTTAGGGAGGGTCGGGCCTCGCCGCCGCATGTCGGTGGAGCGTGGCGGGAAGGGGAGCGCAGTCGTCGCCGAAAGAGCGGAGCAGTCGCCGCCGCCCGTCAGCGACGCCGGTCGGGCCTTTGCGCCCGCGATGGGGAGAGCAGGGAGAGGCGGTCGCGGAAGCACGCCAGAAGAGTCGTCGTGTGACTTGCCGCCCATTGTTGGGACACGCGTCGTCGGGGGAGGACTGGGGAGGGATTCGACTTTCAGGGATGGGCACATCGAGACTGGGCGGCGGGAAGATGGAGTGGAGGCGACGAGGAATGGGAAAGTGGGGAACGGATGGGGGACCGGAACAGGATGAGAGCAGGCGCCACCCGCCTCGAGGCGTCCGATTTTTAATCGGGCTCGACGTGCTACACGAGTAGTATTACCGTTAAAAAAAAACCTGGTTGATCAAACTATGACATGTCGGATATATTGGTGTGAGGGTCGGAGCCGGGATCAGAAGAAACGCAACAACATGAGCATCTCCCGCTGCACGTCGCCGCCAAATGCGGCTCTGTTGATACCATCGGGCGCCGCTCGGGCGCTGCCGGACGATGGCGAGATGGTGGACAGCGGCTGGTGACGCAACGCCTTGGCATGTTGAACGCGCTCCGCTGCCTGCTCCGCCGCGTCCATCTGCGGAGCTGCTCGGCCGCATCGGCGGCAACGGCGACACACCACCGCACCTGGCCGTCAAGATGAGGCATGTCCACTCGATGCTCTTTGCTTCTCAACGATAGCCACGTCGACCCTCCGCGTCGCGTGGCGTGGGCGGCTGAGGCTCTTGGAGATGAAGTTGCTTACCGGCGAGACGGACACCTACCCGTCTGTTTGGTTGTGGGTTGGGTGGGTCGGAGTGGCTCCAACTCTTGTTTTGGGGGCGGCTCCAACCCGTTTTTGTTTGGTTCGTTTTTTTTTGTCGGGGATGGGTTCACTCCAACGTTTGTTTGGTTGAAGGAATCAAAAAATGCGGGACGGATTGGAAAGTAACACTGTTTTAGTGAGGGCAATTTTGCATCGGGAACCCTGAAGATCTAAGAAACTAACTAAGCCCATATGAGTAAATTCTTCTCTCTGGCGATTTTACAAAGTGAACACACAACGGATTTTTATTTACATCTACACCCTTCTTTGACCGCTCCGTCGGGGACGCAATGCGCCGGCTTTGGCCGTGGGAGCTCCGCCGTGGAGCGCCGCCCGCCGGAGCTCCGCCCGGGAAATGCGCGGCCCCGGGGATGAGCCCCACCGGGGCCGGGGGCGCCGCGGGCGGTTGCTTGCCGTGGAGATGCCGCCCGCCGGGGCGCGGGTCGGGAGCTTCGTCGTGGCGATGCCGCCCGCTGGAGCCCCCGCCGGGGCCAGGAGCGCCACGGGCCGGGAGCTCCGCCGTGGAGATGCCGCCCACGGGAGCCCCGCCAGGGAGATGCGTCGGCGGGTGATGGCGGGCGAGAAGGCAGCCAGAGAAAACGGAGTGGGTGATGACCGCGGGCCGGCGTATGCCAACCCGGGCCGGAGCCGCCCGTTCGCGAGATTTTGAGGGAGCGTTCCAACCCGCATCTAAGAGGAATAATCTCCTCTGGGAGCCAACCCAACCCTATTTATCTCCATCCAAATAACTTCACGGAGTGGGTTCGCTCCATCCCAACCCACCTCAACCCACAACCAAACGACGGCAGTGCGAGATCCACATGTGGAAGCGGCTCTAGAAGGAAGAGTCCATGAAGTGCCGCAAGAACCAACTGCCGCCCCACTAATACCAAACAAATACTACCGAATCTGCGTCTTTCCTGTGAGGGAAAGATTTCCCGTCCATGCGCTCATGGGAAGGGCGCCTATTTCCCCGTGAGCAAGCAAGAAAGCTCACGAAAGGAGAAACACACGAAGGCACCTCAATGAGAAGGAGTTCGACAAGGTTGTTGACGCATACTTCCTCGCCGCCACCCTCATCGCAACCGTCACCTTATTTGCCACATTCACCATGCCCGGTGGTTACGACTAGGCCAAGGGCATCGCCCTCCATCGAGGAGGCGGGGCGACCCACGAGCGGAGATCGCGCCGCCTCTTGTGAGGGAACCGCTCGGCGCGCCGCCGCGCCGCGCGCACAAGGAAGCCACTACCGGTGCGCACGCGAGAGGAAGTCGCGAGGGAGCTGCAAAGACGATGAACCGCGCAGCCGGAGCCGCGCCGCCATCGGCACGGCAGGCAAGGAAGGCGTGGCGCGCCCGGGGAAAGGAGGCTGGCCTACCGGCGGTGGGGGTCGCGCAGCTCGGCCCGCTAAGGCGAAAGGCCGATGGGTCTGGGCGGCGCGCGACTCAAGCGTCGTGTTCAAAGGACTGGGCGTCGGGCGGCACAAGGAGGGAGATGGGTGAGTGTGGGTGACGGTGGGGATGGGTCGGGTGGGAGTATGGTGTGGAAATTAGGGTTTTAAGTAGGCCGGAATGAGTAAAGGGCCTCATGGGCTGGCCAGTGAAAGGTCCCTTGTGGTTTTTGGTAATTGAGTGACAACATTAGGTGAACTAATAATATGTGATTGAGATAATATATAGGAGATTAGTTCACATGTGATGACGTAATGAAGGAGCTTTATTTCATATGAGACATGACATGGAGTCATGTGACCAAGGTGGTGAAGATCAAGACAAGGCTTGACTTGATGGACCGGTTGTAAGTGTGAAGGGCAAGTCGAGGCAGCGAAGTGATGGACCGCGAGGCGGTGAAGCTTGGACAAGACTTGGCGCCGACGGACCGACGCAACGGTGAAGAGCAAGTGAGGTCAAGATCGATGGACCAATAGTGTCACGTGATGATATGAAGTGGATCATATCATTTGGTGATCGTGTCGGTGCATGTGTTGCATCGGCACTTGGAGATGGAGCGGAATGGAAATGCGCAAGGCAAAGGTATAACCTATAGGGCATTTCATTTCGCCAGTCGTGAGGAGCTTAGAGAAGTTTATGACCGGGTTTAGGATAGATGGCCGTACTATCAAGAGGGGCAAACTTGTTTGCATATCGGTCATCTAGTGCCACTTGAGCGATCTAACTTTACGATGTGTTAGGATCGAGTGGTGTGGTAAGAGCAAGAGAAAATCCTTTGAAAATTATTGTGAAAATGCTAACACACATGCACATGGTGATGTACACTTGGTGGTGTTGGCACATTTGCAAAGGAGAAGTTGTTTCGGTGTTTCTCAGACACTTGGACTGCTCTTGGAGTGGAATACTGCTTTGATCCATTATGAGTTGGATCAAGTAACCATGTGGGTTGTGTAGCCCTCTGAGTAAGCTTTCTATAGAGTCCAAGATCATTGAAAACGGAGTTCGGATGAAGGAGATATCGCCGTTTTACCGGCGATGTGGTCCGACCGGGGCGCGGTGACCGGACGCACGATGATGGCCGACGACGCATCGACGGGAGGCTCCGGTCGAGGCGTCCGGCGCAGAGCTCTCTGCAGACTGAATTTTGCGGGACGCGTCGACCAGACGCTTTGACGGACTTCGCGACCGGACTCGCTGGTGAGTCCGGGGTCGGTCGTCCGATCCGTCTGAAGTCGTGGTTTGGACCTCAACGGCTCTATTTGGCTTGGGGGCTATAAATAGAGGGATGTGGTCGGCCATGGCAGGTGCTTAGCACCTTGGGGACTTTGTGTCCATGCTTGAGAGTGCTTGAGAGCCTTCTCACTCACTTGTGATTGATAGAGTTCATCCAAATCAAATCGAGGGAGTGATTCTAGTGCATTCGAAAGTTGAGAGATCGATTCGTGGCACTAGGTGATCGTGTTGCAAGCCGGTGTGCTTGTTTCTCTTGGAGGTTGCCACCTCCTAGACGGCTTGGTGGCAAGAGACTTCGTGAAGCACGCAACGGAGATTGTGCGGTGCTCGAATGAGGATTTGTGAGAGGTTTGTGCTCACCTCGCGGGGATCGCGAAGAGCGACACTACTAGAGCGTGTCGGTGAGTACCTCCCTTGTGCGTGTGGTGTCTTGCGGTGCCTTGAGAGGCTCACTTGAGAGTGGTGTCTTGCGGTGTCTTGCGGTGCGTGCCTTGAGGGGCAAGTGATCGGAGAGTCACACCGAAGAACCATCTAGGTGAAACACCAAAGGAACCACCCAAGGTGTTGGTCTACACAACGAGGAGTAGGGGGAAGTTGGCAAGCTTCTCGATACCTCGGTAAAAAATCACCGGTGTCAACTTGTCTACTTTTCTCGGTGGTTTGCATTCTCCAAATCACAAGTTTTGTATTTACATTCATATATACCTTGTGCTTGTGCTTGTGCTTGTGCTTGTGGAGTAGCTCTTGCAATTACTAGCTTGTGTAGCTTGTTAGTTGCCTTGCTTAGTTTGTGTAGCTAAGTAATTTGAGCCTTTGGGTTAGGCGTGTGTCGCCTTGTCCTTAGTGCATCTAGTGAGCTTAGGTTTGGCTTTATGCTTTTGCTCATTAGAATTGTGTAGGAGCTCACCATTGTTTGAAGTACTAGTGCATAGGTTTGTGTGACCTTGCAATAGAAACGGTTAGGAGCTTAAGCTAGGCTTATCACCTCATTTGCTTTGTGTAGGATCTTTTGTGAGGTGATTTAGAGTCATAGCTAGAGGGGTGAAGTCTTGCTAAACGAATAGTTTCAATTCCGCATCATATTTGTTTAGCCGACGCAATTAGTTTTAGAAAGGACTATTCACCCCCCCTCTAGTCCCCATCTTGACCCTACACCAGGCACCGGGCCAAGGCCGTGCCGACCTTTCCACCGTGCCGTGCCTTGGGCCGGGGTCATCGTGCCTCGGGCCGGGCCAATTTGCCGTGCCGGCGGGCCGCGTGCTGCATGCACATATATATATATACCTTAGTGGAGCCAAAAGCTAACCATCATTTCCTGCCTTGCTATGCTCCTCTCGCTCATGACCACCGTCAATATCACGGTGGCGTGCCTAAGCGCCTACCTTGTCATAGCCATCGGCATTTTCAGCTCATGTGTAACTTTCCGGAAAACAAGAATAGCACTCTCTAAGGTCTCAGAGAGTACAAGAATGCCCTCCGTTTCTTCGGAGGCTGCTTCTGAATGAAGTTTGGTGGGGAAGCTCTCCCGCGGTTTTCGTTCCAAACAAAAAAGTATCTTTAGTTAAGTATTTATGAATTTATGAATTTCTGACTGCTTGTTGTGTGTTCTCCTGTACATCACTAGAAGATATAGGCGAATCATATTGCCAAGACTCGGTAATTTTATTCGCTGATTATGAGGAAAGTTATAGGTCCTGTATGTACATTAGTCAGAGCTACCTGATCATTTGTAGCTCTAAAAAGTTTTAGATCCAATCATTTGTTTCTCTAATCATTTAATTGC
The DNA here is from genome assembly GCA_015847255.1 of Hyparrhenia diplandra. Taxonomy (NCBI): domain Eukaryota; kingdom Viridiplantae; phylum Streptophyta; class Magnoliopsida; order Poales; family Poaceae; genus Hyparrhenia; species Hyparrhenia diplandra. The sequence continues at coordinate 48,486 of JADLZK010007598.1, read as the reverse complement.
TCTCTTTCTTCCTCTTATATAAAAGGTGTCACTCTTGTATATGAAGTGGTATGAAAACAAGCTTTATACACTACTACAAAAATCATTTCTACGTGGCTTTCTAGATTTTCCGTGGCGGCACTATAGCTGGCTGTGGTGGTATGGTCACGACAAATCGCAACCACACCGTGGCGGGCACCTTTGCCCGTCATGTAAATGATTAACCATGGCAGGTGACTTACATATGCCTTCATGGAAAATGATTTCAAAAACAAAAAGAAACCTGCACTCGCCCGATCAGCCCATCCACGAGACCCTTATCTGCACCGCCGCCGCTGCCAGATCCGGTCGATCCACCCGTCGGATCGACCCGCTGCACCACCGTATCCACCATCAGGAGGAGCGGGAGCTTGACATACTGCTGGATCGAGGGCGCGGCGCCGTTGAATGGACCTCACGCGTTGGCGGAGGATCGGATCAAAACCTCTGCACCGTCCGGAAGGGCGGATCGAGGCCTTTGCGCTGGAGGGCGGATCGAGGGAGCAACCCCGTTCGCGCCCCTTGTAATCCGCCCGAAGTCGGCCGTGGGCGACCCCATGAGAGGCTGTCGCCAGGTATCTGTCACGAGCTCATCGTCGAGAGCACGACCAAGGGATGGGCACACCATTGCCACCCCCACACGCTTCCTTGAGACAGCCACACTTTCGCCGCGACACGCGTCGTGGTTAAGCAAGAAAGAAGAGGGAGATCTAGCTAGTTTCTTAGTGTTTGATAGTTCTACACAAGCAGCGTCTCTGTTAGCTAGTTGGTGAGGCAATGGCTTACCATGGGATGATCAGTAGCTGGTCGAGAGGATGATGATCAACACACTAAGACTGATACACGTCCTAGACTCCTTCGGGAAAGCTAGGGTTCCAGAGCATACTGGAAAAGCCCTTTGCTGAGTGCCATGACCATGACACTCGGCAAAGGGTAATGGCTTTGCCGAGTGCCGACCTCGTGGCACTCGACAAAGGGTGGTCTGTTTGTCGAGTGTCTGGCCTTTCCGTTACGACACTCGGCAAAGGCGTTGTCACCGTCAAGGTTGCCATTAGTCAACTTTTCTTTGCTGAGTGTGCTGTCTAGATGCTCGCCAAAGAGGCCTTTGTCGTAACTTGCTAAGCCGAAAGTGGCCTTTGCCAAGTGCCGCACTCGGCAAAGGCTTCGCCTCGTGTATTTGTGGCTTTACCGAGTGCCTCAGACAGTTGACAAAGGAGGTAAGTCCGGTAGTGTGCAGTGGGGAATTTTCCGCAATGGGCGAAAGCTTGACGGGGCAATGTCGTGTGGAGGTGGAAGCCGTTTGATAAAATTATGCTTTGTTGTTTGTAGTTTGTTGCACGTCGTCACATTCATGTTGTAATTGAGGTCTCATGTTGTAATTTGAGCACTGTCCAAATCTATATAAGCCTATACATGTGACCAAATACAAGCGAATTGCACTGCACAAAACATTGATACATGTCAATAGAGCCAACCAATCAGACACTATATGTATAGTTGTTACTAGATACACTCAAGTGCCGAGTTTGTGCACCAATGGTTTGTTTGTTTACTGACCATATTGAGTCCTGTCGAAGTTTAGTTGTTTTGCTATACCTATGGTCTATGGTTTGTCACATTGAGTGGCGCCCTTGCATGCTACTAGCTCCTCATCCTGGGGCCAAATGTGTCATATGTCCATAGAACACGAGGAGGTATGGTGGCAGAGAGCTTTGTGGTGCAAGTAGAGGTGAATAAAAAGCACACCATATGTACATCTGACTAAAATAACTGCGGTGACTGATGTCGAGGTCCTAAAAAGCGCACCATATGAAGAACCACCAACTTTGATCCGAAGCACATGTGGTAAGTCGAGGCATGCAAGCAACCAAACAACCTATAGATATGCATTTACTCTTGATTTACTTGTTAAAAAAATTGCGGTTGGCACATATAAGGGTTTCAAAATAATTAGGAACGAAGTATAGATGCACCTCATCTTTAGTAATTCATTTGTAAAATAGTATTTTTATTTTATTAACTTATCAACCTCCTTAAAGAAGTTACAGTACAATTCACTGTACTCCGAGTACCAAAGTCTCACGATAATTGTCCGGTTGTCCCCACAAGTCAGAGCAGGAAGGTCAAATCTCGTGGAGGCCGAGTCCCCGAGGGCAACACACACCAAAAAAAAAAAAAAAAAACAAGGTCCATCGATCAAGACTCTCCTCTCCAAGTCGACGATCTCGGCGGCCGGCGCCGCGACGCAGTTCGTCTGCCATGGACTCCGGGGCAGGAACCTCCGCTGATCAGACTCGTGACGCGTCTCTACCTGTCTGCGCCCGCAACGGGGCAAACTCCTCACGGTCGCTGGCGGCGTTGGCGGCGCAGACAAGGTGTTCGACGAAGTGCCTCCCTGGTTCGGAATTGGCACCAAGGCTCGACGAGGCGCAGGATCCAGAGCACCGGCCTTGGGCGGACCTGCCAGCAGACATCCTCGGCGTCGTGTACGGTCGCCTCATCCTCTTCGAGGACCGCGCCAGGCTGCGCTCCGTCTGCCGCGCGTGGCGCCGCGGCGCCGCATCCACCGATGGCAGGTGGCGCCGTGCCCGCCCCTGCTGGTGCTGTCTGACCTGTCCTTCTTCAGCTTTGGCTCCGAAGGGACCATGACGGGCGCGTGTCACCGCCGCGTCCCGCTGCCGAAGAGAAAGACGGCATGGTCTGGCTCCGTGCACTGCGTGGGCTCGTTCGAGGGGTGGCTCGTAGGCGTGAAGCTTGACAAGAGTCGTTACTTTGGCGACCTCCGGTGCTTCCTGATGAACGCTTTCTCCCAGGTTGTCATCCGGCGTCTCCCTCCTCCTTCAGGTGGGGCTGCACGCTCTGACGATATCATCAACGCGTCTCTTCCCATCATCAATGGCTCTGGTGTGGTGAGTTGCACGATCAACCCTGCGCGGTGCGTCCTGTCATTCAGCAAGGTCATCTTATCCTCCGCACCGGACTCCGGTTCCAAGTGTGTCGTTGCTGCCATCTCCGAGTTCAAGAGTGCCATTAAGCTTGCTCTCTGGAGGCCTGGGATGAAGTCGTGGTGCGTGTGTGAGGGTGGCTGGACTTCTGATCGCATTGATATTGTCTTCTGCCAGGGGAAGCTATTCATGCTCAGGTTCAGCAAAGTCAGAGTAGACCTCCTGGCCTTTGAGATCGCTGTTGACTACAGTGGTTTGATGGTTTCTCATGTCGAATGTTGTGCAATTGAAATACCAGAGGACATTAATAGCTGTTGGAAGAAGATTTGGTGTGCAGTAGAGTGGCGTGGAAAACTAATAATTGTTGAGATATGTCATCATCGCAATGACGAATTTCAGAAAGGCTTTGTTGGGGTTAGAGTTTTTATGGCAGACTTGAGCACAAGCCCTGTAAGATTAACTGAGATTGAGACCTTGGATGGTGACTCCATCTTCGTCAGCCCAAGCAGCAGCAAGTCATTCCGTTCGTGTCCTTATGGTGGAGGTCAAGGTGATCTTATCTATATCTTCCTTTTTGATCACCTCCACCGATTTGTGTACAACATGAAAGATGGTACTATGGCACCATTTGCTGCAGACATACCACAGGACAAACTTTGTGAAGCAGATGGTGAAGTGATGAATTCAGCATGGTTATTTCCTCCTGAATGAAGTTCTGGAGATCAACTCTGTTTACCTGATCCTCTGCCACTTGGGGCCACGGGCCGTGATGTTTTATTGCTGAGAGCATAGACAAAAGTTTTCTGTTGTTCTATATGGCCTATTCTGGTGATTAGTAAACTCATGTGTACTTATTTTGTTTCAAGTTCCAATGTGAATTTTTAGTGCCTTTTCACTTGTGGCCTGTGGGGCAGTCTTTAGTTCCTATATACTATATGTAGATGAGCATCGGTTTCCAGATTTGCTGGGCACTATTATACATTTATACTGTTGTTCCTTATATCAATCTCTCTGGCAATTCATGGTTACAGTGTGCTTAGTGTCTATAGGCAGTTTTTGAAATCCTATCCGCTAAGTTCATTTTGACATGATAATTAATCCAAAGAAGATATTCTATACTGTTATTTGAATGCATGACAACTTTTACCTGATCATTAGCACATTTGCAATTTCTGGGTCTGAGATGGATTACAGGAAACTAGCACATGTGGATTCCTGCTGTCAAATTTAGTGCAAGATACAGTTAATGTGGGACCCGTATGTCATTGTATCTAGGTTTGAGAGTATTTTGGACTTTTTGGGTCGCAGTTTGACACCGTTAACAGTGAATACAGACAGAATGTTGTGTAGGCAAAAACGAAGATGGCCGATGGCACACATGTCTGCTTGAACTTTTCAGTGGCACGAGGGTTTGGTGTATCTTTTGTAATGGCACGCGGGTAAAAGGCACCCTAAACATCTTTTGATAACGATATATGGAGGGTGTACAGTATATGAATTTGAAATACTAATTCATTATTTGGTGGTGGCAAGCGCTTGGGTGCGTTGTTGACCTAATCAGACTGATTGGGATCTTTTAGGCAATAAAATTCGATTTTGTCCAAAAGAAAAATAAAAGTAGAGATGGACCCTATTTTTAGCAAATTATTTTCTAAGCATTTTTAATCTTGCACCCGGCTTAAAAAGTTGTATTCCGAGAAAAGAAATTCTGACGGTAGATCCCCGTTGCCCCCACCAATCCCAGTATCCCACGTGTCACAATTTGATCAACTAGTATTAATTTTTTTTTAAAAAAAAACGTAATTGACACGATAATTAATCCAAAGAAGATTTTCTATACTGTTATTTGAATGCATGACAACTTTTACGTGATCATTAGCACATCTGGAATTTCTGGGTCTGAGATGGATTACTGGAAACTAGTACTTTTCTTTTTGGTGATGACAAAACTAGCACATGTGGATTCCTGCTGTAAAATTTAGTGCAAGATACAGTTAATATGGTAACTAAGGATAATAAATTACTTAGAAATGATAAGGGGGTTTATGTCACGGGCATTACGTGAGCTCGGGTCTTTGCAGAGCGCCAGATGCGCTCGGAAAGCCCTTTTCACACTAGGTAAAGACTTTGCCGAGCCGTGCTTGGCAAAGAGACCTCGCGAAATTTCTCACAGCGAAGAATCTTTGCCGGCGCATGCTACTCCAGCGACAAAGACAAAGTTTTTTTCTGCCGGCGGCAACCTAATACTGGGCATAGTTGCCTTTTTTTTAGTTTTATTTTTAAAAATTGTGCCGACCTCCCAAACAGGCACTGTTGCGTAGCAATCACTATCGGACGTCGAAAAAAACCGGTAGTCGCGACCGTCTACAACACCGTCGGTTTCGAAACAACCCGGCGGTGTGGGCACAACCAACACTTTCGGTTCCAAGTGTAACCGGCAGTGTGATCATAAACAACTCTGTCGGTTTACCCATAGCCGACGGTGTTCCTTCCTATGGTACTTGCCGGTTACGATACACAACCCGAAAGTGTTTTGTTCCTCAACACTTTGCCGGCTCCGTTGCGAATCGGTAGTGTTATTTCAAGTCATTCTGCCGGGTGGTGTTGGCACCCGGCGGTGTTGCTTCAAATCACCACCGGTGTTTTCACCCGACAAATGATCGAACCGCACATCACTACCACTTTGGTTCTGCGGTTCATTTTCCAAAGAATGAAGGGGGTTGGAGCCCGGGAGTGATGTATGATTCTGTAGTAGTGTATATGTGGATGATGTTGCTCTATTCATTCGACCCGGAATATTGCAACTACAGAACTTATAGCTGGTCCTGAAAATGTTTGTGGACACAACGGGCTTGCATACAAACACAACAAAGTCAGAAATATATGGGATCAACTGTGACATCAATGATTCTGACCTTGCCGCAGCATTCCAAGGAAAAGTCGGTACTTTTCCATGCACATATCTCGGCCTGCCTCTACACACTGGCAGGCTTAGGAGGGAAGCGGAGCAGGTTCTAGTGAAAAAGGTCGCCGCAAGGCTGCCGGGCTGGAAAGGACGATTGTTAACGTAAGCCGACAAATTGACATTAGTACAGTCAGTGCTATCTTCGATACCAATATACCACATGACAGCCTTCCCACTCTCCAAATGCGCAATCAAAAGGATCGATCACATCCGAAGGAACTTTCTATGGAAAGAAGCAGATGATGCTCGTGCTGGCAATTGCTTTGTGCATTGGAGGAGAGTAATGAGACCAAAGCGCCTAGGTGGCTTAAGCATCAAGGACCTGACTTTGTTTGAATAGGGCATTGAGGCTGTGATGCTTATGGTACAGATGGGTGGCGCCAAGCAAACCATGGACAGGCCTGCCGATCAAAATTAGTGACACTGAGAAAGAACTTTTTAAGAGATGTACAACTATACACATCAGTAATGGAAACAAGAGTAGCTTTTTGGAAGGACAATTGGTTAGATGGCAAAGCACCAAAACATCTAGATCCAGAATGTTTCAAGTTTACATGGCGAAAAAAATCAAATTGTGAGTACCGCATTGTAAGGTGGAAGATGGATGAGAGGGGCTAGAACGCATGGTGTTGACGGTAGTTATCGTCAACTTTTTAGCATTAAATGATAGTTCATATGAGAACAAGAATAATAGAAGATAGGTTTTATACTCATAATTTCCACAAGTTGGTATGTCTTTATTTGAAATTTTCCAGCAATTATACTTGACCAATCTATTTTTTTGTGCTACTATGACATATCTACCACTAGACAGCGGCGTCGGAGACACTGGCAGCAGCCAGGCAGCTTGCCGCTGTACCGCTGAGAGGCGGTGAGGAGAGAGTGACAAGCAATAGTAATGGAAGCGGAGTTTAGTTGTGCTCTGAACTTTTTGTTGTTATAAATGAGATTTGTAGTTTGGAGAGAGAGGCAAGCAATAGCAATGGAAGCGGAGTTTAGTTGTGTCCGAATTTATACACTACTATACGTTGTCAACCGTCCAACATGTCTAAATAATACTATTTAAAGTTTGTTCATGTTAGAGTTTAAACATAAGGTTAAATAATTGTTACGCCAATGTTTATTTACTCTATTTCATGCATTCATATTTGTTATTACTAACTGTGTTTCCAACAGGCACAAAGTAATCCTGATGAATGGATAATTGCGATAAATTTAAAATACCCCAGCTGACCTGCCGCAACGCGCGGGGTATCCTCCTATAGTTTTATAAAGGGAGGAGTCAAAGTTGTACTTTGAAGATACGTCGCTGTTCTAAACATCCTGTGAGCATAAGAATTTGAAATACTAATTCATGATTTGGTGGTGGCAAGCGCTTGGGTGCGTTGTTGACCTAATCAGGCTGATTGGGATCTTTTCGGCAATAAAGTTCGATTTTGTCCCAAGAAAAAAGAAAAGTAGAGATGCACCCCATTTTTTGCAAATTATTTTCTAATAGCATTTTTAAACTTGCACCCGGCTTAAAAAGTTGTAATCCAAGAAAAGGTAATTCTCACGGTAGATCCACCGTTGCCCCCACCAATCCCAGTATCCCACGTGTCACAATTTGATCAACCAGTATTAACTTCTTTCAAAGAAGGACAAATCTCGTAAAAAGCGGAGTCGAGGTCGCGAGGAGCCCTAAACAAATATCCGGCGGCGAGCAATACTCTCCTCCCCGCGGCGAGGAGCTCGGCAGCCATGGACTCCGGGACAGAAACCTCCGCTGATCAAACTCGTGACGCGTCTCTACCTGTTTGCGCCCGCAACGATGCCAGGTCGTTCTGGTCGCTGGCGGCGTTGGCGGCGCAGACAAGGTGTTCGACGAAGTGCGTCCCTGGTTCGGAATCATCATTAAGGCTCGACGAGGCGCAGGATCCGCAGCACCGGCCAAGGGCGGACCTGCCAGCGGACATCCTCGGCGTCGTGTACGGTCGCCTCGCCGTCTTCGAGGACCGCACCAGGCTGCGCTCCGTCTGCCGCGCGTGGCGCGCCGTGGCGCGCATCGACGGCCAGCTGCTGACGCCGTGCCTGCCTCTGCTGGTGATGTCGGACTTCTCGTTCTGCAGCTTTGGCTCTGAAGGGACCATGATGAGCGCGTGTCGCCGCCGCGTCCCGCTGCCAGAGAGGGAGACGACGGTATGGTCTGGCTCCGTGCGCTGCGTGGGCTCGTTTGAGGGGTGGCTCGTGGGCGTGAAGCTCGACAAGAGGCGTTACTTTGGCGACCTCCGGTGCTTCCTGATGAACGCTTTCTCCCAGGCTGTCATCCGGCGTCTCCCTCCTCCTTCAGGTCGTTCAGGGCCTGCACGCTTGGCCGATACCGTCAGCGCGTCTCTCCCCATCATCAATGGCTCTGGTGTGGTGAGTTGCGCGATCAACCCTGCGCGGTGCGTCATGTCATTCAGCAAGGTCATCTTATCCGCCTCACCGGACTCCGGTTCCAAATGTATCGTCGCTGCCATCTCCGAGTTCAAGAGGGCCGCTAAGCTTGCTCTCTGGCTGCCTGGGATGAAGTCGTGATGCGTGTGTGATGGTGGCTGGACTCCTGGTCTCATGGATATTGTCTTCTGCCAGGGAAAGCTATTCATGCTCAGGTTCAGTGAAGTCACCGCAGACCTCCTGGCCTTTGAGATCGTTGATGACAGCAGTGGCTTGATGGTTTCTCATGTCGAATGTTGTGCAATTGAAATGCCAGAGGTCAGTGATAGCTGTTGGAAGAACGTTTGGTGCATTGTAGAGTGGCGTGGAAAACTAGTAATTGTTGAGATATGTCATCATCGCAATGATGAACTTTGGAAAGGCTTTGTTGAGGTTAGAGTTTTTATGGCAGACTTGAGCACAAACCCTGTAAGACTAACTGAGATTGAGAGCTTGGATGGTGACTCCATTTTCATCAGCCCAAGCAGCAGCAAGTCATTCCGGTGTCCTTATGGTGGAGGTCAAGGTGATCTTATCTATATCTTCCTTTTGATTTCCTCCACCGATTTGTGTACAACATGAAAGATGGTACTATAGCACCATTTGCTGCAGACATACCAGAGGACAAACTTTGTGAAGCAGATGGTGAATTGATGTACTCAACATGGTTATTTCCTCCTGAATGAACTTCTGGAGATCAACCCTGTTAACCTGATCCTATGCCACTTGGGGCCAGGGGCCATGATGTTTTATTTCTCAGGGCTGAGACAAGTTTTCTGTTGTTTTATATGGCCTATTCTGGTGATTCTTCTATTAGTAAACTCATGTGTACTTATTTTGTTTCATGTTCCGTTGTGGATTTTTTAGGGCCTTTTCACTTGTGGCCTGTGGGGCAGTGTTTAGTTCCTATATATATGTAGATGAGCATCGGTTTCCAGATTTGCTGGGCTTTGTTATACTAATGTTGCTATATATCAATGTCTCTGGCAATTCATGGTTAAGTGTTTTTGGTGTTTCTGTGCAGTTCGTGGAATCCTATATCCTCTAAAAGTTGTTTTAACGGTAATCCAAATACGACATTTAAAATTTAGTTTAGTATAAACTTTACCTACTAAATGTCTCCCAATTCATGTGCTATGACAAGTGGTAGTATTTTATTACCAACTAAAAACCCTTGGAGAAGTCTACCATTCTGGTAGTGTATAACGAAAAAAATATAGGTCATAACAAAATAAACAATGTTTCGATATAAAAAAATTTGAATATGACGGACAATCAAACAAGTTGTCTAAAAGTAAAAGTCATGTATTTTAGGGCGAAGAGACTATATATAGGTGAACTTTGCAATAAGTGTGCTGCTTTTCTTGGTAACATACAAGTACAGGTTACTTGAGAAACCAACCTTGGTATATATTCCATCTGTCTTCTTGTTGTTGCCGCGTCTGTAACACGTAGGCGGAGGCCGAGCACAAAGTCGACCAAGTTTGGTATATTGACTAAGTATTTGACTTTCCTTTTATTTATGTAGTTTACGCGATCTCTCGCTTTAAGCATGGGCACGATACCATAAACGAATCCTTGTATATATTCATGTACTACTTGCGGCGCACGTGCATCCATGGACACGTCTGACGACGTCTCCCCAGAACCACGACCCGCAGCAGGATGACACGCAGCAACCAGACTTATCTCTGAATGTGCACCGCGTCGCTTGAAGCGGCTTATTCACCAATCACGACCATGCATGCTAAGTCATCATGTCAAGTTTGCGACGAAGAAAGTACACTCAAGTGTGTACCGAGGGTTTGTTTGATTGCTGGCCATATTGAGTCATGTTGAAGTTTAGCGGTTTAGGGTCAAAATGGGGGTGGTTGATCCTTGGGTCGAACCGCTACTGCCCCGCCGACCCATTTCCTTTGTACAGGAGCACCCATCGATCCATTTTATTATTAGTCTGCTCCGTGGTGCACCAATGGATTTGGTGGTTCGACCCACCCCACATATGTACAGAACTTGTATACAGCATAAAAGAAATCAACAATGACAACTTCCAGAAGCATTGTCGTGTTCCAGCATCCCAGGCGATTAAGAGGATTATTAAGCTGCCAGACTTAGTACACGTACGTACGTACAGACTTGTACAACATAAAAGAATTTGTTGACCAAGCGTACAGGGATTAAGCTATTGTACCACTAAAGGACTTGTACACGTACGTACAGACTTGTACAAACATGATGACGTCTAACAGAAAACTATTAAAAGAAAAAACTGTTGCACCAACTTCATGTGACTTCCTTTTCCACTCGTCCTCTGCAACAGAAACCTGGCCAGTGAAATAAATTCTTTTGGTCAGTTCTATTCCTGGGCATCTCAAAATAAATAGTACAAAAAATGCAACAATTGCAGTCCAAGTGGAGATCCAAATAACAAGCTAAGATTCAAATGCCTGGAAACATGCTTGCTACCATCAGACAAGTAAAGTGATCTAGACCTGGCATATCTTATTCAGTACATTCAGTCAAGTGTTGCACTAACATTCAATCAGTGAACTACATTCTGTGAACTATAAAGACAATGTCAGACTCCAAAATAAGCCATTTGAGAATCACAGAAGACATTCAGTCACAAGAAAACTGTAAAGACATTCAGTCAAGAGAAAACTGTATAATTTGGCAGCCATACTGATCTATCTATAGTTTCATCATAGATCACTGAACAGGGTGATAATTCCCACTGTTCAGTCACATTTCTCACATTCAAGTCTAAAAAAATAACAGCCATAATTCAGAGGCACACAGAGACATAAAAGTCACACACAGATTTATACATGCTCCATTTCTCATTCAGGCCATAATTCATATAAAAGGCACACACACAGATTTCTCATTCCAGCCAATAGATTGCAGCAACATACAAGAAAGGAAATTCGGTAGTAGCAGTAATAGTCAAAGAATCTCACCTCCTCCTCTTTTTCTTCACTAATATCCATTGCTTTCATCCAGAAGACAACGATCAATCAACTCCATACTGAATTTGGTTGAACCAGAAGCACGGAACCAGTCCTGTAAGCACATCAGCTCCTCCACAGTCTTTGGAGATAAAGGCTTCTTCGAAAATCTAAGATAAAGTCTCTTCGCATGGCTGAATGCTGACTCGGATGCAACTGATGAAGCAGGGGCTACCAAAGCATCTCTAGCCATACGTGAAAGAGTTGGACACTCCAGCGCATTGCTCCTCCACCAACCCAGGATATCGAATCCATCACTTAGGCGATAGAATCTCATCCCTGAAGGTAGGGGACCCTTGATGTCCTTCAATCCTGCTCGGTTCAATCTTGCTTCCTCTCTCACCTGCTCCTATACATTTTATACTGTGTTATCTACACAAACATAGCTATTTGTATTGGAAGCATACATTTTAAATGAGAAGACACAGTAGCTCTAGATAACACCATGAAATTCAGATTTTCAGTCATTGTCAGATGATTGCCAGTAAGCTACTAATTAAGCTAGCCGTCAAAGGAAACAAGGCATAAATGCTGTATGTGTACGTCAGGCTCTACTTGCTTAGTAGGGCAGTAATCGTTGTAGATATGAACTAAATTATTGCAAGCAAGCAATCTGATGTTCCTTCTGAATTGAAGACCATAGGCAAATATTGGAATGGTGAAGAAAAAACACACAACTAAATTATTGCTGTCTAATAAGTGTTGAAACTTCCAAAAAAAAAAAAAAAAAAAAAAAAAAAGGGGGTAACAGCTATATCTCAAAAAACTCCCAAAACAAGAACCAAATATATTTAGCTTCTTGGCAGCCATCCCCGACAGCATGAAGTCCCACTATGGTGCATTGGTGCCGCTGGCTGGTGGTGTATATTCGGCATAACCTTTGGCCTCCACCTCATGCCTCAGTTTGTCTCAAATGCTGTACTGAATTAGTGCCTTCCACTAGGGTTCAGCACATTGTACAGACTAAGGCACAAATGCTGTACTGACGAGTTCAGCACATTTGCTAACTGAATGACTGAAACGAAATAAAACAATGCACTGCGAACGTAGATGTAGCAGCCGCGGATGGCACAAATGCTGAGGGTTCTTACCTTGGGAGGAGGAGGGTGGGAGCAGGATGGCGCCGGCGAGTGAGTGCCGCGTGGTTCGTGGCCGGCAGCGTCCCCGGCGAGAGTGCGATGACCTCGGCGTCCGGATCTGCGAATGCGGAGAAGCAGCGGCGGTCAAGCAAGCCGTCAGAGGAAGCACGAGTCCGTCAGAGCAAGCACGTCGAGGGCAGGCACAGACCTGGTGTCCTGGGGAGGTTCCACTTCTTCTTTTGACCGTAGCCGGCGCCGCAGCCGCCAACGGCACAGTCTTCGCCGACGCCTCCTGCTCGGTCCCCGTATCTGCCGGCGCCTCCTGCTCGGTACCTGCCTCCGCCGGCACCTCCTGCTCGGTCCCTGCCTCCGCCGGCACCTCCTGCTGGATCCCCGCCTCCGCCTCCGCCTCCGCCGGCGCCGGGTGCGGCGGCCATTAGAGCGGGTCGAACCACACGAACCAAAGGTTCGACCTGTTCCGATCCAGCGAACCGTGTGCCGAAATGGATCGAAGGAAGGGGCCCAAAAGGGTCGTTTATCTGGGCCGGTTCGAAGAACCTTTGGGCCGAACCGAACCACGCCCATTTTGAGTTTAGGGGTTTCTGGTTTGCCACATTGACTATTTGAGTGGTGCCTTTGCATGGTAGTAGCTCTCTCTCCTGGGGCTAAACGTGTCATATGTCCATATAACACGAGAGGTATGGTGGCAGAGAGCTTTGCTGTGCAAGCAAAGGCCAATAAAAGGCACACGACTTGTACATCTGACTAAAAGAACTACGGTGACGATTCCTGTTGAGATCCTTACTTTGATTCGAAGCACGTGTGGCAAGTCATGGCAAGCAACCAAATAACCTATTGATATGCATTTACTCTTCATTTACTTGCTAAAAAATTGTTCTTGGCACATATAAGGGTTTGAAATAATTAGGAATAAAGCATATAGATGCACCTTCATCTTCAGTAATTCATTTTGTCAAATAGTATTCTAACTTGTCAACGGCCTTAAAGAAGTTATGGTGCAGATTAACTCTATTTTGAGAAGAAGAAAATTTCACGGTAGATGCCCGCTCGTTGCCTCCCACCTATAATTTTTCATTTTACACTAACACGATGAGACAGCCCGAGCACTAAACAAAAAAAAAGAACAGTCCAGGTGCGATCCGGTCTGGCTCGCTTAGTGCCCGTGCCGGCCCGGCCCGTCGTAGTGCCGGTCCATGTATGGCACGGTTTATGGGCGGCACGATCTGGCCCGATCCTTTCGAGCCGATTGATGTCTCCAAATGATTCTCAGCCTTTGGATGCTAAGTATGACAACGAGTTTTTTTTTTTTTGTTAGAAAAACGTAATTAACCAGGGCTTTTGGAGAGACAAATCTCGTAAAAGCGAGTCAGTCACCCCCCAAGGCGAGGTTGCGAGGAGCAAGAAACAAAGATCCGTCGAGCAATACTCTCCTCCTTCCCCTAGGCGAGGATCTCGCGGCCGGCGCCGCGACGACGCCGTTTGACAGCCCATGGACTCCGGCACGGAACGTCCGGCTGATCGGACTCGCTGGACGCGTCTCTACCGCTTGTTCCATAACGGGCAAAGTCCTCCCTGTCCACCGGCGGCGGTGGCGGCGCCGAACAATGTGTTCGACGGCGCCTCCCGGTTCGGAATCGGCACCAAAACACGACGAGGCGCAGGATCTCGCAGCACCGCCTTGGGCGGACCTCGGTGGACATCCTCGGCGTCGTGTCGCGGTCGCCGCGCCCTCTTCGAGGACGCGCCAAAGCTGCGCTCCGTCGCCGCGTGGCGTGCTGCGGCGCGCATCCACCGGGCGGCTTGCCGCCGCACCGTGCCTGCCTCTCGCTGGTGATGTCCGACTTCTCCTTCTTCAGCTTTGGCTCCGGCGACCATGATTGGCGCTGTCGCCCCGTCCGCGGCAGAGGGGAGACATCATCACCGCGGCTCCTTGCGCTGCGTGGGGCCCTTCGAGGTGGATCGTGGGCGTTAAGGTCGACAAGCGTCGTTACTTAGGCGACCTCGGTGCTTCCTCATGAACGCCGCAGGTTGTCATCTGGCGTCTCCCTCCTCCTTCAGGTGGGGCTGCACGCTTGGCCGATACCGTCGGCGTGTCTCTCCCCATCAACAATGGCTCGTGTGGTGAGTTGCGCCGATCAACCCTGCAGGGTGCGTCATGTCATTCAGCAAGGTCATCTTATCCTCCGCACCGGACTCCGGTTCCAAGTGTGTCGTCGCTGCCATCTCCGAGTTCAAGAGTGCCGTTAAGCTTGCTCTCTGGAGGCCTGGGATGAAGTCGTGGTGCGTCTGTGAGGGTGGCTGGACTTCTGATCACATTGATATTGTCTTCTGCCAGGGAAGCTATTCATGCTCAGGTCCAGCGAAGTCACAGTAGATCTCCTGGCCTTTGAGATCGCTGTTGACTACAGTGGTTTGATGGTTTCTCATATCGAATGTTGTGCAATTGAAAATCCAGAGGTCACTGATAGCTGTTGGAAGAAGATTTGGTGCGCAGTAGAGTGGCGTGGAAAACTAGTAATTGTTGAGATATGTCATCATCGCAATGATGAATTTCGGAAAGGCTTTGTTGAGGTTAGAGTTTTTATGGCAGACTTGAGCACAAACCCTGTAAGGTTAACTGAGATTGAGAGCTTGGATGGCGACTCCATCTTCATCAGCACAAGAAGCAGCAAGTCATTCGGTTCGTGTCCTTATGGTGGAGGTCAAGGTGATCTTATCTATATCTTCCTTTTTGATCACCTCCACCGATTTGTGTACAACATGAAAGATGGTACTATGGCGCCATTTGCTGCAGACATACCGGAGGACAAACTTTGTGAAGCAGATGGTGAAGTGATTAGTTCAGCATGGTTATTTCCTCCTGAATAAACTTCTGGAGATCAACTCTGTTTACCTGATCCTATGCCACTTGGGGCCAGGGGCCATGATGTTCTATTTCTCAGAGCTTAGACAAAAGTTTTCTGTTGGGTGTGTTTAGATCCCCAAATTTTGGGCCAAAATTCTGTAGCATGTCACATCGCATAATCGTAGCACGCTTTAGCTTGTTAGTGGTAATATTATTCTACCATGGCGTAACTAAGCTCAAAAGAATCGTCTCGCAATGTACATCTAAACTATGCAATTAGTTTATCTTTTTACCTACATTTAGTACTCGATACATGTGCCGGCATTTTAATGTGACGAGGAATCTTTTTTTTTTTTGCATAGTGGAATTTTGATGTGATGGCCTATTCTGGTGATCCTTCTATTAGTAAACTCATGTGTACTTATTTTGTTTCAAGTTCCAATGTGAATTTTTAGTGCCTTTTCACTTGTGGCTTGTGGGGCAATCTTTAGTTCCTATATTTTTGTAGATGAGCATCGGTTTCCAGATTTGCTGGGCACTATTATACATTTATACTGTTGTTCCTTATACCAATCTCTCTGGCAATTCATGGTTACAGTGTGCTTAGTGTCTATAGGCAGTTTTTGAAATCCTATCCGCTAAGTTCATTCTGACACGATAATTAATCCAAAGAAGATATTCTATACTGTTATTTGAATGCATGACAACTTTTACCTGATCATTAGCACATCTGGAATTTCTGGGTCTGAGATGGATTACAGGAAACTAGTACTTTTCTTTTTGGTGATGACGAAACTAGCACATGTGGATTCCTGCTGTCAAATTTAGTGCAAGATGCAGTTAATGTTTTTCCTCTAAGACGTAACAAAAAAAAGGTTTAATGCACTTATCATCTATAATATGGTAACTATGGAAAATAGGAAAATAAATCACTTAGAAATGATAAGGGGTTTTATGTCACGGGCATTACATGAGCTCGGGTCTTTGCAGAGCGCTAGATGCACTAGACAAAGCCCTTTTCACACTCGGCAAAGACTTTGTCGAGCGCCATGCTTGGTAAAGAGACCTCGGCAAAATTTCTCACGACAAAGAATATTTGCCGAGTGCATGCTACTCGAGGGCTCGGCAAAGTTTTTTTTTGTTTTTTTTTTTGCCGAGGGGCAACCTAATACTCGGCATAGTTGCCTTTTTTAGTTTTTATTTTTTAAAAATTGTGCCGACCTCACAAACCGGCATTGTTGTCGTTGCAATCACTGTCGGACATTCAAAAAAACCGGTAGTGCGACCGCTACAACACCGCCGGGCCTAAAACAACCCGGCGGTGTCGGCACAACCAACACTTTCGGTTCCAAGTGTAACCGGCAATGTGATCGTAAACAACTCTGTCGGTTTACCCACAGCCGACAGTGTTCTTTCCTATGGTACTGCTGGTCACGATACACAACCGAAAGTGTTTTGTTCCTCAACACTGTCGGCTTCATTCTGAATCGGTAGTGTTATTTCAAGTCATTCTCCCGGGTGGGATTGGCACCCGACAGTATTGCTTCAAATCACCGCCAGTGTTTTCACCCGGCCGTGAATTCGAACCGCACATCACTACCGCTTTGGTTCTGCTAATTCATTTTCCAGCAGTGAAGGGGGGTTGGAGTCTGGGAGTGATGTACGATTTTGTAGTAGTGTATATGCGCATGATGTTGCTCTATTCATCCGACCCGGAATATTGCAACTACAGAACTTACAGCTAGTCCTAAAAACGTTTGGGGACACAATGGGCTTGCGTACAAACATAACAAGTCGGAAATATATGGGTGTGACATCAATGATTCTGACCTTGCCGCAGCATTCCAAGGAAAATTCGGTACTTTTCCATGCACATATCTCGGCCTGCCTCTGCACATTGGCAGGCTTAGGAGGGAAGCGGAGCAGGTTCTAGTGAACAAGGTCGGCGCAAGGCTGCCGGGCTGGAAAGGACGATTGTTAACATAAGCCAGCAGATTGACATTAGTACAATCAGTGCTATCTTCGATACCAACATATCACATGACAACCTTCCCACTCTCCAAATGGACAATCACAAAGATCGATCGCATCCGAAGGAACTTTCTATGGAACGGAGCAGATGATGCTCGTGCTGGCAATTGCTTAGTGCATTGGAGGAGAGTAATGAGACCAAAGCGCCTAGATGGCTTAAGCATCATCAAGGACCTGACTTGTTTCAATAGGGCATTGAAGCTGCGATGCTTATGGTACAGATGGGTGGCACCAAACAAACTATGGACAGGCCTGTCGATCAAAATAAGTGACACTGAGAAAGAACTTTTTAAGATATGTACAACTATACACATCGGTAATGGAAACAAGACTAGCTTTTGGAAGGACAATTGGTTAGATGGCAAAGCACCAAAACATCTAGATCCAGAATGTTTCAAGTTCGCATGGCAAAAAAATCAAATCGTGAGCACCGCATTGCAAGGTGGAAGATGGATGAGAGGGTTACAACGCATGGTGTTGACTGTAGTTCTTTTAGCATGAAATGATAGTTCATATGAGAACGAGAACAATAGAAGATAGGGTTTATACTAATAATTTCCACAAATTTTGTACACACTCGCTTTTTGCAGGTGAACTCGGAAAACAAATGAATATTAGAGAGAAAAGAGAAGAAATAGAGAAACAGAAGAAAAGGACCAAATTAGGGCGATTAGTATGAATTCCAAGGGTCTAAAGAACAAAAGAAGACAGCTCGCAAAGCCCGAGACCCACACGTCACGATGTGAGGCCAGACGACACCATGTGTGGGGCTGCGCGGCAACCCCCTATGGAGCCACGTGTCCTCCTTATGGAACCTTCCTACAACCGACCTATGGAGTAGATCTACATCGTCCCAATCAAGTTGGTTTGATCAAAGGGTTGTGGTTCATCCTATGGGGCAATAAAAGCAAGGGAAGACCTCACCCCTGAAAACCCTAATTCAGTATTGATAATTCAGTTGAGAGTCTAAATTCAAGAGATCAAGTCTAGAGCCACAAACCCTAGTTCTTAAGAGTAGTTCTAGTTCTAGAGAGATTAGTTGCATAGTAGTAGATTAGAAGGAGATCCAAGTCTAGAAAGACTTGAGATTCAGATTCCATCAAGGTGTTTCATAGGTACATTATTATATATTTTGATATATATTTATTACTCAAGTTCATCTATGATATTGCTATTATTCTTTATTATATTATCTATTGCATTGTTTATTGTTTGCTTTAATATGTCTAGTAGAGTTAGGTTTTATTATGGATTGCATGCTTAGGATTGTATAGCCCTCATCTTGTAACGTGCAAGATGGGTGTTATAACTTATGTAAGTGTGGTGCTTATATATGTTGTATCTGCAAATGCCTGCTATTTGCCGAGTCATGTGGTAGATCATAGGGATTACAAAAGAATTGAGTCCTCGCAATCCTCCCTCCATATATAGGTGAAGATCTCATTATTGAATCCTTCCTAGTTGATGAACCTTGAGTATGATAAGAAGTAGTAGTACTAACGATGATAGCCGATGTTTGCACTAATTAGAGTTTAGCAATAACATGTGGTGATAGTTACTCATTAGTAAGTTTTTCTTATATTACCCATGTTAGTCCTTAGACTAGCATGCTCTGTTGAATCTTATTATTTCATGATGGCTTGATCCCTGCATTTATCATGTATCTTTATTATTATTTATTTTATATATATCTTTATCATATCTATTATTTTATATGACATTAACCCTGTTGTTGAGTAGAAGTATTATTCATTATTGGTTATAGCTATTCCATACATAAGGACATTATTAGTGCTATGCATATTTAGTTATAGATGCCTTCCTTGTGGATTCGATACTCTAGGATACTCTTAGAGAAAATGCTATAATGGTATTTATTATTTTATCCGCTTGCAGAGCCTTGTTCTATATTCTTATTACCTTATCTTATTTTTTTTGCCTAGTCGTGTTATTTTATGCCATAATATACTTTCTAGTTGCACGAGATGGATCGACAACCTATCTTACTAGAATTATGGGTACCCTTTTGACTAGTTTCATAGTGGCTTAGTAATTCCCATAATACCAAAGACTTTTTTTGGGTCATTGTTTTTATAGTGTTTGTCATCTTTGGCGCCATTGCTATATTAGTGATGTTATTAATTAAGCAGTGTTAACACATGGGTACAGAGGAACAATTGAGGCAATTTGTGAGTTGGTCCAGCATACCGAACAGGATAATACCATCTCTTGTTGGTTTGAGGCTTCCGCCAAGAGCTTCGGTCAGGCGTACAATGCTCAATTCCTAGGAAGTTACCCCGACCAAAATTGGAGCAGAGTATTGAAGATGAAGGCAGAGCCAAAATGCCATTTCTTCGTTTGGTTGTTGCTTCAATGCAAACTGATGATGGTAGACAGAATTATCAAGTGAGGTAGTCAGGAAAACACAATATGCACGCTGTGTCGCTACAAGAAACACTACTATAGGATTAATTTTACGTGGTGTTTGGATTTCATTTTCCGCGTGACGGACATTTGAGAAACCGCCACAAGCATTAATATCATGATTAACCGTGACGGTTATTTTCTATTTTGCGTGGCGGTTATTATGACCGCCACGGGAAATCGATTAACCGTGGCGGTTTTTTTAATACAAACTGCCACGGTTAATGAGGCCTAGTCAGCGACACAGGGTAGGCCTATACTGGCCCAAATGAGCCCAATAGTATACCAAAGATATATAAAGAAAACTCTACTCAACCATAATCCTCTCCCCACCCGACCACTCCTCCCCTCTCTCTCTCCGATTCCCTCTCTCTCGATCCCCTCACCCGCCCCCCCTCTCCAACTCCCACTCTTTCTCCAACCGCCGCATCTCGCGAGCACCGGCTGTCCTCGATCTCCCACGCACCCGGCGGCCCCTCCCTTCGACCAGCACCCGACGGACCCTCCTTCGACCAGCCGAAAGCGCGCGAGGAGCGGATGCCGAGGCGGCGCCGTGCCCACGGACGGCGGGCGTCGCGGGCGGCTCGCGCGGAGCGCCGACGGCGAGATGGCGGCTTAGGATCCTATGTCGGCACGGCCTCGCCCTCCCCCTTACCGCGACGCCGGCGGCGGCCGGGGATCCCACGGAGGCCTTGCGGTCCATGGTGCGCGCAGCACGGCCGATCCGGTGGCATGGAGGCCGGATCCGCGGCGCCGAGGCCGGATCCGGCAAATGTGGAGTCCGCTTCGCCGCGATCCGGGCGGTGCGGAGGCCGGAGCCCGCGGGGGGAGGCGGCGCCGGCCGCGCGGGCGGAAAGCCGCCCGCATCCCGCCCATTAGGGTTTGGGTTCTGGTTTTTTTTTTTTTTAAAATGATTTATGGTGGCGGGCAATTGAAACCGCCACGGTAAATCCGTGATTTACCGTGACCTTACGCTCGTGGCGGACTGAAAACCCGCCACGGAAAATGTTATTTGACCGCCACCGTTCCTTTATGTAGTAGTGAAAGAAACGATTTGCACATGATTGCGAACTGTACTTATGCTAAAGGCCTATGGCGAAAGGTACAAACATGGAGCAGAGAACAAGGACTAGTAATCATCCGCCGCAACATTAGTGATTGGTGGGCACGGTTAATAAAATCCCCAAATCGAAGTAATGACAAAAAAGCGAAAACTCTCATAACATAACCGCTTTGGAACTTATGGAAGGAACGGTCTTTGGCGGGTTTTCGACAACAAGGCACGCCGCAAGAAGAACTTCGAGACCATCAAGGGTGATCTTCAACGGCTACAACTAGCTCTACAAAGCGGATTCATAATTTTAATTCAGTTTTGTTAGATTTAGAACCCCCCCCCTTTTAGTTTTGAAACTTCTATGTACATATTATATTCCTTCTTAATGAAAAGGCAAAACAACTATCATTTACGTTAACAAAAATACCTTGGTACAGATTGAACTGATTGTGCCACTAACTAGGGATTTTCTGGAAGGTCAAATCTCGTAGAAGCTGGGTCAAAACTCTTCTCCCCGAGAGCAAGTATTATAATACAACCAGCAAGCCGGGTTGTAAGGTCCTTTACACCCTTCTTTACAGCCCCACCCATAAATGGTTAGTTCTTCACAGTTACCATATGGCCCACTTGTCTCTCTCTCACAGATAGTCTTGGTTCTTGTGCCCTTGTGCCCAAGCCGACCGTAAAGCTTACAGCCCACTTCTCATCTCTCTCCTCCTTCTCTCCCTCCACCTCAAGATTTAGCCGGCTTACGACCCCTTATAATACTTGCTCGAGGCGGGTCCCATTGGCTGGCGTCGTGACTGTACCAGGTGTGTGGAATCTTACTTCAACAATGACGAAGCATCTACCGTGGCACCATTGGTAAGTTGTAAGAGATAATTAAATAGCCCTAATTTAATTGTTCAAATAATATGGTGCTTCGGCAGCTTGGCACATGCTCCCTCCGTATCACTGTTAAAGGTTGTTTTGGAAAAAGTTTGAGTTAAACATTGATAACATAAATGTTGAGTTTGAAAATATGAAAATCATATAATAGATTTCTCCTAAAAAATTACTTTACATAACTTTCCAATAAATATTTTTATAGAAAAAAGGAGTCAAAGTTGTACTTTCAAGACAGTATCGCTATCCTAAACGTCTTGTGATAGTGATATATGGAGATTTTTATAGAAAAGAGAAATCAAAGTTGTACTTTGAAGACGAGTGTCGCTGTCCTAAACATCTTGTGATAGTGATATATGGAGGGAGTACAATATAAGAATTTGAAATACTAATTCATGATTTGGGCCTTGTTTAGATTGCTAAAATTTCTAACTCTTTTTACACTCTCCTCCATCGCATCACATTAAATACACCAAAAGACATATGTTTGGAGTATAAAATGTAGGTAAAAATAAACTAATTACACAGTTTAGATGTACATTGCGAGACGATTCTTTTTAAGTCTATTTACCCCATAGTAGGATAATATTTAACGCAAACAAACGAAATGTGCTACAAATGCACTACAGGAGTTCTAACGCTACTTTTGCAATTTTTCTAACATCTAAACAAAGGCGTTGGTGGTGGCAAGTGCTTGGGTGAGAGGATGACCTAATCAGGCTGATTGGGATCTTTTCGGCAATAAAATTCGATTTTGTCCAAAGAAAAATAAAAGTAGAGATGCACCCCATTTTTAGCAAATTAGCATTTTTAAACTTGCACCCGGCTTAAAAAGTTGTATTCCGAGAAAAGAAATTCACATGGTAGATCCCCCGT
This sequence comes from Hyparrhenia diplandra, assembly GCA_015847255.1. Lineage (NCBI taxonomy): Eukaryota > Viridiplantae > Streptophyta > Magnoliopsida > Poales > Poaceae > Hyparrhenia > Hyparrhenia diplandra. The sequence continues at coordinate 25,878 of JADLZK010007598.1, read as the reverse complement.
TGCCCCCACCAATCCCAGTATCCCAGGTGTCACAATTTGATCAACCAGTATTAATTTTTTTAAAAAAAAAAAACGTAATTGACCTGGGCTCTTTGGAAGGACAAATCTCGTAAAAAGCAGAGTCACACCGAATTCGATTATCAGTCACCCCAAGGCGAGGTCGCGAGGAGCCCTAAACAAATATCCGGCGGCGAGCAATACTCTCCTCCCCGCGGCGAGGAGCTCGGCAGCCATGGACTCCGGGACAGAAACCTCCGCTGATCAAACTCGTGACGCCGTCTCTACCTGTTTGCGCCCGCAACGGTGCCAGGTCGTCCTGGTCGCTGGCGGCGTTAGCGGCGCAGACAAGGTGTTCGACGAAGTGCGTCCCTGGTTCGAATCATCAGTAAGGCTCGACGAGGCGCAGGATCCGCAGCACCGCCGTGGGCGGACCTTCCAGCGGACATCCTCGGCGTCGGTATGCGGTCGCCTCGCCCTCTTCGAGGACCGCACCAGGCTGCGCTCCGTCTGCCGCGCGTGGCGCGCCGTGGGCGCATCCACGCCAGCTGCTGGCGCCGTGCCTGCCTCTGCTGGTGATGTCGGACTTCGTTCTGCAGCTTTGGTTCTGAAGGGACTACGACGGGCGCGCGTCGCCGCCGCGTCCCCGCTGCCAGAGAGGGAGACGACGGCATGGTCTGGCTCCGTGCGCTGCGTGGGCTCGTTTGAGGGGTGGCTCGTGGGCGTGAAGCTCGACAAGAGGCGTTACTTTGGCGACCTCTGGTGCTTCCTGATGAACGCTTTCTCCCAGGCTGTCATCCGGCGTCTCCCTCCTCCTTCAGGTCGTTCAGGGCCTGCACGCTTGGCCGATACCGTCAGCGCGTCTCTCCCCATCATCAATGGCTCTGGTGTGGTGAGTTGCGCGATCAACCCTGCGCGGTGCGTCATGTCATTCAGCAAGGTCATCTTATCCGCCTCACCGGACTCCGGTTCCAAATGTATCGTCGCTGCCATCTCCGAGTTCAAGAGGGCCGCTAAGCTTGCTCTCTGGCGGCCTGGGATGAAGTCGTGGTGCGTGTGTGATGGTGGCTGGACTCCTGGTCTCATGGATATTGTCTTCTGCCAGGGAAAGCTATTCATGCTCAGGTTCAGTGAAGTCACCGCAGACCTCCTGGCCTTTGAGATCGTTGATGACAGCAGTGGCTTGATGGTTTCTCATGTCGAATGTTGTGCAATTGAAATGCCAGAGGTCAGTGATAGCTGTTGGAAGAACATTTGGTGCATTGTAGAGTGGCGTGGAAAACTAGTAATTGTTGAGATATGTCATCATCGCAATGATGAACTTTGGAAAGGCTTTGTTGAGGTTAGAGTTTTTATGGCAGACTTGAGCACAAACCCTGTAAGACTAACTGAGATTGAGAGCTTGGATGGTGACTCCATCTTCATCAGCCCAAGCAGCAGCAAGTCATTCCGGTGTCCTTATGGTGGAGGTCAAGGTGATCTTATCTATATCTTCCTTTTTGATTTCCTCCACCGATTTGTGTACAACATGAAAGATGGTACTATAGCACCATTTGCTGCAGACATACCAGAGGACAAACTTTGTGAAGCAGATGGTGAATTGATGTACTCAACATGGTTATTTCCTCCTGAATGAACTTCTGGAGATCAACCCTGTTAACCTGATCCTATGCCACTTGGGGCCAGGGGCCATGATGTTTTATTTCTCAGGGCTGAGACAAGTTTTCTGTTGTTTTATATGGCCTATTCTGGTGATTCTTCTATTAGTAAACTCATGTGTACTTATTTTGTTTCATGTTCCGTTGTGGATTTTTAGGGCCTTTTCACTTGTGGCCTGTGGGGCAGTGTTTAGTTCCTATATATATGTAGATGAGCATCGGTTTCCAGATTTGCTGGGCTTTGTTATACTAATGTTGCTATATATCAATGTCTCTGGCAATTCATGGTTAAGTGTTTTTGGTGTTTCTGTGCAGTTCGTGGAATCCTATATCCTCTAAAGTTGTTTTAACGGTAATCCAAATACGACATTTAAAATTTAGTTTAGTATAAACTTTACCTACTAAATGTCTCCCAATTCATGTGCTATGACAAGTGGTAGTATTTTATTACCAACTAAAAACCCTTGGAGAAGTCTACCATTCTGGTAGTGTATAACGAAAAAATATAGGTCATAACAAAATAAACAATGTTTCGATATAAAAATTTGAATATGACGGACAATCAAACAAGTTGTCTAAAAGTAAAAGTCATGTATTTTAGGGCGAAGAGACTATATATAGGTGAACTTTGCAATAAGTGTGCTGCTTTTCTTGGTAACATACAAGTACAGGTTACTTGAGAAACCAACCTTGGTATATATTCCATCTGTCTTCTTGTTGTTGCCGCGTCTGTAACACGTAGGCGGAGGCCGAGCACAAAGTCGACCAAGTTTGGTATATTGACTAAGTATTTGACTTTCCTTTTATTTATGTAGTTTACGCGATCTCTCGCTTTAAGCATGGGCACGATGCCATAAACGAATCCTTGTATATATTCATGTACTACATGCGGCGCACGTGCATCCATGGACACGTCTGACGACGTCTCCCCAGAACCACGACCCGCAGCAGGATGACACGCAGCAACCAGACTTATCTCTGAATGTGCACCGCGTCGCTTGAAGCGGCTTATTCACCAATCACGACCATGCATGCTAAGTCATCATGTCAAGTTTGCGACGAAGAAAGTACACTCAAGTGTGTACCGAGGGTTTGTTTGATTGCTGGCCATATTGAGTCATGTTGAAGTTTAGCGGTTTAGGGGTTTCTGGTTTGCCACATTGACTATTTGAGTGGTGCCTTTGCATGGTAGTAGCTCTCTCTCCTGGGGCTAAACGTGTCATATGTCCATATAACACGAGAGGTATGGTGGCAGAGAGCTTTGCTGTGCAAGCAAAGGCCAATAAAAAGCACACGACTTGTACATCTGACTAAAAGAACTACGGTGACGATTCCTGTTGAGATCCTTACTTTGATTCGAAGCACGTGTGGCAAGTCATGGCAAGCAACCAAATAACCTATTGATATGCATTTACTCTTCATTTACTTGCTAAAAAATTGTTCTTGGCACATATAAGGGTTTGAAATAATTAGGAATAAAGCATATAGATGCACCTTCATCTTCAGTAATTCATTTTGTCAAATAGTATTCTAACTTGTCAACGGCCTTAAAGAAGTTATGGTGCAGATTAACTCTATTTTGAGAAGAAGAAAATTTCACGGTAGATGCCCGCTCGTTGCCTCCCACCTATAATTTTTCATTTTACACTAACACGATGAGACAGCCCGAGCACTAAACAAAAAAAGAACAGTCCAGGTGCGATCCGGTCTGGCTCGCCTAGTGCCCGTGCCAGGCCCGGCCCGGTCGTAGTGCCGGTCCATGTATGGCACGGTTTATGGGGCGGCACGATCTGGCCCGATCCTTTCGAGCCGATTGGATGTCTCCAAATGATTCTCAGCCTTTGGATGCTAAGTATGACAACGAGTTTTTTTTTTTTTTTGTTAGAAAACGTAATTAACCAGGGGCTTTTGGAGAGACAAATCTCGTAAAAGTCAGTCACCCCCCAAGGCGAGGTTGCGAGGAGCAGTAAACAAAGATCCGTCGAGCAATACTCTCCTCCTTCCCCTAGGCGAGGATCTCGGCGGCCGGCGCCGCGACGACGCTGTTTGACAGCCATGGACTCCGGCACAGGAACGTCCGCTGATCAGACTCGTGACGCGTCTCTACCTGTTTGTTCCCGCAACGGGGCAAAGTCCTCCCGGCCACCGGGCGGCGGTGGCGGCGCAGACAATGTGTTCGACGAAGTGCCTCCCTGGTTCGGAATCGGCACCAAAACACGACGAGGCGCAGGATCTGCAGCACCGGCCTTGGGCGGACCTCCCAGTGGACATCCTCGGCGTCGTGTACGGTCGCCTCGCCCTCTTCGAGGACCGCGCCAGGCTGCGCTCCGTCTGCCGCGCGTGGCGTGCTGCTGCGCGCGCGCATCCACCGGCGGCTGCTGGCACCGTGCCTGCCTCTGCTGGTGATGTCCGACTTCTCCTTCTTCAGCTTTGGCTCCGAAGGGACCATGACTGGCGCGTGTCGCCGCGTCCCGCTGGCAGAGAGGGAGACATCATCGTCGGCTCCTTGCGCTGCGTGGGCTCCTTCGAGGGGGTGGATCGTGGGCGTTAAGGTCGACAAGCGTCGTTACTTAGGCGACCTCCGGTGCTTCCTCATGAACGCTTTCTCGCAGGTTGTCATCTGGCGTCTCCCTCCTCCTTCAGGTGGGGCTGCACGCTTGGCCGATACCGTCAGCGTGTCTCTCCCCATCAACAATGGCTCTGGTGTGGTGAGTTGCGCGATCAACCCTGCAGGGTGCGTCATGTCATTCAGCAAGGTCATCTTATCCTCCGCACCGGACTCCGGTTCCAAGTGTGTCGTCGCTGCCATCTCCGAGTTCAAGAGTGCCGTTAAGCTTGCTCTCTGGAGGCCTGGGATGAAGTCGTGGTGCGTCTGTGAGGGTGGCTGGACTTCTGATCACATTGATATTGTCTTCTGCCAGGGGAAGCTATTCATGCTCAGGTCCAGCGAAGTCACAGTAGATCTCCTGGCCTTTGAGATCGCTGTTGACTACAGTGGTTTGATGGTTTCTCATATCGAATGTTGTGCAATTGAAAATCCAGAGGTCACTGATAGCTGTTGGAAGAAGATTTGGTGCGCAGTAGAGTGGCGTGGAAAACTAGTAATTGTTGAGATATGTCATCATCGCAATGATGAATTTCGGAAAGGCTTTGTTGAGGTTAGAGTTTTTATGGCAGACTTGAGCACAAACCCTGTAAGGTTAACTGAGATTGAGAGCTTGGATGGCGACTCCATCTTCATCAGCACAAGAAGCAGCAAGTCATTCGGTTCGTGTCCTTATGGTGGAGGTCAAGGTGATCTTATCTATATCTTCCTTTTTGATCACCTCCACCGATTTGTGTACAACATGAAAGATGGTACTATGGCGCCATTTGCTGCAGACATACCAGAGGACAAACTTTGTGAAGCAGATGGTGAAGTGATTAGTTCAGCATGGTTATTTCCTCCTGAATAAACTTCTGGAGATCAACTCTGTTTACCTGATCCTATGCCACTTGGGGCCAGGGGCCATGATGTTCTATTTCTCAGAGCTTAGACAAAAGTTTTCTGTTGGGTGTGTTTAGATCCCCAAATTTTGGGCCAAAATTCCTGTAGCATGTCACATCGTACACTGTAGCACGCTTTTAGTTTGTTAGTGGTAATATTATTCTACCATGGCGTAACTAAGCTCAAAAGAATCGCCTCAAGCAATGTACATCTAAACTATGCAATTAGTTTATTTTTTACCTACATTTAGTACTTTTCGATACATGTGCCGGCATTTTAATGTAACGAGGAATCTTTTTTTGCATAGTGGAATTTTTGATGTGATGGCCTATTCTGGTGATCCTTCTATTAGTAAACTCATGTGTACTTATTTTGTTTCAAGTTCCAATGTGAATTTTTAGTGCCTTTTCACTTGTGGCTTGTGGGGCAATCTTTAGTTCCTATATTTTTGTAGATGAGCATCGGTTTTCAGATTTGCTGGGCACTATTATACATTTATACTGTTGTTCCTTATACCAATCTCTCTGGCAATTCATGGTTACAGTGTGCTTAGTGTCTATAGGCAGTTTTTGAAATCCTATCCGCTAAGTTCATTCTGACACGATAATTAATCCAAAGAAGATATTCTATACTGTTATTTGAATGCATGACAACTTTTACCTGATCATTAGCACATCTGGAATTTCTGGGTCTGAGATGGATTACAGGAAACTAGTACTTTTCTTTTTTGTGATGACGAAACTAGCACATGTGGATTCCTGCTGTCAAATTTAGTGCAAGATGCAGTTAATGTTTTTCCTCTAAGACGTAACAAAAAAAAAGGGTTTAATGCACTTATCATCTATAATATGGTAACTATGGAAAATAGGAAAATAAATCACTTAGAAATGATAAGGGGTTTTATGTCACGGGCATTACATGAGCTCGGGTCTTTGCAGAGCGCTAGATGCACTAGACAAAGCCCTTTTCACACTCGGCAAAGACTTTGTCGAGCGCCATGCTTGGTAAAGAGACCTCGGCAAAATTTCTCACGACAAAGAATATTTGCCGAGTGCATGCTACTCGAGGGCTCGGCAAAGTTTTTTTTTTTTTTTTTTTTTTTTGCGAGGGCAACCTAATACTCGGCATAGTTGCCTTTTTAGTTTTTATTTTTAAAATTGTGCCGACCTCACAAACCGGCATTGTTGTCGTTGCAATCACTGTCGGACATTCAAAAAAACCGGTAGTGCGACTGTCTACAACACTGTCAGTTTCAAAACAACCCGGCGGTGTCGGCACAACCAACACTTTCGGTTCCAAGTGTAACCGGCAATGTGATCGTAAACAACTCTGTCGGTTTACCCACAGCCGACAGTGTTCTTTCCTATGGTACTGCTGGTCACGATACACAACCGAAAGTGTTTTGTTCCTCAACACCGCCGGCTTCATTCTGAATCGGTAGTGTTATTTCAAGTCATTCTCCCGGGTGGGATTGGCACCCGACAGTATTGCTTCAAATCACCGCCAGTGTTTTCACCCGCCGTGGAATTCGAACCGCACATCACTACCGCTTTGGTTCTGCTAATTCATTTTCCAGCAGTGAAGGGGGTTGAGTCTGGGGAGTGATGTACGATTTTGTAGTAGTGTATATGCGCATGATGTTGCTCTATTCATCCGACCCGGAATATTGCAACTACAGAACTTACAGCTAGTCCTAAAAACGTTTGGGGACACAATGGGCTTGCGTACAAACATAACAAGTCGGAAATATATGGGTGTGACATCAATGATTCTGACCTTGCCGCAGCATTCCAAGGAAAATTCGGTACTTTTCCATGCACATATCTCGGCCTGCCTCTGCACATTGGCAGGCTTAGGAGGGAAGCGGAGCAGGTTCTAGTGAACAAGGTCGGCGCAAGGCTGCCGGGCTGGAAAGGACGATTGTTAACATAAGCCAGCAGATTGACATTAGTACAATCAGTGCTATCTTCGATACCAACATATCACATGACAACCTTCCCACTCTCCAAATGGACAATCACAAAGATCGATCGCATCCGAAGGAACTTTCTATGGAACGGAGCAGATGATGCTCGTGCTGGCAATTGCTTAGTGCATTGGAGGAGAGTAATGAGACCAAAGCGCCTAGATGGCTTAAGCATCAAGGACCTGACTTGTTTCAATAGGGCATTGAAGCTGCGATGCTTATGGTACAGATGGGTGGCACCAAACAAACTATGGACAGGCCTGTCGATCAAAATAAGTGACACTGAGAAAGAACTTTTTAAGATATGTACAACTATACACATCGGTAATGGAAACAAGACTAGCTTTTGGAAGGACAATTGGTTAGATGGCAAAGCACCAAAACATCTAGATCCAGAATGTTTCAAGTTCGCATGGCAAAAAAATCAAATCGTGAGCACCGCATTGCAAGGTGGAAGATGGATGAGAGGGTTACAACGCATGGTGTTGACTGTAGTTCTTTTTAGCATGAAATGATAGTTCATATGAGAACGAGAACAATAGAAGATAGGGTTTATACTAATAATTTCCACAAATTTTGTACACACTCAGTTTTGCAGGTGAACTCTGGAAAACAACAGAATATTAGAGAGAAAAGAGAAGAAATAGAGAAACAGAAGAAAAGGACCAAATTAGGGCGATTAGTATGAATTCCAAGGGTCTAAAGAACAAAAGAAGACAGCTCTCAAAAGCCCGAGACCCACATCGCCACGATGTGAGGCCGGCGACACCATGTGTGGGGCTGCGCGGCAACCCCTATGGAGCCACGTGTCCTCCTTATGGAACCTTCCTACAACCGACCTATGGAGTAGATCTACATCGTCCAATCAAGTTGGTTTGATCAAAGGGTTGTGGTTCATCCTATGGGGCAATAAAAGCAAGGGAAGACCTCACCCCTGAAACCCTAATTCAGTATTGATAATTCAGTTGAGAGTCTAAATTCAAGAGATCAAGTCTAGAGCCACAAACCCTAGTTCTTAAGAGTAGTTCTAGTTCTAGAGAGATTAGTTGCATAGTAGTAGATTAGAAGGAGATCCAAGTCTAGAAAGACTTGAGATTCAGATTCCATCAAGGTGTTTCATAGGTACATTATTATATATTTTGATATATATTTATTACTCAAGTTCATCTATGATATTGCTATTATTCTTTATTATATTATCTATTGCATTGTTTATTGTTTGCTTTAATATGTCTAGTAGAGTTAGGTTTTATTATGGATTGCATGCTTAGGATTGTATAGCCCTCATCTTGTAACGTGCAAGATGGGTGTTATAACTTATGTAAGTGTGGTGCTTATATATGTTGTATCTGCAAATGCCTGCTATTTGCCGAGTCATGTGGTAGATCATAGGGATTACAGCGCAATTGAGTCCTCAGTAATCCTCCCTCCATATATAGGTGAAGATCTCATTATTGAATCCTTCCTAGTTGATGAACCTTGAGTATGATAAGAAGTAGTAGTACTAACGATGATAGCCAGATGTTTGCACTAATTAGAGTTTAGCAATAACATGTGGTGATAGTTACTCATTAGTAAGTTTTTCTTATATTACCCATGTTAGTCCTTAGACTAGCATGCTCTGTTGAATCTTATTATTTCATGATGGCTTGATCCCCTCGCATTTATCATGTATCTTTATTATTATTTATTTTATATATATCTTTATCATATCTATTATTTTATATGACATTAACCCTGTTGTTGAGTAGAAGTATTATTCATTATTGGTTATAGCTATTCCATACATAAGGACATTATTAGTGCTATGCATATTTAGTTATAGATGCCTTCCTTGTGGATTCGATACTCTAGGATACTCTTAGAGAAAATGCTATAATGGTATTTATTATTTTATCCGCTTGCAGAGCCTTGTTCTATATTCTTATTACCTTATCTTATTTTTTTTTTAATTAGTCGTGTTATTTTATGCCATAATATACTTTCTAGTTGCACGAGATGGACTGACAACCTATCTTACTAGAATTATGGGTACCCTTTTGACTAGTTTCATAGTGGCTTAGTAATTCCCATAATACCAAAGACTGTTTTTGGGTCATTGTTTTTATAGTGTTTGTCATCTTTGGCGCCATTGCTATATTAGTGATGTTATTAATTAAGCAAAGTGTTAACACATGGGTACAGAGGAACAATTGAGGCAATTTGTGAGTTGGTCCAGTTACACGAACAGGATAATACCATCTCTTGTTGGTTTGAGGCTTCTGGCCAGTAGCTCGGTCAGCGTACAATGCTCAATTCCTAGGAAGTTACCCCGACCAAAATTGGAGCAGAGTATTGAAGATGAAGGCAGAGCCAAAATGCCATTTCTTCGTTTGGTTGTTGCTTCAATGCAAACCGATGATGGTAGACGTAAATTATCAAGTGAGGTAGTCGGAAAAACACAATATGCACGCCGTGGTCGCTACAAGAAACACTACTATAGGATTAATTTTACGTGGTGTTTGGATTTCATTTTCCGTGACGGACATTTGAGAAACCCGCCACAAGTTAATATCATGATTAACCGTGGACGGTTATTTTCTATTTTTGGCGTGGCGGTTATTATGACCGCCACGGAAAATCGATTAACCGTGGCGGTTTTTTTAATACAAACCGCCACGGTTAATGAGGCCTAGTCGGCGACACGGGGGGTAGGCCTATACTTGCCCAAATGAGCCCAATAGTATACCAAAGATATATAAAGAAAACTCTACTCAACCATAATCCTCTCCCCACCTGACCACTCCTCCCTCTCTCTCTCCGATTCCCCTCTCTCTCTCGATCCCTCACCAGCGCCCCCTCTCCAACTCCCACTCTTTCTCCAACCCGGCAGATCTCGCGAGCACCGGCTGTCCTCGATCTCCCACGCACCCGGGCGGCCCCTCCCTCGACCCGGGCACCCGACGGACCCTCCCTTCGACCAGCCGAAAGCGCGGAGCGGATGCCGAGGCGGCGCTGCGTGCCCACGGACGGCGGCTGTGGCGGCTCGCGCGAGGAGCGCGACGGCGAGATGGCGGCTTAGGATCCTATGTCGGCACGGCCTCGTCCCTCCCTTACCGCGACGCGGCGGCGGCCGGGATCCCACGGAGGCGCAGGTCCATGGTGCGGTGCGCAGCGACGGCCGATCCGGTGGCATGGAGGCCGGATCCGGGCGGCGCCGAGGCCGGATCCGGCAGCGTGGAGTCTCGCTCGTCGCGGATCTGGCGGTGCGGGAGGCTGGAGCCCGCGGCGGAGGCGGCGCCGGCGGCCGGGCGGGTGCCGGCCCAGATCCCGCCCATTAGGGTTTGGGTTCTGGTTTTTTTCTTTTTTTAAATGATTTATGGTGGCGGGCAATTGAAACCGCCACGGTAAATCCGGTGATTTACCGTGACCTTACTGTTCGTGGGCGACTGAAAACCCGCCACGGAAAATGTTATTTGACCGCCACCGAAGTTCCTTTATGTAGTAGTGAAAGAAACGCATTTGCACATGATTGCGAACTGTACTTATGCTAAAGGCCTATGGCGAAAGGTACAAACATGGAGCAGAGAACAAGGACTAGTAATCATCCGCCGCAACATTAGTGATTGGTGGGCACGGTTAATAAAATCCCCAAATCGAAGTAATGACAAAAAGCGAGAAACTCTCATAACAGACACCGTTTGGAACTTATGGAAGGAACGGTGCTGGCGGGTTTTCGACAACAAGGCACGCTCGCAAGAAGAACTTCTGGAGACCATCAAGGGTGATCTTCAACGGCTACAACTAGCTCTACAGGCGGATTCATAATTTTAATTCAGTTTTGTTAGATTTAGAACCCCCCCCTTTTAGTTTTGAAACTTCTATGTACATATTATATTCCTTCTTAATGAAAAGGCAAAACAACTATCATTTACGTTAACAAAAATACCTTGGTACAGATTGAACTGATTGTGCCACTAACTAGGGATTTTCTGGAAGGTCAAATCTCGTAGAAGCTGGGTCAAAACTCTTCTCCCTGAGAGCAAGTATTATAATACAACTAGCAAGCCGGGTTGTAAGGTCCCTTACAGACCTTCTTACAGCCCCACCCGCATAAATGGTTAGTTCTTCACGGTTACCATATGGCCCACTTGTCTCTCTCTCACAGATAGTCTTGGTTCTTGTGCCCTTGTGCCCAAGCCAACCGTAAGCTTACAGCCCACTTCTCATCTCTCTCCTCCCTTCTCTCCTCCACCTCAAAGATTTAGCCGGCTTACCCCTTATAATACTTGCTCTGAGGCGGGGTCCCATTGGCTGGCGTCGTGACTGTACCAGGTGTGTGGAATCTTACTTCAACAATGACCAAGCATCTACCGTGGCACCATTGGTAAGTTGTAAGAGATAATTAAATAGCCCTAATTTAATTGTTCAAATAATATGGTGCTTCGGCAGCTTGGCACATGCTCCCTCCGTATCACTGTTAAAGGTTGTTTTGGAAAAAGTTTGAGTTAAACATTGATAACATAAATGTTGAGTTTGAAAATATGAAAATCATATAATAGATTTCTCCTAAAAATTACTTTACATAACTTTCCAATAAATATTTTTATAGAAAAAGGAGTCAAAGTTGTACTTTCAAGACAAAGATCGCTATCCTAAACGCCTTGTGATAGTGATATATGGAGATTTTTATAGAAAAGAGAAATCAAAGTTGTACTTTGAAGACAGTGTCGCTGTCCCTAAACATCTTGTGATAGTGATATATGGAGGGAGTACAATATAAGAATTTGAAATACTAATTCATGATTTGGGCCTTGTTTAGATTGCTAAAATTTCTAACTCTTTTTACACTCTCCCTCCATCGCATCACATTAAATACACCAAAAGACATATGTTTGGAGTATAAAATGTAGGTAAAAAAATAACTAATTACACAATTTAGATGTACATTGCGAGACGATTCTTTTAAGTCTATTTACCCCATAGTAGGATAATATTTAACGCAAACAAACGAAATGTGCTACAGTGCACTACAGGAGTTCTAACAGTTACTTTTGCAATTTTTCTAACATCTAAACAAGGCGTTGGTGGTGGCAAGTGCTTGGGTGAGAGGATGACCTAATCAGGCTGATTGGGATCTTTTCGGCAATAAAATTCGATTTTGTCCAAAGAAAAATAAAAGTAGAGATGCACCCCATTTTTAGCAAATTAGCATTTTTAAACTTGCACCCGGCTTAAAAAGTTGTATTCCGAGAAAAGAAATTCACATGGTAGATCCCCCGTTGCCCCCACCAATCCCAGTATCCCAGGTGTCACAATTTGATCAACCAGTATTAATTTTTTTTAAAAAAAAAACGTAATTGACCTGGGCTCTTTGGAAGGACAAATCTCGTAAAAGCAGAGTCACACCGAATTCGATTATCAGTCACCCCAAGGCGAGGTCGCGAGGAGCCCTAAACAAATATCCGGCGGCGAGCAATACTCTCCTCCCCGCGGCGAGGAGCTCGGCAGCCATGGACTCCGGGACAGAAACCTCCGCTGATCAAACTCGTGACGCGTCTCTACCTGTTTGCGCCCGCAACGGTGCCAGGTCGTCCTGGTCGCTGGCGGCGTTAGCGGCGCAGACAAGGTGTTCGACGAAGTGCGTCCCTGGTTCGGAATCATCAGTAAGGCTCGACGAGGCGCAGGATCCGCAGCACCGGCCGTGGGCGGACCTTCCAGCGGACATCCTCGGCGTCGTGTACGGTCGCCTCGCCCTCTTCGAGGACCGCACCAGGCTGCGCTCCGTCTGCCGCGCGTGGCGCGCCGTGGCGCGCATCCACGGCCAGCTGCTGGCGCCGTGCCTGCCTCTGCTGGTGATGTCGGACTTCTCGTTCTGCAGCTTTGGTTCTGAAGGGACTACGACGGGCGCGTGTCGCCGCCGCGTCCCGCTGCCAGAGAGGGAGACGACGGCATGGTCTGGCTCCGTGCGCTGCGTGGGCTCGTTTGAGGGGTGGCTCGTGGGCGTGAAGCTCGACAAGAGGCGTTACTTTGCCGACCTCCGGTGCTTCCTGATGAACGCTTTCTCCCAGGCTGTCATCCGGCGTCTCCCTCCTCCTTCAGGTCGTTCAGGGCCTGCACGCTTGGCCGATACCGTCAGCGCGTCTCTCCCCATCATCAATGGCTCTGGTGTGGTGAGTTGCGCGATCAACCCTGCGCGGTGCGTCATGTCATTCAGCAAGGTCATCTTATCCGCCTCACCGGACTCCGGTTCCAAATGTATCGTCGCTGCCATCTCCGAGTTCAAGAGGGCCGCTAAGCTTGCTCTCTGGCGGCCTGGGATGAAGTCGTGGTGCGTGTGTGATGGTGGCTGGACTCCTGGTCTCATGGATATTGTCTTCTGCCAGGGAAAGCTATTCATGCTCAGGTTCAGTGAAGTCACCGCAGACCTCCTGGCCTTTGAGATCGTTGATGACAGCAGTGGCTTGATGGTTTCTCATGTCGAATGTTGTGCAATTGAAATGCCAGAGGTCAGTGATAGCTGTTGGAAGAACATTTGGTGCATTGTAGAGTGGCGTGGAAAACTAGTAATTGTTGAGATATGTCATCATCGCAATGATGAACTTTGGAAAGGCTTTGTTGAGGTTAGAGTTTTTATGGCAGACTTGAGCACAAACCCTGTAAGACTAACTGAGATTGAGAGCTTGGATGGTGACTCCATCTTCATCAGCCCAAGCAGCAGCAAGTCATTCCGGTGTCCTTATGGTGGAGGTCAAGGTGATCTTATCTATATCTTCCTTTTTGATTTCCTCCACCGATTTGTGTACAACATGAAAGATGGTACTATAGCACCATTTGCTGCAGACATACCAGAGGACAAACTTTGTGAAGCAGATGGTGAATTGATGTACTCAACATGGTTATTTCCTCCTGAATGAACTTCTGGAGATCAACCCTGTTAACCTGATCCTATGCCACTTGGGGCCAGGGGCCATGATGTTTTATTTCTCAGGGCTGAGACAAGTTTTCTGTTGTTTTATATGGCCTATTCTGGTGATTCTTCTATTAGTAAACTCATGTGTACTTATTTTGTTTCATGTTCCGTTGTGGATTTTTAGGGCCTTTTCACTTGTGGCCTGTGGGGCAGTGTTTAGTTCCTATATATATGTAGATGAGCATCGGTTTCCAGATTTGCTGGGCTTTGTTATACTAATGTTGCTATATATCAATGTCTCTGGCAATTCATGGTTAAGTGTTTTTGGTGTTTCTGTGCAGTTCGTGGAATCCTATATCCTCTAAAGTTGTTTTAACGGTAATCCAAATACGACATTTAAAATTTAGTTTAGTATAAACTTTACCTACTAAATGTCTCCCAATTCATGTGCTATGACAAGTGGTAGTATTTTATTACCAACTAAAAACCCTTGGAGAAGTCTACCATTCTGGTAGTGTATAACGAAAAAATATAGGTCATAACAAAATAAACAATGTTTCGATATAAAAAATTTGAATATGACGGACAATCAAACAAGTTGTCTAAAAGTAAAAGTCATGTATTTTAGGGCGAAGAGACTATATATAGGTGAACTTTGCAATAAGTGTGCTGCTTTTCTTGGTAACATACAAGTACAGGTTACTTGAGAAACCAACCTTGGTATATATTCCATCTGTCTTCTTGTTGTTGCCGCGTCTGTAACACGTAGGCGGAGGCCGAGCACAAAGTCGACCAAGTTTGGTATATTGACTAAGTATTTGACTTTCCTTTTATTTATGTAGTTTACGCGATCTCTCGCTTTAAGCATGGGCACGATGCCATAAACGAATCCTTGTATATATTCATGTACTACTTGCGGCGCACGTGCATCCATGGACACGTCTGACGACGTCTCCCCAGAACCACGACCCGCAGCAGGATGACACGCAGCAACCAGACTTATCTCTGAATGTGCACCGCGTCGCTTGAAGCGGCTTATTCACCAATCACGACCATGCATGCTAAGTCATCATGTCAAGTTTGCGACGAAGAAAGTACACTCAAGTGTGTACCGAGGGTTTGTTTGATTGCTGGCCATATTGAGTCATGTTGAAGTTTAGCGGTTTAGGGTCAAAATGGGGGTGGTTGATCCTTGGATCGAACCGCTACTGCCCCGCCGACCCATTTCCTTTGTACAGGAGCACCCATCGATCCATTTTATTATTAGTCTGCTCCGTGGTGCACCAATGGATTTGGTGGTTCGACCCACCCCACATATGTACAGAACTTGTACAGCATAAAAGAAATCAACAATGACAACTTCCAGAAGCATTGTCGTGTTCCAGCATCCCAGGCGATTAAGAGGATTATTAAGCTGCCAGACTTAGTACACGTACGTACGTACAGACTTGTACAACATAAAAGAATTTGTTGACCAAGCGTACAGGGATTAAGCTATTGTACCACTAAAGGACTTGTACACGTACGTACAGACTTGTACAAACATGATGACGTATAACAGAAAACTATTAAAAGAAAAAACTGTTGCACCAACTTCATGTGACTTCCTTTTCCACTCGTCCTCTGCAACAGAAACCTGGCCAGTGAAATAAATTCTTTTGGTCAGTTCTATTC
Organism: Hyparrhenia diplandra; assembly: GCA_015847255.1. Classification (NCBI taxonomy): domain Eukaryota; kingdom Viridiplantae; phylum Streptophyta; class Magnoliopsida; order Poales; family Poaceae; genus Hyparrhenia; species Hyparrhenia diplandra. The sequence continues at coordinate 10,204 of JADLZK010007598.1, read as the reverse complement.
CTGGGCATCTCAAAATAAATAGTACAAAAAATGCAACAATTGCAGTCCAAGTGGAGATCCAAATAACAAGCTAAGATTCAAATGCCTGGAAACATGCTTGCTACCATCAGACAAGTAAAGTGATCTAGACCTGGCATATCTTATTCAGTACATTCAGTCAAGTGTTGCACTAACATTCAATCAGTGAACTACATTCTGTGAACTATAAAGACAATGTCAGACTCCAAAATAAGCCATTTGAGAATCACAGAAGACATTCAGTCACAAGAAAACTGTAAAGACATTCAGTCAAGAGAAAACTGTATAATTTGGCAGCCATACTGATCTATCTATAGTTTCATCATAGATCACTGAACAGGGTGATAATTCCCACTGTTCAGTCACATTTCTCACATTCAAGTCTAAAAAATAACAGCCATAATTCAGAGGCACACAGAGACATAAAAGTCACACACAGATTTATACATGCTCCATTTCTCAGTCAGGCCATAATTCATATAAAAGGCACACACACAGATTTCTCATTCCAGCCAATAGATTGCAGCAACATACAAGAAAGGAAATTCGGTAGTAGCAGTAATAGTCAAAGAATCTCACCTCCTCCTCTTTTTTCTTCACTAATATCCATTGCTTTCATCCAGAAGACAACGATCAATCAACTCCATACTGAATTTGGTTGAACCAGAAGCACGGAACCAGTCCTGTAAGCACATCAGCTCCTCCACAGTCTTTGGAGATAAGCGGCTTCGAAAATCTAAGATAAGTCTCTTCGCATGGCTGAATGCTGACTCGGATGCAACTGATGAAGCAGGGGCTACCAAAGCATCTCTAGCCATACGTGAAAGAGTTGGACACTCCAGCGCATTGCTCCTCCACCAACCCAGGATATCGAATCCATCACTTAGGCGATAGAATCTCATCCCTGAAGGTAGGGGACCCTTGATGTCCTTCAATCCTGCTCCGGTTCAATCTTGCTTCCTCTCTCACCTGCTCCTATACATTTTATACTGTGTTATCTACACAAACATAGCTATTTGTATTGGAAGCATACATTTTAAAATGAGAAGACACAGTAGCTCTAGATAACACCATGAAATTCAGATTTTCAGTCATTGTCAGATGATTGCCAGTAAGCTACTAATTAAGCTAGCCGTCAAAGGAAACAAGGCATAAATGCTGTATGTGTACGTCAGGCTCTACTTGCTTAGTAGGGCAGTAATCGTTGTAGATATGAACTAAATTATTGCAAGCAAGCAATCTGATGTTCCTTCTGAATTGAAGACCATAGGCAAATATTGGAATGGTGAAGAAAAGACACAACTAAATTATTGCTGTCTAATAAGTGTTGAAACTTCCAAAAAAAAAAAAAAAAAAAAAAAAGGGTAACAGCTATATCTCAAAAAACTCCCAAAACAAGAACCAAATATATTTAGCTTCTTGGCAGCCATCCCCGACAGCATGAAGTCCCACTATGGTGCATTGGTGCCGCTGGCTGGTGGTGTATATTCGGCATAACCTTTGGCCTCCACCTCATGCCTCAGTTTGTCTCAAATGCTGTACTGAATTAGTGCCTTCCACTAGGGTTCAGCACATTGTACAGACTAAGGCACAAATGCTGTACTGACGAGTTCAGCACATTTGCTAACTGAATGACTGAAACGAAATAAAACAATGCACTGCGAACGTAGATGTAGCAGCCGCGGATGGCACAAATGCTGAGGGTTCTTACCTTGGGAGGAGGAGGGTGGGAGCAGGATGGCGCCGGCGAGTGAGTGCCGCGTGGTTCGTGGCCGGCAGCGTCCCCGGCGAGAGTGCGATGACCTCGGCGTCCGGATCTGCGAATGCGGAGAAGCAGCGGCGGTCAAGCAAGCCGTCAGAGGAAGCACGAGTCCGTCAGCGCAAGCACGTCGAGGGCAGGCACAGACCTGGTGTCCTGGGGAGGTTCCACTTCTTCTTGACCGTAGCCGGCGCCGCAGCCGCCAACGGCACAGTCTTCGCCGACGCCTCCTGCTCGGTCCCCGTATCTGCCGGCGCCTCCTGCTCGGTACCTGCCTCCGCCGGCACCTCCTGCTCGGTCCCTGCCTCCGCCGGCACCTCCTGCTGGATCCCCGCCTCCGCCTCCGCCGGCGCCGGGTGCGGCGGCCATTAGGAGCGGGTCGAACCACACGAACCAAAGGTTCGACCTGTTCCGATCCAGCGAACCGTGTGCCGAAATGGATCGAAGGAAGGGGCCCAAAAGGGTCGTTTATCTGGGCCGGTTCGAAGAACCTTTGGGCCGAACCGAACCACGCCCATTTTGAGTTTAGGGGTTTCTGGTTTGCCACATTGACTATTTGAGTGGTGCCTTTGCATGGTAGTAGCTCTCTCCCTGGGGCTAAACGTGTCATATGTCCATATAACACGAGAGGTATGGTGGCAGAGAGCTTTGCTGTGCAAGCAAAGGCCAATAAAAGGCACACGACTTGTACATCTGACTAAAAGAACTACGGTGACGATTCCTGTTGAGATCCTTACTTTGATTCGAAGCACGTGTGGCAAGTCATGGCAAGCAACCAAATAACCTATTGATATGCATTTACTCTTCATTTACTTGCTAAAAAATTGTTCTTGGCACATATAAGGGTTTGAAATAATTAGGAATAAAGCATATAGATGCACCTTCATCTTCAGTAATTCATTTTGTCAAATAGTATTCTAACTTGTCAACGGCCTTAAAGAAGTTATGGTGCAGATTAACTCTATTTTGAGAAGAAGAAAATTTCACGGTAGATGCCCGCTCGTTGCCTCCCACCTATAATTTTTCATTTTACACTAACACGATGAGACAGCCCGAGCACTAAACAAAAAAAGAACAGTCCAGGTGCGATCCGGTCTGGCTCGCCTAGTGCCCGTGCCAGGCCCGGCCCGGTCGTAGTGCCGGTCCATGTATGGCACGGGTTTATGGGGCGGCACGATCTGGCCCGATCCTTTCGAGCCGATTGGATGTCTCCAAATGATTCTCAGCCTTTGGATGCTAAGTATGACAACGAGTTTTTTTTTGTTAGAAAACGTAATTAACGAGGCTTTTGGAGAGACAAATCTCGTAAAGCGGAGTCACCCCGATCCGTCACCCCCAAAGGCGAGGTTGCGAGGAGCGAGAAACAAAGATCCGTCGAGCAATACTCTCCTCCTTCCCCTAGGCGAGGATCTCGGCGGCCGGCGCCGCGACGACGCTGTTTGACGACCATGGACTCCGCACGAAACGTCCGCTGATCAGACTCGTGGCCGCTGTCTCTACCCGCTTGTTCCCCGCAACGGGCAAAGTCCTCCGGTCACCGGGCGGCGGTGGCGGCGCAGACAATGTGTTCGACGGCGCCTCCCTGGTTCGAATCGCACCAAACACGACGAGGCGCCAGGGATCTGCAGCACCGCCTTGGGCGGACCTCCGATGACATCCTCGGCGTCGTTATGCGGCCGCCGCTTCCCTCGAGGACCGCGCCCGGGCTGCGCTCCGCTGCCGCGCGTGGCGTGCTGCGCGCGCTGCATCCACCGGGCGGCCGCCGCACCCGCGGCCTCCTCGCCGGTGATGTCCGACTTCTCCTTCTTCAGCTTTGGCTCGAAGGGACCATGATCGGCGCTGTCGCCGCGTCCCGCAGCGAGAGGAGACATCATCGCCTGGCTCCTTGCGCTGCGTGGGCTCCTTCGAGGGGTGGATCGTGGGCGTTAAGGTCGACAAGCGTCGTTACTTAGGCGACCTCCGGTGCTTCCTCATGAACGCTTTCTCGCAGGTTGTCATCTGGCGTCTCCCTCCTCCTTCAGGTGGGGCTGCACGCTTGGCCGATACCGTCAGCGTGTCTCTCCCCATCAACAATGGCTCTGGTGTGGTGAGTTGCGCGATCAACCCTGCAGGGTGCGTCATGTCATTCAGCAAGGTCATCTTATCCTCCGCACCGACTCGGTTCCAAGTGTGTCGTCGCTGCCATCTCCGAGTTCAAGAGTGCCGTTAAAGCTTGCTCTCTGGAGGCCTGGGATGAAGTCGTGGTGCGTCTGTGAGGGTGGCTGGACTTCTGATCACATTGATATTGTCTTCTGCCAGGGGAAGCTATTCATGCTCAGGTCCAGCGAAGTCACAGTAGATCTCCTGGCCTTTGAGATCGCTGTTGACTACAGTGGTTTGATGGTTTCTCATATCGAATGTTGTGCAATTGAAAATCCAGAGGTCACTGATAGCTGTTGGAAGAAGATTTGGTGCGCAGTAGAGTGGCGTGGAAAACTAGTAATTGTTGAGATATGTCATCATCGCAATGATGAATTTCGGAAAGGCTTTGTTGAGGTTAGAGTTTTTATGGCAGACTTGAGCACAAACCCTGTAAGGTTAACTGAGATTGAGAGCTTGGATGGCGACTCCATCTTCATCAGCACAAGAAGCAGCAAGTCATTCGGTTTGTGTCCTTATGGTGGAGGTCAAGGTGATCTTATCTATATCTTCCTTTTTGATCACCTCCACCGATTTGTGTACAACATGAAAGATGGTACTATGGCGCCATTTGCTGCAGACATACCAGAGGACAAACTTTGTGAAGCAGATGGTGAAGTGATTAGTTCAGCATGGTTATTTCCTCCTGAATAAACTTCTGGAGATCAACTCTGTTTACCTGATCCTATGCCACTTGGGGCCAGGGGCCATGATGTTCTATTTCTCAGAGCTTAGACAAAAGTTTTCTGTTGGGTGTGTTTAGATCCCCAAATTTTGGGCCAAAATTCCTGTAGCATGTCACATCGTACACTGTAGCACGTTTCGTTTGTTAGTGGTAATATTATTCTACCATGGCGTAACTAAGCTCAAAAGAATCGTCTCGCAATGTACATCTAAACTATGCAATTAGTTTATTTTTTTACCTACATTTAGTACTCGATACATGTGCCGGCATTTTAATGTGACGAGGAATCTTTTTTTTTTGCATAGTGGAATTTTGATGTGATGGCCTATTCTGGTGATCCTTCTATTAGTAAACTCATGTGTACTTATTTTGTTTCAAGTTCCAATGTGAATTTTTAGTGCCTTTTCACTTGTGGCTTGTGGGGCAATCTTTAGTTCCTATATTTTTGTAGATGAGCATCGGTTTCCAGATTTGCTGGGCACTATTATACATTTATACTGTTGTTCCTTATACCAATCTCTCTGGCAATTCATGGTTACAGTGTGCTTAGTGTCTATAGGCAGTTTTTGAAATCCTATCCGCTAAGTTCATTCTGACACGATAATTAATCCAAAGAAGATATTCTATACTGTTATTTGAATGCATGACAACTTTTACCTGATCATTAGCACATCTGGAATTTCTGGGTCTGAGATGGATTACAGGAAACTAGTACTTTTCTTTTTTTGGTGATGACGAAACTAGCACATGTGGATTCCTGCTGTCAAATTTAGTGCAAGATGCAGTTAATGTTTTTCCTCTAAGACGTAACAAAAAAAGGTTTAATGCACTTATCATCTATAATATGGTAACTATGGAAAATAGGAAAATAAATCACTTAGAAATGATAAGGGGTTTTATGTCACGGGCATTACATGAGCTCGGGTCTTTGCAGAGCGCTAGATGCACTAGACAAAGCCCTTTTTCACACTCGGCAAAGACTTTGTCGAGCGCCATGCTTTGTAAAGAGACCTCGGCAAAATTTCTCACGACAAAAGAATATTTGCCGAGTGCATGCTACTCGAGGGCTCGGCAAAGTTTTTTTTTTTTTTTTTTTGCGAGGGGCAACCTAATACTCGGCATATAGTTGCCTTTTTAGTTTTTATTTTTTAAAAATTGTGCCGACCTCACAAACCGGGCATTGTTGTCGTTGCAATCACCGCCGGACATTCAAAAAAACCGGTAGTGCGATTTGTCTACAACACTGTCGGTTTCAAAACAACCCGGCGGTGTCGGCACAACCAACACTTTCGGTTCCAAGTGTAACCGGCAATGTGATCGTAAACAACTCTGTCGGTTTACCCACAGCCGACAGTGTTCTTTCCTATGGTACTGCTGGTCACGATACACAACCGAAAGTGTTTTGTTCCTCAACACCGCCGGCTTCATTCTGAATCGGTAGTGTTATTTCAAGTCATTCTCCGGGTGGGATTGGCACCCGACAGTATTGCTTCAAATCACCGCCAAGGTGTTTTCACCCGGCCGTGAATTCGAACCGCACATCACTACCGCTTTGTTTGCTAATTCATTTTCCAGCAGTGAAGGGGGTTGAGTCAGGGAGTGATGTACGATTTTGTAGTAGTGTATATGCGCATGATGTTGCTCTATTCATCCGACCGAATATTGCAACTACAGAACTTACAGCTAGTCCTAAAAACGTTTGGGGACACAATGGGCTTGCGTACAAACATAACAAGTCGGAAATATATGGGTGTGACATCAATGATTCTGACCTTGCCGCAGCATTCCAAGGAAAATTCGGTACTTTTCCATGCACATATCTCGCCTGCCTCTGCACATTGGCAGGCTTAGGAGGGAAGCGGAGCAGGTTCTAGTGAACAAGGTCGGCGCAAGGCTGCCGGGCTGGGAAGGACGATTGTTAACATAAGCCAGCAGATTGACATTAGTACAATCAGTGCTATCTTCGATACCAACATATCACATGACAACCTTCCCACTCTCCAAATGGACAATCACAAAGATCGATCGCATCCGAAGGAACTTTCTATGGAACGGAGCAGATGATGCTCGTGCTGGCAAATTGCTTAGTGCATTGGAGGAGAGTAATGAGACCAAAGCGCCTAGATGGCTTAAGCATCAAGGACCTGACTTGTTTCAATAGGGCATTGAAGCTGCGATGCTTATGGTACAGATGGGTGGCACCAAACAAACTATGGACAGGCCTGTCGATCAAAATAAGTGACACTGAGAAAGAACTTTTTAAGATATGTACAACTATACACATCGGTAATGGAAACAAGACTAGCTTTTGGAAGGACAATTGGTTAGATGGCAAAGCACCAAAACATCTAGATCCAGAATGTTTCAAGTTCGCATGGCAAAAAAATCAAATCGTGAGCACCGCATTGCAAGGTGGAAGATGGATGAGAGGGTTACAACGCATGGTGTTGACTGTAGTTCTTTTTAGCATGAAATGATAGTTCATATGAGAACTAGAACAATAGAAGATAGGGTTTATACTAATAATTTCCACAAATTTTGTACACACTCGGTTTTGCGGGTGAACTGGAAAACAACAGAATATTAGAGAGAAAAGAGAAGAAATAGAGAAAACGTAAGAAAAGGACCAAATTAGGGCGATTAGTATGAATTCCAAGGGTCTAAAGAACAAAAGAAGACAGCTTCGCAAAAGCCCGAGACCCACACGTCACGATGTGAGGCCGAGGCGACACCATGTGTGGGGGCTGCGCGGCAACCCCTATGGAGCCACGTGTCCTCCTTATGGAACCTTCCTACAACCGACCTATGGAGTAGATCTACATCGTCCAATCAAGTTGGTTTGATCAAAGGGTTGTGGTTCATCCTATGGGGCAATAAAAGCAAGGGAAGACCTCACCCACGAAACCCTAATTCAGTATTGATAATTCGGTTGAGAGTCTAAATTCAAGAGATCAAGTCTAGAGCCACAAACCCTAGTTCTTAAGAGTAGTTCTAGTTCTAGAGAGATTAGTTGCATAGTAGTAGATTAGAAGGAGATCCAAGTCTAGAAAGACTTGAGATTCAGATTCCATCAAGGTGTTTCATAGGTACATTATTATATATTTTGATATATATTTATTACTCAAGTTCATCTATGATATTGCTATTATTCTTTATTATATTATCTATTGCATTGTTTATTGTTTGCTTTAATATGTCTAGTAGAGTTAGGTTTTATTATGGATTGCATGCTTAGGATTGTATAGCCCTCATCTTGTAACGTGCAAGATGGGTGTTATAACTTATGTAAGTGTGGTGCTTATATATGTTGTATCTCGCAAATGCCTTTATTATTTGCCGAGTCATGTGGTAGATCATAGGGATTACAAAATAAGAATTGAGTCCTCGCAATCCTCCCTCCATATATAGGTGAAGATCTCATTATTGAATCCTTCCTAGTTGATGAACCTTGAGTATGATAAGAAGTAGTAGTACTAACGATGATAGCCGGATGTTTGCACTAATTAGAGTTTAGCAATAACATGTGGTGATAGTTACTCATTAGTAAGTTTTTCTTATATTACCCATGTTAGTCCTTAGACTAGCATGCTCTGTTGAATCTTATTATTTCATGATGGCTTGATCCCCGCATTTATCATGTATCTTTATTATTATTTATTTTATATATATCTTTATCATATCTATTATTTTATATGACATTAACCACATTTGTTGAGTAGAAGTATTATTCATTATTGGTTATAGCTATTCCATACATAAGGACATTATTAGTGCTATGCATATTTAGTTATAGATGCCTTCCTTGTGGATTCGATACTCTAGGATACTCTTAGAGAAAATGCTATAATGGTATTTATTATTTTATCCGCTTGCAGAGCCTTGTTCTATATTCTTATTACCTTATCTTATTTTTTTTGCCTAGTCGTGTTATTTTATGCCATAATATACTTTCTAGTTGCACGAGATGGACTGACAACCTATCTTACTAGAATTATGGGTACCCTTTTGACTAGTTTCATAGTGGCTTAGTAATTCCCATAATACCAGCACTGTTTTGGGTCATTGTTTTTATAGTGTTTGTCATCTTTGGCGCCATTGCTATATTAGTGATGTTATTAATTAAGCAGTGTTAACACATGGGTACAGAGGAACAATTGAGGCAATTTGTGAGTTGGTCCAGCTTACACAACAGGATAATACCATCTCTTGTTGGTTTGAGGCTTCCGCCGTGCTTCGGTCAGACAATGCTCAATTCCTAGGAAGTTACCCCACCAAAATTGAGCAGAGTATTGAAGATGAAGGCAGAGCCAAAAATGCCATTTCTTCGCTTTTTGGTTGTTGCTTCAATGCAAACTGATGATGGTAGACACTTATCAAGTGAGGTAGTCGAGAAAACACAATATGCACGCTGTGTCGCTACAAGAAACACTACTATAGGATTAATTTTACGTGGTGTTTGGATTTCATTTTCCGTGACGGACATTTGAGAAACCGCCACGCTTAATATCATGATTAACCGTGACGGTTATTTTCTATTTTGCGTGGCGGTTATTATGACCGCCACGGAAATCGATTAACCGTAGCGGTTTTTTTTTTAATACAACCGCCACGGTTAATGAGGCCTAGTCACGATTAATGGTAGGCCTATACCGCCCAAATGAGCCCAATAGTATACCAAAGATATATAAAGAAAACTCTACTCAACCATAATCCTCTCCCCACCCGACCACTCCTCCCTCTCTCTCTCCGATTCCCTCTCTCTCTCGATCCCTCACCGCGCCCCCCTCCAACTCCCACTCTTCTCCAACCGCCGATCTCGCGAGCACCGGCCGTCCTCGATCTCCCACGCGCCCGGCGGCCCCTCCCTTCGACCAGGGCACCCGACGGACCCTCCCTTCGACCACCGCAAAGCGAGAGCGGATGCCGAGGCGGCGCCGTGCCCACCTGACGGGCGGCCGCGGGCGGGGTCGCGCGAGGAGCGACACGGAGATGGCGGTTTAGGATCCCCGTCGGCATCGCCCGTCCCTCCCCTTACCGCGACGCGGGCGCGGCCGGGGATCCCACGAGGCGCAGTCCATGGTGGCGGCGCAAATGACGGCCGATCCGGCATGGAGGCCGATCCGGGCCGCCGAGGCCGATCCGGCAGCGCGGAGTCTGCTTCGTCGCGATTCGGGCGTGTGCGGAGGCTGGAGCCAGCGAGCCGGGGCGAGGCCGGCGCCGGCGCCGGAGGGGCGGGTGCCGTGCCCGCATCCCGCCCATTAGGTTTGGGTTCCGTTTTTTCTTTTTTAAAATGATTTATGGTGGTCGGGTATTGAAACCGCCACGGTAAATCCGTGATTTACCGCGACCTTCGCTCGCGGGCGGATCAAAACCCGCCATGGAAAATGTTATTTGACCGCCACCGGGTTCCTTTTATGTAGTAGTGAAAGAAACGCATTTGCACATGATTGCTAACTGTACTTATGCTGAAGGCCTATGGCGAAAGGTACAAACATGGAGCAGAGAACAAGGACTAGTAATCATCCGCCGCAACATTAGTGATTGGTGGGCACGGTTAATAAAAT